>CM035426.1:5095269-6322769 GCA_020310875.1 Ceratopteris richardii
CATATCAGCTCCACTATGCACAGTATCGACTCAATACTATGACATCCCCACTAACGTCCTATATATATATATATATATGTGTGTGTGTGTGTGTGTGAATCATCATTACTTCCACCTCATCAACAGTGGCATCTTTTGTATTTTCACCATCAGGTTTATAGCCCCCAAGGTTCTTGGTTTCTCCTGCACCTCCTTTATTATGACAATAATGTCCAAAATTAGGGTGCTTCCAAGGGTTGGGTTTGGACTTCAGTGGGTTTTGACTGCTATTGTTCCTTATCCATACAATGGGATTGACACAAAAGTGCAACAATAAATTCTTCATTTATCACTTCAGGGTTGCTAGTGTCCAATATCTGGTGTATAACAAACAATGACACTGACACAAGCATCAATGAGAGCAAACATATACAAAGCTTTATCATACACTCCTTGTGGGTAGAACGATTCTTTTCTGATTTCATCAGGCTGAGAAAATATGACTAAAGATTCATCCCGCTCAGACTCTGTAAGAGTTACAGTTGCTTGAAGCTTCAGAATGCATACCAAAATGGCTCTTCCTCCTAAATGCCTAGGAAGTAGAAATGAGTTAGACTTCTGACAATCGCTGTGCGAAAAGATTTTAGCCAATTTCATCAGCATGTTACAATCAGTCAAAAGCTTTCCAGTAAATTCTAAACAAAGAAGGGTTGCATGCGAATATCCAAGCAGAAATCTCCCCTGTGAACCGTGAGTATTAAATTGCTTGAAAACATTTTCTAACTTAGTTTGAACAATCATTTGAATCGTTTAGAATCATTTATTTCTGCTGCTGACAGTTTCCTGACACTCTACATATATTGCTAAAGAAAATCTTCATTGACAACACCAGAGGTGAAAAATATGGAGACTTTAAAAAAATGTCAGTCGCTTACTTGATAATATTCTCATGATCAGTGAGTTCCTGCAGGAACATAACCTCACGAAACGTTCTCTGAAGTAGAAAACTTCACATTACACATTTGCAATGAATTTCAAGAATGTTTCAGAAAGCAAATAGAAATAACAGAGAGCAGACAAAAGTCTATACCTGTGCATCAGTTGAATTTTGAAAAGCATCAAAGATCTTTTTAAGAGCAACTACATCATTTGATCTCCTCTCTATAGCCTTCCAGACAATACCATAAGCCTGAATGTTATAGAAAGAATCTGATTAAAGAGGTATTGTACAAAAAGTTCATCAGCTAATGTGTTACAAGCCTGAAACAAATAGACAGTGGGAAATTAAAATATTATATAGATTCGATCACTACAATGTGAGACAGAAAAAGAAAAAAGATTCAAAGACTAAAATCCAAGAATTTTAATTAAGTGCTACATCAAATATGGAAGTTCCTAATATTTCATGTTCAAATAGCATTATCAACCTTGCAACATTATCAACCTTGCAATATTAAATGAAAACCAATCATGTATCTTTCTAACTTTTGAGGGTTTTTTCACTGTGACAAATCTCTAGCCACCCTAAAATGTCATAGGTGCACAGAAATCATGGCATTCAGCTGCTATTAATACTGGGTGTATGGCATAAAGGTGATAATTGGGACTTGGCCATACTTAAAAAATACTTTTTATGATAGTAGATCCTAAGCTATATAAACCTAAAGAGTGTGAATATTCATGTCAACTAACTTCTTTTATATGATCAGCTACATAGTAGCTTCATATATCAAAAATATTTAGGTGCACATACATGTATCTGCATGTGCACAGTGTGCATGCAGGCATGTGTGCCACACATGCCTGCATGTGTGCGCATGTGCGTGCATGCGCACACACACACATACGCACACACACATGCACGCACGCACACCTATTTGCAAATATGCACATGCATGGAGCATGTACATGTGGAATTAGCAGTCTAGATTGATCTAAAATAGGCCTGCCTTTGTTTTAAGAGGGGAGTATTTATGTATTTCTCAAAAAAGAAATCCAGCACACGTACACAGACAAAATAGAGCATGTGTGCATGATGCAAGCATGCATGCTTGCAAGCATATGTAGTATTTTATATTCAGATAACATACATGTATATATGAATAGGGGTCACACACACACCCAATTCCAAAAAAAAATATTTATTATTTCTATTTGTGTAAGAGAGCATAGCCTTGTAAGACCACTTTGTAAATCACTAATTCCTGTGGGTTGGAAGATCTCTATCTTGTGGCACAATCAAGATGGTTTATATCTATTGCATTTATTGATGCATAGGAATGCAAAAACATGATATTTTATAAAGAAATTTCCTTCTGGCTCTTTTGTGTGGTGCTCTTTGTTACATTACTTCACGAAGCATAATTGCAATTCCTTCATAGGGACTCGAAAGTTTGGACTATTGGACCGAATTTTCTCACATGTTCCACTGGAAGTTCAATGCATGCTATTCTCTCTAGTGATTAAACCTTGGGAGTATTTTGAGTTTTCATCTGCCTTGGAATGGAAGGCAATATCTTGTTGGAAAAAACCTTATGCACAAATCTCCATATCAGACACGTTTTCTTCCAGAACCTCCAACACATTTACTCCAATACACCGATACCTATGTATGGAGAGGATTCAAACCATTTTTATAATTGTATTATTGAAGAAAAAAATTGGTTTTATTTCTCTTGAAGTACAGAGATATTTTCATACAGACACAACACTCGGATGAAATTGGTCTTGCTCCTTTCTGTGGCCCCATTGAATCGCCACTCAATAAGATTTGGAAACTGAGTGCATGAATTTGACTTTGAAAGTCCATTGATATTAGAGATGGTTCTAACCGAAGATAGATTGTTCACAAACTCAATAAAAGGTGGATTCAAAGAACCAAAAGCATTATGAAGGAACGTGCTCCTTTGAGGTCCAAAGTAGTTTCTCTAGAAAGTATATCTTGGTTGTATGAAAATAAGATATTTTATGGAGTGGCACAACCATTTGCATGTTGTTTTTCCTTTTCCACATCGTAAAATTATGAAGTATGAGATAATCTTTTTTTATCGTACATATTTTAGAGGTTGATGGCAAGAACTATTCTTACCCTTATGTACGGATCTTCCTTTCAATAGGACTTTTAGCACAAATTCCCATGGAGTTGGATCAACATGGATTCTTGGACAACTTAGATATTGGATATTCTAGCACACACAAGATTCCAAGAATATAATTATATTTAGGGGTTAAAACTTTATTCTCAAAAGCTCTTCTGAGAAAAATCTTACAGGCATCTACTCTTGAATCAGCATATGCCCTTCCTACTGACCTTAAGAATCATGTGCTCCAATTAAATAACGACATTTTTTAAAGTCTCATAAAGACCATTATATATTGTCTTATGGGGAGTTGTTCCTATAAATATTGACAAAGACAATGTTTTTCTTTCCCATAAAGAAAATAAAGCATATGCAACAGAGTTTCCACAATACCAGCTCAAGAATGAATGTGTACTCACCTCTCAGCCATATGCCTTTATATATAGCTGCTTGAATCAACGAGGACCACAAACGTAACTAAAGTCCAGAAGTGCATGTGCAATCTCCTCCACTCCTTTGATACCTTCCACTAGAGTCCACTAGTGGCTGGAGTGATCTCGTCCACTGCTTTAGTACCTTCCACTAGAGTCCACTAGTGATGGTTATACTAGCCACTCGAGTTAAGTCTCTCAAGACTCAAGTTAACTCACTTTAACTTGAGTTAGAAGGCTCTAGAGCTTCTTGGACAAAACTCTCTCTCCATGCCCCCCATAGGGATTGAACCCAAGACCTCCTCCTTCACAACCATGAGACTTAACCACTAGGCTAAGTGGATCACTTGAATATGAGAGCACATGAACTTATCCTTGAGTCTATTCTTGAGATCTTTGGTACTACAGACGAGTGACCAAACGGTGTCCGATTTCAGATCTCTCTCATGCTGTCAGATCCCTAGACCATAGACTTACTTTATTACAAAAGGTATTTCTTATCAGATCACTATTGCTTATACGCCAGAACAAAATGGTATTGCAAAGAGAAAGAATAGGATGGTTGTGATGATGCACAGTATGAAGTCATCCAAAAAGCTTTCTCCCAAGTTTTGGTTTGTTGCAGTACATGAAGCTAATCACATTCTGAATAGGTCTTCTACGAAAGCTTTGAAGATCATTACACCTTATGAAGCTTATTATGGGAAGAAACCCAATGTGAGTTACTTCAAAGTTTTTGGTTCTCCAACTTATGTTCACATTGAGAAAAAAGATCATGGTAAGCTCGATGTAAAAGCCATTAAAACCATCTTTATTGGTTATTTGAAGCAAAGGATACAGATTCTATGTTCTAGAAACAACTTACATGTGATATCCTACTCTTACGCAATGCATGTGTTTTAAAAAATCGGGATTTTGATAAGAAGTCCGAGATTCCAGATTTCATAAAAGCATATGATTATGTATTTTTTCGAAGAAATTTGGATTCTTATATTCAGTCATACAAGGGGGGTGATGAACCTTCTAAAAACCTAAGAGATGCACTTGATAAAGGTGAAGAGAGAATTTCATTATCTAGATCAATACCTAGTCCATCAACAATACTTCTTCATGTTTCAACTTATGAAGTTGGAGAAGGTTCCAAAGTTCCAAAAGAAAGAGATATTGAAGAACCACAAGAAATTTCATCACTTTTCAAGAATACTCCAAGGTGGTTATATCAAACTTGGAAGGACAACGATATAAAGAACGTCACTGGATGAACCTGATGTAAGACAAGGAGAAAAGAAGATCAAGTAAATTATGCAAAACATTTTGAGATTCATAACATTTTAGCACTAACTTCAGTTGAGAATGGACTAGCTAATATTAAAGATACACTCCAAAGTCTTGTATGGAAGAAAGCTATGCAAGAAGAGATTGATTCTATTCATGAAAATAAACATGGAAGCTTTGTGAGTTACCAAAAGGTTAAAAGGCAATTGGCATTAAGTGGATCTCCAAAATTAAAAGAAAAGCGGATAGTACCATTAACAAGTATAAAGCTAGATTAGTAATCAACGGTTATGCACAAAAGAAAGGAATTCACTATGATGAGACTTTTGCACCTACTTCTAGAATGACAGTGGTCAGTACAGCACTTTCTCTTGTTGCATTCTTTGGATGGAATGTATACCAGTTAGATATCAAAACTACAGTTCTTAATGGTGATCTTCATGAAGATGTCTACATTCAGCAACCAAAGGGTTTTGAAGAAATAGGTAAAGAGCATTTAGTATGCAAGCTTACCAAAGCTTTGTATGGATTAAAGAAGGCACCAAGAGCTTGGTATGCGAAGATAAATATCTATTTCTTATCTATTGGTTTTGAAAACTCAAATGCAACTCCTACTCTTTAAGTTAAAGCTGAGAAAAATGTTTTGATTATTACTATCATATATGCTGATGATATGATCAGGACACGTCCCAAGGATTCACACACTTAGTATTTTTAAGCACAACTTAAGCATAACTTAAGCATACATTTGATGTGAATGATTTAAGTATTTTGCATTATTATCTTAGGATTGAGTTTAAATACAGAGATGAGTGTATCTATGTAAAACAGCGAAAATACATTGAGAAATTATTGGAAAGATTTGAGATGAGAAATTCCAAGCCTATACAGACACCTATGGATATTAATGTGTCATTACACACAGAAGCAAATTCAAAACCCTTTGATGCTACTTTGTTCAATCAAGCACATGGTTGCTTGATCTATTATGTAATACACGTCTTGACATTCAATTGTTTCTCTTTGCAATTTCTCAAGTATCCAAGTTCATGCACAGTCCACTCAAGATTCAAAGGAAAGAAGTTAAGAGATATATTTTCAGAGATCCAAAGTTTTGCAAATATCCCAAGTTTTGCAAGTTATTGAACCTTATACCATTATAACATTGAAGAGGGGATTGTTGGAAACAATGTCAGAATAGCACAAAACCCCCAAAAGAGAGGCAACAAGATTGACCATATACAAGCTTAGATTTCCTTCTGATTCCCTTACACTACAAATACAATGTTTCAACGACCAAAAGAGAGGAGACAAATACAACTACAAAGAGGAGACAAAGTTATAGACTAGCCATGGAAACCTTTTGGGGAAGAACTCTCGTGTCAGGTGGAGATAAAAGGAGGGTAGAAGAAGTCGAGACTCAAGTAGTAGAATCCTCCCACTTGTTGAAATTACTTCAAGTTGCATGTGTGATTCTTTCCACTTTAGTTTGTGAGAGAGCTTCTCTGCATTCTTTTAAGAAAAGAATACCTTACATTTATGATTTTTTCCTTCCACATGTCAAAACCACTTTCTTCAAACCTTTCAAAATGACTCTTCATTTCTGAATAGGAAACTTCAAAAAATGATCAAAAAATGCAAAACTCCCAAATATAAAATTTTCTACATAAAATTTCAAACATTAAATTCTCCCAAAATTACAAAAATTTATTGTTGTTTTGACCATAAAAAACGTACATATAACAAGAAGAATGTTCTAGGTAGCTTAAAAATTGCAAAAGCCGCAATTTATGTATGCAAAATGACCTTACATTAGACCTTTTCAACTCATCTAATTTAATTTCCAACAAATAAAACTTCCCACAAAAGTTTTACATTCACGAAGATATTTAAACATAAAATTAAAGTTTTTTCACGATGAATTTCTCAACACAATTAAGAAATCGCTTCAACTTTGGTATATATTGAAGTGCTCTTGCAAAAAAAACACTTTTATCACAAAAATTGAAGGTTTTTCTCGATAAAAATCTCCAAAATACAATAAAATGCCTTCAGCATAACATAGGCTTAAGTAGAAAAGCATTTGCAATAACTTTATCACAATGTAACATCTCGACTCTACTACCAATTCAAAGAGGCCATGGGGAGCTATGCGATGATGATCTTTGTTGTACCAAACATCAAGGGAGTGAGTCGCTATATCAAGAGAGAGAGTAGAGAGAGACCTACACAAAAAATTGGAGACAAAGATGGACAAAGTCAAGTTGTTAAAGTCTCACTCAAATTATGTGACTTTGGGACCAAGTTTTATTGATAAGTGATTTTTAGATCATTTGAGCATGTTCACACATGTCCAATGTTCAAAAGTCATAAAAATAATGTAAATGGCTATAACTCCCTCGTTTGGGGTGCAAAAAATACAATAAAAATATATCTAAAAAGCTCTCAAAAAGAACTACCATTTTGAAGGAGAGTCGTTGGGGCCTTTATCCCAAAGTAACATGGGGATGCGTCCCCGGGTCCTAGGGACGCGCGGACGTCGTTCCCAAGCATGAGGAATATGGGACGTGTGTAGGGGACAAGGGACGTCCCGCTCACCCCATGCAAAACAGCCTGCCGTCTCGGGAACACGTCCCGGGGACGAAATCCGGTGCCAGACCAAAACAATGATAGGCAAGCAATTTTAACAGGATTTTTTAAGTCAAAATTTAAATTTGAAAATTGAATTTTGCATTCAATTTTTTAAGGCTCAAATTTGGCACCTTTTTTAGAAGCTCTAGAGGCTTGTTTAGAAGCATAAATAGCCCCCCATTTCAGCTCTTCGAGCCACAAACTCACTTAGAGCCTTCATTGCAAGCACCTTGTGTGTGAAGGTTTGCGTTATCTTCACCCTTGCATACTCAAAGGCTGAGCTATATCTTCTCAACCCTCTCTTCACCCTTCCTCTTTCTTGCTCCTCTCCTCATAGTCTTCTCTTCTCCTATGGCTTCTTCATCGCAAACAAGTGGGTCAAACACCAAGAGGAGGCATGCTACAAGCAAATGGACATGGTGGGAAGGGGTGGAATCTCCCATATCAATCGGAGAAGGAGGTGGTGCAAGACCATGGAGTTGCAAGCTATGTGGCTACAAAAGAACGGATGGAGCAAACAAGGTGCGTGCACATTTACTTCATGAGCGTCGACATGAAGTAAGATTTTGTTCCGCAATCACTTCGGAGAAGAAGCAAGAATTACTCAACAAACTTGCTATCAAGGTGGTTTGGTACGTTTGGTACGATACGTACAATATGTGTACGGTCCGTGAACAGTACGTGGCAAGGAGGTTTGGTATGGTACGGTACATATATATGTATATTAAATTTTATTTTTTTTAATTATATATAATAATATATTCTCCATGCATGTATTTACATTGAATTACCACATGAGCCTCATAGCATAGTTAACTATGAATTGTATGGCTCACATAATGAGGTGCCAAGTTCAAAATAATAAATAATACAATTTTTATACAGAACAAGTACCGTACATGTACCGTACGTATTGTGCACATCCAAGAGGTTTGGCACGCGAACCTTGCTTGCTATAAGGGATGCTCAAACTCTTGCTCGTCGTGCTTCACAAGCTTTTATCAACCCGACATCATTTCTAAGGTCTTCTATGCCATCCTCTTCAAGAGCATCATCATCATCGGCCCCGGATCGTGCTCCTACTCCTACTCCTACTCCTACTCATCCTACTAGTTCTTCCACACCATCGGAAATGCCCTATGTACGTCAATCACGGCAACAAACACTCCATGAGAATTGGAATCCCGTATTGAAGGAGGAGGTGGATACTATAGTGGAACGTTTTTTTTACCATGACCACATAGCTTTCAATGCAACTCAATAAGAATTGAATCTTCACTCCATTTCAATATTTTCCATTTGGTGATTTATTGTTCAAACTTCAAAAGTTCACTTATTTGTTTAACTTTTTCCATAGATCACCATATTTCAAAGATATGGTGAAGAAGATTGGTGAATATGGAGCACACTATGTGCCTCCATCTTATGAGAGCTTGTGCACCACTTAAATGGAAGAAGAGAAGAAGCTTGTCAAAACCGCGTGCGAGACCATTAAAAAATCATGGGAAAGGAATGGAGTATCATTGCTTATGGATGGCAGGAGTCCAAGACAGGAAAATCAGCTCATGTACTTGTTGCAGAGTGGGCAAGTGCCATAGAGATTGTGGGTTCATCAAATGTGGTTTGCATTGTAGCAGATGGGGAGCCTGCAAATAGGGTTGCACGTGCAGTTATTGAAAATATGTATCCTCACATCATTGTTTGAATAATATTCTCAAAGACATTGGGAATTTGGATTGGATCTTGCCTGCAATCAATGAGGCAAATTCACTGGTTAGCTTCATCAACAACCATACTCGTGTGAAGAATAAGTTTAGCAAGAGATCTACTCTTGCTTTGCTCAAGTACTCAGACACAAGGTTTGCATATAATTTCACTATGTTACACCGAGTAGTAAAATGTAGCGGTGTCTTGAGAGGACTTTTATCGAGTGATGAATTAGCAAGGATGCCAAAAGCTTCTACTTCGGCAAGAAAGCAATTTAGAAGATTAGCTAATGATGCAACATGGTGGGAAAACATTTCTCACAACGTGGATATTTTTCATCCACTTGTGCACTTATTGAAAATTGTGGATTCCATGGAGCCATGTATTGGTAAAGTGTATGAAGCTATGGATCGCACAATTGAAGCACTAGAAACATTGGTGAACGATAATGATAGGTATGAAGAACTTTCAGCTATTTGTGTTAGCAGATAGGATGCATACTACTCTCCATTTCACGCAGCAGTATACATGTTGGATCCAAAATTCCAAGATAAAAAGCAATATGCAGATCCAGAGGTAGCTAATGGATGGAGGATCATATTAGAGAGATTTGTTCCAGATAGTGCAGCTAGGCAACTTATCAAAGATCAATTATCCAAATATAGAAGAGGGAAAGATGCTTCATATGCATGTGCATATGCCCAAGAGGATAGGCTACGTGTTGGTGCTGCCCTATGCTGAAAGGATTTTGGTTTTGATGGTCCAGAGCTTCAACAATTGGCCATTCGAATACTTAGCCAGGCTTGCACCACGAGTTGCCTTGAGCAAGTTGCAACTATGGAGTGTGTATGGACATGTAGCCTCTAAGAAGAGGAACAGGCTTGGTGTGCAGCGTGCTAGTGATCTTGTGTCAGTGCAAATTTGAGGATGCTTCGACGGACGCAATGCATGGAGGGAGATCCTTTCAGAGAATGGGACGTAGAGCAGGATCGGACCAAGTGGTAAATGAAGAATATGAAGATGCAACAACCACTGATTGTGTTGCAGAAAATGAGTCTGTCACTGTGACTCCCCACTTGGATTCTCCAGTCATCACATTTATGTTGTAGCCTTTTACATTTCTCATTTATGTTCCCATCATATGTAGTCTAGTTGACATTTGTCCATCGGTTGTATGATGTAAGATCTTTTTATCTCATGATGTAACATCTTTTTGATATGATGATGATGTAGAATCTATACATGATGAAATACATGAGACTTATCACTTGTAAGTTTCCACTCTTGGAGTAATAGTTAACTACTAACTTTGAATGTTCAACTATCAATGACTCAATGTTTTACTTAAAAACCGCCTTTTTTCCATGTTTTTCTTCTTATTGGTCATTTCACATGTTGAGGAATTATTTGCACATGACTTTCATCTCATTACTTTAAAAAAATCAGCATTTTTTTGGTATCGTTCGTCCCCGTCCCGGAGACACCACCGTTCCCGTGACCCGTCCCCATCCCTTGGTGACTTTGCTTTATCCCCAACATCCTACTTGATGATAACAAGGCTGCCAAGTATATCAATTTATAGCCATCGTGAAAAGCATAAGTTTTAGCAAAAATCTCAACTGAAAATCTGCCACAATACATGGAAAGCAATATTTAGGGTTTTTTTCATAATAATTCGTGATCCTTTCGATTTGACAAGTGGCATTTATCCTCAATCGACACATGCCAATCGCTTTTCCAAATTTTTATTAAATTTTCAAAAGATATGTTGATTTTTTGAAGGTTGTTGACTCTTTGACCAGATCTAAGATTTGATTTTTCTGATGGTTAGAGCTGTTGGATGGTTGATTGTTAGATATGGCAGCACAGGTCTCTTCAAGTAATATAAGGTCATGCAAAGAGACATTTGAACATCTTTTACTATTTTTGACCTACCGTTTTTATACCATTTTTTACCTAAGCTAAAAGTCCTATACAAAGTAATATGAAATGAGGCTCAAAAATAAATGTACAAATTTGAATTTATCCTACACTAAGGTCAGAAGAGTGACGAGTGAATATCTATAGAGTTAAAAATACAAGCTACAAATTTCAAGGTAGGGTATCTCAGAATAATCTTCTATCCTAAAAAGGAAGCACATTACATGAATCCCACATATGCCATAATTTTCACAATCTGATACTAGAGGGACCTATCGAAGGAAGCCAAGCAATTAACGAAAGGGATAATGCTTGCCATAGATGTTCCTTGGATAATATCTATGGTATATATCTTTCATTCCCTAAAGACTCGTATAAAAGAGAAACATAAATATTTGATCATCAAACAATAGTGTTTCT
Organism: Ceratopteris richardii; assembly: GCA_020310875.1. Taxonomy (NCBI): domain Eukaryota; kingdom Viridiplantae; phylum Streptophyta; class Polypodiopsida; order Polypodiales; family Pteridaceae; genus Ceratopteris; species Ceratopteris richardii. Next base: position 5,106,713 of record CM035426.1, read on the forward strand.
GATAAAAATGGAGTTGAATTTTGCAACATAACTAGCAGCAAGGATATATACTTGTAATTTGAACATCATAGAGCAGAGTAAATGATCATCTGCAGGGATTTCTAAGTTTGATATGTTTACAAAGAAACACAGGACATCAGAAAACAAGAAGAAATCTGATAAGCAAAAAGTAATAGCAGAAGCATGATACTCACTCCTTTTCCAAGTTTTTGGCACACATGGTATTTGCGCAGAACATGCTTATCAATTTCCTCACTCATGGTCAATCATGAAAGAATTGTAAGTACAGTGTGCACTGTTTACACCTGTTCCTCCTGCCACCTAGAAGCTCCAAATACATAAAGTGTATGTTGCAAACAGCTTGCTATAATAAACACATTGCACAGCAGCTGCAAAGACTGATGGAAACTTGATTAAGATAAATGAATGCAAGTTTTTGTGTATTCGCGCACACACAAGATGAGCATTATTTCCAATATGCATATGTGTGCTCACATACACACACCATGCACATATGCATGTATTTCTAAATCAAGGAAACAAGTGTATGTATAGATGAATGCATAAATTTGTGCTAATTTATCTATGTGCAAGATTTCAGTGTGAAGGAATCTTAATAGATAGCTCGAACATACATCGTTGTTGCTTTCATCTTTAGCACTAGTGGTTGGTTGCACACATTGCTCTTCTTCACACATACACCATTTAAACCATATGTATTTCCATCTTTGCACGAGCCTATTTACGGTAAACCCAGTTTATGGGCTGAACAGACTTATACCCTGCATATATTGTACTTCTCTCCTTGTTCGTGGCCCTTTAGAAATTTCTGTGTCCATACTGCACTGTCGAGAGCTCAATCATTTTCATGCCTCCCATACTTTCCAAGCTTCCCCAGCTTCCTACTGAGAGTATCAATATCTGGATGAAATAAGATCCCTGTGGTGCGAGAAATTTATTGAAAAAAGGAAAATGCTGATTGTAAGGATGAAAACAAAACCAATTGACTGAACAACGTCTAGTTGAATGCAAGTCAAAGGATCTCATTCATGAATCTAGATTTCTTGGAAAACAAATGATAACAAAGGATTTCAATAACATATACAAGCATTTTTATCCTTGTTCACCTTCTGAGATGATATCCACTTAAACTCTCATCAGTTCTCTATACATCTTAGTCATTTCATGTCCTAGTAATAAACACCAAAGGTTTTAAAGAATAATGAAGGGCGCACTTCATTACATAAAATTGGAAATCTGGTTACCCAAAGCCAGCTTTATAGTTTGAAGTTTCAAAGACATTTACCATCCTAAATTTCTTAGGTGTCTTTCTTGGTAGTTTTATGAGTTTCAAATTATGGCTACTGATCTTTATACAAAAGTAGATGCTCTGCAGTTCTGAAATATTTCAAAAAATTCGTTCATGAAAATCGATTTCAGAGGGAACCCACTTGATTCTTTTCTATTTCGATAGAATTGAACTTTCACTTTCTAGAAAGTAGAAGAAGAATAGAGAATGAAACATGAGAACATTAGCCAGGCAGAGCTTTTCAGAAATAAAAGCAGGATTGGTGAGAAAAAGGGAAAGATGTGGTCTTGAGATGGCTAGGGTTAGCTCACAATGCAACTTAACACATGCAGGACTTATGCTGCATTATTCACTATTCATGAATTTGTTTATTTGAAAGTAGTTACTGAATTATTCCTTGACCCATATTATTCAAATGAAATACTCAATGCCATGTCAGCCTATTCAAGGAACCTCAAAATGAGGGAGATTTCCAGAGCAAAAGACTTCCCCCATGACAAGTCTCCACTCCACAAAATGGTCTAGCATCTTGGCAGGGAAGGCAGCTACCATCAAGGGATAGTTGTCCAAGTGTGTGGCCACCTTCCAGGCATGGTAACAACCCTTGGACATATTCCCCTGTTGGATGATCTTTGACACACGACTTGGGGGACTACCTTAGTTGCTTAGTATGAGGTCTTTGGGGACCATCACTTTGCTTGCTTTCCTTAGGCGACCACCCATCTTGAGCATCCCTCATGGGGGAGCATCCCTCTTGGGTGACCACCCAATTCTTAGCCATGTTCTTGGGCCACTACTGATTCCTTGTAAAGCGAAGTAGGTGGCCAACTTTTTTGCATGCATTATAAGAGACCACACACTTTGCCTAGTGAAGTAGTCGACCACCCATTCTTCCAAATCTTGGTGACCATCCACACTTTGGCTCAGCAACTAGGTGAGCACATAACAATTTCCTTGGGCAACCACAGTTTCATGACACATCAAGTTTTTGCACCGCCTCGTGCAAGCTACTCGTCCACCTTTTATTTGCTGCAAAGAAATCATACTCCAATTACAAGAAAAACGAACAACAATATAGAAATGAAACTAATGGTATATATAGTAGAATGATTATTTGTGTTCCATTACTCAAATATAGTAGTGCTTCACTATGGAATTGTTAATTAGGGGAAGCTTTTCTCCATTCAAGTCCTCCGGTTCTACTGCACCTTGAGGTAGCAAATGCACCACTCTATACAGTCCTAACCAACTAGATGCCAGTTTGGTGGTGGCATTTGATGCGCCAAGACCAAAGACCCTACCTCGTTGGTTCTGCGATGTTTGTTGTGGACTCTTTTGCGCTCTGAAGATTTTGGTGGTGGTAGTGCTTGAGCTTGTTGGTTTGGCTTTCTTTTCATTGAGAAGAGCCTTTTTAGCTAATCATTTTTATGCTCTTGTGTCATATTTTGCCCATTTGCCCACTTTTCCACCCTTCTTCTTTATCATTCTCCCACCCTTTTAAGTTTATTTTACCTCCCTCCCACCCTTGCTCTTGAAGATAACCCTCATGGTCCTATGATATTATGCATAACCTTTGTGATGCATGTCAGCCTTCGAAGTGCTTATAAGCACTATTTAATGTCCCTTGCATGATATTTTGATACCTCTCTCTTTATGTTCACCACTTTGCCCATTGTATTATGGTTGCACAAACCTTAGCCTTGAATTCTACATCTTATACATCATTGAAAAGAAGTCGATGTTTATATTTCTCACATCGCAATCGGTTGCAGTGCAACAAAACCTAGGCTGAAGTGCAATAGAAGCTAGGTTTGTTTATCAACATCAAGTTTGTTGTTGTGACTATATGTTCCGTCATTTTTTTTTCCACCAATGTTCAAAACTCACCAAAACTCTAACATGTAGTGAGAGAGAAGTGAAATAGTGTGCACTTTGATTTAGCACTAAGCCACGTGATCATTTATCTTCTCTTGCTTTGTTGACACCTCGACATTACTCTCTAATTCATCTAAGATTGAATATATTGCAGCTTACACGTTTCAATCCGACCTATGGATCGGGAGATACACTCCAATCATTGTTGCGTGAATTTCTCAAAGCCTCATGTGCTTTTCTTATACCTTTTCATATACTAGCATGCCAACGTGCCTTTTCTCAAGGCCATTAGGTGAACATGACCTTCATGGAATCCATCCACCTTGCCCAAGTCTACTTCCTAGGCTTTGATACCAATTGTTGTATCCAAGCGGAATTGAATTCATGACCTACTAGCTAGGAGTGTGATGGGCTGACCACTTGCCCCAAAAGCCATGGTTGAGGATTACTAACTAATCCTCTCGCTTAGGGTGTGGTTCAACCATCTTCTACATGTTATTCCTCCAATCTAACAAATAATCATCCACCAATCCCTCACCCAGATCGCATATTATGACCTACAAGAGAGCAATCCAATCTGCCACACAAAGGTATGAAAATTGAACGTGCCTGAAAGTACCCATGCTCTCGACCTAAAATCCAGTCTCATCCACACAAGACCGTACAAGTCAATTTTAAGTGTATCCACATGTCTTGGATCTCAAAAAAGATCCCCAAAGAATACCCGACTTATCCCTACGGGCACCAAGATGACCTTGGTCTATCAATCACTAGCCATCAAGTGGAAAAACCTTCCAAGAGAGCTCTAAACCTTGGCAGACATAGCCTTTGCCCTAGGTCTTCTCAATTATCTAGCTAGAGTCCGATCTTGGTAGACCAGATCCTCCCCAAAGATTTCGTTGAATTGTCATGGAAGGGCCTTGATCAATTTGTCTATGCCTAGTGGGTTAGCAGAGCACCTCAAAGAGGTACTCCTTTCGACATCCCCACTCCATATGAGGAGCTATAGAATCCCGTAGATCCTCCAGTGCCCAAGATCCTCATAATCCCATAAATATGTGTCTAGGGTCTCACCCTACCACTTCCCAACCAAAGAGGAATGTGAGTGCACTCATGCCATGCTCAAACCTGAGCAAAGAACTCCACCTGACCATGAATAACCAACATGGTTGAGGGCTCATCGAATGAAGTCAAAATTCAAGTACACAAGCCTCCTAATCTACACACCAAAGTAAAAATTCCCAATGATATGGAAGTGCTAGCCTCTAGGGCATTCGCCTATGCGTGTCTATAGGGTATGGAAGTCATCATACCTTCCATTGGCTGGGCGGGACTAGTTAACACTAATGGCTGCAAATTAATGGGCTCTGAAATCTTCTCCATGAAGAGGAGAAGAGATGGAGTGGTTCAGAATGCAAAAATAGAGGTTGAGGTAAGAGAGGTAATCCATAATAAATCTTACCTTATATCATCCCACCTCTACTAATTCCCAGCACTTCATAATTGAATTAGAAAAATTTAATAAAGTTTTCCAATTCTTTGTACACATCACTCTCAAATTTTCGCCATAATTTTTTTTCCCAAATAAACGTGTGGCCAAAAATGCATGTACCCAATATATTTGTGTGTATGGTTATAGAGGTGACATGTGACTCCCACCGTCTCAATATGAGTGGAACACCCATTTGGGCTTGCCTTCCATGGAATGCCTACACAAGGCATGTAAAAGGAGGAAAAGCTAAAGCAACTGCCCATGGGGCATCCCTTTCACACCAATTCTTGTCCTCGAGGATGAGTGCTCTACATTACCCCTTCTGGAGAAGAATTCATGAGTGGCTACTTGTTCATAGGCATCCCCTTGCACTCCCTTGAATACTCGATGCAAGCAGCATCAAACCCTTGTCACCTTGCTCCTATACCCTGGTATAGCATCCGATCATAAAGAGGAACCAGCCAGAGACCTGATTGTACCCTACCTACCATAAATACATGAGAATTTAAGTTTTCCACCATGTGCCTTGCTCAAACAAGAGGCGGTGGGGCTCTAGACAGCCACCACCCTTGTTTGGAGGGCCTAAATGGATGAAAAGAACACACTTTTACGACTATAGTTGATCACACGCATAAAATTTTTTCACCACACAAGCTATCGGGGACACTTGTTTCCTTCATTGCAGAAGAAGGGAAGCAATCATGGCTTCCGCACGCGTGTGATGGGAGAGAACACGTCATTCGACCACCTACCTACATGGAAAACACAAAGAAAGTAAGGGATTTACCAATGTTCTCCAACCATGGGCTTGCATGTGCTCCCCTTGCTCCTTTCCTCCGGCATGAAGCCTGCCTTAGCAGCCCATGCAAGAGGATGCCAAGTCAAGTCATAATCCATGTTCACAAACAATAAAAGAGAGGAGGACATTAGACTCATCTCCCAACCATAGATCCAATACGAGCTCACCCTCGAGCCTTGGAGCTTGCACCCAAGAGGGCAATCACCTCTCCAAGGGACCGGTACCACCAGCCACCCACCAATATGAATGATGAGCCTCTGCCAAAGGGCCAAGAGTCCAAGTGCCTCATGTGAGGAATCCCCAAGAAATAGCCCCATGCCCATCCAAATGTCCTTAAGTTTTGCAGACATAATAGGTATGAAGCAAACTATCAGTCGCAATATGTATAAAAACCTGTTACCAAACACCTATCACTCATAAACATCCAATGTCAAAACATGGCAACAAAGAATGCCAACCATGGAACTTCAAAAATTACCTACAACTTGGAAGAATGCAAAGCCAAAACATGCTAACACGACCTCCCACTAGAGCATAGACATCAAGAGATGTTCCAAACATATCAAAAATCACCTGTGATACTATCCAAAAATAAAAGATAAACCAACAATCCAAGAGCCACCACGCAAGCTCTCAATGGATCCACTAGATCACATCTAGCATAAAAGCTAGTGGAATTTGATAGCATCTCCCCTCAAAAATGAACTATAGATAAACATAAAACCATGTGTGAAAATACACCATCCATAAATCCCAAACACAATGGCAATAGTAATATCCAATCAAGCGGCTTAAAGCAATAGGCAACCTTGGTGACAAATAAGAAGTTTGATTGAGGAAGTTGGATCCACGCCTGTCAATAGATACTACTTTCAACAATTCGTGCACCTACAAAAAAAAGACAAAGTATGAATCCAAGATCCAAGTAAACTCTCTTAAAGTATGTGTGCAATCAGCAAATCAAGGTTGAACTTAGGTGGCACGAACCAATGTATCCACAATGTCATGATGCACAAACTGGTAAACTCAGCTCACAATCAAAGTGGCATAGAACAGAAATTGAGCCACATTACCATTATATATACACCATCAACTGGAAAATCAACACTCTAATCTCATATAAAAGGCAATCACATGAGATCACACATAAGCCAATGAACCACAAGCTCTAAATCTAAAAGATCTCGTATTTCTCTCCCTATAAAAAGTTCCAAACACTTCTTGTATGTTTGTGTATTGTGATTTTGACCCTTTGCAACTCAAAATCTCCACTTGAGATCTTCAGCAAAGTTGTAGGTCTCTTTTTCCGCTATAACTTTGCTTTTGAAAACTTTGTAATCCACGATCTTAGCTTTGCTTTTGAAAACTTTGTAATCCACGATCTTAGCTCAAGTTATTGGTAAAATACTAACTTGTTATAAACAACGTTGTTGGTTTGCAATTGATTGTCTATATTTCGAATTTTTGACGACCTAAAACTCTAAATCTCGATATAATCCATCCACAAATTTATAGATCTTTTCCTAAGCTACCCATAGCACTTTGAATTATCTCAATTCGGAATTTCTACCTCAAAATTATGAGCGAAACACTGGCTAGCTGCCAAAGTATTACAAATCCCACTTATAGATCACTCTATGTTTTCTGTTTTTTAAGCACATTAAAACTCTGAATCAAATCTTACACCCTCTCCAAAGTTGTAGCTCTTTTCGTAACGCAACACTTGGAAATGCCTCAATCGAAGTTTTCTATCTCAAGTTATGAGCAAAACATTGACATGTCTTGTAAAGATGGTTTTCGACTTGCAATCTTCTTCTCCTTTCTAATTCCTAAACCTATGGCTCTCATATTAATGACAAAAGCATGTGCAAATTAACCAAGGAGGAGATGGAGAGAGAGAGAGAGATGAAGTATGGGGAGCCACGAGCCTCTTCTCTAATTAATATTAATGAGGCAATGATATATGTATGTATGTATGTATGTATGTATGTATGTATGTATGTATGTATGTATGTATGTATGTATGTATGTATGTATATATATATATATATATATATATATATATGTATGTATGTATGTATGTATGTGTGTGTGTGAGCGCGTGCGCATGTGTGTGTATATACACACACACAAATGTGAATAGGGAGAGGATCACATGGACCCTTGTCCATCCCCAACACTATGGCGTTGGGTTGTAAAGCATCCGTTATATATAGTTGCAAGTGAGGAAAAGCAAAAACATAGTTGTGGAGATCCCATCTCTTCGACTAAGGAGCATTTCTTGTATACAATAGATTGGCCAATAATTACTCTCGTTGCTTATTTATAGTATCAAAAAATATTCCCTATCGTGCCCTCTCTTCAATGATAATAAATGTTGATTTTAGTTTGTCAGATATATATTAAGGATAAGAAGTATGTCTTCATCAACGTTATGTCCCAAATACTCTAGAAAGATTCAATACTTGGAAGTGAATGTATGATGCACTTGTTCAATGCAATGTCTCCTCCATCGAAGCTAATGTTGTTTTCCTTGCCCACTTTAATATGGTTGAAAGTCAGAGGGATTCTACGACTACCTTTTCTATAATATCCCCCAACCGAACAATAACTTTGGTTATCTATGGTTGAATTGTTGGATTGTCAAGATATTTCGAATATCCTTGCTGTTAACTTTGAAATAAACTTTTCATTGAAAGTCTCATTTGCAAGCAATGAGTCTCTAAAATCAATGTTACTTATCCCATACTTATTTGCTTCATTCCTCCAAAATTTTCATTGATGCTACTGCATACTTATCGAATCGTAAACCAATTTTGGCGATGCCTCATGATCTAAACAAGTAAAATATAATACGAAAAATCACATTCAGCATTCCTTTCTAGCTGAATAATGCTAGCTTGATTCAAATCATGAATGCAAGCTTCAATCCAAGAACTCAAGTTTACATCCTATTCAGCTTGAATGAAAAGGGAAACTTTAGTGTTCAAAATGCAATCCGTTGTACCTGATTGTGGAAAGCATTACAATGGAGTTATGCACTATGCTACACAAGAAACCAACAAAATAGTTATGCTTCTTATGCAAAAGATAGAATCAAGCTGTTTTTTCTCAAGATACAAACAAGATAAATTACATTATGCTTCTATTTGTTTCAATCTTTGGATCATTCTGCAATTAACATGGTCAAAACAAAAGTAAGAACTATGAACGTGACTGAAATGCATGCATCATCTAAGAGTTTCTATGATTGTTTGAAAGTGAAGAGAACAAAATCATAAATATCACATCTTCCATAGTTGGACAAAACTTTCTAAAATGGAATGGCATAGCATAGCTCATGCATACATACACTTTAAATTATCCATCCTTTGTAAGGTAGGAATGCAAGGATGATTTACAGTATGTACTTTCTCATGTACTGCAATGTGTGGATATGTCTACTGTTGAATCCTTGGAAAAGGACATTTCAAAAAGAAAAGGTGTTTTTGCCATACACAAACTCAAAACAGTAAAGCCCCGATATCGATGGATTAAATAAGAATTTGTGGTAAAATATTGAAGTTTGCTGAAAGAAATCATTATTGATGCCTATGATGAGATTTGGAGGGACTAATTCATGCCGATTAAGCTGCTCCATAAAAAGAGATGCGCAAAAATCCATCAAAATGGCTGTCTATTTCTATGATGGGAGCATTCTACAAGATATTTGCAAAGATCTTTGCATTAAAATTGCATCCCTGTATTTCTTAGGTAATGCACCTTACTCAAATAGGTTTTGTTCATGGCAGATTTGTATATGATAATATCTTCTATCGTTCAAATGGCTATGGAATATGCACTGGCTTCCTTTGACAAAATCTCATCGTAATGCAATTGGATTTTGAAAAAGCTTTTGATAAGCTAACATATGAATGATTTTCATATTTAATATGAAAAATCATAAAGAAACAACTTCAAAAATAGTTTTTTTTCTTTTTACATGAAAAACGATGCGTAATATGAAGTGCGTAAGTTACAAATTGTGGTTATTCGGAAAAAAAGCGCAGCAAAGGATTTCGAGCTGCTGTTCGACGCAGAGGTATCGAATCGAAGAGCTCTTCAATTGAAGGAACATATCAAACCACTACATTAGAGCATTACGATGCTCTGTAAATACGCGAGAATCAAAACAACGTGTACAGACAGAAAAACCATAAAGTTGGAATCGATCGGCGCAGTTGAATGGAAGTATATCAGATAATAGTAAACATGTAGAGTTCATGGCTAAAAGAAGCTGCAGCAACGCCTGCCACTCTCTTCAATCATATCTGAAAGTGTATATCTCTGTACTTGATGGATATATACACAATAACGAATAGTACTGAGATCATAGATTCTGAATACATACTCATCGGCGCTGCTCCCATAAATCGAACTTACGTTGCTGAAGTGAAATCCGTCGATTCATTTCTCCTCACAGATTCGCCAAGAATACCAATCTTCCCTGAACAACAGTAGCATAAGGTAAATAACTCCAATCGGAATTCACGCTATCTCTTTATCTATGGTAGTAGCAGCACCGTCTCCTCCCTCTATAGTCTTCGATCACATCAAGCAGCGGCTTAAGCATCAATCTTCAATCTTTGTCAATGTCATCTGCGCTGCTCCAATCTCTCACGCAATGTCGGCCAAGACTCCAAAATACCTGTAATCAAAAACGAATAATGCCATGGTCTGCTCACGTCTATTCATTGCCTTCTTATATTCAATTTCCCGCGTTGTTTTTGCGTTTTTTATTTCGTTATATTTAACTAGCTTCAACCTTGGTTAAGAAGCTGGTTGGACCTCTCGCCTCTTGAGGCGGGGCGAGGGTTCAATCCCTGCCGGCCACATGTAATGGACATGTATAACTGGAATGATGAAACATATGCCTAATGTGCCATCGTTTGACTAGTCTTGCGGTAGTTGTGACCGCCGTTCAACTCATTTTTGTAAACCCATGTTCTTGTGAGATAAGAGGGGTCCCATGATACTATGCCCTTCCTTGTACAGTTGCAATTTCAAAGTTAAAGCCCGGGAAATAGGCCTTGGCCGAACCTCCATTTAAAAAAAAAAAAAAAAAAACAAACAAACAAAACAAAGAACTTCAACCTTGGTTAAATTAACGCTCGTCTGACTTTTGTTTTTGCTTTAATCGTGATTTTTGTTTAATTCTTTTTGTTTTATGTTTTCATTGTTTTGACTTTTCATTTTATGTTTTATTCGTTTTGTTTTTTTATTATTATTTAATGTTTTGTTACTCTTGATTTTGAAATTTAATGTTTCACACTTGCAAATTCAAGGTTCATATGCACTTCCAAGTCTTCACATGGGTATAGATACACATGCTCTCATGCTAACTCATACACCACATGAATAAGTACATGGTCGCACACACGTGCACATACATGATAACAACACATTCACTTACTCACATAGGTTTGTATGCATACACAAAGACAATCTACATTCACACACATACACTAATATTTCATATGCTCATAAATATGTTCACACACATTTCATAAAAATTTCACACATATACATGTGCATCACATGTGCATATATATGGGCTTACTCAAGAAAAGATTTTTACAATTCTCACATTTAAGTACATACATCTTGTGGAAACACACATGTAGTAAATTCAATGAGTATAGCGGAAACTCTTTACATTTGGAAATCTTCTCAACCAAGTACCACTTGGACACAACAAATGGATGTATCAAGGGTTTTCACATTTGAGAAATGATCATCATGTGAATGTTAGAGTTAGAAACTCTATGGTAATGAAAATTCTCTTTCTCTCATCAATGTGATGAGAAAGTATCTCTCTGACAACATTATTCCGCGATGAACTAATATTTTTTGGAAATGCATTGAGAATTGCAAGATAATGAGAATTACGACCACACGTGCTAGAGAGATGACTCTCCTCTCAAGCATATGCCTCTATATATAGCTCTCTCCATGGGATTTCCTTCTTGGGCAAGTGGATTCTAACCATCCATGTGTCGGCCATGTAATTGCATTGCTTCAAGTCTCCCAGTTAACTAGAGTTAACTCAAATGGATGCTTCTAGAAGGCTCTAGAGCTCTTTGGGCAAAATATTATCCCCATGTACCTCATGGAGATTGAACCCAAGACCTCCTCCTTCACACCCTTAAGACTTAACCACTAAGCTTAGTGGATCACTTGTTTACAAGAGCATATGATATACTATGTAAGTCTAATCTTGAGATCTTTGGTCATACACACAAGGTGATCAAATGTGTTTGATTTCATATCTGTATGAACCGGTCAGACCCTTAGATCATATTTCATTACATTCTTCCCCTTTTGGAAAAATATTTTCGTCCTCAAAAATATTGTAGGCAACCCCTTAGCCTCATGTTCTAAAATTGGAAGAACATGTCTCATCTCTATGGTGGGATATGTGCCCAAATGATTCAGAACACCATCTTGCTTTGTAATTTGATGAGCTCGTCAAAGTATAAAGTAGTGAATGAATAATAAGGGTGGATTTAAAAACATCCCTAGCGAATTCGCTATTTTACTAGGTGTGATTTGGGCATGAACATGTGAAATGGATGGATTCCAATTACTAATCCATTTTTAGGCATGACTAGTGCATGGACTTAGTAACTAAGATAAGATTCTTATTTCTCGCAAGTCTTTGAGAACCCTTGATTCACTTGAATTTGATTTGGAAAACTAGAAGTTTGGTTGGCCCAAACGTCTAACTTGGATGTTTGTACTATGGATCACTCCAACCAACATTTACTTGATTTTTTTCACTCGATTGGAGGACTACATTGTCCTAATGGGCTTAAAAATTCCTATGTAGAATGTAGGAAAAAGTTTGGCATTTACTTGTGGCCAAACTTACCATAACTTCACCAAATCAAAACCAAAATGAAAGTTATCCAACTTAGGACACTTTTCTCAAAAGATTGTAGCTAATAGTTCTTGGGAATTGTCAATCTTATGAGCAGTTCCTAACTTCTCTTTTCTAAAGTAGTCTGAACCCTAGAAAGTCATTTATGTTATGTAACTTGAAGCAAACTCAAATGAATAAGTCAACTTAGACTTATCATCTTTTGAAGATTTAAAGGGTTTTTGTACGTAACATTTATGTGGGATGTTTAATTTAGTTGCCTGGGTCTAATCACCTAACCTTAGAATTTTGTAAAAAGAATCAGATATCGTATCTGAGTCAAATTCAAAAGATTTAGAAAGAGAAAAGAAAGAACTAAAACTCTGTACAACCAATTCAAACTTCGAAGATACGCAAACTTGTGAGGACTCAATTTCAAGATGATTTAAGACTTTAAGTACTCAAAAATCTATTTCAACAAGATATTGAAGCATTTTTTCTATCTTTAAGATAAATAAACTAGATTCTCAAAAAGATTCAAACAAAGTCTAAAGCAATTTGATACCAATGCAAGAGAATGAGAATTATGACCACCACGTGCTAGAGAGATGACTCTCCTCCCAACCATATGCCTCTATATATAGCTTTCTCCAAGGGATTGCCTTCTTGGGCAAGTGGATTATTAAACCTCTGTTCTAAGGGACTATGTCAGATACGACTACAGTAAACAAGGTAACTTACAAGGGTCTATAAATAGAGGCCCTATAATATTTTCCCACACCACAAGTTAAGTCAATTACTACAACAACTTATTGGAACAACGAACTACCGCTCACATTTTAGTGTCTCAAACTTCACTGATTAGATACACAACTGTAACTTCTAACTAACACACTACTCTTAGTGTTACCTTACTCAGAATAATCTACCACCACAGTTATTACTCAAACGCATATCAATACTTTGCACCTCAATCGCTGACTAATTCAATAGTGATGAAATCACAGTATGGACAGTGCATAAACCTTCAACCAAATTTATCAATGATTAATTACGACAAATGAAGATTAATAACTTATCTAACAATCAATAACACTGCACTGAATAGTGAAGAAAAATAGTTTTTAAGAATACCGGTCTGCACATGCTCGCTCCACCACACACATTTCGACGGATTTGCTGTGTGTCTCTCTACAGAACGACATGATTACACCCCCTTTTGTATTGATGTTGGAAAAAGGTTACAATAGTTAGGCCATTATGACATTTCACCGAGCTATATGCAGAATCACAATATGAAGATTACAAGGCTTAATCCAATGGCCTAACATTGCAGCCCGATGTTGGTAAATTCGAGGATATAAGCCCTTAATATCTTTGTTGTCCCATCGGGCATGCTAGTGTTAGGCCGACAATAATACGAAAATGATGACTATAGATGGCTAATTTGTGGCGAGCTGCATTAGACACCGAACTCAATGGACACCTAGTAGTGAGAAAAATCATTAAAGTATTGTAGTAAGAGTCGACAATTGGTAAATCAGTCTCTAGTGCACTCGGTGTTGTAGTTGATTAAATAGCAGGAGAAGATTCATCCACCCCACTTGTAGGTTCACTGGAATTGAGTCTCGATAAAAAGTCTACAATAGCGTGTGCCGAACCCAGACGATGCACCACATCATAGTCAAATTCTTGCAAAGCTAGTACCCAACGAGCAAGCCAACCACCCAAATGCTACTGCCATACTTGGTAGACTAGAGCAGCATGATCTATGTGAAAGGTAAACTTATGCCCTAGTAAATGGAGAGAAAACTTTTTGATGGAGTATATTAACCCTAAGCATTCATGCTTGGTTACAGAGTAGTTGTGTTTTGCTGAAGCAAGATGATGGGTAGCATAATAAATAGGTCCGTACCACCTATCTTGACATTGTATTAATACACTTCCAATGGCAATATCAGATGCATCCACAAAAACATGGAAAGGTAATTGCTAGTTCATGGCTTGTAGGATCGAAGCCTACGTGAGGAGAGTTTTGAGGCATGCAAAACTCAGCTAGCATTCTTCAGTCAAGCAAAATTGTTGAGGAGACATCGTGCTCAGTCGGGTGAGTGGAATAGTTAAATGAGCCAACCATCGGAGATGGCCACCATGCCAGTAGATATGGCCCAGGAAATGCATGACTTCCTGAGGTGTTTTGAGTGGAGGTGCATCTAAGATCACGTAGACTTTATCAGGGTCCACTGGAATGCCTTGCTTACAAATAATATGGCCCAGGAGTTTTCCACAGGAAACTGAAAAAATAGACTTGTTAGGATTCAAACAAAGATGGTATTCTCTACACTTTAAAAATCAGCACCGAAGATGTTGTAAATGGTCAGAAGTGTCACTGGACAGGGAGAAGTCATTTAGGTACACCCTCATGAAGCTCATCAAGTAAGGTGAGAATATTTCTTGCATATAGCATTGAAAAGTGTTGGGTGCATTACACAAGCCAAACCACATGACAATACATGTGTACACTCCCCAATTAGTAATAAAAGAAATCTTATGAATATCTGCTTCAGCCATTCTAACCTAATTGTACCAATAGTATCCATCTAAAAATGAGTACATCTCTCGGTCAGCTACATTGTCCAGCATGCTATCCAAGAATGGCAATGGTAAGGGGTCTGTAACCGCAATGACGTTCAATTTTCTATACTCAACGCATATACGTAACTGCTTATTCTTTTTAGGTACTATCACTATTGGCAAAATCCATTCATCGTGCTCCACGAGGACAATAAACCCAACTTTCAATAGTCTATCTAATTCCTCCTTAACTTGTTGAGCATAGTTCAGATTCATGCGATAACTCTATTGGTTAACTTGTCTTGCATCCGGTTTAAAAACAATTCGGTACTGGTAAATGAAAGGATCTAAGCCCTTCATGTCTCTATAGTCCCAAGCAAATACATCGGTAAATTCTTGTAATAGATTGAGAAAATCTTCCTAAAAAGTAGGAGCTAGGCGAGCTTTGATTTTAACCGGACGTGGATTAGCATCATCACCCAGGTTTCAAGTTACTAGCTAGTCTTTGTTGAGAGTCAAGGTCAAGCACAAGGTGCGAGAATGCACAAGGTGTGAGAATGCATCAAAGAAGCGAACACACAAGAAGACAAAGCATGAAGGGAGCTCCAAGAAGTACATCTCAAATTTTTAGAAGAAATCCCTATTAAAATAGTGATTTTCATCACTAAAACCCATTTTAAATACCACTTCATATTTTTACAACTCCATTTTGTTCAAGCTTAGGAGTTCTTGAGCTTGAGGAGTATTAGAAGTATCATCCTACCAATTTTCATAATTTTTAGACTCCGTTTGAACCCTCAAATAAGCCTTAGAACCTAATTTTTAACTAGGCTGGACACTAAGTCTAGACAGGGCCAAAACCACTCAAAAAATTATAAAAAGAGCTAGAGAGCTCATTTTTGAGGGGGGCTTGTTAGAGATTTGAATCTTTGTAAGAGAGCTCTTTTGTAATAGAAAGCTTTCCATTGTTCCTCTCTTTGCTCTTACCTTGTGTGCATGTGTGTGTATGTGTGTGCATGCTTGTATGCTTTCAGCCATGCACTTGTGCCTTCACTTGCTCACGATCTTCATACCGGTCCTAACGTCTCCGTGGATTGACATTTATGAGGTTGATCTCCTCACTTTGGTACTTATCATTGTGCTAGAATGACACCAAATTTGGTGCCATTGCCGGGGAGAGAGCTTCGAGGATGAGAATTTAACGGTAAGACGTAGAGTAGCGATGTTGGAAGGTAAAAAAATCATCATTTTTTGTTCATTTTCTGATTTTTTCTCCACCACCACCATCATCATCATCACTATCTCCTTCCACCTTCATCTTCTCATATTTTTTCGTTTTCGACTATACATTCACTACATTTGCACTTCGTTTTTCATTCTTGGCTGTGCGAGGAGTTCAGAAACAGTTTAGAGTTGAAGCGTGGAGGAAATACTGAGTTTCACACTCTCAAAACACCAAAAATCTGAGTGAAGTATCATGCGGGCTGAAACGACCTACGTCAAGTATTGCAAGTGGAGTATCGGGGGTTTGGAGAGTGAATTTACATCTATAGGCACATAAGAGTGACAAGGAGGACATAAGGTACACATATTTGCAAAAATTTTGAATTTGGACTTCAAAAACTCCAAGTATCATGTCCGGTTGAGTTCAGGTATTACGATACAAAAACTCCCGTGTATCACGATACTTGTCGAGTATCATGTATCACCTCCCCATGTATCGCAATACCTCACATGTATCGTGTATCGCCGGATGAGTATCGCGATCTTTCCAAAGTATCATGTATCGCAGATTGCCAGATCGTGTATCCTAATACTTCCCAAGTATCATGTATCGTGAAGGTTGGTATCGTGAAGTCCAAGTATCACCGAATTCTAGTATCATGTATCACGACCATCTAGTTTCATGTATCGTGACCTTCCAGTATCGTATCATCTGAGTGCAAGTATCGTGTATCACGATAGCTCAAGTATCGTGTATCACGATAGCTCAAGTATCGTGTATCACGATAGCTTAAGTATCGTATCATGAGAAACCTGGTATCATATCGCCGGGTTGTGTATCCTGATACTTCTCAAGTGTCGTGTATCACGAAGGGTGGTATCGTATCATGAAGCTACCAGTATCATGTATCGTCTACCCCTGGTATTGTGTATCGCCCCGATACTCATCACTTATCGTGTATCATCCAAAGACAAGTATCGTATAGTGGAATTCCCAGTATCATGTATCGTTTAGTTTAGATATCATGTATCGTCTTGACTTAAGTATCGTGTCTTGTTTGCTCCCAAGTATCATCGAGACTTCTTAAGTATCGTGTATCACATGTTCTGAAGTAATCCCAAAGAGGTCCTATTTCCCTGTTTTAACCCCCAGAATTGTGATCTGGCATAACTTTCTCATACGAAATCCGTTTGTTGTGATTTTGGGTTCGTTGGAAAGCTCGTTTTGAGAACTAACAAATCGTTGATTGGCTAGGTAAAACTAATACTTGAAGTTATAGATATAGTATTTTGAAGTTGACCCTCAAGTGGGACTAGGAAGCGAAAGGGGATTCAAAGGATTTTGGTCAATACAAGGGAATATTGGAACTATTAGACAATGCTTATGAACCTGAGATCTGGTAGACATCTTGGCAAATATAGGCAAAGCATTAGATCATCTGAGGCCAGTGTCAACCATACATCTAAGTCGTGGGCACAACAACTTAGTGGTTATCCATATGTGCTAAGTTCGGACACAAGTGATTCAAAAATGTCTTTTCGCATGGAGAGACCCACATGTAGCTTAGGAACTACCTATTTACAGACACCAAAAGATCCCTATAAAACACAATTGGAATATATCAAGACCAACCAATTAGGTGCACGCATCTATGAGGATGGTCTAAGGCGATTAGTGGTCCAACTCAAATGGACTTGAACACCCAGTGGTCAAGTCCATTTGAGTTCAGAAGAGGGTTCATACATTAATAAGTAAGGAACCATGTATGTGGTTACGAGCTTATTTGACAGGACAGATAAGTTTGGAAATGTTATTCTCAAGACTGAGATAGGAGACCTAGACCAGGGAGACCTAGGAAGAGAACCCAAAATTCCAAGAGGTAAGTTAGTCTTGATTAGAGGGATCACTCTAGATTGGATCCCTCAAGACAACAAAAGCATAGAACTATTCTTGAATAGAGAAATGGAGGAATCATCATATATGAGTTCAAGGATCCAGAGATACCAGGCATCTAGATAACACGTCAGAAAGAATGTTCTTGGTAATAGAGCATGACATGCATGCATACACTTGGAAGAGAGAATTGATTTTCCCTCCACCAAGATCTAATGTTACCCATGGCTTTGCAAACACTTGAAGTAAGCTTTGCAAACACTATGGGTAGAGATTGATCAAGATTTGAAAATGAAAGACATGAAAGAGAGAGACATAGAGCACAAAGGCATCAAAGAGATGAACATGATTTTCCCTAGACCATGAGAGCACCCAAGAACCCTTAGACCATCTCAAGTGGTCAAGGCAAGAACTATTTTGACAGGTCAAGAGATACTTATGATCAGGTGGCCGAGTTCAAACAAGTGTTAAGAGCTGAACAGGTTGAGGACTTGTTCACTCAGTTTGAGGCATTTGGTTTGACCCTCAAGGGTACTGCCTTAGCTTGGTTTCAACCTCTAAACAACCACAATTACCAAAGCATAGGTCAACTGCTAGAAGAATTCATTGTAGAATTCTCCAAGAGTGGCATCAGGCATAACACATCATCCTTGATCCATAGCTTCAAGCAGAAACCCCAAGAAATAGTGTGACTTGCTGGAAGACGGTTCAAATAGTAGCTAGAAAGATGCCCTATTCTAGAGTTACCCACACTAGCCAAACAAGGGGCCTTGTTTTGAGATGGCTTACTAAGCACCAAGTTAAGATCATATGTGTACTTGAAAGAGCCTAGATCCATAGAAGAGTGTGTGCGGATGTGCATTGACATAGAAGACAACTTGGGTGAGGAGTTAGAATTGTCCAAACACTATAAGGATTCAGACAGTTCTACTAGTCATACTTCCAAAACCTCCACTGAAATAGATGAGATAGCTGAGAAGGTTGCCAAGAAGCTAGGAGTTCAAAATAGACAAACACCAAGGGTCACCTCGTTGAAG
Source organism: Ceratopteris richardii (assembly GCA_020310875.1). Taxonomy (NCBI): domain Eukaryota; kingdom Viridiplantae; phylum Streptophyta; class Polypodiopsida; order Polypodiales; family Pteridaceae; genus Ceratopteris; species Ceratopteris richardii. The sequence goes on from CM035426.1 coordinate 5,125,815, forward strand.
CGATGTTATAACTGTGGAGGAGGCCACATGGCTAATGTTTACCTGATGATGGCTCAGCCCCAAGGAAACCCTAATGCTCCATATTGCACCATTGAGAGAAAATACACAAACCATATGGCTCAAGATTGTCCATACAATAGGTAGGATGTCAGACAAAATTATCAGCAACCTTACCAATAGGGTAGGTATCAGAACCAATATCAACAACCATATCATAGGCCACAACAACAAAATTAAGCTCAGTACCAGCAGCAATATCAGGCACCATATAGGCCACAAACAATCCTAAGAAACCAACTACCACATCCTGCCAATGTGATTCTAGTTAAGTATGCAGTGGCAGAGGAAAACCCTAATAGAGCATTGGTGCCACTAACCCTGTTGGTCTCAAAAAATGACTATCATGCTCATAGTTCAGACTACTCCCATGAAGATAGTCCATAAGCTTATTACACAGAGTCACTTGAGCATAGTGAGACTTCGCTGTATCAGCACGGGGCACCACCTATGGAACAAAATTGGGAGCCAGAATACTCCAATGTCATGTACATGAATCCTAACCCCAGGCCCCAAGTGAAACAAGTAAGACTACAAGTCTAGAGGACCATGTTTTAGATGTCAGGGTGACCATTTCATTCGTGAATGTCCATACTCATCGACTCCGGGACAAGGACAAAACATCATGATACAGGGATTTTGTCCTGCGTGCGGCAAAGAACATATCCCGAGAGATTGTCCCAAGAACCCCTCTAGTGCACCCAAGGTTACACCGATTAATGTGGTAGGCTTAGTGGTGGATTCAAGTTCAAGTAGCAGTAATGTGGCTCTTGTACAAGTAGTCACTAGGGCACAAACCTTACAATAGGCTAGACCAATTGAACAATCAGAGCCAAGTGAATCAGGAGAGCCTGATAAAAGGAAAACAAGAACATGGAAGGATATCAGGGAGAAGACCAATCATAAGTGGAACAAAAATTCTCCAAACTAGAAGAAAGCCTAAAAGACACAAAAACAGAAATAGCAGATATTGCATCTCAAAGCCCCTCTCATGTTGAAACTCCATCCACACCACCTCATCCCGCCCCACCAGCCATTGTAAATAGAACATAACCAGGGTCTATTCTTGCAGATCCAACCCTATACTTGGACATGATGTTCAAGGCTTATGAGGCTCGACTTCAAGAAGGGCCAACAACTACAAACCTAGACAAGAGCTACCCTAGAGCAGATTTAGAGATTGAACGGACAAAAATGTGCATGAAAATGGTAGAACTAGCTCAAGCTATGCTTGAGACCAATCAGTGGTTCAATCAGACGAATTCTATCAAATTAGGTCTACATTTCCAAGGCTTATTAGAAAGATTAGAGCAGTTGGTAAACAAGTCGCAGGTTTCTTTACCTCCACAGGCTCAACCAGTTATTGAAAGAGAAAGATCACCACCAACAAAAGCTTATGTTCCTAATTCCACAGATGATGGAACACCTCTTTCAATTCAAGAATACTCTCAAGAGTTCTTGCGGAAAATACAATAAGAGAAATGGGCCAAGGAGAAGGATGATCCCCCTCCTATTCCTAAAATTGATGACCTTCATGATCAATTTCCCCAATACATTCCATCTATTTACAAAGATCAAGCAGAGCAACAAGAAGACAAGAGTTTAGATTTTGAATCTAATTCTTTACAAGGTTGCCACAATTCACAGGCCCATGGGAATCTGGATCTCTTCATATCAGAGCTCCCACAATCTTGGTAAGAAATGAGGACTCAGTGGTTCCAAGAAACACTGACGTCGTGAAGAACACTAAGGTTCAATGCCATCTCACCTTAGAAGATTTGCTCCAAGTAAAACCAGAGCAATGGAATCATGTGGCAAATCAGGTTCCAGAACTTGGTTCCAATGTGTCAAAAGTAGGCTCTAAGCAAAAGGTCCCAAAGATACCTCTAGACAAAATAGGAGACATGAGTGAAGGTGAAGAAGGTAATACTTATCTTCCAATCACCTACCAGGGTTACACAACCAAAGCGATCTTAGATTCAGGTGCTGGTGTTTCAATTGCGACCACCTCCTTGTGGAAGGAATGGGGCAAACCCGCATTAAGACCAACTAGAGTGAAGCTTCAAATGGCTGACGGCCATGTTGAAAGACCTCTAGGATTGCTAGAAGGGATACCTCTAACTACTTGTGTTGTAGAGTTTGAACACACCTTTGCTATATGTGACTTTGGCAAAAATAGCATCTATGAGATGATCCTAGGAAGACCCTTCCTATGACAATTGCAAATAGTATAGGATTGGGGAACTAATTCCTTGTACTTGCAACACTTAGGAGTCACAAACAAGGTCAATCTAAAAGATTATACCTTTAGAGATGTACCACTGGTACAGTGGAATCCTATCCACAAGGCTCCATAAGATTCAATTGTTGATATATTTAGGTAGTGATGTGTGTGAACACACTAGGACCGCCGAGGCACTTTTTTCCCTCTTTAGGAGGTTTTTTTCCCCCGGCTTGTATATACGCCTATTGCCCTAATGGGATACTTATCTTTGTACATTCTCTAGTAATACATTTAGTATTATGTGTTTGTGCTCCAAGCTTCTTCTTCTTCCTTGTGCTGTTCACGTGCTTCCGTAGACATCTAACTCCAACAGTTGGTATCAGAGCAGGTCGTTGCTTCATCTAGGGCGCCCTCGACACTCCTCCATTTGCAGTCTCAGAATCGTACGAATTTTGGTGAGCATACTCAGGGTGTTTCCGAGATCAAAACAGCTTTGTTGTGTGGTGCCGAAATCGCGATCTCAACTCGTTTTGGCCTCCGAATGCACTATTGCAGCACTTGTGCAGGCTATTTCATCTTTTTGTGCCAAAGGTATATACCAGTTTCTGTTCGCCAGTATAAGCGTCTCAAAGTCTCCTACAGGTCTAGCAGAATTTGTTGGGGTAGTTCTGTTCAACTTTTTGAGATACAATCAATTTTTTGCATCAAGGTATTTTAGTTACCGGCCATGGCTGAAAGCAATCATGTATTCCGTATGTTGGCTGTTGAGGATAAGTTTGATGGTACCAACTACCCATTATGGGCCTATATGATGCGACATGTATTGGTTGCAAAAGGATTGTGGAACATTGTGCAGGGTGTTGAAAGATGTCCTGTTACACCTCTGACTACAGGTACTGCAAATACAGGTGCTGGAGCTGATGAAGATGGTGTTGAAGATGATATTTCGTAGATTCCTATTCGTGTTGTTGTTTTTGCTGCACCTACTGCAGAAAATACCAAACATCTGAGTCTACTGCAGACATGCACTGCTCATGAGAAGATGGGTCAAAACTGCAGACAGTAGTAAACGCCCATTCTTCTTCTTGCACAAGATTTGCAGACTCTGTTTTTGGTGTAGAGGCCTCTGCAACAACCATTCCAGCCTCTTTCTTCTTTGCCTCTTTAGCAGCCAGTTTTGTACAGTTCTTTATGATATGATCATTCCCTTTACACTACTTACAAAACAATTTCTGCTTTTCTGATTTCTTCTCATCTTTATCTTCCTTCTTTGAATATGCAGAATTAGCAGATTTTTGCTTACCAGTTGAAGAGCTCCATTTTCCTTTGCCCTTCTGACTAGCCAGGAAAGCTTGATCTGCAACTCGCATAATGGACCTGTTTTGCCTGGACTGATCTTCCTGCAACAGAACAGAGACTAACTCCTCAAATGATAAGGCATTTGGATTGCCTTTCATCATCAATCGAAGAGTAGAAGCAAAACTCTGATATGAATCAGGAAGACCATTCAGAACGGTCTACACAAATGAGCTATCTGGTATAACCTCATCAGCAGAAATCAATTGTTCCTTCAAGTCTTTGATCTTCGTTAGGAAACTGTCCATAGAATCACCTTCATTCATGTGCTCACTCTCCAACTGTTTTCAGAGGTAAGCAACACGAACCTCATTCCTAGCTTGGTACAATGTGGTAAGCGTATCCCAAGCATCCTTAGCTGTTCTGCAAGAGCGAATATGAGGAATAATGGCACGTTTGACAGACAAAGCTATCAATGCATGTGCCTGGGCATCTCTGCCATCCCAACAAATCTGACAGTGGGGCGACCAAACATATTACCTCGCAGCATAGTTTCTTCTCTTCACTCGAGCCTGCCCCTACAGGGAATATTGTTACATGCACCAACAACTCCTCTTATCCTGTTATGGGAGTTGGTAAGATCATTTTGACTACTACTGATGGTAGTTCTTTCACATTGTCAGATGCTTTATTTGTGCCAGGGATCAAGAAGAACTTGTTATCAATTTCTGCATTAGCCAAGATTGGCTTGGTTGTGAAATTTGTTGATGACAGGTGTACAGTTCATGATCTGTCAAATGGCGATATGATTATTGCTTCTGGCATTTTATGTCGTGGGCTGTATAAGCTCATAGACTATGAAAGATCTGTAAATGATTTGGCATGTGTAGTAAATGATTCTCAGGCTATGTCAGATGCAAAGCTTTGGCATGCACGCTTTGGTCATCTGAATTTTGCTAGTTTGCTACGCCTGTTGAAATCTGAAATGGTGTCCTCATTGCCCAAACTTGAGGCACCTAGAAAACATGTTTGTGAAGGCTGTATTTTGGGCAAAATGCAGCGTTCATCCTTTCCAAAAGATGGTTCAGTTCGGGCTACTCAGAAATTGCAGCTTGTACATAGTGATGTATGTGGTCCTATGCAGACACCCTCTTTTGGAAATTACCTTTACTTTGTGAATTTCATTGATGATTTTTCCAGGCATGCATGGGTATATCCACTCAAAGCAAAGTCCGAAGTGTTCATGTGCTTTAAACAATTTTTGGTTTTGGCTGAAAATCTGTCAGCATGTAAAATGGGCACCTTCCATTCTGATCGAGGGGGGGACTATATGTCTTCTGATTTTAATGCATTTCTGGCTGAACATGGGATAAAACACCAGTGTACAGTGCCGTATTGTTGTAGAGCAAAGAAGCACAAGAGAAGAGCCCCAAAATTTTCAAATTAATGGGCATGTTTTTTCTTTTTCAAAGTATTCAGAGAATTCCCTCAAGCCATGTAAATGCACTAGAGGAGTCCTCTAGTGGTATAATCCCATCTTGTTGTAAAATATCCCTTGTAAATTAGTAGGAAATTCACTTTTTAGTAATAAAGTGCCGGTCTCTTGTGTGAAAGGACCAAACTTAAGGCACATGTATATAAGTCACCTTGTGACTCTTTGTAGAGACTTTTTGCTATTGTGAACAAGGAGAGCTTTGAAATCTCGAATTTGCTTCTTTCCTACAGATTTCCATCTTCTCTTTGATCTTGTATGTGTGTATAATGCTTGGAATGTGTGTGTAGGACTGTGGTCTACCCCTCCCCACTGTTTTTGAGCTACTGTACTGTGTGTGTGAGCTTGTAGGAGTTGTGGCATGAGTGTGGGTACTTCCCGCCATTCACTATTTTGGTCATAACTTGAAGCGGGGTTGTCAGAATCAAGTGAAACCACCTTCAATAGATGCATCTCGTCGAGAGCTTCGAAAGAAGTACCCTACTGATTGTATTTGGAGCTTGGAGCTGGGAGAAATCCTTGATTTACTGAAAACTGTTGTAAGAGGTATCACAGCAGACACTTTCAGTCTTTTAGTGAGTTTGAGAGGTGGATTAGTCCTTTCTCATGCATATCAGTTAGAGCACTTCATTTCCATCATGTGTGCACATGTCTTCATACACTTGGTTAGTTTGATCGGTTTGACATATAAGCATGTGTCAATTTCCCACTATATGCACTTGTGTTGCAAATGAGGTTTAGTCTCTTTGGCACAAGTCCTTGAGTCTTCTTGACTTAGGTACACACGTTTTTGGCGCCGTTGCCGGGGAACGCTTAGCCAAGGTGCCTTCGTGATGGTTATAGATCGAGTGTGATGAGATCGTACTTGTAGAAGTGAACTCGTTCCGTGGCAAGTAGTCAATCACCTTATCACTTGTTACTTCACATCCCGGACGTGTGTGTAATGAGTTTTTAGGTTTAGGGTTAGTAGGAAGGGAGAGTAAGAGGAGTTAGGGTTAGGTTAGAAGGAGAGGAGAGAAGGAGAGGAGTGAAGTAGGAGTAGGTCAAGACCAAGAAAAATCTCAAAACATTTGCCAAGTTAGTGTAGTTTTGCTTCAGTCACCAAAAGTATAAAAACCAAAAAAATTAGTTCATTTCTCTACTATTCTGAAAGGCAGTATCGTGGACGAGCAACGACCGGTATCGTGAGGGTGGTGTCGCGCGCTATAGGCTGACAAGGCTAGGTATTGATCTCAAGTTGCAATCAGGGCACCACAAAGGTAAGATTCAACAAGAATTCCTTCGCAAAAACACACCAAAAGTGCACAAACCGTGATTAAGTGCGCATTCAGTATCACGGGGGGGGGGGGGGGGCAGTTCATTTTTTGAGTTTTCTTGAAAGGGACAGTGTGTTAGGAGTGAAGAGGGGTGAGAGAAGAGCAAGGGCGTACAAAAATTTTGAATTTTGGAGGTATTTTGGCTTGAGTATCGCGATCGGTTGAGTTTTTGGTATCGCGATACCAAAAATTCCCTTGTATCACGATACTCGCTGAAGTATCGTATCGTTGATTACCAATCTTGGTATCACGATACCACTTGTGGTATCGTATCTCCGAGTTGGTATCGCGATCTCACTTTACCCCCGTGGTATCGTATCGTGTGCCACCCGAGGTATCGTATCGCCCACTTCCTAGGTTAGCATCACGATACCATTTCAGTATCGTATCGCCTCGATCCTAAGGTATCGTATCGACAACCCCGGAAGTATCATATCGTGCCAGGTCCTAGTTTAGTATCACGATACCATACCAATATCGTATCGTGATAACGCAATAGTATCGTATCGCCTGACTAATTCAGTATCGTATCGTGTGGACCCCTAAGGTATCGTATCGTCAGGAAAGTCAGTATCGTATCGTGATCAGCAGCAGTATCGTATCGCTTGACTCTTAGGTATCGTATCGTGAGTTGCTGTGGTATCGTATCGTGTGAGGCAATTAGTATCATATCGTCTCGGTTCTCAGGTATCGTATCGCGAGGACCGTCAGTATCGTATCGTCTCGGATCTTGCTATCGTATCGTCTCGGATCTTGCTATCGTATCGTAGGAAACTCTGGTATCGTATCGTTGAATTAGTTCAGTATCGTATTGTCGGGTGCATCAAGTATCATATCGGCCAAGCATTAGGTATCGTATCGTGGCCAAAGTAGTATCGCCTAGGGCAGTATCGCCTAGAAGTGGTATCGTCCAGAGCTTTTGTAGCATTTTGCAGGACAAACTTGAGGCACTTGAAGAGCCACTCAAGGAGAGTTTTAGAGACCTAGAGAGCCTCAGGAGGGTGAATGAACTTGAGGTCAAGGATAGTGCTAAGTAGTCGAAGAAGTGTCGTATCCTCTATAGGGAGTGCTATTTTTTCCTTTTTTCCTCTACTTTTCCTTTATCTTTATATTTGGTAAATTTATCCAAGCATGGCTCATATGAAAATGAGCTTGTACATTTATCTTCAACACTCCCCCTCAAGCTCATTTGGGAGTTATCTTCTTTGTTGGAGAATTACTCTCCTACTCGCAGCGGAAAGTGTAGAAGACCTTCTCAGGATCAAGACTCTTGCCAACAGCAGAACCTTCAAATGAAAACTGGTACCAAGTAAAATATCCAATGAACTTGAAACTTTGGTCACTCAAACTAGACACTTAGAGCTTTCAAATGAGATATCAAACACTCAATTTGGAGTAGATTTTTGTTGGCAAGTATTTGATTCAAAACAGACTACCTGTCCACTCAGTTAGGTTGAAAACTAGACTTCACTAAAACCTGAATAACTCACAGAGAATAAAAAATTTCATGAAACTGTTCTAAATAAAGGAAGTACTTGAGATAAGCTTTCCAACGAATATTTAAACACTAAAATTGGATACATATATTGAGAGATATGACTCTTACAAATAGACTACCCAGAAATGGGTGTGCGGCTGGACATACTCTATGAGAGTGAACTAAACGAAATGACTCAAAACAATTGAAGTAGCTACAAGGGGGCTTCCACGCCTTCTTCCTCTATACTTGAGTGTCCTCCCTTGCCTCTTTTATAGCCAAGTGACCAAAAACTCTCATGATGAGTTTGAGAGCTCTTCTCCATCATTTCTCCACTACTGTGGACAGCCACTCCTCTTACAGTTCAATTTTTGGATTTGATTCTCTTTTGAATGATTCTCTTTTGGTCTCCACTACTTGCTGAAGTAAATGCTTCTATTTTTCATTTTTGTATTTTTCTTCTACTTGAAGAAAATCCTTTTTGCAAAAATATATACGAGCTTACTTCTTTATTTTTAACACTCCCCCTCAAGCTCACATGTGAGCTTGCACCTTCAGCCATATCCTGCAAGTTGATGTCGTCCTTGAACCTCTTGAGCTTAGAAGCATTTAGGGACTTTGTAAGCATGTCTGCAACCTGGTCATTAGTTCCAATGAACTTTATATCCACATCCTTGCTCAAAACCTTTTCTCGAACATAATGATAATGCACTTCTATGTGCTTGCTTCGTGCATGAAACATTGGATTGTTTGTCAAGTGAATGCTTGACATGTTGTCACCATAAATTGGAATGGTCTCCACCTGCACATCAAGATCAGCCAAGAGCTTCTTAATCCACATAGCTTCACAAGTTGCAAAGGCTAAACTTCTATATTCAGCTTCTGTAGATGATAGTGCAACAGTAGGTTGCTTCTTTGAGCTCCATGTGATAGGTTTGCTACCTATCATGAACACATAACCTGAAGTGGATCTTCTGTCTTCCTTCGAACCAGCCCAATCAGCATCACTGAAGCCTTTTACCTGCAATTCTTCATCATATCCATAAAACAGAGCATGATTGACTGTGTGCTTCACATATCTTAGCACTCATTTGGCTGAATTTAAATGTTCACTTGTTGGAGCTTGCATAAATTGAGAAAGAACTCCAACAATATAACACAAATCTGGTCTTGTGATCATAGCATAGATCAATGAACCTATAATACTCCTGTATGTAGTTACATCATGTAACTTCTCTTCGTCATTTGAGCATAGCTTCACATTTGTGTCCATAGGTTGAGTGAGTGGTTTGCATTCACTCATTCCAAATCTGAAAAGAACATCCAATAGGTACTTTCTTTGCATCAAGTAAATGCCATCTTTCCCATAGACTATCTCAATGCCTAAAAAGTATTTCAGCTCACCAAGATATGAAATTTTAAACTCCTTACCGAGTTTCCTTTTGATCTCTTGTATTCCTGTAACATTACTTCCTGTTATGATGAGATCATCAACGTATATGAAAATATATACTTGCTTGCTTTCTTCTTTCTTCATGTAGAGAGAGGGATCTGCATTACTTGGACTATACCCACACCTTGTGAGGTACTCGACCAATCTTTGATTTCAAGCACGTGGTGCTTGCTTCAACCCATACAAAGCTTTCTTCAATCTACAAACAAAATTTGGATGCTTTTTGTCTTCAAATCCAATCGGTTGACTCATGTATACCTCTTCTTGAAGTTCACCATTGAGAAAAGCATTTTTTATGTCAAGTTGGTACAATGGCCATCTCTTTGCTGCACTCACTGCAATCAAGGTTCTAATTGTTCCCATCTTTGCAACCGGGTTGAAAGTCTCTTCATAGTCAATGCTGTTAGTTTGCTTGAATCCTTTTGCTACTAGTCTAACTTTATGCCTTCCTAGAGAACCATCAGCATTTCTCTTAATTTTAAACACCCATTTATTTGGAACAATCTTCATACCTTTAGCCTTTGGAACTAACTCCCATGTGTGATTGTCCTTGAGAGCTTTCATCTCTTCTTGCATAGCTTCTTGCCATTCTTTTTGTGTACATGCTTCTGCATATGCATCCGGTTCTTTGTCTTTGACCACCTGTGTCATATATGCAAAATGCTTTGCAATAAAACTATCATAGCTCAGCCTTTCAATTGGATACCTTGCTCTTGAAGACCTCCTTTCATTTCCTTTTGAACATTGCTTCTTCAACCGGTTCAACTTTACCTTTGGTGTGATCACCTCTTCATACTCTTCTTCACTTGCATTTGAATCACTATTTTGGGCAGCACTTCAGCTTTAGATCTTTCATAAGCTGATGTTGGTGATGAGGAATGACTCCTTAGCCTCCCCTTCCATGTTGAGCTTTCTCCAAGTGATGTAGAAGCTTCTGGACCTGACATTTGAGTGCTTGTTTGCTGAAACTCTTCTTGGACAGCACCTCTATCATCTTCGCAATCCTCTTCAAGAATCTTCTCTTTCCCTTTGTCTCCAAACCATGGTCTTAGCTCATCAAATATCACATCTCGTGAGACTCGTAGCTCCGTTGTCACCGGATTGTACCACCTATATCCCTTTTGCTCCGATAAATATCCAATAAAAATACATTTTTTGGACTTTGCCTCCATCTTTGTCCTTAGTTCTTGAGGGATTTGAACATAACACACACATCCAAAAACTTTGAGATGTGTAAGGTCAGGCTTCTTACCGGAATAAACCTCCTCGGGAGTTAGATTATGCACTCCAACCGTTGTGCACTTGTTCATCAAATAAACGGCCGTACTAGTTGCTTTAGCCCAATAGTTTAGTGGCATCTTCATCTCGTTGAGCATGCATCTTGCAACTTCTGTGATATGTTGATTTTTCCTTTCAGCTATTCCATTTTGTTGAGGTGTGTACCTACATGTAAATTGTCTCTTGATGCCATTTTCATAAACAAAATCTGAAAATTCTTTGGAGAAATATTCTCCTCCTCCATCGGACCTCAAGGTCTTTATGTAGCGTCCTGTTTCCTTTTCTACATGTGCTTTAAATCTCTTGAACATGGAGAACACATCTGATTTTTGTTTTATGCAAAACATCCATACTTTCCTTGAATGATCATCAATAAAGGTGACAAAATATCTATTACCAGCTACTGATGGTTGTTGTGATGGTCCCCATACATCCGTGTGTATCAAGTCGAGGACATTCCTTGCCACATAGTTGCTTTTCTTGAATGGTTGTCAAGTTTGCTTTCCTAGTTGGCATGCTTCACAAAACTCATGTAGTTCGGCATCATTGAATCTTGGAAGACCTCTTACCACTTCATGGTTGCTCATGTCCTTGAGCTTGGGAATGTTGATATGTCCAAAGCTTTTGTGCCACAAATCGATTTCAGCAATCCTCTTGTTTCCAAACTGAATATACATCACCTTTCCATGCGGTTGTTGAATGTCCAAAGTGAACATCCTTCCTTCTTTCCTTCCTTGAGCAATGACCTTGAATCCTTCTTTTGGATTCTTTATAAAGCAGCCTTTTTCATTGAAGATAACATGATATCCTTTCTCTACCATTTGTCCTACTGAAATCAAATTCTTTGCAATAGTAGGAACATGAAGAACATCAGCCAATACCTTCTTATCTCCAAGCTTGATATCTCCAACATGCTCAATTGCATGTTGAGTTTCATCGCCGGTCTCCACACATCCTTTTCCACTTGGAGCTTGTAGCTTTGTGAATAAATCTCGTTGGCATGTCAGATGGTTGTTGCAACCTGAATCTATGAACCATTTTTTATCATCACTTCTCGAGTTGTTGTAGTCATGCTTCATGGCAAGCATGGTTTGCTTGTCTCCTTCACTTGATGTACTCGCATAGTTATTTTGGCTCCTTTGGTTGCCTCCATTCAACCTTCCATTCTTTTGCCAACAATCATTTGCATAATGTCCTAGTTTACCACAATGATAACATGTTATACCTTTATGAGGATTGTATGAACCTCGACCTCTTCCTCTATTTCTTCCTCGACCTCTTCCATGTGTGTTGTCATTTGAGTTGTCCTTGTTGTCGTTCGAGTTGTGTTGCTGAAATTTGTGTTGTTGTAGCTTCTTCCTCTTCCTCTCGAGCCTCCTCTTGAGTTCCTTCCTCTACCTCTTCCTACATATAACATTTGACTATGGTTGTCCTTACCTTTGTTGCCTTCTCCTTGTTGAGCAACCTCTTTAGCCACAAGATTTGCTATAATCTCGTCGAATGTTGGTAGAGGATCTCTATAAAGGATGTTTGTGATGAGGGGCTTCCACTTTTCTTCACTTCTCAAGCCATTGAGGGTTGTTTGGACGATGTCTTCCTCCTCTATCTTGCATCCAACTGATGCTAGCTGATCTCGAAGCTCTTTGATCCTCAATGTATACTCACTAATACTTTGGTTTGAGCTTTTCCTCATGTTGTTGAGCTCGTTCTTGAGTTGCATCCTTCGAGACCTTGTTGAGGTAGCATACACCTTCTCCAATGCTTCCCAAAACTTCCTTGGCTGTTTCTAAGCTTTGCACATGATGAATCATAGTGTTAGAAATAACTTGTGAGATGAGGAACATCACCCTTCGATTCCTCTCTTCCCAATCAGCAAATTGTCTCCTTTGTGCCGGAGTAATGTTGGGATCTTCAATGTCCACTAGTTGTGGATCGTTTCCACTAACTAGATTCCATAAACCTTTACCTTTAAGGTAATTTATCATTCTATACCTCCAAGATTGAAAATTATCTTTGTCTAACTTCTCAACTTCTTGTACTAAATCAGCCATTGAAAACTTCCAAGATTGAAGTTTACCTCAAGTATGTTGTGGTGCTCTTTCTTGACTTCACGAAGCTCCCCCTTGATTTGTAGCTTCTCCTTTGCTTCAATTCAGTTCCAATGCTTTGAATCTTCAAACTCCAATGCTCTGATACCAATTGTTAGAGAATTCCTCTCCTACTCGCAGCGGAAAGTGTAGAAGACCTTATCAGGATCAAGACTCTTGCCAACAGCAGAACCTTCAAATGAAAACTGGTACCAAGTGAAATATCCAATGAACTTGAAACTTTGGTCACTCAAACTAGACACTTAGAGATTTCAAATGAGATATCAAACACTCAATTTGGAGTAGATTTGAGTTGGCAACTATTTGATTCAAAACAGACTACCTGTCCACTCAGTTAGGCTGAAAACTAGACTTCACTAAAACCTGAATAACTCATAGAGCATAAAAAATTTCATGAAACTGTTCTAGATAAAGGAAGTACTCAAGATAAGCTTTCCAACGAATATTTAAACACTAAAATTGGATACATATATTGAGAGATATGACTCTTACAAGTAGACTACCCAGAAATGGGTGTGCGGCTGGACATACTCTATGAGAGTGAACTAAACAAAATGACTCAAAACAATTGAAGTAGCTACAAGGGGGCTTCCACGCCTTCTTCCTCTATACTTGAGTGTCCTCCCTTGCCTCTTTTATAGCCAACTGACCAAAAACTCTCATGATGAGTTTGAGAGCTCTTCTCCATCATTTCTCCACTACTTTGGACAACCACTCCTCTTACAGTTCAGTTTTTGGATTTGATTCTCTTTTGAATGATTCTCTTTTGGTCTCCACTACTTGCTGAAGTAAATGCTTCTATTTTTCAGTTTTGTATTTTTCTTCTACTTGAAGAAAATCTTTTTTGCAAAAATATATACGAGCTTACTTCTCCAACAAGATCATTGTATTTTTCTTATAATCGCCACTAAAGCCATCTAACTAAGAGTACATTTCCCTCCGAGCAACCTCATCTAGCATCATGTCCAAAAAAGTTAGAGGAAATAGGTCCAAAATTATCATTGCATTTAGTTTATGGTAGTCTACACATATTCATAGATGCTTGTTCGTCTTTGGTACCATAATGATAGGAGACACTGTTGATATATTAAGGTAGTGATGTGTGTGAACACTCTAGGACCACTGGGGCTCTTTTTTCCCTCTTTTGTAGGTTTTTTTCCCCCAGCTTGTATATATGCCTATTGCCCTAATGGGCTACTTATCTTTGTACATTCTCTAGTAATACATTGAGTATTGTGTGTTGTTCTCCAAGCTTCTTGTTCTTCCTTGTGCCCTTCGCGTGCTTCCGTAGACGTCTTATTGTTGGGGATGTAAAGGTCATGTGACCTTACCCCCATATTCATATATATACATCATATATAAAGCATTGCCTCAAGAGAGATCATTATGTGGATTTGAGGCTCCCGTGCATCGGTGCGCATCTCTCCTCTCTTCTCTCTCACTCCATCTCCTCCTTCCTCCTCTTATTTTGCACACCAAAGCCCTTCATTGGTATCAGAGCATGTTGAAGGCTTGTGTGCAAGAAGCTTCAATGGAAGCTCAGGTCACAAAAGGTGAAAGTGCAGGTCGGCATCTCTCAACAACAGTTCAGTATTTCCGCCATAACTTGAGCTAGGAAGATCGGATTGATTTGTTTTGAAGTTCTGTGCGTAGCTTACATATAGGGCTACAAGTTGATAGAAAGGCACAGAACCTGGTTCAGAGTTTAGACTAGCAAAAATTCAAAAAACATAGACTTATGTAAAAGACAAATCTACAATCACTTGAACAATAGGTCAGTGTTTTGGCTATAAGTTGAGTTTTAGAAACCAAAATGAGATGATTTAACTTGCTATGCATAGGGTAAAATAGCCTCTACAACTTTGTAGAAGAACAAAAGTCCAAATTTTGAGCACAAAGTCACAGAAACTGCAAAATACAGAGCAGCAGTGTTGCAAGTGAAAGTGAAATTAACAGTTGATGCTTGTTTTGTGTATATCTTGAGCTATGCACCTCCGATTGAGGTCTTCTTTATCTCGTTCCGTAGGAAAGAATGAGATCTTGAATTTTCTGAGATCAAAAGTTCAGATTCAAAGGTTTTCACCTCTGAAATAGCAAAACACAAAGCAAAAATTTTTTGCCATAAGAACCCTAATTGCTCTTGGAGGTTGAATTTGCTTTGGAACTTCTTGGAGAGAGAATTTTTGGTGTGCAAGCTCTTATTTTTAGAGCTTCAAGGTATTGTACATGTATGATCATTGTCAAAGCTCCTCCATATGAGAGTATAACATGATCTTTTCACATGTTTGGTAGGTGAGATAACATTGTGGTATAACCTTTTTGAGGTTTATGTCATCATGATTTTGATCATGGATGTCTAGTGGCATTGTGGTTTATATTTTGTTTATGCCACGGTTATGGATTTAGTTACCGGTTGCACACAATTTTGTGAGAGTTGACTGTGGATCTTGGTTGGTACTTGTATCTCTATTTTCTTTGCAAGTACATGATCCACATTGGAGCCTCAGGTGCACACTCATTTGTCAGCTTGATGGATATTCTATTAGCAAATGTTCATTGATTTGAAATTGTGGATGGTGATTCCCACATGGTTATTTTCTGTTCTAGTGTCCATTTTTCTAGGGAGATGCTGTTGAAATTTTGTCAGACCTCATGCTAGAAAGATGATCTAGTAGATCCTTTATGCTTGTGAGATAGCTTTGGATCATTATTTATCTCCATTCACTTGGACTTGGTCACACATTGTTCGTGACAGGTTGAACCATCTTGCAAGATTCATTCTTGAGTGGAAGGTGTATCACCATTGTATTGATATGTATTGCCATCAGTATTTGGCGTGTGTATTTGCCATTATCTTTGATTGGATCAATGATAGGTGGTGACAGGTTACTCATTGTTCTTTCGTTATTGGTTATATTGTTTGATTGCTCAATTTATAAAGGCCATTGGCACTAAGTGGGTTTACAAGCTGAAGCGTAAGCCTGATGGAACAGTTGACAGTTATAAGGCTAGGCTTGTTGCAAAGGGTTATGCATAGGAAAGAGGCATTGATTTTGATGGGACCTTTGCACCTACATGCCGTATGACTACTGTTCGGAGCATCTCTGCACTTGCAGCCCATCATGGTTGGAATGTACATTAGTTGGACATTAAAACTGCATTTCTGAATGGTGACTTGCATGAAGAAGTGTATGTTTTTTAGCCCTGTGGCTTTGTGCAGAAAGGGCATGAAAACCATGTGTGTAGGTTAAAGAAGACATTATATGGTTTAAAGTAAGCACCACGTGCTTGGTATTAGAAGTTACATACTTATCTGATTGCACATGGTTTTGAGAACAGTCCAACTGAAAGCACCTTATATGTTAAGCGTGCTAATGATGTGCTTCTGATCATTGTTGTCTATGTTGACGACATGCTACTCACAGTTATTGTTGAGTGTGTGTGGCTCAGATGGCTTATGGTTTATTTGGTGTTGGTCAATCTTCTACAACCACCATCTTCACTAACAGTCAGAGTGCATTGGAAGTTGTGAGGAACCCTGTGTTCCATGCTCGCACTAAGCACATTGAGGTGCATTATCATTATGTCAAGGAGAGGTTCTCTGCTAGGGAGATCAGCTTGGCATATGTGCCCACGCAGGAGAATATTTCAGACCTTTTCACAAAAGCTCTGTCTAGGGAGAAGTTTGAAGCTTTCTGCAAAGCTTTGGGCTTACTTCCTTTTGTGCAGTGATTTTCACATAGCTTGGCACTTCCTTATACATGAATGCCAGCTACTTGTTCACCGCATCACTCCAATGGGGGATTCGTTGATATATTTAGGTAGTGATGTGTGCCTATTGGAAGTTTGAGTGCAAGGTGTGCACAAGTGCAAGTTCTTGAAGAAGGTGGAGGTCTGGTGCATAGAAGGTCAACGGCAACAAGAACCTTGGGTATTTTGTAACTTTGTTGATTGTGCACTCTTTGGGATCTCACACAGAGAGTATTTGGATTGTGTTGTACATCATTATTGTACTTCTCTCTTTATAATCAATCTACAGAAGTTTTCAGTGTCAGTATCCTTCTTCTTACCCTTCTTCTCCTACAAACACTCAAGTCCCTTTCTACACAAGAATCCCCCAACAAAATTTGGCATGCACAGTGGGACCACAAGGAGGCTTGAGCATAGGATAAACAGTATCTGCAAAGCATAGAAGAGCGCATGGGTACCGACAGTGTTTTACTAGCTTAAGAGGTAATCTTTCTTCCATTGGAATTATCTTAATCTAGAGGAGTATGAACAGCTCATGACCGCAACCTGGTCCCAAAGCTTGAGTGTCCCTTGCAAAGCAACAAGGAGGAAGGTTATTCAAAGATTACATAGTCCATTGTCATCGACATCATCAGTAAAGAATATGGCAGCCCAGGTAGATTTGGAATCTTTACTTTCTAGATTGAATATCAAATTTCCATCCTTCAGAGGATTCAAGAAGACCTCAGATGAGCACATTAGGAGATTCTTAGCCTTATGTTGAGTAAATTGATCAAGCGATGCACATGTGAAGTAAAGATTGCACGTGTATTTCTAAGGTTTCCAAGGTTACAAGGGTTTTAAGATATTTGACACTTGAAGAATGGTAAAGAAAGTACACGAAGAAGGAAGCACAAAAGTCTAAATATGACTCATTTGCATTTTATTTTTAGGCCTAAGGTCACTAAAGAACAAAACAAGGATTGGTTAGCCAAACACATTGGAAGACAATCTTGGAGGCAATAAGAGGGAGTACCAAGATACTTAGTTAGGAGCGTACGTGAACCGACACTCAACTAAAGGCAATGCATTATTCTTGGTTAGACTAAGCAAGGTGAGCATAGTAGAGAGAAGGATCTTCACTACTTGAACTTTTCCTTGTGAGGTACTCAACCAATCTTTGGTTCCAAGCACATGGTGTTGCTTTAGCCCATACAAAGCTTTCTTCAATCTGTAAACAAAATCCAGATGCTTTTTATCTTCAAATCCAATTAGTTGACTCATGTATACATCTTCTTGAAGTTCACCATTGAGAAAAGCATTTTTTATTTCAAGTTGGTACAATGGCCATGTCCTTGCTACACTCACTACAGTCAAGGTTCTAATTGTTCCCATCTTTGCAACCGGGCTAAAAGTCTCTTCATAGTCGATGTCGTAAGTCTGCTTGAATCCTTTTGCTACTAGTCTAGCTTTATGCCTAGCTAGAGAACTATCAACATTTCTCTTTATTTTAAACAGCTATTTATTAGGAACAATCTTCATACCTTCAACCTTTGGAACTATCTCCCATGTGTGATTGTCCTTGAGAGTTTTTATCTCTTCTTACATAGCTTGCTCCCATCCTTTTTGTGTACATGCTTCTTCATTTGCATCCGGTTCTTTGTCTTTGACCACGTGCGTCATATATGCAAAAATGCTTTGCAATAAAACTATCATTGTTCAACCTTTGAATTGCATACCTTTCTCTTGAAGACCTCCTTTTATTTCCTTTTGAATATTGCTTCTTCAACCGGTTCAACTTTACCTTTGGCGTGATCACCTCTTCATACTCTTCTTCACTTGCATTTGAATCACTATTTTGGGCAGCACTTTCAGCTTCAAATCTTTCAGAGCCTGATGTTAGTGATGAGGAATGAATCCTTAGTCCCCCCTTCCATGTTGAGCTTTCTCCATGTGATGTAGAAGCTTTTGGACCTGACATTTGAGTGCTTGTTTCTAAAATTCTTCTTGGATAGCACTTCCATCATCTTCATAATCTTCTTCAAGAATATTCTCTTTCCCTTTGTCTCCAAACCATGGTGTTAGATCATCAAATACCACATCTCCTGAAACTCATAGCTCCTTTGTCATTGGATTGTAACACCTATATCCTTTTTGCTTTGCTAAATATCCAATGAAAATACATTTTTCTGACTTTGGCTCCATCTTAGTCCGTAGTTCTTGAGGAATGTGAACATAAAACACACATCCAAAAACCTTGAGATGTGTAAGATCAGGTTTTTGACTGAAATAAACCTCCTCAAGAGTTAAATTATGCACTCCAGCTACTATACACTTGTTCATCAAATAAACAGCTGTACTAGCTGCTTCAACCCAATAGTTTCATGGAACCTTCGTCTTGTTGAGCATGCATCTTGCAACTTCTGTGATATGTCTATTTTTCCTTTCAGCAATTCCATTTTGTTGAGGCATGTACCTACATGTAAATTGTCGTTTGATGCCAAAAATCTGAAAATTCTTTGGAGAAATATTCTCCTCCTCCATCAGACCTCAAGGTCTTTATGTAACGTCCTGCTTCCCTTTCTACCTGTGCTTTAAATCTCTTGAACATAGAGAACACATCTGATTTCCGTTTTATGTAGAACATCCATACTTTTCTTGAATGATCATCAATAAAAGTGACAAAATATCTTTTATCAATGATTGATGGTTGTTGTGATGGTCCCCATACATCCGTGTGTACCAAGTGGAGGACCTCCACATAGTTGCTCTTCTTGAATGGTTGTTGGGTTTGATTTCCTAATTGGCATGCTTCACAAAACTCCTGTAGTCCAACATCATTGAATCTTGGAAGAACTCTTACCACTTCATGGTTGCTCACGTCCTTGAGCTTGGGAATGTTCATATGCCCAAACCTTTTGTGCCACGACTCGATTTCAACAATCCTCTTGTTTCCAAAATGAATATACATCACCTTTCCATGTGATTGTTGAATGTCCAAAGTGAACATCATATCACGAGGAAGGAGATAAGGAAGAGATCTCACACACACACTCTCACTCTCAAGGAGAAGCACACACACAGTGAGGCAAGGAAGAAAAATCTTCTTCTTCTTCTTATATTACATAAAAAGGAATGTACAAGAATGACCTAAAAACAAGAATACAACAAGTATAATATATAAACCTAATGTCCGCGAATGAGTGAGCTGGGAAGGAACAAATGTGCCATCACTTGTTACCGTTAGTGTCCATGTGAAAGGCCAAATGGCCACCGGACACTTCTTTGTATATGTTCTTTAATAAAACATATAGTGGCCTGGTCAGTTGCAGACTGTAAGTTCGACCGCATTTGTAAGACCTAAGAAGTTTGTCTTCGTGCTCCCTGTGTACTGTGTTTTCTGCATATTCTACGGCCTCTATGCGGAGTACTTTGTGCGGCATCAGGAGCTCGTTTTTCTACTTCGAGCATATTGTCGTGGAGCTCTCGAGAAGGAGAGTGCACGGTGGTGCATCGCCAACGAATCACTTCACTGGTATCAGAGCAGCTCGAGGAAAAAAGCTTTGTTCCTTTTGTGTGAGCGAAGCGAACCCCCCCCCAGGTTTTCTCCAAGGCTTACGACCAAGGCGGCGACCAAGGCATAGACCTTGGCATACCTTGTCATCCGAGTCACCGAAGTCACCGTTGGCGCCGTTGGCTGCGCGTGAGGGAGGACCTCAACGATCAAGGAATATAGAGGTTCCCGGTACTTCCCGAGAGGTCACCCATCCCAGTACTGTTCCCCCCAGAGCTCGCTTAACCGTGGCAATCTCTTGCCACTAAGCTACACTCTTGTGGTGTTTGAAGAAGGGGAAAGACTAAGGTTGACATTACCTTGAACAAGTTTTGGTCCCTCAAAGCTTCATTTTTGCTTTTAAAGCCTATTTCTGAAGCAATTTTGGGGTGTTTTTGGAGCCATTTTGGAGTACTTTCGCACGTACTTCTCTTCACACAGGTCCAAGAACATCAAGAAGAGTGTTCCTTGTACTTCTCAGACAATAAATATCAACCTTTGGGGTTGTATTTTCAGCCACACTCGTAAAACTACAGGTTTCTTGAGGGGTTTTCAGTTTTGGTGGGAGCAATCACTGCAAATTTATGCAGGTTTTTAAAGCCTAAAACATCAGAGTTGACAGACACTTGCAGGTGTTATTGGCTAGTTTTTGGGCTGTGTATTCAGCCTTTTAGTGTCATTTTACTGCATATATTGAGCACATACACACCATGCACGCTTCTGTGGATACCGCTTATGTACGTCCATGTGGGCATTGATATAGCGGTTACGTTCTTTGCATAAAGCCTTTTACGTTTGATAAAGAGGGTCGTGGTGAGGTTTTCTTAACTGGGAGACACCCAGATGTCGGGGTCTCTTCGGTGATGCAGGTGGAAGACTTACCCAACCTCGCCATAGGAGATGTATGATAGTTGTTCATAGGTGCTCGATAAGCCTAGTTGGCTTCTATTGGGTAACTGATTATATGCAGTGGAGTCAGTGATTCACTATGCAGGTAGACATGTCAGTACTTGCAGTTTTATGATACTTTGACACTGGTCATATGCTAATTTTGCAAAGGATACTCTGGCAAAATTTTTCCAGATTTCTGGTTTAGTCAACTATATAGTGGTCGATTTACTCCTTGATACACTTATTTGTTGGTGTTTGGACTCTTCTAGCTCCAT
The DNA here is from genome assembly GCA_020310875.1 of Ceratopteris richardii. Classification (NCBI taxonomy): domain Eukaryota; kingdom Viridiplantae; phylum Streptophyta; class Polypodiopsida; order Polypodiales; family Pteridaceae; genus Ceratopteris; species Ceratopteris richardii. Next base: position 5,146,964 of record CM035426.1, read on the forward strand.
TATCATTCTATTCAGTTCTCTACGATCGTGGCATCAGAGGTCTCAGGCACATCCGGTGGATCAGGGTCTAGTGCTAGCGTTCCGAGGAGGAGCTATAACTTGCAGGGCAAAGACCATTTTGAGATCCGAAAATTTGATGGCACAAACTTTGCTCTATGGAAGAATCAGATTAAAGATGTGCTGATTCAAAGAAGGCAATGGAAGCCAGTAAATGGGATTTCAAAGAAGCCTGCTAACATGGATGAAGATGATTGGGATGAGCTAGATGAAATGGCCAGGTCTACCATTCGCTTGCACCTGGCAGATAATGTTTACTTTATAGTATTAGACTGTGAAAGTGCAGAGGAGCTTTGGAAGAAGTTATGCAATACATATGAAAAAGAGACGGCATCAAATAAAGTATATCTGATGAGAAAATTATACGACCTTCGTATGAAGGACATAGATAGTGTTGCTGCTCATCTAAATGAGTTTGATGCCATATTCTCCCAGTTACAGGCTCAGAAAATGGATATGGACAATGAAATGAAAGCAGTAATTGCTGTTATGCACCCTGCCATCATCATGGGATACATTTTGCACAGCTATTAGCAATAGTGCACCAGGTGGTAAACTCGTCTATGATGACATATGTGGAGCACTCTTGAGTGAGGATATTCGTAGAAAATCTATGGTTGGCACTCATAGTGGAGATGCATATAATGTTCGTGATTCTTACCAAGGAAAGCATCAACAACGTGGCAGGAGCAAGAACAAGGAAAAGAATGGTCAACGGAATAAGAGCAGAAGTAAATCAAGGAAGAGGGATATTGAATGCCATTATTGTCATAAGAAAGGACACATGAAGAAAGACTGTTATGCATTAAAGAATGCTAAAGGTAAAGGACAGAATGTTGATGGGCATGTTAAACAGTTACCTGCACCATCTACTTCGACTGTGAAGATTGAAGAAATTAATGCTATTTCTGACGATGCTGATGTGTTGACACTTGATAGTACTGTGCCATCTGAGGCACTTATGGCTGATTCTCTTTCCCACACCTGGCTGCTAGATTCTGGTGCTTCTTTCCATGTGACACCACATAGAGAATGGTTCTCTAATTATGCAGCAAAGTCTCTTGGTACCGTGAGACTTTGTGACTCTTACCAGTGTGATGTTGTGGGGATTGGAGATGTGGTTGTGCAGTTCATTGATGGTTCAAAATTTACTATGCATAATGTACGCCATGTACCTCAGTTATCACGCAGTTTGATGTCAGTTGGTCAACTTGATGACCTTGGTTACAAGGTGGTCTTCTATGCTCAGTCCTTTCGTATATCAAAGGGCAATATGGTTATTGCAAAAGGAAGCAAAGTTGGCTCACTTTATCCTTTATTTGTATCACAGAAAGAACACTTGTTAGCTGTTACTGAACAGCCTATGGCTTGTATTTGGCATGGTCGTTTGGGCCATATATCTCGTAGTGGAATGGAAAATCTTTCTCGTTCTGGCTACTTACCTGTGTTATCTTTCTCTGATTTTCCATTTTGTGAGCATTGTCAATATGGAAAGCAAACCAGAAATGTGCATAGAACGCACATTGATTCTTCAATTCAGCCTTTAGATCTCGTTCATACAGATGTGTGTGGTCCTATGCCCACTAGGTCCTTAGGTGGTTCTCTTTACTTTGTCACTTTCATAGATGATGCTACTAGAAAAGTCTGGGTATATCCTATCAAGTCAAAGGATGATGTATTCCCTACTTTCAGAAAATGGCTTGCTTCAGTTGAGACTGAAAAAGGAACTAAGCTTAAGGCTTTACGTTCAGATAATGGGGGTGAGTATACCTCACATGAATTCAACCTTTTTTGTCAGTCTAGAGGGATTCGTAGAGAGTTTACAGCTCCTTATACCCCAATACAGAATGATGTAGCTGAGAGGATGAATAGAACTATTCAAGATAGAGTAGTCTCTATGTTGCATCATGCAAACCTCTCACAAGGTTTTTGGGCAGAAGCAGTATTGACTGCAGTTCATGTCATTAACCTTTCACCTAGTACTGCCAAAGGTCTGAAAGTGGCACAAGAGTTATGGACAGGGAAACCACCATATTATGATCATCTTCGAGTTTTTGGGTGTGAAGCATATGTTCATATACCCAAGAATCTTAGACAAAAGTTGGACCATAAGTCAAAGAAATGCATTTTTCTTGGATATGGTCGAGAAGGACAATTTGGATATCGCTTATGGGATCCTGAAACACGGTCAGTGATCAGAAGTAGTGATGTCATTTTTAATGAGTCTAAGATGCATAAACAACCCATTAAGGAGGTTGAAGTGAGAAGAGTGGTGTTTGAGGATACTAGTCCTCCGGTTAGCATGCATAAAAATGCTGCACATAGGGATGTTCAAGAGAACGTCCATTCAGATCAGTCTGCACATGTTCCTGTTCAGCAACCATTGAGACGTTCTGCACGTGTCTCATATCCACCTGATAGATATGTTCCAGGTTTAGATTTTGTTATGCTAACAGATGCCGGTGAGCCTTCTTGCTACAAAGAGGCTATGCAGACAGAGGATCATGTCAAGTGGGAGCGTGCCATGAAGAGTGAGTTGGATTCTATTCACAAGAATGGTACTTGGGACTTAGTACCTTTGCCAAAGGGCAAGAAAGCTTTACCATGTAAATGGGTATATAAACTGAAATTCACATCAGATAGTGCTTCTCCAAAATATAAAGCACGACTTGTTGCAAAGGGTTTTAAGCAACAACATGGTGTTGATTTTGAAGAAATCTTCTCTCCAGTGGTCAAGATGACTACTTTGCGCATGTTGCTTGGATCGTTGCAATGGAGGACTTAGAGCTAGTCCAAATGGATGTGAAAACAGCTTTCTTGCATGGAGATCTTACAGATGAGATCTATATGGAACAACCTGAGGGTTATGTAGTTCTTGGCAAGGAAAGTCTAGTTTGTAAGCTCAAGAAGAGCTTGTATGGACTTAAACAGTCTCCTAGACAATGGTACCAAAAGTTTGATGCTTTTATGAAGTCCCAAGGTTATTCTCGGAGCAATGAGGATCATTGTCTCTACACAAAGAGATGTTCTGATGGCAGCTTGATATGCTTGATACTTTACGTCGATGATATGTTGATTGCTGGGAAGTCCTCTTATGATTTGTCAATTCTCAAAAAGAAGTTGAGTCAGACATTTGATATGAAGGATTTGGGGGATGCCAAACACATTCTTGGCATGCGCATTACTCGTGATAGGAGTAAAAGATGCATATACTTGTCTCAAAGTGAGTACATATCCAAAGTACTTCACCGATTCAATATGCAGGGTGGAAAGGCATTGAGTACACCTTTACCCACATATGTGAAATTGAGCAAGGATGATTGCCCCAAATCAGATGAGGAAAAGGAATTCATGACCAAAATTCCCTATCAGTCTGTTGTTGGTAGTCTATGCTATGGTAGCTACGAGACCAGACATTGCATTTGCAGTGGGAGTTGTGAGCAGATATATGTCTAATCCTGGCAAGAAACATTGGGAAGCGGTCAAAATGATTTTGAGATATCTGAGTGGCACTGAGGACAAGTGTCTATGCTTAGGTAGAGGAAAAGCATCCATTATTGGTTACACAGATTCTGACTATGCTGGTTGTGTAGACAATCGTAAGTCTACATCAGGGTACATTTTTCATTTTGCTGGAGGTGCTATCTCTTGGAGATCTCGTCTTCAAGAATGTACAGCTGTTTCCACCACAGAAGCAGAGTATGTTGCAGCAAGTGAGGCATGTAAGGAAGCATTGTGGCTTTCTCGTCTTGCTTGTGATATGGGTTTACCTCAGCATGTACCTCACTTGCTTAGTGATAGTTAGAGTGCCATTGCTTTGGCTAAGAATCCGGTCTATCATGCAAAGACAAAGCACATTGAGGTGAGGTATCACTTCATTAGAGATTGCTTAGCCACTGAGAGCATTATTCTTGAGAAGGTTCACACTCGAGATAATGTTGCAGATGCTTTGACTAAAGCTCTACCACAGGATAGCTTTCGACACTGTTGTCATTTGATGGGGGTTACTTGATTCTTGATCTTACACAATCACTTGTATACTGTGTAACATGCCCATCAGGTGGGAGGTATAGTTTGTATACTTCCACTCAGGTATTCTTTATCATTCTTTATTTTTCTCCCATAGTTACTCTGGCCATATTGGCCTTTAGTGGGAGATTGTTACCGTTAGTGTCCATGTGAAAGGCCAAATGGCCACCGGACACTTCTTTGTATATGTTCTTTAATAAAACATATAGTGGCCTGGTCAGTCACAGACTGTAAGTTCGACCGCATTTGTAAGACCTAAGAAGTTTGTCTTCGTGCTCCCTGTGTACTGTGTTTTCTGCGTATTCTACGGCCTCTGTGTGGAGTTGTTGGCATACAAAGCAACAAAGGAGTCATGCACAATACGGCAACAAGGCCAAATCATTTTTTTCCATGGACCATTTACAACTCAAGTGATTTTAATCACTACACAAACATTGTAAATTCCGTTTTTGGTAGAATAGACTCCATTTTGTGCAAGCCGAGGAGTCCTCGAGCTTGAGGAGTATTAGAACTAGCTACATATCAATTTTCATATTTTTAGACTCTGTTTGAGCCCTCAAATAGACTCTAGAACCTAATTTTTAACTAGGCCGGACACTAGGTCTGGACAAGACCAAAGCTAGTTAGAAAACTATAAAAAGAGCTAGAGAGCTCATTTTTGAGGTTAGATTGTTTGTGAATTGAGCTTACGTAAGAGACTTTTTGACTAATGCAAAAGACTCCATTGTTCCTCTCCTTGTTCTTGCCTTGTGTGCGCGTGTGTGTATGTGTGTGCATGCTTGTGTGCTTCTCACTCACACACTTGTGCCTTCACTTGCTCATAGTCTTCATACTAGTCCTCATGTCTCCACGGATTGACAATTATGAGGTGAATCTTCTCACGTTGGTACTCACCATTGTGCTAGAGTGACAGGAGTACTTTGTGCGGCGTCAGGAGCTCGTTTTTCTACTTCGAGCATATTGTCGTGGAGCTCTCGAGAAGGAGAGTGCACGGTGGTGCATCGCCAACGAATCACTTCATCACTCTCGGTAGATAAATCTAATAAAGCTCAATGAAGTATCCCTGACATATACCGGCATGACCACTATACATGTCAGACAAACGAAAAACTGGTACGTGTCATCCTGGATCATTACATGTTGAGCTTGATATCTCAACACTCCCCCTCAAGCTCAACGCCATATCCTGTAATCCAAGCATCTCCCGAAAGTTCTTCAACTTCTCAGTTCCAAGTGCTTTGGTGAAAACATCAGCAACCTGCTCATCTGTTCTCACATAAATAAGATCAATATCACTTGCTAATACCTTCTCTCTGATGAAGTGATAATGTACCTCGATATGCTTTGTTCTCGCATGGAAAACAGGATTCCGTGCTAGCTATATTTTGTTAAAATTATCGCAATAAATAGTGATAGCCTTTCCCACTTCCACACCTAAATCTGCAAGTAGCATTTCTAGCCATGATGCCTCACATGTTGCCATTGTAACACCTCTATACTCAACCTTTTCACTGAACAAAGCAACAATGGGTTGCTTCTTGCTGCTCCATGTGACAGCTGCACTCCCAAGTGAGAATAGAAAACCACTAGTAGATCTTCTATCTGGAATGCTACCAACCCAATCTCCATCGGTGTATCCATAAACTTGTAAATCTACACCAGCCTCATAAAACAATACATAATCCAAAGTAGCACTCACATAACGTAGAGTGCGCCTCAGAGCATCCGAATGTGGCTTCTTGGGAACCTGCATAAACTAACTTTCAAGTCTAACATTATAACTTAGATCAGGCCTTATAATTGTGAGATATATAAGACTTCCCACAATTTGCGTGTACATAGTAGCATTTTCCAATGCTTCACCTGATGTAGTATCCAATTTCAATTCTGATCTAATGGCATAGAAATTGGCTTATAATAAGCCATACCATACTTTTGCAACATATTCAAGGCATATTGCCTTTGCAACATCCATATACCTGTTTCTGTATGTATAAACTCAATGCCCAAGAAATACCGCAACACACCAAGATCTTTCATGTCAAATTCCTGCATAAGAAGTTGCTTTACCTCTTTGATGCTTCCTTCATTATCACCACCTACAATTAGGTCATCAACATAAATAGCCACAATAGTGATGCCATCATCAGCCTTCCTTGCATATAGTGAGTGATCTGCATCACACATAGAAAACCCAATACTGGTTAAGTAATCAACAATCCTTGTATGCCATGCATGAGGGGCTTGCTTCAGCCCATACAAAGCCTTTTGCAACCTGCAAACATATTCTGGATGCTTTGAATCTTCATATCCTTGTGGTCAGTCCATATATACTTCTTCCTGTAACTCACCATGTAGGAAAGCATTCTTCACATCCATCTGATGCAAAGTCCATCCTTTTGTTGTAGCTAATGCAACAAGTGTTTTGATAGTAGACATTTTAGCTATAGGGCTGAATGTTTCCTCATAATCAATGCCATATGTCTGTGCATATCCTTTAGCTACTAATCGTGCTTTATACCTGCTTATGCTACCATCAACATTATGCTTAACCTTGTAAACCCATTTGTAGCCTATGGGTTTATTTCCTTGCGGCAATGGAACCAGCTTCCATGTATAATTTCCATGAAGTGCAGCCATCTCCTCATCCATAGCTTTTTCCCAATCTGCAATTCCAATTGCATCTTCAAAGCAAGAAGGTTCAACATCTTGTATTACCTTTGTTATATAGGCACAATGACGAGCCATATAACTGTCATATGTCAATCGTTGCACTGAATTCCGCATCCTCCCAGATCTTCTTGGTCCTGGGTCACTTCTCCTTGTATCATCTGCATGTGCCCTTCTTACTCCTAGAGTCTTCACAGAGGGCAGTCCAAGTTCCTCATCAAGACTCTTTTCTAAACCGCTTGAATCTCCATCAACGTCTTCAAAACCTGCACATGTTTTATGACTTGCAGAAAGCTTTTCTTTATCTTTCTTAGATGTATTTGATGAATTTTTTGGACTAAAATTTCCACACAATCTTCCACTCCATGGATTTGAGTTGGAACTATTGCTTGGTGATGCATCCGGTCCACTCAAAACTTGAGATTCTGCACTTGATTTTTCAGCATTTTCTTTGTCGTTTGGTTCAAAATTCAGTCCTTCTTTGGCATCTGCATAGAAGCTTGACATTTAATCAAATACCACATCTCTAATCACCTTTACCTATCGTGTGAGTGGGTTATAACATTTATATCCCTTTTGCTCAAGGGAGTATCCAATGAAGACACACTTTTTTGCTTTTGGATCAAGCTTCATCCTCAATTCATTAGGGACATGTACGTATGCAATACAACCAAAAACTTTCAGATGTGATAAGTTTGGCTTTTTACCGGTAATCTTCTCTTCAGGTGTAACTTGATGTACAACAGCAGTTGGAGTCCTGTTCATGATGTATACAACAGTATGCACAACTTCTGCCCAATAACAATGAGCCATATTGTTCTCAGCCATCAATGCTCTTTCTATTTCTGCAATATGTCTATATTTGCGTTCAACAATGCCATTCTGTTGTGGTGTGTACCTGCATGAAAACTGGCGCCGAATTCCATAATTTTTTAGAAAATTGTTGATCTCATTTTTTGACATGTATTCACCTCCTCCATCAGATCTGAATGTCTGAATGTACTTCCCTATCTTCTTTTCCACCATAGCTTTAAAATTCTAGAATTGATGAACACCTCGCTCTTCTCTTTCATGAACTATACCCATACTTTGCGTGTATGGTCATCAATGAAAGTAACATAAAACCTGCAACCACCCATAGATGTGGTCTTTACTGGACCCCAAACATCTTTTATGTACTACTTCTAGTACATTCTCACTAACACGCTTGTCATGTGGAAATGATGCTCTTGACTGTTTACCAAATTGACATGTTTCACATACCTTTTGCATTTCTGCAACTTTGAAATTTGGTAGTCCATGGACAATCTCCTTTGACTACATCAATTTCAGCCTTTGCAAGTTTGCATGTTCAATCTGTTTGTGCCACATCTCTATATCTACAATAACTCCTGCACCTTTTGCAAACATGGCTGCATTCATTTCAGGAATCTTCACATTTAAGGTGAACATCCTACCCACTTTGTTTCCTTTGGCAACCAATCATCCATCTTGCTTGTACTCTTCTACATATAATCCATCAGCATTGAACCTGACTTGTAATCCCTGGTCAACCATTTGTCCAACAGAAACCAGGTTCTTTGTTATATTTGGAACATGCAGCACATCAGCCAGATGTTTTACCTTTCCATCCTCCATCGATAGTGCTATGTTTCCTGTATGCTCAATAGGATGTGATGTGTCATCACCTATTTCAACATATCCAAGAACTGGCAATTTCTGCAAAGTACTAAACCATTCCACATGATTGATCATGTGATTTGAAGCACCTGAATCAACACACCAGACAGTATCATTTGATTTTGAAACACCAGTAGACATCGTATTCATCATGTGATGTTGAACCATGAATAGCTTCTCAGAATCATCTGCACTTGTGGATGCATAGTTATTCAGTTGCCTTCTGTTATTTTGATTCTTCAACCTCCAATCACGTTCAAAGTGTCCAGGTTTACCACAATTCCAACATCCTTTACTATCATTACCTGAATCATTTCTTTGGAAATTTCTACGGATTCTTTGGCTCCCTTGCCTCGAAATTGTCCTCTTCCTCTTGCATGATTCTGTTGTTGACTTTGGTCTTGGTTACTATTTCCTCTTCCACTTCCAAAACCTCTACCTCTGCCTCTTCCTCTACCAGAGTAGAACACCTGCTCAAAACTAGATTTTCCTTGGGAGTTTGAATCCTCACCAAGATTCTTTTCTTCAATAATCAGCATAGATACCAAATTAGCAAAATTCGGAATATTTTCCCTAGGTTGTATAGAAGTTCTGAACTGCTCATATGTAGCTTCTAAACCACGAAGACACACTTCCACCTTATCATCATCATCTACATTCACACCAATAGATGCAAGTGACTCACATATGCTTTTGATTTTTAAGGTGTAGTCACTCAAAGGGTTAACTCACGAAAATATTTTGAGGTCTTCTACCTTCACGCCGATTTTTGTAGCAAACGGAGGTCGTTTGTGGATCATGTTTTCTCCACGCCTTGCTGCATACTCTTCACCGTTGCCTTCTCCACGAGCTCTCTACAACCACATTGGCTCTGATACCATGTAATGAGGAAGGAGATAAGGAAGAGAGCTCACACACACACTCTCACTCTCAAGGAGAAGCACACACATAGATTGAGGCAAGGAAGAAGAATCTTCTCTTCTTTTTCTATTACATAAAAGGAATGTACAAGAATGACCTAAAAACAAGAATACAACAAGTGCAATATATAAAGATCAGTACATAAGGAAAAAACTAATGTCCGCGAATGAGTGAGTTGGCAAGGAACAAATGTGCCATCACTCTCAGTAGATAAATCTAATAAAGCTCAATGAAGTATCCCTGACATATACCGGCGTGACCACTATACATGTCAGAGAAATAAAAAATTGGTACATGTCATCTTGGATCATCACATGTTGAGCTTGATATCTCAACACATCCTACCTTCTTTCCTTCCTTGAGCAATGCCCTTGAATCCTTCTTTTGGATTCTTTATAAAGCAACCTTTTTCATTGAAGATAACATGATAGCCTTTCTCTACCATTTGCCCTATTGAAATAAAATTCTTTGCAATAGTAGAAACATGAAGAACATTAGTTGATACCTTCTTGCCTCCAAGATTGATTTCTCTAACATGCTCAATTGTGTGTTGAGTTTCATCACCGGTCTCCACAAATCCTTTTCCACTTGGAGCTTGTAGATTTGTAAATAAATCTCCTTGGCATGTCATATGATTGCTGCAACCTAAATCTATAAACCATTTTTGGTCATCACTTCTCGAGCTATTGTACTCATGCTTCATGGCAAGCATGGTTTGCTTGTCTCTTTCATTTGATGTACTCACATTGTTATTTTGGCTCCTTCCAATGTAGCCATTTCTTGTCCTCTCTGCACGACCTCATCAAGCTCGGTGCGAGTTTCTTCTAAAAGATTGCCGAGAACAATCTGAGCATCTTCCTTATCCTGTACCAGCTGATTTAATTGCTTGATTTCTTCATCAAGAGCAGTTAAAAGAACATCCTTAGCTTTTAATTCAGGCAATGCTTCATCTCTTTGAGCAATTAGATTATCCTGCTCTGCAATCCGAGCTTGAAGTTGTGGAAGTTGAACCTGCAAAGCATGGTTCTCTGCCTTAACTGCATTTGCTTCTTCCTGTAATGGGGCAATATCAGCCTCTAAAACATCAACTTTGTGCTGTAATTTGTGTCGAATATTATCGATTGCCAACTTCAATTGCATAGGTAATTGCTGAGAAAACTGAATCAAGAGTCGACCCATAGATTCGAGTTCATGAAACATCGAGAAGGAAGAGCAAGAAGGGATTGGGATGTAGAAGCGGAGAACATATAAGGGGAAAGTGGTGGAGAGTAGTTGGGAGAAGAGGATGGAGAACTGGGTGCGTCGGGAACAACAGGCTCGACGAGGCCAATGGGCTCAACAGGGTGTATTTGTGGAGGAATGGGTATAAGACATTAGGAAAAAAGGTGAACCCTGCATGGGCCTTGTAAGGATTCCTAATTTTTAGGGATTAAGCCTAATTCTGTTGTTGTCTAAGGGGACAAAGTGCATTTAATAGGGCACTTTTTAGTAGGCTGGAGTAGGCTTTTTTTAAGGCTTACTAGGCTCCTCTCTCTCTTCTATTAGAGAGAGAGAAAGGGAATCTACTTTCCACATCATTAAACTCGAGCATGTATGGGAATAAAAAAATGTTTTTTTTTTTAAAGTCTCAATTTCAATGTTTATTTACTTGAAAGGGCTCATTTTTTAATATATATGTCAGAAGTGACTTTTTTTTAGTTTAGTTTTTAATTTTCCTTTTGAAAAAGTAATATTTTTAAAATCCCTCCAAAAGTAGAGTGCCACATCATCAAATCCGTGACTACTCTTCACCCAAAAAATGACTTTTTCAAAATTTCAACATTTTTGGCTATTCTCAGTGGAAAAACACACTGTGACCCATCCACATCCAAGAAAACAAACTTTTCTTGAGAAAATCATGCTCTAGCATCTCTTCCAAACAAATTTCTAGTCTCTTTCTCGATATTGTTTAATTGTTGGAAAATATGGTGTTGACACCTATTACAAACCTCACATTAGAACGTCCTCATGCCCCAGCATCAACAAGTATCCATGTTCGTGTGCCCAGAGAGTTTGCTCCAAATACACAGTGCAACAATGATGTGAACTCTCAAAATGAGCATCGTGAAGCTGGAGAAAAGAATATTGATCTTTGGACTCATGGTTCATTATACCCTCCTGATCCAATGTTTTCTTACCATCCAACATTCCATATCCTCTCAACTTTACTTCAGTTCATCGGTGCCGGTAAAGCTAAGCTCTAAGGTTATTGTCAACGATTATCTACACATTCAATTGTCATTACTAAGTATTGGATTCAACAATATCGACTAAATCATACAAGGTTGGTCACTTTTGAAAGCACAATCATATCTTTACAAGAAAAGCTTGCAGAGCTTGAAAAGCATATGGAAGAAAAGGAGAGAACAATTGAGAAATTAAAAAACACTGTCCAACACTTGAGAGAGACTCCACTTGGGATGCGACGTAGGAGACGATCATTAACATCCTTTGACTATCTTTCAATTGGTGGTGGAGCACGCAAACGACGAGTTTTTGCGATAAGGTTTGGCTTGTATTTGTTTCTCTTTTTGGAAGACTTATATATATATTCTTGTTATGTAGGTCATTCGTTGAAGATGTTAGTGCGTCATCAACAACAGAGGATCAATTCAAGTTATTAAATTCTTGTTTGACCAACAAGCAGGTGGTTAGTATTTTGGAGTCACGGATAGGAAACCTTATCAAGAAGCAAGTGATTAAAGATTTCACAAAAAAGTTACAAGATATTATCACTTATAGAGACGTGCAGATGGTATGTGATGAAGCAGGAATTAGTACTAAAGGATACAGTGCATTGTACAACCTTTTGAAGCATTCATTAGAAAGAGAAGGTATTTTGCAGAATATGTTTCCATCTCCTTACAAGGTATCGCTAAAGAAGTCAATGTCCAATGAAGATATAACTAGTATTCTTGGAAACTACTTATATATAGAGGATATTATGCCTATGTCTATTTATCATTTATCTACATCCAAAAAAGAGTTGAAAAGCGCAGTTGGAAATGGATTTCCTTACACAAAGTACAACAACATATTCGTGGATTTGGAGAGGCTTCAACAGGCAATGGTTCGATTTTACAAATCTACTATACTAGGTATGTGCACTATTGTTACCTTGATATACATTGTATTTTGATGTTATAAAAATTTTTCTAATTTATGCAGATTGTAATACCAAAATACAGTTTATATTGAAGTTAGATGAATGCCAGATCATAAAGGGACGACGAATGGAGAGATTGAGTTTGACACTCATGAATGAAGCTATGAGAAATGCCATATCTGATGAAAGTAGTAACTCTAGCTCTAAGTCTACATATAGTGTTCAATCCGAGAAAGAAATATGGTGGTTAGGTGCTATTGAAGTACCTAAAGAATCCAATGATGTTCTTTCATGGATTTTTAGTAGGACCCCATGGATCACTAAAGTAATAGTTTCTCAAATTCATGGTGCAAAGCTCCACATAGAAAACTTTGGTGATTTTGAGATAGATTGGCACTTGGGTGGGGATTTAAAAACTATCAAATGCATGTTAGGTTGCAAGCAAGGTGCATCTGCTCGTTATCCCAGTCCATTTTGTACTCGAGGCTACAAAGTAACAAAGGGACAACAAAAAGTACTATCTAGCTTAGATGAATACATAGATGCACCTACTTCCACGGAATGGGATAGACCTTTGTTAAGGTGTCCAATGTTAGAAATACCTAACCGTGACACATTAGATAAAGATTGGAATCCCATTATTCCATTTCAATTAGTTAATGTTCACTTTTGCACATTGCATGCTTTCATGAGAATATTTGATAGATTATTGAAGCTCCACATAGAATATGCATTTTCCATGAAGCCAATTGATAAATCTGTACAAGCAATCAAAAAATTGGAAGAGTTGCTTAATTCAATTGGTTGTCATAGTGGTAATGTAACTCTAGTTGTCAAAAAACCTGGTGAATCGCAAAATAGTTTGCAACAAGTGTCAATGACAAGGAAGAAGGCAAGAAAATTTTTCAGAAGAGGTGCAAGCCCTAAGAAAAATGAATGCAGGGAGCTATGGAAAGACTTGTGCATGATCACCACTGATAATGAATCTCAAATTGACCTTAGTAATAGGCGAAAGAAGGTTTGGTCATGCTTAGATAAGTTGGTAGGCTTAATGAGTCTTAATAGCTCCAACAAAAATGACCGTCAGTTGTTTCAAGATACATTAATGGAGTTTGCAAAGTGTTTCATCCTATCTTGGAGAGAGAGCAATATTACACATTACATTGTAAGTTTTCTTATTTTTTCAATTTTCTTGTTGATAAGATTGTGTTATATGTACTTATATCATTTCAACATATTTTATTTGCACATGGAGCATTTTTTATGCATCGATATGGTTCATTGGAGATTTTTAGTACACAAGGAATGGAGAAGTCACATTACAAGGCTAGAGGTGTTTACTTCAAGAACACACGACATGGGGGTGGTGCAATGCAATCAAACTATATGGAAGAGATGTTTAATTGGTTTTATCGTACTGCACTTTCAAGGACATATGCAATGGAATGAGCCAAGGAGTCGAAAGTTGCAAAACTTGCAAGATTTAATCAACACATCTTAGCTAGTGAAAAATGGAAGTCATCATTGGGACCTTTACGTCATGCTCAATGGCGGGCTACAAGAACACGACAGGGTTCATCATGGAAGTGAAGTTATTTAATACATTCATGGCATTTTCTGAATAATTCATAAGGTTTGCTACACACTAATCTCTTGTTTGCAATTTTTTAAGGTAATTTTTAATTTTTAAACTATTTTTTGTCCATTCAAATGTGAACAGAACCTTTTTAAGTGAAACATTATAAAAGGAGACTCATTGTCTCATTTCAACATTCTAGCACTATAGAGGATGGCACGAACAAAGCAAACTACAAGGAAGGATCCCATTAACTTTCCTACCTATGTGCAAGGCACTCAGAAGCCACCATGGATGAATCACCACAAAGTGCGACGTAGTGTCTCGCGCTCTGCATCCCATCGCGAAACAGGTGGTGGCCATACCTCTGGGAGTGAACAGTTGCATGAACAAGTGGAACATGGGCAATCCAGGGAAGAGGCCGTAAATCAACCCCAATCACCACCATCATCATATGATGAGCCTCCATCACCAAAGAGACCAACAAAGACAAGGGTGAAGGAGCGTGCTCATAGACAGGTAGTTTCTGATGATGATTTTGATGAATCGCATGAGGATGTGTCTCAACAACGTTCACAATCAAGTGATGAGAGTCAAACATTGCCACCATGGGGTAACGAAGAAATACCTACAAATCATAGGGTTACTGTAGCGGGAAAGACACTACCATCAAATCAGGGGGCCATACCCAATGATCAAGAGAGGGAGCAAAGCCAGCAACAACATCCTGAACAAGGAGAAAGCTCAAGACACGTGCAACGGAAGAAGAAAGTCTTTCAACCTCGTCATAGAACACCCCAACCAAGACCACAAGAAAATGTCCAATGAAGACCACCACTACCACAAGCTAGAGCACCACAACGAAGAAGAAGATATACGAAGGCATTTGCAGAGATAAGGCACTATCAAAAGAGAGCTGAGCTTCTCATACCTAGAAGACCCTTTGCAAGGGTGGTCAAAGAAGAGTTACAAAGGTATTGTGCAGGGTTAAGGATCCAAGCTCTAGCTTTAGAAGCTTTACAAGAGGCAGCTGAAGCATTTTTTATATCAATGCTAGAGGATTCCAACCTGTGCGCCATCCATGCTAAGCGAGTCACTATACAACCGAAGGACATACAGTTAGCTAGGAGAATTAGGGGTGATCGTAGCTAAGTTTTGTAACTGATCTCTACGGACAAGAGATTCTTTGTAAATATTGCCATTTTCAATGAAACATTAGCACTTTTCCTCTATTCCCTTTATAATCTCATTATTTAGAATGAAACATAAGCAGTCATTTTACATTTCCATGTGTTTTCTTGTGATAATCTCTCATATATCAGTGATTGTTTTCTTATCTTGTCATTTTGATCTAGTGATAATATCCATCTAGTGAAATTTCTTTATAATTTAAGGTCATGTAGGGCATGTAGGGCATTGGGAGGCCAAATAAAGCCCTGCCACAGAAACACGGGAGAAGGCCCTGCAAACGTTTTGCAAGGCCTTCTCCCGTGTTTCTGTGGCAGGGCTTTATTTGGCCTCCCAATGCCCTACAAGACCTTTGAAATATGAAAGAAGTATCATGAGTAGTAAAGCTAGTTCATGAGTAGTTAATATGAACAAGTTTTGACCTCCCTATACCTTTGAAACATATGAGCAGAGCATTTTGAAACTTAGAACATTTGCATTCTTGAAAATATCCATCTAGTGAAGTTTCAGTCTCATGTAAGGTCACGTAGGGCATTTGCATTCTTGATAATATCCATCTAGTGAAATTTCTCTCATTTAAGGTCATGTAGGGCTTTGGGAGGCCAAATAAAGCCCTGCCACATAAACGCAGGAGAAGGCCCTGCAAACGTTTTGCAGGGCCTTCTCCCGCGTTTTTGTGGCAGGGCTTTATTTGGCCTCCCAATGCCCTACAAGACCTTAAATGAGAGAAAGAAGGTCCAAAAGAATGAAACTAAAGATCCTTCCAATGCCCTACATGACCTCAATACATCACATGAAGGTCCAAAAGTTTTAGATAATATACTCAAAAAGAAATACTTGAGACAATTGTAAATAAAGCAAAGTGAAAATTTGATATTAATTCAATTGTTTACATCAATTGGCTTTGAGTTTCTCAATGACTCTCTTTAGATGCTCCAAAGCCATGGGTAGGGTGTAAGTCAAAATTGAGTTTGCTATTTCATCAACATTTCTAACTCCTAGACCTAGAGATATACCTATTTGACCTAAGACCTTTCCACGGAAGTTGGAACCTAAGGTTGTAGTTACAAGGGATTTCTTAACTAAAAAGATACAATTACTCCCCTGTGTAATGGTTGATAAACAAAGCAATTTACTTAAGGCCTTTAGACACCATGTCATGAAGTGGCCCTGAGGACTGAACTCTTTATGGATAATTACAAAATGTTCTTTGGGAAGTTTCCCAATGTAGTTTGCAAGGGATGAGCCACCTCCACGAGCCTCTCGATCACCTCCACTCCTTGCTGCAAACTTGTCGACTTCAATCACCTCCTGCACAAAGTTTTATGATTAGTAGCTGCATGTGTTTGTAAGAATGAATGACATGAATTGAAGATACTTACATCTTGAACTCTATCTTCTTCTTCTCCTCTCTCTTGAAGTTGTAAATTAATGCTGGAGTGGGACATCCCACTCTGCTCGATTACTGGTGAGGCAGGAACTTTTGATTCCAATATCCTTTCTTGTGCATTACTAAATTGTTCTTCTGTGATATGTTGATGTTCACTTGTATGTCATTGCAAACCAATTTTATTGTGTCGGCCACTGAGTCACCAAATGGCAAACACTTTTTCTCCAACAAGTCAGAGGTACTATCCAAAGGACACTCTGACAAAGTACAAAACAAACTTAGGCATTCATCCAGCCGTAGCCCAAATGCCTTCTCTACATCATGTAAAAACAAATATTCTTGTCCCTCGACAAGAACCACTGAAAAAGTTTCAATCTCCACCTCTTGAATAGTTGCTTCTGGCTCTGAAGAGGTGGATGACTTAGGCACTTCTTTCAACTTATTATCCACACCAAGAGGATAAGTTTTCTCAATAGCTTCTCTCTCTAATAGGAGATTCAAGGGTTCCTGAGGTGGTTCCTTTTTATCCTCGACAAAACAACCTGTAAGAAGATGAGGGATCTCATGAGAAATTGGTTCTGGTTCCTCATTCACAAAGAAAATTGTGGCAACAATGAATGAAAGATATTTTGCACCCATCTTGCGTTTCCTATTCAATTTCCTTATAAGTGGCACAGTTTCATCAAGAAGGTGCCCTGCTTCCTCTGCAATTACCTGGAACCGTTTCAATCGTTTTGCAAATGCCTCATCACCTTTGTGAATGTAGGTGAGAAGGTCACATGGAACCCAAGTTCCATCATATGGTGGTATTTCGATGGAGAAACGCAATATATGAACTTGCATATATTGAAGTAGCTCCTCCAAAGCATCGGCATTCATTTGCACGGTTCCATGGAGGTCAGAAACCTTGGAGAGAAGATCATATAGGTCATGTTGACCTTTATAATCTGAATCCTCCAAAAATTCTAGAAAGTTGTGGTGTGCACTCTTAGTAGGTATAGAGGTGGAAGCCATAGCTTGCAAATGCAGACTGCTCTAACACTCAATTTAGTTGCAAAAGTGAGAAATGAGGAGAGAGGACTCCTATTTATAACTTTTCTATAATTTTTAAGTGATGAGTCCCACTTTTTCATAGAAGTGACTTTTCCTTAAATTAAAACATAAGAGTCTTGGAAAGGAAAACTTTGACATTTGAGATCACATCAAAGAAAATAAACAATAACAATGCTCTTTCAAGAAAAACCTTGAGAATGTACAGATACAAGTAAAATGTGGCCAAAATATCCTTGAAGCAAATGTGAAAAATTTTTCATTGCAAAAATAGGTTTGTTTACAGGTTCCATAGTATCTTTACAAAAAAGAGTTATGACAATGAAATTTCAGTTCCATCCATGCTCCAATCTGCAAGAACCTTGATTTTGTCTTCCAATCTCTTTCCAATCTGTGGACAATTCATAAAAGAGTAAAACATTTTCAAATCATGAACAATAGTGATAGAATAAGATATATATATATATATCTATATGTATATATGGAATACAACTCTTACCTTGTTCCCTCGTATTCAAAATTTGAAATCATGAAGATCATCATATCCCATGATAAGTAAGTGCTCTCTCAAGTTGGCCAAGTTCCAATGTTGATTAACTAAAACCACCTCCATATCATTGTTTGATAACTTCACATTAATTTCAAATGAAGCTAAAGATCCCTCTGAGCTTTGCAAAGGTATCCACTCTCCTAGTTTACACATCCAACAATCATAATAAAATCTGATGTACAATGAGGTGTGATGTTTTAAATAGCAAAACCCTATACCTGTGTCACCAATTCTACAACGATATCTATCCCCTTTTGACAATCCTTCTACATAACCCCAGTTTTCCCCTAACAATCCTTCTACTGCTTCGTATGTAATATCTTTACATAGGAACATTGTAGGAGTTTCTACAAAAGGAATGCCTTGAAATAGGAAAACAAAGCAATGGATTGGTAGAGTCCAATGAAGGCCTATTGATCTAGACACTCGTGTGAATTTCAAAGAGTTATGTATGTCCATCACCATCTTACGCTTGAAAGATGATATGGACCAAAAACCAGGTTTTGGCCACTCTAAACTAAGAAGAGAGTCAACTTTGATAATCTCCAACCTTCCATATTCACCATTTGTGGAAGGAACAATGTACTTGTGAGTGTAAAAGAAGATCCTTTCACGAATAAGTTTAGCAAGAGGTACATCTGGAAACACTAATGCCCCAATGTCTGCATGTAATGCTTTGAAAGTTCCTGTAAGACTATGAAGTGGTTGCTCTTCCACTAAACTAGAAGGACATATGACTGTAGCAATGAAAAACATATGAGATTAGTAATTAAGACATTTAACACCATGAAGCATTGAAAAAATAGAAATACTCACAATGGATTGGATATCTAATTCTATTGGAGTTTTCTAACTTCATGGTTGAAACTGTGAAGACATGTTGTACAATAGCAACCATCCCACCATGTGTTTGCTGCTTGAAGCCTAAGAGCTTACCTTTCCAATGAAGATCCAAATTTCCACGATCTCGAACACGATGAGGACCAAGTCCAGATGGCTGCATGTACACCCATGCACCTTTGCAAAACTCTTGTGGTAACCAACTTCCTTACATTGTTTTGATGTGTGGCACGTCATTGTGTGAACTTCGTCTTTTGGTCTCCTACGAGCTCTGGAGCTTTCCATGGGAGTAAGAGTTGTTGTCATTGCTGCAGAAGTTGGGAGAATGGTAGGAGGAGAAACAACACTTCTGTTGTATGGTATGGAGGGAATAGAGGTGAAAAATATGACTTTTTGGGTTTTGGGTATGAAAATGAGAGTTTGAAGAGGGAAAATAGAGTTTTTTGAGTTATTTTGAAAAAACTCACTTTTTTAGTTCACAAACATGCACGGATTTTGAATTAGAAGTCAAAAATAGCACTTTTTGACCCTAAAAAGTGATATGGAGGTCATTTAATGGTATTATGATGAGTTTTACAACTTTTAAAAAATTTTGAATTTTTGGGCCCAGCTTGATTACGAGATTTCTTCTCTCTCTAGAAGACAACCCTGAACATAGAGGAATCTTGTCCCCTCTTCCCCCTTCAGCCTAGTATTTTATAGGGTATAGACTGTGGTCACCACCCTCTTCTGATTGGTCCATCACTAATCACTCCTTAAGCTAAAAGGCCCATCCAGGGTTCACCTTTTTTCCTAATGAGTAGTCTGCTTGGTCGCCTCAGCTTTGTCGATTACAGCTTCAATCATGGCTATCACGTCATTAAGAATTTCAGCAGAAATATCCTTCACAGAGTCTTGATTCTGCTGATGAGAATCCACCCGAGAAGAAACTTCGTCGGAGTCTTCCAGGTTGGCACCTTGTTCCTGCTGCTTAATTGGAGAAGATGGACCAGAAGACTCAACGTGAATAGAAGTAGCAGTATCATGGAAAACTTCGTCTTCATGACCAGCAGTTGATCCCTGCACTTGACTCTCAGAGGGACTTATGCGTCTGTGTTTCCGGTGAAGAAGTTGAAATAGATCGGCATCATCATCTTCCTCATCCTCGAGCATATGAGTAGATTCTTCATGCAACAAGAAGGGAGCGTTTGGGGGGGGTTGCGTGGCTTGGATTGCTGGAAAGAGAAATGTGAGGATATGGGGTAGACGAGAGCGTGGAAGGTCACCCTTATTGACTTGTTTGATAACCGCAACACATTCACGGTGAATGCGCCAGAAGTAGAAGGACGTGAAATTGACAGTTTCACGGGACGCAATGTCTATCATCGAATAGAAGGGACGAGAGATACCATAAGTGCATTTTTGTAAATTCAAAATAGCGACTAAAAATTACAGAGCTGTACGCTCTGGTTCAAGTCGACACAGAATGGCGTACTCATTAGATGAGTGCCAGGGAAACAACTCTTTCATGGTGGCTACAGGAAGAAGTGGACCATTCTCCAATCCTTCCATAGGGAGGTGGAAAGCTTCAGCAAACGAAGCTAAAGTAATAACAACGCGGGATGGTAAACATGCTATGGGCCAACACTGCTTTGTAGTAGGTGTAGAGGTGATGGCAACTATGATTTGCGCATAGAATGGTTGACACTCCACTGAATGCCAAGGCAATTCAGCGAAGGCCAGAAGACCACGGGTGCGCAAGTACTCACTCACTTTCGGAGTGAGTCCTACACAAAAGGTGGCGACATTCGCGAGAGCTTCCATGGCGCGCACAAGTAAAGACAAGAACACAGACAACAAGGAACGCACAATCACACAAACACAATAGCGATTAACAAGAAAAGGAACAAGATTAAGTAGTCACACAGGCAACATTAGGTGGTCGAAAACCCTAATCATCGCGTGGTATTGGAAAGATATCCGTCATAATTACGACATGCATGCAGGAGAAGAAACAGTAACACAGGGCGGCGATTAATCATATTTAGATACCATAATGAGGAGATTATGGTCAGTGGTCAATCGAAATGCAGGGATAAAAAGAAAACAAATGACACGCAAAAAAGACGAGGTACATGTCATCGGTTATCAGGCGGTTGATGATATGGACGTAGCTTAGAACCATTAATCACTTTTGGCAAGAGAACACCTGTTAAGGTTTCCAACCGAAAAGTTATTGGTCCCACTTGGTCAACAATCCGGTATGGACCAAACCACCGTAATTTAAATTTTTCAGCAGACCAATTTGCTTTAGCATTGTAGAATAACACAAGTTGCCCCACCGTAAACACAGGGGTCTTGAGGAAACGACCATGGGTACGAGCTTGACGAAGCTGAACTTCTTGAAGAACCATAAAACTTTCCCCCAGCGATGTTGATCCAATGATCTAAGGGCATCCAACCGAAATGGCAAAGATTCTTCTGGCAACAATTTCAGAGCTAAGGCCACGCATAGGCTAGGTACTACTACTTCCATCGGTGCAATAGCTTCCAATCCATAAGCTAGTTTGAACAGGGTCATGCTAGTAGCTACCTTGTACGTATTCCGGTAAGCCCACAAAACTGCAGGTAGTAACTGGTCCCAACGTTCCAGACATAGCAATTTGCGGAGCATAGTCAACAAAGTCTTATTGGTACTCTCCGCCAAACCATTGGCACGGGGATAATAAGGCGAGCTGAATTTGTGGACAATCTGAAATGTCTTGATCAATACTTGCATTAAGTGGTTAGCAAAGTGTGTACCTTGGTCCGTAACGATTTCCAGAGGCAACCCATAACGAGGAAAAACGTCCTTCATCAGGCATTTAGCCACCGAAACTGCTGTGGCTGACCATAATGCCCAAGCCTCCGCCCACCGAGTGGCATAATCGGTACAAGTCAAGATATAGCGGCTATTGGTGAGAGTAGCTGGGGGTGTTATTGGACCAATAAAATCGAGATCCCACTTCTGAAAAGGGTTCCAGAGGTAAGACATGTTGAAGGGGAAAGAAGTACCTCTGTAATGGCTGTCCAGACCATTGACAGGTATCACACTGCTGCATAAACTCAGTCACATCTTTGTATATTATAGGCCACCAAAGCCCACTTTGCAGAATTTTACGGTGAGTAAGATCAGCTACGAAATGTCCGCCCAAGGGTAATGAATGAGCCATAGCAATAACCGATTCTGCTTCATGTGGAGGGATACAGCGAAGTAAAACACCAGTATGATCCATGTAGTATAGTTGACCTACGATCAATCGGAATCTTTGACTGTAAACTGCAAGTTTCTATCGCAGAGCAGGGGGAATATGAGGAGGAAGACAACTGTCGATGAGGAAAGTGAGTAACGTATCGCAGTATGTAGGAGTAACAAGAGGTATTGTAGATTCTTCAGTAGTTGGCTCAGTAACGTAAATTGCTAGTGTAGTGTCATCAACCCCTACCGGAGACTCACCGGAATCCAATCGAGAGAGGAAATCCGCCAAAGCATGTGCTGTGCCGGGTTGATGAATAACTTCATAGTCGAACTCCTGTAATAATAAAACCCATCGAGCCAATCTCCCACCTAAATGTTGCTGCCGGACCAAATAGACGAGTGCGGCATGATCCACATGGAAGGTGAACTTTTGGCCCAACAAATAATGTCGGAACTTTTTAACAGAGTACACTAACCCGAGACATTCTCTTTCGGTCACTGAATAGTTTCTTTCAGTAGGGGCTAATCGGTGACTTGCATAATAGACAGGCCGAAACCATTTATCAGTTTGTTGCATTAGTACGCTACCAATAGCTATGTCCGATGCATCCACAAAGACATGGAACGGACGTTTCCAATCCGGTGGTTGTAAAATTGGGGCCTGCATTAATAAAACCTTTAAACGATCAAATGCATTTTGGCACTCCGGTGTCCAATCATACTGCCGTGGAGCACTATTCATAAGCCGATTGAGTGGTGTCGCTAAATGAGCTAACCACCGTAAATGTCTGGCATGCCATCGGATTTGGCCCAGAAAGCACATAACTTCTTTCGGTGTCGTGGGGACTGGTGCTTCCAACACAGCTGCTACTTTATCCGGATCAACCTGTATTCCTTGTTGAGAAATAATATATCCCAGTAGTTTTCCACAAGAGACCGCAAAAATAGACTTGGTCGGATTCAAGCATAATCGGTATTCTCGGCATTTTTCAAAGCAACACCGTAAATGATACAGGTGCGCTGAAGTCTTGCCAAATAAGGAAAAATCGTCCAAATATACTTGCATAAATGTAGTTAAGTAGTGTGAAAAGACTTCCTGCATGCATCTTTGGAAGGTGCTCGGAGCATTCCTTAACCCGAACCACATGACAGTGCAAGCATAAACACCCCAGTTCGTGATAAAAGTTGTTTTAGGTATGTCCTGTTGTGCAAAAGGTATGGGTCCAATTTCAAGTATGCTATGAGCTTTGAGTAAAACTCTAAGTGTATTCTTCCATAAATAAAAGGTTTTCTCCAGTTGAAGTGTACAAAAAAGTTATTTATTTTGACATTGAGTTTTGATTAGCCACTGTAGCCATCCAGAAATGAATACATCTCATGCCCTGCCACCTTGTCGAGCATTGTGTCCAGAAAGGGGAGAGGGAATGGATCCGGTACAGTGGCAGCATTCAGTTTTCGGTAATCAACACAGATGTGCAGCTGTTTATTTTTCTTCGGGACGATCATTATTGGAGATATCCATTCAGCATGCTTGACTGGGACAATGAATCCCACCTTCAATAACCGATCAAGTTCTGCTTTGACCTGTGCTGCATAATTGGGGTTCATTTGGTAACTAGACTGTTTGATTGGCCTCGCCTGCAGTTTGAGCACTACCCAATGTTGATAAATCCGCGGGTCCAAACCTTTCATATCTCAATAATCCCAAGCAAAAACATCAGAGAATTCACGTAGAAGTTGGATTAAATAATCTTGGAACATCTCTGCTAAGCCTGCTTTAATCTTAACTGGTCGCGGGTTGACCGTATCACCCAAATTATATGTTACTAATTGATCTTTCGGTACATAAAATTGCCGAGGTTTTACCAGATCATCAGCTGACTGCAAGAGTTGATGTAAGGTGGCTTCATCCATAGCAACACCATCATTTGCTTCTGCATCTCCGGTCACTGGTACAACCGTACAGGCTGCCGTACTCTACTTGTCTGCAACCGACTGGAGATCTATAGTACCTAATGAGATCAGATCCTTATTGGTCTTCAGGAATGCCTCTTCCTCATCGTCAGATAATCCATCCAACATGTGGACCGGCTCCGCTACATATGGTCGTGCATGAAGATCGCAGGGTTGCATGGCATCTAATTTAACTACATATTTCCGGTGGTTGTCTCTGAAAGTTAACTCCTGCGCTGACCAATCCTGTACAACTTTGGCTTGCTTCAACCATGGTCATCCGAAAAGTAAATTGTAGTCGAGGCTAGATTCTGTTAGTTCTAGGACTACAAAAGTCATTTTGAACGTGGTGCCCTACAAGGTAATCGGGATATTCCGTACTAGTCCCATCGGATGGACGCGGGATTGGTCTACCATTCGTACAAAAAATTGTACGAGTTCAATTTGGGTCCAACCCAATTGCTTGCAGAGTGCTGCGGTTGCAATATTCACACCCGAACCGCCATCAATTAACACTTGAGTAATCTTCTGGTTTTTGTGCCAGACGGTGATCAATGGGACTGAATGATCCACCATAGAATCAATTTTCGGTTGTATGGTTGCCGTCGATGGAGTACAGGAAGGTCCAGGACTAACCTGCTGCTGAAATTGTTGCCTTACTCCTCACACCAATGCAAGCAACTATCCCAAAGGGAGTGTGATGGAAGCCTTAGATAGGATGTCCCATACCTGATCTGTTTGGGTCGTACTTCTCACCGATTCTGATGATGATTCTAATGTTGTTGTGGCATAATTTTGTTCATTCGATCTTGCCTATGACAGAGGGACTTGTGTTATCGAAATTGGATCAGGAAATACAGTCGGCTCCTTAGCTATCCATTGACTAGCCTTTTCAAATATTCGCAGCTGCTCACGGATACCTGAGCTTCTGGTTGCAACTGTTCCCCGATCTTGTCTGCACTACAGCAGCTTGTGACTCGACTAGTGAAATATAAACCATGCTGATCATAGGATTTTGTCGCTCTTTCTTCCTTTTATCATACTCTACTGCTTCCTTGTAGAATCTATGGATGTGGCCAATCTCGCCCCAAAAATGACATCGAGGGGGTGGAAGAGAAGTACCTTCCGCTAATGTACCCGCCTGCCATCGATTTGAATTAAAATTGGTGTTCCGCTAACCCCAGTAATTCCTATATCCTTGCGACTGATTGGTTCGCATCTGTGCTGGCACATAATGGGTTGCTGGCTGACCTCGTTCTTGTATGATGGCGTTTACAGCTTCTCTGCCCTGCACCTTGGCATTATACGCGCAGTTTTCCATTGAGTGTCCTATTGTGTTGTAGATGGCACAATATATCTGGTTAAGAGCACATGTAGCACTTGTGTGCCCTGGATTTTTGCACTTGGTGCAATACATCTGTTTAGTCAGATCATCCGCTACGTTCTTACTGGCTTTCAGCCATTCCAAGTCTTTTGTAAATCCTCCAACTTTATGCTCTAGTTGCAGGGCCATCGCAATAACAACATCCAGTGTCATTGCACCCACACAGCGGATGATCATGATTTGTTTAAGCTGCGGATTTAGTCCGTTAATGAACCATTGGGTTATAACATCATCCGGTAGATTAGCATGTGTCAGAGGCAGTTGCCTTAAGTGAGTTCGAAACAATGTTGCGTATTCTTGAACGGTCTGATGCGGTTTCTACCGATTGTTCTACAAATAGTCGAAGACTTCGACATGATTTTTCTTCAATCGGAACCTCTGTAAAAATGCATCCCTCACAGCATCATACTTAACGAAATGATTAATATCATACTTAGTCAACCACCTAGCTACTTCATTAACTAAGGTGGCCTGAAATACGATAGCCTTGTACGCCAGATCGGGTGGATGATTCAACACTGCATCGCTTATCTCAAAGGTGCACACATGTGCATCAGGGCCGTCACCCGGGAATCCACCGAACTTGGTGTAAGTCACTCCTATTGGAATCGATCGAACTAGTATAATTGGTTGCGGCTGCTGCTGTTGTTGCTGCTGAAACTGTAGTTGTGGCTAAGGGGGTGTCTGCTACTGAGACTGTGAACCACTCATAGTGCTAGTGTGAGTAATGTTGTTGTTATCTGTCTGTGGAGGAGGTGTTTCTTGTCCTTCAGAATCTGTATTGTCAGATTGCTCACCTTCCGGTTCAAAAATGGCGTTAAATCTCTTACTTATCTCCATATCAAATAACATGTCCTCCGCTTTGGTATCGGGACTAGAGAGGTTCGCCCCGAACAGTGGTGAACGTAATAAGGGTCCACCAAGTAGCACTGCACTGTCACCGAAGAACTTGAAATTCCCACTAAATGGTACCAAACTCCCACCGGAATTTACTGAACTTTCATCGCACCAAGTTATCTTTTCACCGAAAATGATCTCACTTGGTAACACAGCTCTATCACCAAAAATAGTCGGATTCTGATCAAATAATGTCAAACCAACTACGCACTACGCCTCTGTACACTCAGAAGTCACTGTACCTTCTTTAGAACGTATCAGAATCACACCGGAATCTATCAGAATCTCATCATGTGTCATCGAACTGGTACCGGAATCACTGCTAACTGGCTCCGATCCTTCTACCACTGGGCTTAAATGGCCTGTATTTCTACCACTTGGGGGTGTCCCTGTCTCTCCTATACCTTGGATAAGACTCGCCGGACCGAGTAACCGGCATATATCACCGCTGCACCGTTTGCCTTATGCATTGCTCTACCTTTACTGATTATTCTCAATCTATTGCCATCTTCCCACAGACGGCACCAGTGTTAAAAGGGACTTCCATTTAGTCGCCTTTTAATCTCTTTTTAGGTTCTTGGGGATGGTAGGGGTCTGACAATGCAGAGGCCCTTTATCTATTTTCCCAATTAACTAATTACCCAAACAGTAATTATACGCCCAGGCATTAACTTCTGTTACACAGTTATAATCCTCCGTTTACGGTATCCTCACACAGTATATATTGTGCAGTTGTTCAATCACATAATCAAACAGACTTATTAATGTTACGACAATATTACTGTGTAATAGTAACTTACGGCAATTCAATAAGAACAGACTTAAGAGTACTTCAGATATCTGCAAACTCTGCACTACGATGTCTTCGCAAGGTCGCAAGTCGCCCAGACAGACAGTCTGGCGATCCCGTCTCCTCTACCGCTAGAGAACATTGTAATGTCTCTTCATTAATGAGTAAAAGGGTTACATCACTTCGCTACGCCCTTTCGGTGCGTGCGGTATATGAAAATATAAAATTACATTGTGCCAATCCGGCGGCCTAACAGCACCCATTCAGTATCATAATGACCAACAATTAACACCAGGACCAGGATTTCAAGCCTTGTGTAGATGAGGAAAGCATCATTTGCATTCATGGTAGAATATAGTTTTGAAGAGCTTTGTTTGCATTCCCTTTTAAATGATCTTTTCATGGGCTGATCTTGATCAAGCTGTTAGAGTATGATCAATGTCTACCCCTCATGATTGTATGCACATTTTGTAAGGCCCCCTTTATGAGGAGAAGCCAAGCGTGCATTACCCAATTGATGGGAATCCCAACTTGAATGTTGGATGAAGGTCATATTGGACCATGTAAGATATTATAAGGAAAGGGAGTTACCAGGGTCCCCAATTGTGGGGTCCGGGGCAGCGGTGAGCAGCCCCGGCTGGGGGGTCCAAGGGGGCCAGCGGGCCCCCTGGCTGGGGGGTCCCAGGGGGCCAGCGGGCCCCCTGGTGGGGGTCCGGGGGCAGCGCCCCCGGCGCGACGGTAAAGGGAATATGTTAGGTCGGTTCAACCAGTCTAAGCCGTGTATGGCAATTACGCGGGCGGTGGCCGCCCACGCTCTACCGCCCATGTATAGCCGTCCATGGCAGGCCACCCATGATCCTATATATACATGACTTCTGCACTACCTAAGACATTGAGTTGAGCCAGCATACCTCTACCTTGTATCTCCCTATCTAGAGTTGTCTAGATCACCATTTAAGCTCTACCTTGAGAGCGCACGGGTGGACAACGCCATCATCTTTGTACTTGCTGCTAGTAGAAAATTGTTGAGATTCTCCTATATCTGTTATCTTCTCTGCTATTGCTCCTGTGTTATATTGCGTAACTATTGTCTTACATGGTATCAGAGCTGTAAGGTTCGAATAGCTTGAGAAGTATCATTATTTTAGCCTACTAGCAGACTAGAATATCAGTAGATTATTCGAGTGATTACATGATGGCTTCATCGTCGAACACTAGTCTTGGTGCTTCACCTAATGTTAATGTTGCACCTATTCGAATTCGTCCACCTGCATTCACTGAAGGGAAGCTGGATGGAACCAACTATACACTCTGGAAGTTCAAAATTTCTGCAATTTTGGACTCCTATGAATTACTTGACACTGTCATGGGACCGATGGGATTGGATCCAGAGCCTATACCAGTTGAAGATCCAGCAAATTCAAGATTGATGATTCAGCCAGATCCAGATCTTCTACGAGCTTGGAAGAGGCGGAATGCTGATGCATTATGTGCGATTGTCACTAGTGTAAGTGATTCTGTGCTTACTTTAGTTCAACATACTACTAAAGCACATGAGGCTTGGGGCATATTGGCTCGACAATATGAGACCAAGAACCACACTAGGATACAGAATTTAGAAAATCAGTTGGCAAATGAAAAGCATTCTGATTCTGAAAAGGCTGAAGATTTTATCAAACAGATAAAGCATCTTCAAGATCAATTGGCTGCAGTTGGTGTTGTTATAACACCAAAAGAGCTAGCTCGAAGATCTGTACGTGTTCTTCCAGCAAAGTATGATGGATTAGTAACAGCCCTTAACACTCAGGTAAGGCCAACTCCTCTTACATTTGAAGAGTTTTGTGCCATGCTTTTAGAAGAAGAGATGCGGCTGAAGAATCGGCAAAGTACAACTGATGCTGCATTCTCAGCAAATGCAAAAGGTAAAGGCTCTTCAGAGGGATCAAAGAAGAACCCAAAGAAGAAAAAGTTCACAGGAAGTTGCTTCTATTGTGAAAAGAAAGGCCATGCCATCAAGGATTGCAGAAAGAAGCAAGCTGATGAACGGAATGGGATTGTAAAATCATCATGGAAGAACAAAGAGTCTGCAAACAACACAGAGCTGGAACTTTGGGTAGCTATTGAAGAGGTATGTTCATCTGCTCAAGCTCGTGTTGATGAGCCATGGATTTTAGATAGTGGAGCTTCTCGCCATATGACTAGTAAAAAGGATTGGTATAGTTCCCTAGTGCCTCTGCGGGAATCCATCAATGTAGTGGTGGGAAACGACTCCAAGTGTCCAGCTGAAGGAACTGGAACCATCTCTTTTATCACTTCTCCAGGTGTTGAGAAAAAGTTATCCGATGTTCTCTATGTACCTACACTCAAAAGAAATTTGTTGTCAGTTTCTGCAATAACAGATCGTGGACTCGAAGTTCACTTCAATAAGAGTGGTGCGGAAATCATGGATTCATCAGGTAATGTTGTAGGTAAAGGCACACGACGGGATATCTTGTATGAGTTAAGTGCTTTAACTGCTATAGAAGATAAAGATGTAAGCAGGTTATGGCACCAACGATTTGGGCATCTCGGATTTGCAGTTTTGAAGGAGATGCAACGAACAGGGATGGTTGCTCATTTGCCTGCATTTTCAGAGTTGCAGGAACCTTGTGAAGCTTGTATGATGGGCAAGCAACAACGAAAGGCATTTCCAAGAGAGACCAGCAATCGATCTCAAGCTCCTCTAGAGTTGGTACATGCTGATCTCTGCGGTAAAATGTCTACACCTGCTTTAGGAGGATCTTTCTACTTCTTGCTGTTAGTCGACGATTATAGTAGAAAGATGTGGGTTTATTTCATTCGAGAGAAGGCTGATGCTTTTGAAAAATTTAAAGCGTGGCATAAGTATGTAGAAAGTGAATCAAGAAGGAAACTGAAGAAATTTAGAACAGATAGAGGAGGTGAATTCTTGTCAACAGAATTCAACAATTATTGTAAGGAGCATGGTGTGAAAAGGCAACTTACCACAGCTCATACACCTCAACAAAATGGCGTTGTTGAGCGCAGGAACATGACAGTAGTTGAAATGGCTCGTTGTATGTTAAAGGCTCAAGACATGCCTGATTCATTCTGGGCAGAAGCAGTCAATACAGCAGTCTACATCCTCAATCGAAGCTACACAAAAGCTCTGAAGGGGATGACTCCTCAAGAAGCATATTCTGGTAAAAAGCCTTCAGTTTTGCATTTCAGAATTTTTGGTTGTTTCTGTTATGCACATATTCCTGATTCAACAAGATCAAAGTTGGATTCAAAAAGCAAAAAGTGTGTCTTCCTAGGATATAGTGAAGAGTCTAAAGCATACAGGTTATGGGATCCTGAGGCAAGGAAGATTTTTGTCAGCCGAGATGTGGTGTTTGATGAACGACCACACTTAGTAGAAGATAAAGGTAAATCTACTATCTCATCAAACGGAGAAATATCTCACCTTGTGCCTATCAAAAGATAGGTTAAAGTTGAGGAGGAGGAAACATCTGATGGAGAAATTTCCTCAATAAAAAGCCAACCAATTGTAGCTGCACAGTGTAAGCCACTACCGAAGTGGGCACAACAGCTCTTTGATGATCACAATCCACATGTAGATGCACCAGAATCATCATCGGATGGATTACGAAGATCAAAGAGAATAGAGGAGCAAAGAAGAGCCTCAGAACACATTGTTAACATGGCTCTAATGGCAGATATCATGGGTTCGATAAAGGAACCTACCACCATTGAAGAAGCCATTGATGATCCAGATTGGAGAGCGGCAATGCAGTCTGAGTATGATAGTATACTCAAAAATGATACATGGGATCTAGTCGACTTGCCGCCAAAGAAGAAGGTAATAGGTACTAAATGGATTTGGAAAGCTAAGTATAAAGCTGATGGAACAGTAGAAAAGTATAAGGCACGATTAGTTGCACAGGGTTTTTCACAGATTGAAGGATTTGATGTTCAAGAAACTTTTGCACCAACAGCACGCATGACAACTATTCGGACGGTACTTGCAGTAGCTGCACAAAAGTCTTGGCCTATTTTCCAGATGGATGTCAAATCTGCATTTTTGAATGGTCACCTCAAGGAGGAGGTATATGTATCTCAACCACCAGGTTTTGAGGTGCCCAATTCAGAAAATAAAGTTTGCAGGTTGAAGAAAGCTTTGTATGGACTTAAGCAAGCTCCACGGGCTTGGTACCAACGAATTGATCATTTTTTCACAAATATGGGTTTTGAAAGAAGTACTTCTGATGCTAACTTGTATGTAACGAAAAGGGATAGCAAGCTAGTTGTTGTCATTGTATATGTAGATGATTTGATCATTACAGGAGATCATCAGGAACTCATCAATCAAACTCGGATCAGCTTGGGAACTGAGTTTGAAATGACAGACTTAGGTCTACTCCATTTTTGTCTGGGAATTGAAGTATGGCAAAGGAAGGATGGCATTTTCATCTCACAACAAAAATATTCCAAAGAAATTCTCAAGGCATTTGGAATGATGGACTGCAAACCAACTATCACACCTATGGAGGTAAATCATAAGCTATCTATGGATGATAACATGCCTGATGTAGATGCTAAGAAGTATAGGAAGCTCGTTGGAAGTCTTATTTTTCTGTGCAACACTAGACCAGACATTTGCTATGCTGTTGGAGTGTTAAGTAGGTTTTCCAACAAACCTAAGGAGAGTCACTGGAATGCTGGAATGCGAATTCTAAGGTACATTGCAGGAACCTTGGATTTTGGTATTTTGTATACCACAGGTGATACACTCCAAGGATATTGTGATTCAGATTGGGCTGGAGATTGTGATTCTAGAAAATCAGTTTCTGGATATTGTTTCTCACTTGGTTCAGGAATATTTTCTTGGGTAAGTAGGAAGCAACCAACTCTCGCACTCTCCTCCACTGAAGCAGAGTACAAAGCAGCTTGTTTTGCTTCTTGTGAGGCAGTCTGGTTAAGGAGAATTCTTGCAGATATAGGCTTTCCATCAAATATGCCAATTGTACTCAAGTGTGATAATCAAAGTTGTATGGCTATTGCAAAGAACCCAGTATTTCATGCTCGCACCAAGCACATAGAAGTACAGTACCATTACATTCGTGAGCTAATTGAAGATGAAATTGTGGAGCTAGAATATTGCCCAACAGAGGCAAATTGTGCTGACATATTCACTAAAGCACTTGGAAGAGAGCAGCTCAACAAGCATCTTCAACAGATGGGCATAGGACCGAGACCTACTTGATTTATCATCGGTAAACATTGAGGGGGGGTGTTAGAGTATGATCAATGTCTACCCCTCATGATTGTATGCACATTTTGTAAGGCCCCCTTTATGAGGAGAAGCCAAGCGTGCATTACCCAATTGATGGGAATCCCAACTTGAATGTTGGATGAAGGTCATATTGGACCATGTAAGATATTATAAGGAAAGGGAGTTACCAGGGTCCCCAATTGTGGGGTCCGGGGCAGCGGTGAGCAGCCCCGGCTGGGGGGTCCAAGGGGGCCAGCGGGCCCCCTGGTGGGGGTCCGGGGGCAGCGCCCCCGGCGCGACGGTAAAGGGAATATGTTAGGTCGGTTCAACCAGTCTAAGCCGTGTATGGCAATTACGCGGGCGGTGGCCGCCCACGCTCTACCGCCCATGTATAGCCGTCCATGGCAGGCCACCCATGATCCTATATATACATGACTTCTGCACTACCTAAGACATTGAGTTGAGCCAGCATACCTCTACCTTGTATCTCCCTATCTAGAGTTGTCTAGATCACCATTTAAGCTCTACCTTGAGAGCGCACGGGTGGACAACGCCATCATCTTTGTACTTGCTGCTAGTAGAAAATTGTTGAGATTCTCCTATATCTGTTATCTTCTCTGCTATTGCTCCTGTGTTATATTGCGTAACTATTGTCTTACACAAGCTACCGAATCAAATTTGCCTGAAACAAACCATTTGCACAGTGTCTTGTATTGAGACTTCAACAACAAATAATCATCTACTTCACTTTGTGGAACAATCAAATCCTTGACCATATGATTAAACGCCTCCTATAGTGAAAGTCCATAATGTGAGACAATGACTTCCTAAGTCAAGGTTCACTTGCATAGAATTGATGTGATACTTTTAACTTAATCACACCTCTTTGAGCTAAACCTTAGATCCAAAGTTATAAGAAAGTATTTATGTAAGAGAACGCAAGTTTAGCAATAGTAGAGAAAGGAAAAAATATAGTATAATTTCAAAAAACATAGTACTGAAAGCAAGTACAATGGTGATGAAATTTTTCACATGCACATTCTCAAGGTAGATCTTAAATGGTGATCTAGAGAACTCTAGAGAGCAAAGTTTAAGATAGATGTATGATGACTCAATTTGATGTCTTGGGTAGTGCAGATCTTTGATCTATGTTTCTCTAGTAGTTACTGAGAATATTTCTTGAACCTCAATTTTTTGTTGAGATTGAGTTGGCAGGTAGTTTATCTTTGGGCAATTGATTGCCTAGTCATATGAACTCCAAATGGGGTGATCTATAGCTTGTTGTAAAGCTAAGATCATTGGATCTCTAAATTGTGACTGAATTAGGTTTTAGTGAGCATGTGTGTGAAAGGAAAGTTTCTTGAAGAGGTTCGATAACTTCTACTATGCATATTGGAGTGAAATTTCTCCACATTTCAAAGCTTTGGTATAGAGAATTTTCATTGAAGCCCACAGTTGCACAAAGAAGATTTATTGGAGATGACGTAGAGATGGTAAAGGAAAGCTTCGAGCTATGAGCCCATGATTTGACATGGAGTATGTAACACATGCAATATGGAGATAAAGCTTTTGTATGTAAGACAATTTTGTTGCTTTATGTTATTTGAAGTCCTACACTCTCTTGTGCTACTCTCTCTACATATGGTTGATCATTGGATCTTGCTATAAGTGACACTAATCACTTGAATGAAGCCTTTTAAGCAGCCTAAAGAAGGAGATGAAGATTCAAGCAAAGAATCTTGGATGCACAACTATTGCTTGTATATGAACA
The DNA here is from genome assembly GCA_020310875.1 of Ceratopteris richardii. Lineage (NCBI taxonomy): Eukaryota > Viridiplantae > Streptophyta > Polypodiopsida > Polypodiales > Pteridaceae > Ceratopteris > Ceratopteris richardii. The sequence continues at coordinate 5,181,344 of CM035426.1, forward strand.
TTGTATGCATGCTTTAGATATTATGTTTAATTGAATGAAGTAGAAGAGTATACTATGTACATGGCTAAAGATTGAATCTCTTATGTAAGCTTATGGATGGCATTATATTTCTTTTAATTTGCACAATAAATATAGGCAATGAAGATGCTTATGTATGCATGCTTGTGAAGTTTATGCTCAAGATGTATGACAATTTTGGACAACCATGGTTGGGCTGAATATAAATTGAATTTAGAGTTGACGATTGATGTTTCACAAGCAAGAATATATTCAAGTTTATGAAGCCATATGAATTGGCATAAAGAGAGCCAAATATATGCTTAAATGAAGGTAATTTGTATAGATGTGTGTGTGGATTTGTTAGCATGATATTGAAGCTTTAAAGGTTGGTCATGTTCATCCATAGATGAGCTAAAATTATACATGTTTGGATGCAATGAAGGTTGATGAAACCAAAGTCTGCTATGTATTAAGTTTGTGGATGTATCTTGTTGTGGATAAAACCCATTGAGGTAAATTTGAAAAAGAAAATATGTATGCTCATGTTATGATAATTAAAAGTGGTTGATTCTTGAGTTGCATTATAGGAAGTCAACTCAATTTTCCTATTTGCACAAGCCAAAACAAAGTGGGCAAAGCTTTGATCCAAAGTGAAGGAAGGAGCCCAAACTAAAAGGCTGTCAAACACATAGTGTGTGCATTTCAATTTTTGAAGACTTGAAGATTGAAGACAAGTTCAAGATGCTCAAAGCAAAGATATCCATGAGAAGGCTCTTGAAGACTTGAAGGCATCAAAGAAAAATAAAGCAAGGTTTGAAGATTGCAAGAAGTCCAGAACGTTTCCATCAAAACTTGGAGTGGTTGCCATCAATTTGAAGATTGTTTGAGAAGACAAGGACATCAAAGAAGGTTGAAGCTTATAGATGAGCTTCCCAACAAAGCTTAGAGTGCAAGGAGTAGAAGAATCCAATGAAGGGCTGCCATAAAGTGTTGAAGACTCAACAAGGACTTGAAGACATTCCTCAAGGTGGCAATCAGAAACAAGCAAGCTACAAGAAGGAAGAGTCACTAAATCAAAGTGTGACATGAAGAAGGTAGAGAAGTGCATCTGCAAAGCTAAGGGCTGATGTGAAAGGGTTGAAAAAAAATCCACATTGTGTAAAGTTTTAAGTTCCAAGCATAGACCAAGTGAAGATCTAGTCAAAGGTTGAGTCTTATAAAACGACCAAAGAGATTAGAAAGCCTATGTAAAGTCATGTAGGACCATCCCAAGAGGAATAGCAAGCCTATATAAATTCAAGTAAGACCATCCCAAGCAGAATGGCAAGCCTTGTTAGGTCTAAAAAGCAAAAAAGACCAAATATAGGTCTAATGAAATGTTGAGGCTAGTAAGACCACCAAGGAGAGTAGAAATCCTATGTAAAGGCTCATAAGACCATCCCAAGAAGAATGGAAAGCCTTGTTAGGTGCAAGAAGCACCATGTTTTATATTGAGGGTGGTGTGCAGACAACAATGTTAATGTGTTAAGATCTAGAGAGTATTTGAGCAATTGTCATTAAATTCTTGTAAGAAAAATACCAAGGAGCAAAAGAGGAAATGAGAAGCTCAAGAAGAAGTCTCCTATTTTGAACATCAAAGAATAATGTGTAAAGTCACATGTCAAGAATACATGTATAGAGCATGTGGATGATCTCTAAACTATTTTGGATTTTTGGTTTTGTCTTGTAGGTAATGATGAAAGCTTGGAAGACATGGAAGCTACAAATGCTTCACATGAAGAGGAGCTCATGAAAGAGTTCATGTATGATCAGCCCATTGTTGATTTTGCAATTATATAATCAGCCATGAAGAATGAAGAAAGGATTATGAAGCAAGGAGGAGTTAGCTTGCAAGGATTGGAAGATCCAAGAAGAGTCAAAGAAGGAGTAAGAGAAGCCATAAAAAGTAATTTAAGAGGACTAGGAGTAACCAACACTATGGAAAGAGTGCTTAGAAGGCAAGAAGTAGCCATGAAATACAAGAATTCATGAAGAAAAGTTAGAAGAAAGCATGACAACCATGATGACATCAAAAGGAGATGTGATGATTGCGGCCATTGACAAAGTTGAAGATGATCCAAAGACAAAGGATGATCAAATCAAAGAACAAAAAATTAGAAGACATGAAGCCATGAAGGTATAGAAGAAGCAAGATTTCCAAAGAGAGGAGAACAAGGAAGAGAGTTAAGCAACAAAGATATACACAACCAAGATGATCTCATTACATTGTATAAGCTTGTATGAAGCATGTTTTTTGATAGCGATTAAAGAAGAGCTCTTGCTAAGAGACAAATAAGCAAATGTGAAGATGGAAAGAAGCAAAAGAAGCTTGGAAGAAAATAATGAAGATCATCAACCTATTGAAGAAACATATACGAGGGAAATAGAAGCGAACGGGGAAAAGGACAAGATTTGGAGAGTTGCATGGACTCCCACTTGTAGCTTGAGGGGGAGTGTTGAAAGTTATGGAACTTGTGCAAGCTCGAATTGTGTGGATTGGTACATACTCACCTCTTATCATTTACTTCTTCATCATTTATGTATTTATATCAATTTTTGTAAGCTCAAAAGGAACCTAATCCTTGAAAATATAAAGAGTACACTCATAACCTTAAAGGAGAGTGTTGAAGCAAAGGTACAAATTTATTTATGTCTTGTGACAAAGACAAATTATGATAGGAGGGATGAAATACTCACAATAAGTGAAACCTTATTCATATGGAGTGATTTGGAGGACCAAAAGTCACCCAAGGAAATGGAAGTACAAAGGACAAGAAGTCAAAGGTCAAGAGGTGAGAGAAGATGCAAGGGGAAGTGAAGAGACACAAATTCCCATGCCCATTTCTCTATATATAGAAGGCCTTTGAATGTGAAAATTTTTGAAGATGACAAGAGATGGTCTAGAAGCATATGTTGGTAATTTTCTCACTAATGGATATCTGAAGGGCCCCCAAATAGTATGCTACAAGGCATATATCTATTCGAGTCACTTATCTTTCTATACATAGCCACATTGTGAAGGTCAGAGCTCTCCACATACTTATCCATTTAAAGCATATGATATCCTATAGGAAATCCTATCTTGCATGGTCTCTTTGATATAAATATCTTTGGCATTTGTTTCTCTCGTAGTTACTCGAAACATTTCTTGTGAACCTCAATTTTCTTCTTAACCTGAACTGATAGGTAGTCTATCTTTGGATAGTTTATTTCCTAGTCATATGAACTACAAATGGAGTGATCTTTAAGCTAAGAGTCTACTATGTGTGGAAAAAATTTTATAGTCATTGAATCTTTGAGTTGTGATTGAATCAACTTTTAAGCATGTGTCTAACAGTGAAGTTTCTTGAAGAGGTTCTATAACTTTGGTTGTGCATATTGGAGTGAAATTTATCCACACTTTAGCTTGGAGACCCACTTGGTGCCAGTGCAATTATGCTTAGGGATTTGATCCACTACCTCCCAAGTTCCTCTTCATGATATTGTTGTATTTTGTTTATGGGGAAGCCCTCCAATTTGGATCGTGGAGTGCCTCTTCCACATTGGTTGGTTCTTTTGCTTGTTCTTGAACGAGCTCGCCCATCAGGGTTGTGTTTACAATATGGTTGGTTTCCCATCTCTGTTCCTCTATTCTCTATGATTTTTAGGTCCATCTACAACCTATTCTAGTGACTATGGGATGGGATCTGTAGAATCATAGAGCTGCCTCACCCAAGGTGGCAATGGTTCTTTTGCTTAGGTGATGACAGGTTTGTGACTTTTAGACTCATCATCTGAAGATTATGCTTCCTTCTCTTTTGTAGAACGGATAGATCTTGGGCCAGGTCCATATTGCATTTGTTGACTGGATCTTGCAAACACATGTACACAGAGATAGTACAGAAAGGAAATCTCATAAAAGTACTCACAAAATAGAGAGAGATAAGAGGCTGAACACAAGATGGGGTACAATCTCCTCCCACATATGCTCATGGACGAGTCTATCAAAGCATGTGTATTTTGTTGGTGCAAATCCAAGCCTTCACAATTGGCTAGATCTTGAAGAAGACTTTGATGGCTCATATGAATCATACCTTGTATTAGCTTAATGAGTTACCATTGTAAAAAGGTTTATACCTTTGAGGAATCTTGTAAAAGGCTACAAACTCGTGGAAGTAGATAGAAAATTAGTTACAAATTTGGATTTAGAGAATATCTCCTAGATTAATGGGATCCATTTTAAGTGAGAGCCAAAATTGAATTCAAATTCAAATTTGAAAGAAGATAGTTATAAAAGGACCTTGTAATCTCGTGGCCTTTGTGCCCCCGTTTCTGATCTTATTGATGATCTTTTGTAGAGTCTAAGTAGCTTACATCTTAGTTCACTTATATCACTATCATTGGGCATCATCTCTATGCCAATGATCATGTATAACATTGTTCTATAATACATTTACATCATTGAGTATATCTGCCTAGTTCTCTGTTATGTCCACTTAGTACAGTGAACTTTGAATCGTCATATCTCTGTCATCTCTCAACCATTTTCAGTGTTCTATAGCTTCTTGGAACCAGCTCAAAATCTACTTTAAGTATCAAAATTTAAAGGCCAATTCAGGAAAATCTGCGTCGAACTAGTCTCTAGTCATTCTCTGCTCAGTTCCTAAAAAGTCGGGGGGTAAGCATCTACTTGCTAAAGTGATTGCTCAGTGTATGGTTTATCATTTTAAGTGATTCCACTTGGAATCATTAGCTATCTAAGCTAATTGGATAACATCAAAAGGAATTTTCCTAATTGCTACTGTATTGTGAGCACTAGGCAAAATATCAAGCAGGTGTCAAGACCAAAATAGCAAGTTTTTGGTCACTAGTTATTTGCAAAGTTATTTGTTTTGATCTAATTGTTTGAAGCATCATTTACGAACTACATAGGCACTTATTTAGTGCCATTTGCAAGCTAAGAGGGCCTACTAGATAACCTTGAAGTGAAATAGGATAGGTACAAAGCAGGTTTTGGCAGTACTACCTCACTTCCGTGAGGTATCCATCCATCTCTTCCAATAGTGGTATCAGAGCAAGTTGAGGTAAAATGGGAGATGGTTTCCCTTATTTTATTGACAAATTGGATAGGAACAGTTATCCAGCATGGTCCTTGAGGATGAAGACATATTTACAAGGAAGGACTCTCTATGGATACATATCAGGAGGTGAGGAGATGCCCATTTTCAGAAGCAAAGGACAACCTACAAGAGAGGATCTTGAAAGACTCAACTCATGGTGTGCCAAAGATGCATTAGCAAGGTCATATCTACTTAACTCTATCTCTTACTTCTTTCTTCCACATATTAGGAATTGTAAAACATCCCAGGAGACTTGGGATACATTGTTTTCATACTTTTCTTCCAATACAAGAGCTAGAAAAAATCAATTGTGGATTGAGTTTACTACTCAAACGAAGCAACCCAAGCAGAATGTTTCAGAGTTTGTGACCGAATTCAAAGATGTGGTTGATCAATTGGCAAGCATAGGAGAGGAGATTGAAGAGGAGCAAATAGTGAGACAAATAATCAATGGCATCAAGGTAGATGATAAGTGGGAAGCTTTCACAATTGCAATGGACTTATACATGGACATGCAGATTCCAAACCTTACCACACTCATGGGACAACTCTTTACCCATGACTCCAAGCTCAACAAAAATGGAGAACCATCAAGAGGTAACAACTCTTCTGCCCTATACAAAGATAAAGGAAAGACTAAAGAGAAAGGGAAAAGCAAGAAAGTAGAGGATGAAGGTACTACTTCTTAAGCTAACTATGCAGGGAGAGGTAGGGACTCAAGAGGAAGGGGCAGATGAGGTAAGCAAGGCAGGGGGAGACCTTTCAACTCTTCCCCATGCAACATATGTGGTTTGTCTAATCACACTACAGATGGGTGCTATAGGAACTTCAAGAATCAGAGAGGAAGAGGATATCAAAGAGGTGGATACTCATAATCAAGAGGAAGATTCAACCATAATCAAGGCTAATACCATGGCTACAACAACAACTACAACAATAATTATCAAATAAGATACAAATCAAGGAAGGACTTCAACGATTATACAGAGGATCAAGAGGATTCTCTCCTCATTATGAATATGACTTCAAAACAAGGTACGAATGATGAGCACCTCTTCTATATTGACTCAGGTTGTTCAAACCATGTAGCATGCAATGTAGCTCCTCTCTCTGACCTTGAGGAACCCAAGGGAAAGCACCAAGTGCAAACAGGTGATGACACCAAGCATTCAGTGGTCAAGGTAGGAAATGCCAAAACTTTTGATGGAAATAGAAATCTATTGAGAAGGGTTCTTTATGTACCTAAAATCACCAAGAATTTAATAAGTGTTGGACAGATAGTGGAAAAGGGTTTGTAGGTTAGGTTCAAAAAATATGGAGCCTTTGTGGAGGACCCGCAACATGGATTCAAGAGAATTGCCAAGGGAGAAAAAACAAGTAGATTGTCTACATTTGAACTTGAGGACACTAGAAATATTGCACTTTATAATTACAAGGATCAAACATTGTCTGAGCTTGAGATTTGGCATAAAAGATTAGTACATATTGGTGAGAGAACCATGAAGCAAATATGTAGAGATCAATGTGTGCTTGGGATACCTAATGTATCCAAGCAACATATGATCTATACATGTGGTGCTTGTCAGTTTGGTAAATCACGAAGGTTACCCTTTACAAAGAAAGGCTACATGCATTAGGGTTACTTGGAACTTGTCCACACAGATGTGTGGGGACCAAGTAAGGACCCTTCAATTTCAGGTTCAAGGTATTATGTATCATTCATTGATGATTTCAGTAGGTGGACTATCTTGTACTTTATGCAACATAAAGATGAAGTGTTCAATTGCTTCAAGAAGTAGCTTGCACTTGTGGAAAATCAAATAGGAAGAAGTCTAAAGAGGATAAGGTTAGATGGAGGAGGTGAGTACTTCTCAAATGAATTTGATGCATTCTTGCAGGAAAGAGGTATCAAAAGGGAGATTACAACAAGGTACACCCTTGAGCAAAATGGGGTAGTAGAGAGGAGAAATAGGTTGATTGTGGAAACAACAAGATTAATGCTTAATGAGAAAAGGTTGCCAACTTATTTATGGGCACAAAGTGTATCTACTGCCACTTATCTTATTAACAGGTTGCCATCCAAATCACTTGATGGGATGACCCCATATGAAGCATGGCATGGTAGAAGGCCATCACTTGATCATTGTAGAATTTTTGGATGTGTTGCTTATGTGCATGTTCCATCTCAAATCAGAGGTAAGCTAGACCCTAAGGTAGAAAAGTGCATATTCATAGGGTATGATTTAAATTAGAAAGGATACAGGTTTTATAATCCATCCAACAAAGGATTTATGGTCAGTAGAGGTGTTGTGTTTGATGAGAATGACTCTTGGTTTGAAAGTGAATGCAGGAAGGTCAAGTTGCCATATGACTTGGAAGAGGAGTTTCCAAGACTCACCAAGGGGAGCCAAACCAAATTGAAGACATCAAATGAGATGATGAGGACACCATCAACTTGGAGGAGTTCAAAGCATGGAAATCAAAAGGCAAGGCCAAGATGAAGAGGTTGGAAGACTTACCTGAATCATCCAAGAAAGCTCTAAGGAGATCACAAAGGGAGAGTAAGAAGCCAATCAGAGATGGGTATGATACTTCATTAGTTAATAAGCATTCCATTTATCTTGCTAAAGATTTATCACTTGAAGAGCCTTCTTCATATGAAGAAGCAAAGACCAAGGCTGAATGGAAGGAAGCTATGGATGAAGAAATAGAAGCACTCCAAGAGAATGATACTTGGGAGCTAGTACCCAAGAAGGCATCAATGAAGGTAATTGGTTCTAGATGGATTTACAAAATCAAGAGAAACTCAGATGGATCCATAAACAGGTATAAAGCTAGACTTGTGGCTAAGGGTTTTGCACAAACCTAAGGAGTTGATTATGAAGAGACATTTTCACTTGTGGCTAAAATGCCAACCATCAGAGTATTGGTAAGTGTGGATGCATCTAGGAATCAGAATATGTACCAATTGGATGTGAAAAATGCTTTCCTTAATGGATGGATTTCAGAGGATTTTTACATGGCTCAACCTCCTGGCTATGAAGACCCAAGCAAGGTAAACTATGTGTGCAAATTGAACAAGGCTCTTTATGGTTTGAAGCAAGCACCTAGGGTATGGAACCATAGGTTAACTACATACCTTCAAGATCAAGGATTCATGATGAGCAAAGCAGATTCTTCTCTGTTTGTCAAGAGAAGTAATTCAGAGATGATATATTTATGTGTGTATGTTGATGACATCATACTTACAGAGAGTGATGCCAATGGCATCAAACAAATCAAGGACCTAATGACGCACGAGTTCAAAATCAGTGACCTAGGATTTCTAAAGTATTTTCTGGGACTTGAATTGGTCTACACAAATTCTGGAATTTAGATTAATCAAAGGAAATATGTGCAGGACATGTTGAAGAAGTTCCACGTGGAGAATGGAAAGGTAACTAGCACCCCTATGGAGGTAAATCATAAATTGAGTGCTCATGAAGGTGATTTGCTTGAAGACATTACAAGATATCAAAGCATAGTTGGGAGTCTAAACTATGAAACATTGATAAGGATTGATATAACTTATGGAGTAAGTGTTTTAAGTCAATTCATGCATAAACCTAACATCGTACCATCAAAGGTTTGTATTTCCACTCAACTTCAATTGGGCATTACTCCAGGGTCATTGACTCAACATTTTCCAATCCTATCTTTGAGAGTCCACTTACCTCATCTACAACAACATTCTGAGCATGTACTCTTCTATTCTTGGACTCCAACATCTTTTCATTTTCCACAGGATACTCCTACATTTACTTGGACTCATCACTTAGTTGGATCCTTCTCTCATCTAGCTTCTCAGTTTAGAGGGGGCTTCCATGGTCCTACCGACACACATCAGGACTTTGTACTATTCATGGAGGACTACAACATGTAGATGTACTACCATGTGACTATTATTTTATGCTTCATGCTTTATATTTCATTCTTGCAGGACCTATTTCTTGGCGATGCACATCTCATGGTGGATATTGTCAAAGCTTTGGAGGTTCCTATGTACCACATGGAATCATCCTACCTATCTCACATGGAGGTGATCTCCTCCAGTGAGATCTTGTTTCATTCCTCTACCTTGTTGGTGACGTACATATGGAGCATCCGCTTGATCCATCTGGTGGACATCTTATGGAGTACCTGGTGATCCTGCATGGTCGATACCACTTAGAGGCTATGGATTTCTACATGGAGACTTCCTATTTGGTGCTCGTGATGCTAGTGCTACATTCTTGGTGGACCTTTCTCTCATACCCTAGCATCCTCCATACTCTAGAAAATGGAGCTACAGCAGGGGTGTTGAGAATATGAGAGTGCATCTCCCTTTTGTATCTTACAGTCACTCTATTTCTATTCCATTTCCATTTTATATTATATCCTTTGTATTTGGGTATCTTTCCATTTGCTTCTACCATTGTATTCATTCTCCTTTGAGGGGAATTATCCCACATGAGATGTACTTTGAAGAGCCCCTCCCAAATCTATACAAGGAGGGCCTCTCCCCCCATTTGTACTTCGTTAGAAGCTTGAGGAGCCTACTCCAAGCTCTTGGAAAGCTCATTTCTAATCCATGTGAGCTTACCCATTTCTAAGTCTACTCACTTTGAGTCTCTCACACTCTTTCGTTTGTGAGTACACTCTTCTTTTCATTTTGCTCCCATGTGTGTACTCTCTACAAAGGATTCCTGCTATTTGCTCTTTATGTGCATCCATATTTACTCTCATATTTAGGGATCAGGGATCCACATACATCAAGCCTTTAGTAAAAGGTTTTTGCAAACACATGACTCAATCCTTTACACGATCTCAACTACAGTCTCTGCCTCTGCTTGAATTTCACCAAGGATGAAAGCCCAAGTATTTTGTGTTGATGCTTCCTTATCCAGGGGATTATCTTTGATTGCAAAATCTACTAAATGTCATCCATGTCTATTATGCAAGTAGCAAAAGAGGACTGCTCATGTACAATTTCATAACATAAAAATGGTAGAGTGTAAGAAGTGACAAATCAATCACATACGCAATATCAACATGTTCATCAATTCTATGTTTCCTCTCTTTTAGCTTTGATTGGGCTTCAACATATTGCCCATAAACCTTGAGCACATTAGGGTGGTTCATGCTCTTATGACTACCCAAAACTTCTTTCAAGACTAGAAGGTTGTGCAAGCCCTTCAGAGGCATGCCAACCATATCATTGAGCTACATACTCAATTATGTTACCATTAAGGAGGATATCCTTTCACCCTTTTTTACTTTGTCAGAGTTCAGTAACAATCTGCATTTGAGAACAACATTGTACCGAATGACTCTAGAAGCTAATCTTTTGCATGTTGGCAAGATCAATCCAAACAAAACAAGGAAATCCTTATCATTGACCAATGTCTCTATCCACCAAAAGGCCTCCAACTTGCTAAACTAACCATCTTCTTAGTTTTCTTATTGATAAGGATCCAACTTAAGTTGATATCATCACAAAGAGATTTTCACACGTGCCCATCTTTCTTCTCTTTCTCTATAGACAACACCAATGTCAAGCCATCAATTATCATGGAATTCGTGTCTATAAAAGCTTCCCTTTCGGATGAATCCTCAATTTCTCCTCCCTCATAGCACTCATTGACCAACTCTATCTTGAGGGGACAATTTGAAAACCAACCATGTACTTCTCCAGTACTTGTAATGCCATGCAAAAACCTGTGATATAATAGGCCTATCTCAAAAGACAAAGTCAATAATGAATATAAAATCATTTAACGATGTGCTAAAAACCTCTTCAACCATGTCTTGTTTATCATCGAACCACTCCATGTTGTCACCTAGTAATGTGATAATGCCCTTGACTTTTGAGTCCTTGCTTGAGGTCTAGTGTTGCTTACAGACCTGTTCCTAGATCTTCTCACTGCTAGAGAGTGAATTGAGTAAAGAACCCACCTAAGCAGCTATGGCATGCATCAATCAATCCACATGGCACAACACCACATGGAGAACATCTGTGTTGATAATAAACTTTGAATCCTCATCCTCATCCTCATCATCAAAGGATGAGTTCACCCATAGTAAGGGGCGTACACGCCAAGGAAAGTAAAAGAGCACGAACCCCAAATTTTTCTTCTTTTTTTCATTTAATTGATTTTTTCTTCTTTTCTTGTTTTTTATCTTCTTTCCTCTCCTCCCCTCCCCGGAAAAAAAAAATGATACATTCATTATACAAAAAAACACAAGAAAATGTAAATGCTCTTTGAAAAAAGAACGTTTTGTTTTATCTATTTACAACACTCTAATACTCAATCCGATTCCCCATGTTTAATACATTCATTAATTAACATGTTCCAAGATATAACTAAGTTCTTCAATGAATTGTTGAGCCTTTGTTAGGGCTCAAAACCTAGCGTACATATCCAGCAAAGCACTACCAAGCAAAGTTCAAAAATTTTGTAGTGAAGTTTCTCTCCCTTGCCAACTTGTACATGCTTTCAACATATCCAACAATAAGTGCATTCCAATAAACTAGGTTCCACGTAGTAATATTATTGAATATTTTATGTGCATTTGCAGTTGCACCACACCACAAACATAACCACACAATCACTTATATATGTAACCGTGATATATTTTCACACCTTCATTTTGAAATGCAAGAATAGGCACAAGCACTCTGGATCCTGATTGACATATTTGTGATTATCGCAAAACAAATTCAAGATCCCCACATATCACAATCAACAAATACATTCATTCATATACTCATGGACACACCCACATACACACATACCCTCATGTCGCAATCATGCACTTAGATCCATATCCATGCTCATATTTCACACATATCCATAAATTCAAACGAAGTCATACTATTTGTGGGGTATTTCCAAGGAGAATCATATCTTTGATAGCTACATATATAAAAACACATTAGTAGACTTTAATATTTACATAGTTCCAAATGTAAAAAATGAGATAATGCCCAATCCATAGGCATTTCACTACTATGAAACTTCAATACATGTACACAACAAGTTTATGAATTCAATCACACTTGACATGCACACTCGACTTTCATAGAGAAGTTAGACAAGAAAGAAATAGATACAAGTACAAAGAACACAATGCATTTTCTTCCTAACAAATGATGTACATATAGTTTGAGCCAAGTGGATAGAAGAGCTCTTGTCGATACAATCCTCAAGGCTACCCTCTACACCAACACCTACTAGTAGGGACTTCCTTTCTTGATTAGGAGGTCTCTATCAAAGTGATCATAGTAGGCTATGAGACTAAGAGAGTGACACTGGTGCTTGAGAATGCATGCATACATGTATATAAGTGTGCATCCAGCTTGGGTGGACACTTCTTTATATAGCCCTTAGTCTGAACAAGGGAGGTTTAGATATTTGGCCAGTTCCCTATCCATCAACTTCTGATGGCTTGGCAAAGGTAGTTTAATGGTAGTGCCAATGGTGATCCTAGGTAGTTGCCATTATTCAAATTAGGTGTCTAGGGGCCACAACTTCTGCTTGTGGATGATGGTCCAAATTTGCACTTAGAGATGATCCAAGTTTATGATTATGTGGTGATCCAACTTCCAAGGTTGATGGTCATAATTGGGCAATGGTCCAAATGTAGAGTAGAGTATGGTGGTCTAGCAAGATGCATTCGACAAACTCCTTGTCATGCCTTTGACATCTTGCCTTTTGCTACCTTTTCTTTTTTCCCTTTGTACCCTATTATAAGTACTCAAACTTTAATTGACCCTGAGATTTTTAACCCTCTCTATCTGTGTGTGTGTGTGTGTGTGTATATATATATATATATATATATATATATATATATATATATATATATATATATATATATATATATATATATATATATATATATATATATATATATATATATATAATATACACACACATACATACATACACATACACATATACATACATACATACATACCTACATACACACACACACATATATATATATATATATATATATATATATATATGTGTGTGTGTGTGTGTGTTTTTTTTGTGGGAAATCCTACTTTATTGTATTGCAAAAGAATTATGTACAAGAACGTGACTAAGGAGTGTCAAATCCATTCTCCCCATGGATAGGATCTATGGAATATTTGTTATACTTTATGGAATAATGGAATGTCAAATGGATTTTAATTTCTTGAGGTTTTTTAATGTGATTTATGTTTTGATTTCGCAGGTGAAGAATCATGAGGGTGTGAACATGTGTGGAGTTATCCAAGTATTTTTTAAGATAGTTAAAAGATAGTATTTTAGATATTTTTTGTAAGAATAGTAGATCGCTTAGAAAGTGACATTTTTGTAAAAATACTAGACTGCTTAGAAAGCAACAATTTTGTAAATAAAGTAGATTTTCATAAACACGTGCTTTTTGAAGTGCCTCCCTCATGTATCTTCTGTTCAGGACATAATGAGAAATACCTATAAATACAAATACTCTGATAGACTCGTCCATCAAAGTACGTGGGGGGAGATTGTATCCAATCTTGTGTTCAATCTCTTATCTCTCTCTATTGGAGTACTTTTGTGAGATTTTGTTTTTGTAATCTCTGCCTATGTGCGTCTGCAAGATCTGGTCAACAATATCAAACTATAAAAGTGAAATCCTAGACAAAGTACAAGGAGCCACACTCTTGCATACATGAACCACTCCAAAGCCCCAATGCCACATATGATGCATTTGCCATGAGCTTTTGTTCCTTTGTCAAAGGACATGAATATCCACCTTCAATTTAGCTTTGCACATTTGCCATGAGAATCTCAAAGGTAAAAATTTATTCTTAAAGACCAATTTAGATGAAGAAACTACATCTATGCATCAATAAGTTCAAATGTTTGTCATCTATCTTAAAGATCTAAAAAATGCATTTAATTTTATCTAGCTTATCCTTCTATATGGGAAAAAGGAATAAAGTATTCCACTAGCTTTGCAATTGTCAACAAGACCAAAACATATGACTACATATCTTCATTATAAGAAAAGTAGTGTAGGCATATGACTCCTATGAAACCAAGGTAGATAAGAATGCACCTAAAGTGAAGTCGCCCACATAAATTTTCCACATGAAGAGTTTTCATCTATATGGCTTGGATGACTACCATATGCTTTAAAATCTTTTTCCACCATTTAAGAGATGTTTTTAGTTTGCATCTGGAGCTACATTGATAAGAGATGTTCTCATCGAGATGCATTGGAAAATAGTAAATGTTTGTTTTCACAATACACCATTTAGTGTGCTTAGAAAAAAGACAATCCCTGAAGTATTTTGATGGCAATGCACCACAGTGCACTCTCCTTCTCAAGAGCTCCACGACAATATCCACGGAGTAGAAAATCAAGTTCCAAGCGCTACACACGATACTCTGCACAAAGGCTACTGAATATGCAAAAAAACACAATAGACAGGGAGCACAAACATAGACTTCTTACGTGTTACGAATGCTGTCAAACTTTCAGTCTCTGGTTGACCAGGCCACTATATGTTTTATTAAAGAACATATACAAAGAAGTGCCCAGTGGCCATTTGGCTTTCACATGGACACTAACGATAACAATCTCCCACTGAAGGCCAATATGGCCAAAGTAACTATGGGAGAAAAATAAAGAATGATGAAGAATACTTGAGTATAAGAATACAAACTAGAATACTTGAGTGTAAGAATACAAACTAGACCTCCCACCTAATGGGCATGTTACATAGTATACAAGTGATTGTGTAAGAGTATGAATCAAGTAACCCCCATCAAGTGACAATAGTATCGAAAGCTATCCTATGGTAGAGCTTTAGTCAAAGCATCTGCAGCATTATCTCGAGTGTGAACTTTCTCAAGAATAATGCGCTTAATGGCTAAGCAATCTCTAATGAAGTGATAGCTCACCTCAATGTTCTTAGTCTTTGCATGATAGACTGGATTCCTGTTGGAGATAGACATCTGCGGAAGCATGCAAACAGCACAAGGAAGAAGAAGAAGCTTGGAGCACAACACACAATACTGAATGTATTACTAGAGAATGTACAAAGATAAGTATCCCATTAGGGCAGTAAGCATATATACAAGTTGGGGGAAAAAAACCTCCTAAAGAGGGAAAAAACTACCCCGGCGGTCCTAGTGTGTTCACACACACATCACTACCTAAATATATCAACAAATCCCCCCTGGGAGTGATGTGGTGAACAAGGAGCTGGCACTCATGTAGAAGGAAGTGCCAAGCTATGTGGAAATCACTCCACAAAAGGAAGTAAGCCCAAAGCTTTGTGGAAAGCTTCAAACTTCTCCCTAGGCAGAGCCTTTGTGAAAAGGTCTGCAATGTTCTCCTGTGTGGGCACATATGCCAAGCTGATCTCCCCAGCAGAGAACCTCTCCCTGACATAGTGATAATGCACCTCAATGTGCTTAGTGCGAACATGGAACACAGGGTTCCTCGCAACTGCCAATGCGCTCTAACTGTCAGTGAAGATGGTGGTGGCAGAAGACTAGCCAACACCCAAATGAGCCATAAGGCGTCTGAGCCACACACAGTCATCAGTCGCTGTGAAAGCTGCCCTATACTCAGCCTCACAACTGGAAGTGGCCACAGTAGGCTGCTTCTTGCTCAACCAAGATATACATGAGCTACCAAGCATGAAGCAAAAACCAATGGTGGACACGAGTGTCATAGCTACCAGCCCAATCTGAGTCAAAAAAAGCATGCAAATCTGGCGTTAGTGATCCCCCCTTGGGATAAAACAACCCAAGTTGTTGAGTACCACTCAAGTAGCGAAAGATGCGCTTAATCGCCTTCCAATGCGTGACTCTTGGGCAATGCATAAACCTGCTCATCTGTGAGATAGCAAACTGAATATCTGGCCGAGTAATGCATAAGTAAATCAAGCATCCAATAGCTTGCTGATAGAGAACAGCATCAAATGCATCTCCAGCATCATGAAGACTCAATCATAAACCTGTCTCCATAGGAGTGGAAATAGGCTTACAGTCTTCAAGGCCAAAACACTACAATAATGTGTCAATATATTTCGTTTGACACAAAGCCATTCCACCATCAACTTGCATAAATTGAATGCCCAAATAGTGATGCAAATGCCCCAAATCAGACATCTCAAATGAGGCATGCAAATCAGCCTTGAAATCAGCAATATGCTTCTCAATAGGACCAGTGAGCAGCATGTCGTCAACATAGACAACAATGATCAGAAGCACGTCATTAGCATGCTTAACATATAAGGTGCTTTCAGTTAGACTGTCCTCAAAACCATGTGCAACCAGATAGGCATGTATCTTCTCATACCAAGCACGTGGTGCTTGCTTTAAACCATATAATGCCTTCTTTAACCTGCACACCTTGTTTTCATGCCCTTTCTGCACAAAGCCATGGGGCTGAAAAACATACACTTCTTCATGCAAGTCACCATTCAGAAATGCTATTTTAATGTCCAACTGATGTAGATTCCAACCATGATGGGCTGCAAGTGCACGAATGCTCCGAACAGTAGTCATACGCCATGTAGGTGCAAAGGTCTCATAGGACCACAGACATCACTATGTACAAACTGCAATTTTTGCGTAGCCTGAACTGAACCATCTTTTGGAAAGGATGAACGCTGCATTTTGCCCAAAATACAACCTTCACATACATGTTTTCTAGGTGCCTCAAGCTTGGGCAAAGAAGACACCATATCAGATTTCTGCAGGCGTAGCAAACTAGCAAAATTCAGATGACCAAAGCGTGCATGCCAAAGCTTTGTATTTGACATAGCCTGAGAATCATGTACTGCACATGCCAAATCATTCATAGATCTTTCATAGTCTATGAGCTTATACAGCCCACGACATAAAATGCCAGAAGCAATAATAACATCGCCATTTGACAGATCATGAACTGTACATCTGTCATCAACAAATTTCACAACTAAGCCAATCTTGGCTAATGCAGAAACTGATAACAAATTCTTCTTGATCCCTGACACAAATCGAGCATCTGACAAGGTGAAAGAACTACCATCAGTAGTAGTCAGAATGATCTTAGCAACTCCCATAACAGGATAAGAGGAGTTGTTGGCACATGTGACAGTATTCCTTGTAGGGGCAGGCTTGAGTGAAGAGAAGAAACTGCGCTGCGAGGTAATATGTTTGGTCGCCCCACTGCCAAAGTACCAAACATCTGAGTCTACTACAGACATGCACTGCTCATGAGAAGATGGGTCAAAACTGCAAACAGTAGTAAATGCCCATTCTTCTTCCTGCACAAGATTAGCAGACTCTGTTTTTGGTGTAGAGGCTTCTGCAACAACCATTCTAGCCTCCTTTTTCTTTGCCTCTTTTGCAGCCAGTTTTGGACAGTTCTTTATGATATGATCATTGCCTTTACAGTACTTACAAAACAATTTCTGTTTTTCTGATTTCTTCTCATCTTTATCTTCCTTCTTCGAATATGCAGAATTAGCAGATTTCTACTTACTAGTTGAAGAGCTCCATTTTCCTTTGCCCTTCTGATTAGTCAGGAAAGCTTGATCTGCAACTCGCATAATGGACCTGTTTTGCCTGGACTGGTCTTCCTGCAACAGAACAGAGACTAACTCTTCAAATGATAAGGCATTTGGATTGCCTTTCATCATCAACCGAAGAGTAGAAGCAAAACTCTGATATGAATCAAGAAGACCATTCAGAATGGTCTGCACAAGTGAGCTATCTGGTATAACCTCATCAACAGAAATCAATTGTTCCTTCAAGTCTTTGATCTTCGTTAGGAAATTGTCCATAGAATCACCTTCATTCATGTGCTCACTCTCCAACTATTTTCGGAGGTAAGCAACACGAGCCTCATTCCTAGCTTGGTACAATGTGGTAAGTGTATCCAAAGCATCCTTAGCTATTCTGCAAGAGCGAATGTGAGGAATAATGGCACGTTTGACAGACAAAGCTATCAATGCATGTGCCTGGGCATCTCTACCATCCCAGTGAATCTGCTTTGCAGTAGGTGCAGCAGAAACAGCAACACGAACAAGAATCTGCGGAATATCATCTTCGACACCGTCTTCATCAGCTCCAGCACCTATATTTGCAATACCTGTAGTCAGAGGTGTAACAACACATCTTTCAACACCCTACACAATGTTCCACAATTCTTTTGCAACCAATACATGTCACATCATATAAGCCCATAATGGGTAGTTGGTACCATCCAACTTATCCTCAACAGCCAACATACGGAATACATCACTGCTTTCAGCCATGGCCGGTGACTAAAATACCTTGATGCAGAAAATTGTCTGTATCTCAAAAAGTTGAACAAAACTGCCCCAACGAATTCTGCTAGACCTGTAGCAGACTTCGAGATGCTTATACTAGCGAGCAGAAACGGGTATATACCTTTGGCACAAAAAGACGAAATAGCCTGCACAAGCGCTACGATAATGCGTTTGGAGGCCGAAACGAGCTCAAATCGTGATTTCGGCACCACATAGCGAAGTTGTTTTGATCTCGAAAACACACTGAGTATGGTCACCAAATTTCGTGTGATTCTGAGAGTGCAAACGGAGGAGTGTCGATGGCGCCCTAGATGAAGCGACGACCTGGAGGAGTGTCGATGGCGCCCTAGATGAAGCGACGACCTGCTCTGATACCAATTGTTGGAGATAGACGTCTGTGGAAGCACGCGAACAACACAAGGAAGAAGAAGAAGCTTGGAGCACAGCACACAATACTGAATGTATTACTAGAGAATGTACAAAGATAAGTAGCCCATTAGGGCAATAAGCATATATACAAGCCGAGGGAAAAAAACCTCCTAAAGAGAGAAAAAAGTGCCCCGGCGGTCCTAGTGTGTTCACACACATCATTACCTAAATATATCAACAATTCTTAGCCAAAGCCATGGCACTTTCACTATCACTGAGAAAACGAGGTACATGTTGAGGTAAACCCATATCACAAGCAAGATGAGAAAGCCACAATGCTTCCTTACATGCCTCACTTGCTGCATACTCTGCTTCTGTGGTGGAAATAGTTGTACATTCTTGAGGACTAGATGTCCTAATCTGATTTGAGGCAATCATCCTTGCTGAATTTCACATATGTGGGTAAAGGTGTATTCAATGCCTTTCCACCATACATATTGAACTTGTGAAGCACTTTGGATATGTACTCAGTTTGAGACAAGTATATGCATCTTTTACTCCTTCACGAGTAATGTGCATGCCAAGCATATGTTTGGCATCCCCCAAATCCTTCATATCAAATGTTTGACTCAGCTTCTTTTTGAGAATCGACAAGTCATAAGAGGGCTTCCCAGCAATCAACATATCATCAACATAAAGTATCAAGCATATCAAGTCACCATCTGAGCATCTCTTTGTGTAGAGACAATGATCCTCATTGCTTCTAGAATAGCTTTGAGACTTCATAAAAGCATCAAACTTTGGGTACCATTGTCTAGGGGATTGTTTAAGTCCATAGAAGCTCTTCTTGAGCTTACAAACTAGAATTTCCTTGCCAAGAACTACATAATCCTCTGGGTGTTCCATATAGATCTCATCATTAAGATCTCCATGCAAGAAAGTAGTTCTCACATCCATTTGGACTAGCTTTAAGTCCTCCATTGCAAAGAATACAAGCAACATATGCAAGGTAGTCATCTTGACCACTAGAGAGAACATTTCCTTGAAATCAACACCATGTTGTTGTTTAAAACCCTTTGCAAAAAGTCATGCTTTATACTTTGGAGAAGCACTATCTGATGTGAATTTCAGCTTATATACCCATTTACATGGTGAAGCTTTCTTGCCCTTTGGTAAAGGTACTAAATCCCAAGTACCATTCTTGTGAATAGAATCAAACTCTCTCTTCATGGCACGCTCCCACTTGACATGATCCTCTGTCTGCATAGCCTCTTTGTAGCAATAACGCTCACTAGCATCTATTAGCATAATAAAATCTAAACCTGGAACGTATCTATCAGGTGGATGTGAGACATGTGCAAAGCATTCAATGGTTGTTGAATAGGAACATTTGCAAACTGATCTGATCGGATATTCTCTTGAACATCCCTATGTGCACCATTTTTATGCATGCTAATTGGAGGACTTGTATCCTCAAACACCACTCTTCTCATTTCAACCTCCTGAATGGGTTGTTTATCCATCTTAGACTCATTGAAAATGATATCACTACTTTTGATCACTAATTGTGTTTTAGGATCCCATAAGAAATATCCAAATTGTCCTTCTCGACCATATCCAAAAAAAATGCATTTCTTTGACTTATGGTCCAATTTTTGTCTTTTGAGTGTATGAACATATGCTTCACATGCAAAAGCTCAAAGATGATCATAATGTGGTGGCTTCCCTATCCATAACTCTTGTGCCACTTTCAGACCTTTGGCAGTACTAGGTGAAAGGTTAATCACGTGAATTGCTGTCAATACTACTTCTACCCAAAAGCCTTCTGAAAGGTTTGCATGATGCAAGATAGAGACTACTCTATCCTAAATAGTTCTATTCATCCTTTCAGCTACACCATTCTATACCAGGGTATAAGGAGCTGTAAACTCTCTACGAATTCCTCTAGACTAGCAGAAAAGTCTGAATTCATGTGCAATATACTCATCCCCATTATCTGAATGTAAATTTGAGCTTAGTTCCTTTTTCAGTCTCAACTGAAGCAAGCCATTTTTTGAAAGTAGGGAATACCTCATCCTTCAATTTGATAGGATATACCCAAACTTTTCTAGTAGCATCATCTATGAAAGTGACAAAGTAAAGAGAAACAGCTAATGACCTTGTGGGCATATGACCACACACATTTGTATGAACAAGATTTAAAGGTTGAATTGAAGAGTCAATGTGCATTCTATGCACATTTTTGGTTTGATTTCCATATTGACAACACTCACAAAATGAAAAATCAGAGAAAGATAACACAGATAAGTAGCCAGAACGAGAAAGATTTTCCATTCCACTATGAGATATATGGCCCAAACGACCATGCCAAATACAAGCCATATGCTATTCAGTAACAGCTAACCAATGTTCTTTATTTGATGCAAATAAAGGATAAAGTGAGCCAACTTTTCTTCCTTTTGCAATAACCATATTGCCCTTTGATGTGTGAAAGGATTGGGCATAGAAGACCACCTTGTATCCAAGGTCATCAAGTTGACCAACTAACATCAAACAGCATGATAACTGAGGTACATGGCGTACATTATGCATAGTAAATTTTGAACCATCAATGAACTGCACAACCACATCTCCAATCCCCACGTCACACTCGTAAGAGTCACCAAGTCTCACGATACCAAGAGACTTTGCTACATAATTAGAGAACCATTCTTTGTGTGGTGTCACATGGAAAGACACACTAGAATCTAGCAACCACGTGTGGGAAAGAGAATCAGCCATAAGAGCCTTAGTTGGCATAGTACAATCAAGTGTCAACACATTAGCATCATCAGAAATAGCATTAATTTCTTCAATCTTCATAGTCAAAGTAGATGGTGCAGATACCTGTTTAACATGTCCATCAACATTCTATCCTTTACCTTTAGCATTCTTCAACGCATAACAATCTTTCTTCATGTGTCCTTTCTTATGACAATAATGGCATTCGATATCCCTCTTCCTTGATTTACTTCTATTCTTATTTCGTTGACCATTCTTTTCTTTGTTCTTGCTCTTGCCATTTGCTCATGCCACATCGCTGATTCTTTCCTTGGTAAGAATCACAAACATTATATGCATCTCCACTCTGAATGCCAACCATAGATTTTCTATAAATTTCCTCAGTCAAGAGTGCTCCACATATGTCATCATAGACTAGTTTACCACCTAGTGCACTATTGCTAATAGCTATGCAAAACGTATCCCATGATGATGGCAAGGTGCACAACAACAAGACTGCTTTCATTTCATTATCCATATCCACTTTTTGAGCCTGTAACTGGGAGAATATAGCATCAAACTCATTTAGATGATCAGCAACACTATCTGTGTCCTTCATGTGAAGGTCATATAACTTTCTCATAAGGTACACTTTATTTGATGCCGTCTCTTTTTCATATGTATTGCATAACTTTTTACAAAGCTCCTCTGCACTTTCATAGTCTAATACTGTAAAGTAAACATTATCCGCCAGGTCCAATCAAATGGTAGACCTTGCCATTTCATCTAACTCATCCCAAACATCTTCATCCATGTCAACAGGCTTCTTTGAGATTCCATTTACTGGCTTCCATTGCCTTCTTTGAATCAACACATCTTTAATTTGATTCTTGCATAATGAAAAGTTTGTGCCGTGAAAATTTTGGATCTCAAAATGGTCTTTGTCCTGCAAGTTATAGCTCCTCCTTGGAACACTGGCACTAGAACCTGGTCCACCAAACATGCCTGAGACCTCTGATGTCATGATGGTAGATAACTGAATAGAATGATAATGGAGGTAGAAGAGTCCAAACACCACTAAGGCTCAAAGAAGGATGACCAAGTGTCAGATTCTAGGAGAGAATTCAACAATCTTCCTAGAAAAATGAATTAATGAACAGTAATGACCAACCAAAAGAATTATGTGGGAATAAATCTGCTCACATCAATAAGTGTATTAAGGAGTAAATCGACCATTGTATAGTTGGCAAAGCCAAAAAATCTGGAAAAATTTTGCTAGCATATAATCACTTACTCGAAAGAAGCCAACTAGTGTTATCGAAAACCTATGAACAACTATCATACATCTCCTATGGCAAGACTAGGTAAATCTTCTACTTGGGTCATCAAAGAGACCTTGACATTTGGGTGTATCCCAGTTAAGAAAATCTCACCACTACCCTCTTTATCAAACGTAAAAGGCTTTATGCAAAAACATAACCACTATATCAATGACCACATGGACTTACATAAGCAGTATCCATAGAAGCATACATAGTGTATATGTGCTCAATATATGCAGTAAAATGACATTGAAAGGCCAAATGCACATCCCAAAAACTAGCCAACAACACTTGCAAGTGTCTATCAACTCTATTGTTTATGTTCAAAAAAAAAACTCCATAAATTTGTAGTGGCTGCTCCCATCACAACTAAAAACCTTTCGAGAAACTTGAAGTTTTACGAGTCTGGTTCAAAAACATGTCTCCAAAGGTGAGTATTTATTTTTAGATAAGTACAACAAACATTCTTCTTGATGTTCTTGAACTTGTGTGAAGAGACCTATGCATGAAAGTACTCCAAAATGGCTCCAAAAATCACCCCAAGAATGCTTCAAAGATAGGCTTTGAAAGCAAATAATGAAGCTTTGAGGGAACAAAACATGTTCAAGGTAATGTTAACTTTAGTCTTTCCCCTTCTTTAGTGTGAAGAGATGGATAGGTATGTGTTGAAGATGAAGAGGTGTTGCAAAATCTTTGCTCTACACCAGCCAAATGAACTCCAGGAGTAGATGGTGGGCCCTTTTATCTTGCCAATGGATGTATTAAACACCCTATGTACCTTGGAAGATCACTCTCAAAAAGATAGATCAAAACAGATAAGTTGGAGTTAGCTCAGAGGTGAAAACTTGCTATTCTTGGTTCATACACCTGTCCAGTGTTTTACATAATTCTCTGAGCACAGCAGCAATTAGCTTAATTCCTCTTGGGGAAGTCTAGGTAGCTTAAAGAGCTAACTTTCAAGAGTAATCTCATCAAAAATAACAAAGCACACACTGAGAATGAGTTTTAACAAGTGATGACATCATCCCGATTTTCATGGGCTGCTACAGAAATAGCCCAGTGAGCAGAAAAATCACCATAACTCAAAATGTAGAAATCCAATGATTATGAAAATTTGTATGCTTATACTAGACAGTAAGCTGAATCCAACAAGCTTTAAATCACTGAATTTGGATAAGTAACAACTGAGAAATGGCTCTGGCAAGATGAGTGAAAAACTCGGGTACCTGACAGAGAAGTGAAGATGAACAGACCCTGTTGACTTCAAATGAACATAACTGAAGATTGCAACATCCAAATGACATGAAAATTTGTGAGCATATAGTAGACTTATAGAGCTAACGTTACCAAGTTAAATCACTGAAAATGATGCACCAAGCTCAGAGAAAACATCTCTGCAAGCTGACTGAGAAAACTGAGAGTAATGGTAGTGAGTAGTACACTTCACAAGAACATGGAAAGATGACCTCAAATAATCATAAAAATGAAACTATATTGCTTGTACAATACAATGACTTACTGATACATATGTGTGCCTTGTAATCACACCTTGATATGGCATAAAGCTCAGCTCTTGGAGGTCTTCACATAGGTCTCTCTAAGCACGACTAAAACTGCCATCTATTTATAGTTGAGTTTGGGAGGCTAACTTCCCTCAATCACTCTCCAATCAATCAATGATTGATTTGATTCTCTACCTACCACAAATCACGAATTCGTGGCTCCTCTTTCCATTCTTGATCATGTGGGCTCAACCACTTAAGATTCTCTTACTTTTACATTAAGTAAACTCTTCAAAAGTTACAAGAGGTAGTTCACAAGTGAACTTTACATAGTCTTCATTTTAAGGCTTTTTCTAAGACTTTGTGAGACTCAAGCCAATACTTAGGCTTGTCATAGACTTGCTCCAAGAGCTCCCCCTCAAGCCAAGTATGCTTGAGGTCTTCAATCTTCCAAGATTACCTTCAAACCAATCATAGCCTTGAATTTGCAAAGCTTTGTACCATCCAATGCTTTAGTTAGAATATCTGCACATTGTTGATGAGTGGACACATATGATATTTGAATCTCCTTGCTTAGGATCTTCTCTCGTACATAATGATAATGAACTTCAATATGTTTAGTCCTTGCATGAAAAATAGGATTAGCAGCCAAGTGAATAGAACTCATATTGTCACCAAAAATAGTTGGAGTTCCAAATTCCAATCCAAGATCTTTGAACAATGTCTTCATCCACATAGCTTCCTGTGTAGCTATGGCAAGACCTCTATATTCAGCTTCAGTAGAAGAGAGAGCAACTGTGGGTTGCTTCTTGGATGACCATGAAATAAGCTTTGAACCTGCAAAGGTAAGATAACCTGAAGTGCTCCTTCTATCTTCCTTGGAGCCAGCCCAATCTGCGTCAGAAAATAGCTTCAAACCTAAATCAGATACATAAGGATAGTAAAGTCCTTCATTTATGGTTCCTTTGAGATATTTGAGTATCCTTTTGGCAGCATCCATATGTGGTTTCCTTGGTGTGTGCATAAATTGGCTTAGCACACTCACACTGTAACATATATCTACTCTTGTCAATGTGGCATAGTTGAGACTACCCACTAGACTTTGATATGATGTGATGCCCTCTATGAGTTCACCTTCATGTGAGCTCAATTTGTGATTAACCTCCATTGGAGTACCTGCAATCTTACAATCTTGCATCTTGAATTTTGCCAACATGTCCTTAATGTACTTTCTTTGAGTGAGAAACAAACCATGATCTTTGTAGACAACTTCCAAACCTAGGAAGTAGGTAAGTGAACCCAAATCACTTATCTTGAACTCTTCTCTCATCTGATCTTTGATCTTCTTCATACCATCTGCATCATTTCCTGTCAATATAATATCATCTACATATACACATAGGTAGATGACCTCGGAATTACTCTTTTTAATAAAGAGTGAAGGATCTGCTTTGCTTGGTTGAAAGCCTTTGTCCTGCAAGAATGAAACAAGCCTGAAATTCCAAGCTCTTGGAGCTTGCTTGAGACCATACAATGCTTTGTTAAGTTTACACACATAATTAGGATAAACTTGATTCTCAAAACCAGGTGGTTGTGAAAGACAATAGTTACGCAATATAACACAGGAGCAATAGCAGAGAAGATAACAGATATAGGAGAATCTCAACAATTTTCTACTAGCAGCAAGTACAAAGATGATGGCGTTGTCCACCCGTGCGCTCTCAAGGTAGAGCTTAAATGGTGATCTAGACAACTCTAGATAGGGAGATACAAGGTAGAGGTATGCTGGCTCAACTCGGTATCTTAGGAAGTGCAGAAGTCATGTATATATAGGATCATGGGTGGCCTGCCATGGACGGCTATACATGGGCGGTAGAGCGTGGGCGGCCACCGCCCGCGTAATTGCCATACACGGCTTAGACTGGTTGAACCGACCTAACAAATATAAATGATTTCTGACTCCGACAGGGAATATTCCATGGAATATTCCCTTTACCGTCGCGCCGGGGGCGCTGCCCCCGGACCCCCACCAGGGGGCCCGCTGGCCCCCTGGGACCCCCAGCCAGGGGGCCCGCTGGCCCCCTTGGACCCCCCAGCCGGGGCTGCTCACCGCTGCCCCGGACCCCACATTGGGGACCCTGGTAACTCCCTTTCCTTATAATATCTTACATGGTCCAATATGACCTTCATCCAACATTCAAGTTGGGATTCCCATCAATTGGGTAATGCACGCTTGGCTTCTCCTCATAAAGGGGGCCTTACAAAATGTGCATACAATCATGAGGGGTAGACATTGATCATATACTAACAGGTTGTGCCATATATACCTCTTCTGTTATCCAACCATTCAAGAATGCATTCTTCACATCTAGTTGAAGTATCTTCCAATTCTTGGAAGAGGCAATACTAAGCAAAACCCTAATAGTAGGCATCTTTGCCACAGGAGAGAATGTCTCCTCATAATCAATTCCCTGAGTTTGTGCAAAGCCTTTTGCTACAAGCCTTGCCTTATACCTGTTAATGGAACCATCAGAATTCTTCTTGAGTTTATAGACCCATCTTGAGCCTATTACCTTCATGGATGAAGTCTTGGGCACCAAATCCCAAGTGTTGTTTTCCTCGAGTGCTTCAATCTCTTCCTTCATTGCATGCTTCCATTCTGTTTTTGCTTTGGCCTCTTCAAATGATGATGGCTCCTCTTGGTTTATGTCCTGTGCTATGTAGATAGAATGTTTAGTTACTAATGAGGTGTCAAACCCATACCTTTCTGGTTTTTTCTTTTCCCTCATAGATCTTCTTAGGCCATGATGTGATGATTCTGCCTCATGTCCAAGTTCCTGCAATTTTGCTTTACCTTTCGACTTCCATGCTTTGATCTTTTCCATGTGAGATTCTTCATCATCCTCTGAGGTGTCTTGTTCTTCAATCTTTGATTGTTCTCTACCAAGCTTTGGAAAATCTTCTTCAAGATTATATGGTAAATTGACCTTCCTGCATGAAACTTCATACCATGAATTGTTCTCATCAAAAACTACATCTCTGCTTACCAAGAATCCTTTGTTGGTAGGGTTGTATAACCTGTAGCCCTTTTGATTGTTGTCATATCCAATAAATACACACCTCTTTGCCTTTGGATCCATCTTGCCTCTAACCTGTGAAGGAACATGAGCAAAAGCAATACATCCAAAAATTTTACAATGATCTAAGCTTGGTCTTCTTCCATTCCAAGCCTCATATGGAGTCATCCCATCAAGGGATTTTGAAGGCAACCTGTTAATCAAGTAAGTGGCTGTAGATACAGCCTCAGCCCATAAGTAATTAGGTAAATGCTTTTCATTTAACATAGACCTTGCAGCTTCAACAATTGTCCTATTCCTCCTTTCTGCCACTCCATTTTGCTTAGGAGTGTACCTTGTAGTTACCTCTCTTTTGATTCCTCTTTCTTGAAGAAAAGAATCAAAATCATGGGAGAAGTATTCTCCCCCTCCATCTGACCTTAGCCTTTTTAGTGATTTACCTGTTTGATTCTCCACAAGAGCCAAATATCTTTTGAAACATGAAAAAACTTCATCTTTGTGTTTCATAAAGAATAGGATAGTCCATCTGCTGCAATCATCAATAAAGGAAACATAATACCTTGATCCTGATATTGAAGCTTCCTTGCTTGGTCCCCATACATCTGTATGAACCAACTCCAAGAGATCTCCATGCATATAACCTTTCTTCATGAATGGTAACCTGTGAGACTTTCCAAATTGACATGCACTGCACTTATAAATCATATGTTGTTTTGACAAATTAGGAAGTCCAAGTACACTTTGGTCCCTGCAGATTTGCTTTAATGACCTTTCACCAATATGTGCTAACCTTTTGTGCCATACTTCCAATTCTGTGAGTGTCTGACTACCATAATTAAAGAGAGCAATGTTTCTAGTGTCCTGTAATTCAAATGTGAACAATCTACCTGTCTTTTCACCTTTTGCAATTCTTCTGAATCCTTGACTTTGATCTTCAACAAATGCTCCTTCCTTTGTGAACCTGACTTGCAACCCTTTCTCTACTATCTGCCCAACACTTATCAAATTCTTTGTAATGGTAGGGACATAGAGTACCTTACTGAGTAGGTTGATGTTTCCATCAGGTGCTTTGACATTGCCTATTTTCTCCACAAGATGTTTTGTATCATCTCCTGTTTGTACCTCATGCTTATTCCTTGGATCTTCTAAATCTGATAGGAGTGCCACATTTCCTGCCACATGATTTGAATAACCTGAATCTATGTAGAAAATATGCTCATCAGATTTACCTTGTGGCATAGCCATGTTCATGATCAATAATGAATCCTCTTTGTTTGAGTCTTCTGTGTAGTTATTGTAGTCTCTCCTTCCTTTGTAGCCTCCTTGATAGTTTGAATGAGTGTAGTTGTTGCCATGGTAGTTGTTGAACCTTCCTCTTGAGTAGCCATAACTTCCTCTATTGTATCCTCTGCCTCTTTGATTCCTGGAATTCCTAAAGCAATTTTCAGTTGTATGATTAGTTAATCCACAAATAGAACATGAGTTGGAGTCTTGGGATCTCCCCCTGCCTTGTCTACCTCCTCTTCCTCTACCTCTGCCATGTCTTCCTCTACCTGCATAGTTAGCTTGATATGTACCTACTTCATCATCCACTTTCTTTGCATTTCCTTTGTTATCTTTAGACTTGCTTTTATCCGTGTATAAAGCTGAGGATTGATTACCTTTAGAGCTTTCTCCATTTTTGATAAGCTTTGCCTCTTGAGTAAGTAATTGTCCAATGAGTGTGTTGAAATCAGGTACATGCATGTCCATGTACAAATCCATAGCTGTGGTGAATGCTTCCCACTTGTCATCTGCCTTCAAGCCATTGATGACCTGCCTTACAATTTGCTCTTCATCTATTACCTCTCCAATGCTTCCCAACTGATCCGCTATGTCCTTGAGCTTTGTGACAAAATCAGTCACATTTTGTTTGGGAGCCTTCTTGAGAGTTGTGAACTCCAGCCATAGTTGATGCTTCCTGGCTTTGGTACTTGAAGAAAAGAAAGCTTCAAGTGCATCCCACACTTCCTGAGATGTCTTACAACTTCTAATGTGAGGCAACAAAAAATCTGAGATAGAGTTGAGGAGATAAGACCTTGCAAGTGCATCCTTGGAGCACCATGTGCTCAATCTTTCTTGCTCTTCTTGTGTTGGTTGACTTTTGTTCCTGAAACTTGGCATAACTTCATCTCCAGCCACATAACCATATAAACTTCTACCTTGGAGATAAGCTTCCATTCTTAATGACCAAGCTGAGTAATTACCTCTATCCAATTTGTCAATTGATGAAGGAAATCCATCTGCCATGTTGTCCAACCTTGCTCTGATACCACTGTGAAGAGATGGATAGGTATGTGTTGAAGATGAAGAGGTGTTGCAAAATCTTTGCTCTACACCAGCCAAATGAACTCCAGGAGTAGATGGTGGGCCCTTTTAGCTTGCAAATGGATGTATTAGACACCCTATGTACCTTGGAAGATCACTCTCAAAAAGATAGATCAAAACAGATAAGTTGGAGTTAGCTCAGAGGTGAAAACTTGCTATTCTTGGTTCATACACCTGTCCAGTGTTTTACATAATTCTCTGAGCACAGCAGCAATTAGCTTAATTCCTCTTGGGGAAGTCTAGGTAGCTTCAAGAGCTAACTTTCAAGAGTAATCTCATCAAAAATAACAAAGCACAAACTGAGAATGAGTTTTAACAAGTGATGACATGATCCCGATTTTCATGGGCTGCTACAGAAATAGACCAGTGAGCAAAAAAATCACCATAAATCAAAATGTAGAAATCCAATGATTATGAAAATTTGTATGCTTATACTAGACAGTAAGCTGCATCCAACAAGCTTTAAATCACTGAATTTGGATAAGTAACCACTGAGAAATGGCTCTGACAAGATGAGTGAAAAACTCGGGTACCTGACAGAGAAGTGAAGATGAACAGACCCTGTTGACTTCAAATGAACATAACTGAAGATTGCAACATCCAAATGACACGAAAATTTGTGAGCATATAGTAGACTTATAGAGCTAACTTTACCAAGTTAAATCACTGAAAATGATGCACCAAGCTCAGAGAAAACATCTCTGCAAGCTGACTGAGAAAACTGAGAGTAATGGCAGTGAGTAGTACACTTCACAAGAACATGGAAAGATGACCTCAAATAATCATAAAAATGAAACTATATTGCTTGTACAATACAATGACTTACTGATACATATGTGTGCCTTGTAATCACACCTTGATATGGCATAAAGCTCAGCTCTTGGAGGTCTTCACATAGGTCTCTCTAACCACGACTAAAACTGCCATCTATTTATAGTTGAGTTTGGGAGGCTAACTTCCCTCAATCACTCTCCAATCAATCAATGATTGATTTGATTCTCTACCTACCACAAATCACGAATTCGTGGCTCCTCTTTCCATTCTTGATCATGTGGGCTCAACCACTTAAGATTCTCTTACTTTTACATTAAGTAAACTCTTCAAAAGTTACAAGAGGTAGTTCACAAGTGAACTTTACATAGTCTTCATTTTAAGGCTTTTTCTAAGACTTTGTGAGACTCAAGACAATACTTAGGCTTGTCATAGACTTGCTCCAACATTTAGACACCACAAGAGTGTAGCTTAGTGGTAAGAGATTTCCATGGTTAAGTGAGCTCCATGGGGAATAGTACTAGGATGGGTGACCTCCCGAGAAGTATCGGGAACCTCTATCTTCCTTGATCATTGAGGTCCTCCCTCATGCATAGCCAATGGCACCAATGGTGACTTCGATGAATCGGATGACAAGGTATGCCAAGGCCCATGCCTTGGGTGCCACCTTAGTTGAACTTTCAATCTCTCGCTGACTAGGCCACTATATGTTTTATTAATAAACATTTACAAAGAAGTGTTCGGTGACCGTTTGGCCTTTTACATGGACACTAAAGACAACAATCCCACCAAGGCTGATCATTTTGCATTAAAAGAACACCTATTCCTAAACCACTAGCATAAGTAAGAAAGAGATGAAAGTTGTGTCAAATTTAAAAAAAGAGAACCAGAGTGACAACACAAAGAGATAGTGTAGTGGTAAAACACTTCCCTTGTGAGAGTGAGGTTATGAGTTCAAATCCTCCCTCCTTGGTGAATATAAAACTCCTTATTGCCACTCATAAATCAACAATGGTTCGTGTGTAGCCAATCATCGCCAAGGGAGCCATGGGTGCCAAAGATGCCAAAGTAATGCCTTAGTTATGCTTAAGTTCTATGCCTTAGTCGATGCCTTGGAGTAAGCCGAAGGAGTAAACATAGGTTCTAATTCTAGAATTGGAACCAAAACTTAAACTAAAACTGAAACCGAAACAAAGATGGAAACGGAGATGAAGATGGAGACGGAATCGGAATCGCGAACAAAGAACAATGATACAGAGATCAAATACCAAAATGAACAAAAATAGACCCCTCTATAGTGACACGCGTAGAGCTCTAATACCATTATTATCAAGATCTTAACTTGCCCACACACAGAGGTTATGAATGTTGAAAACACACAGAGAAAATAGATACGCAAGGAAACAAGACAGAACACAGAATTGGGTGCAATCTCCCCCCATACAATCTGTTTCAACAGTCCACTGAGTGCATGTATTTATAGGATTTTTTGATTATGTTGAAATAGTGGTCACATGAGAGCGACTTCAAAAAGCATGCATGAAAGTAAAAGTTGTGTTGGAATTTGGGGCCCCAGGATCGTTCCAAATTAAAACCTTTTGAGCATACACACTTAATTAATTAAGATGATAAGTGAGAGATAGAAAGAAAGAGATCTTGAAAAGGAACGTAAGCTGGATGCTTACTCACTAAAAAATAGATGTCCAAATTACAACATGGGAGTACTACTCAACCATATAAAGTGGTGCACTCACTAATGGAAGAATATCCAAGAAGATGATGATACAAAATTTAGATTATGTTGAAATAATCTAAGTGTGTGAAGTGAATGAGCAACGAAGTTAACCTTATTCTCACAAAATAGTGTAACAAAATTGTAAATCAACCCTAATTTTGAGATTAGAGTAGAGAAACCTAAAAACAAAATATAAGGTTAACTCACAAAAGATAGTTACCACCACCTTGTAGAAGACTTCTTGCTCCAAGAGAGTAGCCTCTCCTTCACCAAAACTCCACCTCCAAAGCTTCAGAACACCAAGAGCTAGCTTGATCACCTCCTCTTTGCTTGATGAGTGATATCTCAACAATGAGCAAGGCTCTCTTTATATAGCTTACAAGTACCCTCCAAAAGTGTATCAAAAAGCCACCAATAAAGCTACGATCAAATTTGATCGCTAACGACAAGACTCAAAAAAACATCGCGAAAACGGTGCAATGCTTTTTCCAAATTTGATTCTAAAAAATCTTCACGTTGCGTTGCAATCGATGGGTTTCGAACCCTAGTTGCCACTTTGAGAGGCTGCTGCGCTATCCAAGGCGCCCACGTAGTTTTCTTGAAGGGGGACTAAAGAGAAACTTACATAAGTTGTTAGCTCATGTGAAATTTCAAGAGAAAAACACTTCTAATAAAGATAATGTTGACCAAATTGACATTGATTCCAACAATCCCTCCTTCAATGTCATATTGGTACAAGCTTCAGTAACCTGCAAATCTTCTCAAGACTGTCTCTAGTCAATGCTTTGGTAAATATATTTGCAACATTCTCACTAGAAGGAACATAAACTAGCTCAATGTGCTTCTTAGCTATCTACTCTCGAATATAGTGGTAGTGTACCTCTATATGCTTTGTCCTTGCATGATGCACTCGATCCTTTGCTATAGCTATAGCACTTTGGCTATCAGAAAATATCTGAATGGGTTCATGTACTCTCACATCAAGATAACTAAAAATCTTTTGCAACCAAACTGACTCTAGAGTAGCTGTAAATGTTGCACGATATTGAGCTTCACAGGATGAAGTTGCAATAGTGGGTTGTCTCTTCGAAAGCCATGAGATAAGACAATCTCCACGATAAAAACAAAATCCACTAGTACTTCTTCTTGTGTCTCTATCACTTGCCCAATCAGAGTCTAAAAATCCTTTTAATAACAAATGTGTAGATTTTGAAAATACCATAGCAAAATTTGAAGTTCCCTTCAAATATCGAAAGATCCATTTTACTGCTTTCCAATGTAACATTGTTGGATTCTGCATGAACCTTGATACTTGAGAAACTGCAAATTGTATATCAGGACATGTATTACAAAGATATATCAAGCATCCAACTGCTTGACTATATACAGTAGCATCAAATGGCTCTACATCTGCTACCATCTGTAAAGATGCGTTCTGATCCATAGGTGTTTGCATAGGTTTAGAATCAAATCTGAAACCTTTCCAAAAGTTTCTCAATGTACTTCTGCTGCGTCATATAGATACACTCGTCTCGAAACAGAAACTGAATCCCAAGATAATAATGCAAAATGCCTAAATCATTCACATCAAATGTTTGCTTCAATTGTTCTTTGAACATTTGCAAATCTTCATCTCTGGGACCTCTGACTATAATATCATCCACATAAATGATTACTATAATCATCATACCTGTTTCAGCTTTAACATAAAGATTTGGAGCTGTATCTGAGATATCGAAATCAATGGACAAAAGATATGTGTGTATCTTTTCATACCGTGCTCTAGTTGCTTGTTTTAAACCATACAAAGCTTTTATAAGCTTACACACTACGTGTTCTTTACCTGTCTCTTCAAAACCTTCTGGCTGTTGAATATACACATCCTCATGTAAATCACCATTAAGAAAAGCAGTCTTAATGTCAAGTTGATATATATGCCAACCAAAATGTGCTGCTAAAGCAAGTATTGACCTAATAACAGTCATCCTAGACATAGGAGCAAATGTCTCATCATAATCAATACCTTTTTGTTGTGCATATCCTTTGACAACTAACCTGGCCTTGTATCTATCAATAGTACCATCTGCTTTCCTTTTGATTTTGAAGATCCATTTTACACCTATAGCTTTCTTTCCTTCTGGTAACTCACATAGCTGCCAAGTTTGATTCTTATGAATAGAATCAATCTCTTCTTGTATAGCTTTTCTCCAAATAAGAATGTTATGTGCATCTTTAACACATGCAGGTTCATCCTCAACTGTAGTAAGTGCCAAAATATCATGAATCTCAAAGTCTTCAGCAAAACTTAAATGATCTTTTTGTTGTTGTTGTCTACTCTGACTTCTT
This sequence comes from Ceratopteris richardii, assembly GCA_020310875.1. Taxonomy (NCBI): domain Eukaryota; kingdom Viridiplantae; phylum Streptophyta; class Polypodiopsida; order Polypodiales; family Pteridaceae; genus Ceratopteris; species Ceratopteris richardii. The sequence goes on from CM035426.1 coordinate 5,216,058, forward strand.
GTTCTTACATGATCTTGTTGTTGTTGTCTAGTCTGACTCCTTGTTCTTCCAGTAAAAGTCTTTATACCACTATCTTTCCAAGTCTGATATAACTACGTAGGTATATCCTTAAATAGCGGTGAAACTCTTTCTGAACTTTCAGCTTCCACAGGTTCTAGAACTTGTCCTGCCAAGGTACTAGGACTTTCTAGAACTTTAACTTCTTCCATTTCTGGAACCAAAGTCTCTTGTGGAACCGACTCTATAGAAGGTTGTGAAATTCCTCTTTCTTCAACTTTTTCTTGAATCCTAGGAATTTTAACTCCCTCTTGATATGGCTGAACATGTATATCCAAAAAAAAAAAAAAAACATAGTCATTCTCACTAATGAACTCTGGAATTTTTGCTTCTTTATCATAAACCTTATTTTCAGCAATATAAGCATCATGTGAAAGAATAACTTCACCTCTATCACTTCTGAGAATCTAGATAGTTTCCTGACTTTCATTTTCAACCATAGCTACAAACTTCTTGAACATAGGAAAGACTTTTGACTTCAACTTAAGACCATAGATCCATGAATATCTCGTAAAATCGTCAACAAATAGAACAAAATACCTGAAGCCCTAAATAGAGTCTTCTCTCATAGGTCCATTCACATCTGAATGAGTAATCTACAATTTCCTGGTAGCTGTAATATGAACATGTTTCTTGAAAGGTAGTTTATGCATCTTCCCTTCAAGACAACCTTCACATATATCTGAATCATCATGTAGCTTAAATGAGGGTAAAATCTCAACCATACCTTTGTCTTTGATACTCTTGAGAGCTCCAAAACTAATATGTCCAAATCTTTCATGCCATATCTTCATATCTTCTACCGGTGACGAAGATTTGACCGCATATGCCTGATTGATATTTGACAAAACAAAGATACCTCCTCTATGCTCACCTTGTAAAATACACTTGTCGCCTTTGTGTGATAAGATCTTACAAAGAAATCTCTCAAACACAACTTTAAAACCATCACCTAAAAATGCAGATATAGATAGCAAATTCTTCTTCATTTCAGGTACATAAAGAACATCTGAAATCTAAAAATTACCAGCTTCTCTTGATTTTAGGGTTACTGTACCTATTCCTACAACATCCAAATCATTGCCATCTGCAATAGTAACTCTTCTACCTGAAGAATAGGAAAGAGAAGAAAACACATCTCTGCAACATGTCATATGCTTTGTAGCACCTGAGTCAAATATCCAAGGACTTGCTGAAAGAATTTGTAAAGCTTCTTGATCAAAAGCTACTTCCTCAATGGTGATACAGGCATAAGAATCACCTTGAGATTTCCCTTTTTTATCATCTTCTGCAACATTACCTGATGCCTTTTTCTTTTCTGTTGCAATCCTTTTATAAGATGCTAACTTAAAATGTCCAAGTTTCTTGCAATAAAAACATATTACTTCCTTCTTCTTAGAAGACTTCTCTTTAGATGTAATAGAAACAGAATATGAAGTAGAAGGTGAGAGGGACCTAATTTCCTTTATGGATTGTTTTTTCCTTCTTCTCCTTCTTCTTCTTTTTACCCTTTGATGAAGATGAAATTGCTTCTTTATTCTCTTCCATTCCCTTCAATTGATCTTTATGTTGAAGTAACAAGAACTCTAGCTCTTCAAATGTAACCTCTCTATCTCTTGTGGTAAGGGTAAGAGTGGTTATGAAAGACCGATATGAAATAGTAAGTGAACTAATCAGCGTATTTACCATTTCTTCATCAGATATCTCAACTCCTACATTTAGAAGTTGATCTCTCAAGTCAACGAGTCTCGTAATGTGGGTTTGAATTGACTCACCAGCTTTCATCCTTGTATTTGCTAGTTGTCTCCTTAAGTGAGCTTTCCTAGCAAGATTTTTTGCTCTGAAAAAGATTCTCAAGATTCAACCAAGCTTGTCTAGAACTTTTGCAAGATCTGATATGTGGTAGAATATGTTTTTTAACACTCGTTGCTATGAATGGAAGTGCTAAAGCATCTCTCGCATCGCTTGATCTTCAATAGGAGGAACTGGAGGTAAAGACCTACTTGTGACTCTCGATGTCAAAGTGGTTACCTCTTCTTCAGTTGGTTATGTAATAGTAATTCTAGTACCTCTTGAAGCTGTTGTGGCTCCTTCTTCGCCTTCTCATCTGGGTCTTGTTAAGGATCCATTGATGATACTCCATAAATCCTTTGTCACTAAAATAATCATCATCATGAAACTCCACATGGGATAGTTAGAAGATCCATCCAACTTGTCCTCAATCTCAATTCTAATCTCACTCATCTTAACTAAGTGTGTATGTCAATTATAATCTGATACCAAGTGTTGGAATTTGGGGCCCTCGGATCGTTCCAAACTAAAACCTTTTGAGCATACACACTTAATTAATTAAGATGATAAGTGAGAGATAGAAAGAAAGAGATCTTGAGACAAGGATAGGGAACCTAAGCTGGATGCTTACTCACTAAAAAATAGATGTCCAAATTACAACATGGGAGTACTACTCAACCATATAAAGTGGTGCACTCACTAATGGAAGAATATCCAAGAAGATGATGATACAAAATTTAGATTATGTTGAAATAATCTAAGTGTGTGAAGTGAATGAGCAACGAAGTTAACCTTATTCTCACAAAATAGTGTAACAAAATTGTAAATCAACCAACCCTAATTTTGAGATTAGGGTAGAGAAACCCTAAAAAAAAAATATAAGGTTAACTCGCAAAAGATAGTTACCACCACCTTGTAGAAGACTTCTTGCTCCAAGAGAGTAGCCTCTCCTTCACCAAAACTCCACCTCCAAAGCTTCAGAACACCAAGAGCTGGCTTGATCACCTCCTATTTGCTTGATGAGTGATATCTCAACAATCAGCAAGGATCTCTTTATATAGCTTACAAGTACCCTCCAAAAGCGTATCGAAAGGCCACCAATAAAGCTACGATCAAATTTGATAGCTAATGACAAGACTCAAAAAAACATCGCGAAAATGGCACCATGCTTTTTCCGAATTTGATTTTAAAAAATCTTCACGTTTTGTTGCAGTCGATGGGTTTCGAACCCTGGTTGCCACTTTGAGAGGCTGCTGCGCTATCCAAGGCACCCATGTAGTTTTCTTGAAGGAGGACTAAAGAGAAACTTACATAAGTTGTTAGCTCATGTGAAATTTCAAGAGAAAAAAACTTCTAATGAAGATAATGTTGGACCAAATTGACATTGATTCCAACAAGTTGGTTTCTTTTGTAGAGAGCCTTTGCTTTTAATAACTAAAATTGTGATCTATAGCGACCCTTATTCTAACCACTACTTTAGTAGTTGTTTTTAAAAATAGAACCCTCTACGCAAGTTTATTTACAAACTATATAAATTATAAATTGGATTATTGATGTCCATCCTTTCACACCCTCACGAACCTTCAGTTGCTATATCAAAAACACCAAAACACATTAATACATTAATAAATTAACACTCCCAACAATTCCTTATTCAACACATTCCATAATTCATAACATCTCTAAGAAGTTCCAATAGTGTACGGTCTTCTAATGTCAACAAAAGATCGAAAATCCCATCCCTCATTAGAGCACAGAGAAACTGTGGGAATTGTAAGGCATCTTAATGTTCCCATTGAATGGAACTTTCATTAAGTTTAATCACATGTGCTCCTTCCTTGTTGGCTTCTATGCCTTCGATGTTCAACTCTCGACGGGTAGAGTTGTTATCCACTTTTATGCCCTCTTCTTCATTGTAATTTACCGCATTCAATTCCTCCCATTGTCCATCATCCTTGGATTCACTTTGAATATCTACATTTAATAATGAGGTATCGGGTTCTTCTTGTGCATCGGAAGATGAGCTTGAATTTTCCAACCCTAATTCCCTGTATCGATGGACTTTCGTGAGCTTCCTTTTCGCTTCCAAGTCTTGTTGGGTCTGCTGATAATGATGCCCTTGTACTGGCAAATTGACTTGCCCTTCTATATATTGATGTGTATCCATTCCTGAAGATACTCACTTAGGGTTTGCATCCTCTTCACATAAACTAGCGTTCTTAGGGTTCCGTTCGTGAGTCCGTCCAAAAATAATGAAATCATTTTTTGCTGAGTGGGCCTCTCGGCTACTGGGCATCTATCAACATACTGATTGAATCTTCGGGAAGCTGTTTTCACTGTTTCATTAGGGTTCTGTTTGAAGCTATGGATTAAAGACGCAGAATTGTGTTTAATCCCTCTCTTAGTGAATTCCCCAATGAATTCTTGAAAAAATTGCTCCATGTTTCCAAACTGATTAAGATCTAATGGCTGGAACCAAGTCAAAGTCGTTCCTGTGAGGGTGAGTCCAAAAGACTCATACTGCACAAAGAAGTCGTCTACTTGTTCTGCCCTTAGTACTTGTTTAAATTCAGCAATGTGATCGTAGGGTTCTCCCAATCCGTCATAATGATTTCTTACACATTTGGCCACTTGGATAGGTCTCAGTCTTCTCATTGGTTCTGGCGGTCTAGGCATTACAGGAAAGGCAGGAACTGCTAGTCTAACTGGGGGTATTCCAGGCTGCCCTCCTACTGGTGATCGTGGTCTCTAGTGGTCGGTACTGATTGCCTACTCCTGGGTGGGTCTGATTGTTTGTTTGCACTCCTGGAGTCGCAAATTGTACATGAGTACGGTTTGGACCACTCCTTTGGCTAGTTTTTCCTGACATGGTGTGTTTCGTATCTTGTTGATTTCCAAAAGGCTTCTGCGAAGTAGTTGCCTGATCTCTTTGAGGGAATACAGGCAACCCCATGTATTTCAATTGAGCTCTGTCTAAGGCACCAACCGGCCAATATCTCCTTTGATTTTTGTCCAGATAATGTGATTCTAGTTTCATCTTTTGGATCCTTCAGCTCATAAAACGTCATCGGGTTTTCTTCTCTTCCTTGTGCAGGTAAGTCTGTTTGAAGTAATACATCTGATCCATGGATCATATATACCTCCAATAGGTAGTCATCTTGAGGTATCAAGTCTCCTCTCAAGACTCGTGTTACCTGGGATCTACCTCTAGGAGTCGTCACTAGCTCCTCAGGGTTTGGTCTTCCTGGGTTTTCTTGTTCCACCAACTCTCCCCTTTCATTGATCATCTCAAGGAATTCAGTCACTATGTATATGTGACCTATCTTGTCCATGTATGCTCCTTCTTCGTACTTAACAGCAGGTCTAGGCACGATCGTGGAATCTGTTAAACGTAAAAGTGTTAAATGTAAAATGTTTAATATATTAAAATGTATATCTTAAACGTATCTCTTAGATTGTAACGTCTCTGACTAGCCGAAAGTCGTTACCAGACCAACGTGGGTTCTTGGGAGTGGTAGGGGTCTGTTAGACAGAGGCCCTGTACTTATTTCCCAAATCTTTGTCACAACAACAAAAGCACTAATATGCGTCTTAGCTCAGTTACTAGCATTAACTGGACAATACTTGATTTCTATGTTCCTGGGTACCGGACTTCTTCAGACTAACCTGCTATTGGAACAGAGCAATAGTCCGATCTTCAGACTCAACATTATGTAATAAATCAACCAGAGCGAACACTATAACTGACAGATTCATCCGTCACAACTCTTTACAGCGATCTTCAAATAAAGGTTCACATTTACCGAAGGTACTAATTCTTCCTCGTATTCGGAGTTAACAGATAATAACACCGAACACCATGAATCCGATAAAACAAACAGAACATACTTCAACAGCGTTTCAAGTTACCTATTCAACTCACACAGTAATGTCGCCACTTAGATTGACTTATAGTACTTAACAATCTGAAGAACACACAACAACGCAACGCGACGATAGTAATCAGACACACAATCTGTTACTCAAACACTCGTTACGATGAACTATATTATACGCAGACGTTGTAGAGCATACTCAACACCAACAGTACTCAAGATTTCACAACAGTGTAAACAATACTCTCATAAATATTCAGGCGATCAATCTGGCAATTCTAGAAAAAACGTCTCTCTGACCATTCTCTTTACATTGCTTTATATAGATTTTACAGGATGCGCGTACCAACTTTTCGCGCGTATTTCAAAAAACTCCGTTACATCTGGCATTCGTTACATCTATCCTACTCCGACAGCCAACTAACACTGGCACGCACGGTGGACTCGAACCCGCAAGTCATTTTTGTTTACAAAACTATTGTTCGTCAATTATTCCTTCTAAATACATATTTTTGGCTAATCTAAATGTACGGGCTATTTTTTTCTTAAGAGTTTCTAATAATTGTTTAAGGGTGTCTGGCTCTAATACTTGTGCATCTACTCTAACAGAGCTAAGGGCGATGGCTTCGGTGAGCAAAATTTCGGCCTGTGTTTGCAAAAAGGCCTCCTGTAGGTAGAAATCGTTGGATAGTGCTGCATCCCTTGAAATCTTCATTTCAGCTACTTGCTTCTGCATATCAGTGACTCGGTCTTTCTGGTTGCGCAATTGATTATCTAGTCTTTCGAACTGTTGGTTCTGGAACTGTATTGTTTTGTGATACGCATCTCTTTCTCTTCGAGCATTTGCTAAATCCTTTTGATATTTAGCTTCCCTGAGTAATTGATGTTTAAGTATATTGTTGACTTCGTCAAGGGATTCTTTCGTTCTCTGTAGTTGTTCTTCTGTTTGCTTAGCTTCTCTCTGCTGCTCTTGGTACTTCTGTATTGCTTCTCGCAGCTGGACTCTTGTTTCTTCGAGTAGGTTTCCTAGCGCGATTCTGGTATCTTCTGTATCTTTGATCGTTTGATTTAACTTTGTGATCTCTTTGTCGGCAGCAATCAGTAAATCTTCTTTTTCATGCACTGCTGCCAGAGCCTTATCTCGTTGGCTTGTGATTTCTTCCTGTGCTTGGAGTGTGGCCTGTAATTGCTTTATCTGTTCATGGAGTGCGTGGTTTTCTGCTTTTGCTCCCTGTAACTCTTCTTGGAGGGGGGTGATATCTGCCTCCATCACTTCCAATTTGCGTTGGAAGTCATCTCGTGCATTGTCTGTGATTTGCTTCAAATGTTGCGGCAATTGTTGGGATAAGTTAATCAAGAGGGGACCCATAGATTCTAACTCAGAGAAGACTGGAATGGAGTGGGGTGGAAGAGGAGGGCGAGGTTGTGAAGAAGATGCGGTGAGGAGTTGTTGGGAATTCGGTGGGGAATAATTGAGGGAGGATGATGAGGATTCAGCGTTTTCGGTAGGGTGACTGGGCTGGATGGGAATGCGGGGTGGTTCTGGTGGGGGAATGGGGTTAACTGGTGGTGGTTTGAGAAGGGCAGAGTCAGTGGTTGTTACCTTTTCTATTTGTTCAGTTTCTGCATTGTTGGCCTCTGTGGATTCGACTGCCTTAAGAAGTTTGTCTAGTGCTTCCCTAGCAGATTGTTGCTCGTCTACCTGTTGCTCTGATTCTTTTTCGGTCGAAATTGTTTCTGTTTCTGTTCGATCTTGTTGTTCTTGTTGTTCAGCCGACGATTCATTCTGCATTGAGGTGGCTGTATCATGGAATGTCTCCTCTTCGTTCTTCTCGTCTTCTTTATCGTTATCTTTATCTTTTCCGGCTGAGCCTTGTGCCTCACTTTCGGATGAGCTGATCCTGATGCGTTTTTGGCGGAATAATTGGTTGAGCTCTTCTTCATCTTCTTCTTCCTCATCCTCTAGCAGCTGTATCGACTCCTCATGTCTCAAGACAGGCCCCCGTGGTGGTGGTTGTGCTGCGAGTATGGCCGAAAAAAGAAATGAAATAATATGGGGTAATCTAGATCGAGGGGTAGTTCCTTTATTAACTTGTTTCACTATGGCTACACATTCCTTGTGGATACGGTGAAAGAAAAAGGAGGCGAAGTTGACGGGTTCTTGGGCAGCTAGGTCGATGGCGGAGTAGAAAGGCCGGGATATGCCGTAGGTGCGTTTCTGGAGGTTTAGGATAGCGACTAAGAACTGGAGTGCAGTTCTTTCGGGTTCAGGGCGGCAGAGGATGGCGTACTCGTTTGATGAATAGCGGGGGAAGAGTGCTGTCATTCGGGCTACGGGGATGCTTGGGCCATTCTCGTGGCCTTGTGGGGTGAGGCGGAAGGCTTCGGCAAAGGCTTGGAAGGTTACTATGGTTCGAGATGGTAGGGAGGGGAAGATCCATTTTCGCTCAGCGATGGGGGATTGGGCGATGGCAGGTATGATCTGCGCGAAAAAGGGATGGGCTTCCACTGAGTGCCAAGGCAGCTCAGCGAAGTTGGCCAACCCTCGGGTGCGCAGGTATTCTCCTACCTCGGTAGGGATACCATCATAGAAAGCTCCGTAGTTCGCCACTGCTTCCATGGCGCACACGAAAACAGAGCACAGCACACGGATACACAGAACACAGAAAACACAAGCACAATCACGAGAACACAATAGCGTTTTTTGGCGCAACCGAAGAGATTAAGTAGAGACATTACGGTGGGGGGGTAGGAAGTGATGGTTATCATTGTGCGGTGGTGGAATGATACTGCTTTCAATTTGGCGTGCATGCTCGAGTAATCTAACTCTCTGAGTGTTTCCAACCGAAATGACAGTGAGTCTTCCGGTAGTAGTTTCTGAGCGATTGCCACTTGTAAACTTGGTATAACTATCTCCATTGGTGCTATTGCTTCTAAGCCATAAGCTAGTTTGAAGGGTGTCAATCCTGTTGTTACCTTATATGTAGTCCGGTATGCCCATAACACTGCAGGTAGCAGTTGATCCCATCTTTCTGGTGCTTCCATGATCAATTTCCGAAGCATATTCAGTAAAGATTTGTTTGTACTTTCGGACAAACCATTAGCACGAGGATAATAAGGAGAAATAAATTTATGTGTGACCTGAAACGACTGTGTCAGTGCCTTCATTAAATTGTTTACAAAATGAGTGCCTTGATCTGAGACAATTTCCAGTGGTAAGCCAAAACGTGGAAAGACATCGGTTAGCAGACACTTTGCTACCATAACGGCTGTAGCAGACCGTAAAGCCCAGGCTTTTGCCCATCTGGTTGCATAGTCTGTACAGGTCAGTATGTAACGGTTGTTACTGAAGACTGCTGGAGGTGTAATTGGACCGATAAAATCTAGACCCCATTTCTGGAAAGGTTCCAATGGTAAGATGGGTTGCAGAGGAAAAAGATGACGTTGCAAAGGCTGTCCAGATCTTTGACAAGTATCACATTGTTTGACAAACTGTGATATATCTCTGTACATCGTTGGCCACCACATACCACTCTGTAGAATTTTCCGGTGAGTTAAGTCTGCAGCAAAATGGCCACCGGAAGGAATCGAGTGAGCCAACGTGATAACTGAGTTAACTTCATGTGGTGGAATACAGCGAAGTAGGATTCGGGTATGATCTACATAATATATTTCTCCAGCAATTAATCGAAATCGGTGGCTCGAGACTGCAATTTTCCTTCGTACTGCCCTAGAAGTCTGAGATGGAAGGCAACCATCAGTGAGAAAGGTCAAGATCTGATCATAATATGAAAATGGGATAGGTGGGTCTGCAGAATCTTCATTAATTGGTTCTAACACATAAATCGCGGGTGTCGTGTCATCTATGCCCACCGGAGCTTCACCGGAATCTAAGCGGGAACTGCCTGGCCGGTGAATGACTTCGTAGTCGAATTCCTGTAAGAGTAGCACCCATCGTGCTAATCGACCACCTAGATGTTGTTGCCGAACTAGATAGACAAGTGCAGCATGATCTACATGAAATGTGAATTTACGGCCCAGTAAGTAATGCCTGAATTTTTTGACCGAATATACTAGCCCTAGACATTCTCTTTCTGTTACAGAGTAATTCTTCTCAGCAGGAGCTAATCTTCGACTTGCATAATACATTGGTCTGAACCATTTATCAATTTGTTGCATCAACACACTTCCTATTGCTATATCTAAAGCATCGACAAATACATGAAATGGGTGATCCCAGTCCGGCGGTTGTAAGATAGGAACTTGTGTTAATAAATGCTTTAACCGATCAAATGCTATCTGGCATTCCTGGGTCCATTCAAATTGTCGAGGAGTCTTGGTGATTAGCTTGTTTAGTGGTATAGCCAGATGAGCAAGCCACCATAAGTGTCTCCCATGCCACCGTACTTGGCCCATAAAGCGCATGACTTCTTTTGGAGTAATGGGCACCGGAGCTTCTAGTACTACCGAAATTTTATCTGGATCTATTTGGATACCTTGTGCAGATACAATGTGGCCAAGTAACTTGCCACATGAAACCGCAAACACAGATTTGTTTGGGTTCAAGCAGAGTCTATACTCTCTGCATTTCTGAAAGCAGCACCGTAAATGGAACAGGTGTGCTATCATCTTACCGAAAATTGAAAAATTGTCGAGATATACTTGCATAAAGGAAGTGAGGTAAGGAGAAAATATCTCTTGCATACATCTTTGAAATGTGCTTGGTGTGTTTCTCAATCCAAACCACATTACCGTACAAGCAAAGACACCCCAGTTGGTAATAAATGAAGTTTTTGGTATATCTTCTTCGGCCATTCTCACTTGGTTGTAGCCACTGTATCCATCTAGGAATGAATACATCTCGTGGCCTGCTACTCTATCAAGCATGGTATCCAAAAAGGGGATTGGAAAGGGATCCGGTACGGTTGCTGCGTTTAATTTCCGATAATCTACACAGATTCGCAATTGCTTGTTTTTCTTTGGCACAATCACAATTGGAGAGATCCATTCAGCATGCTCTACTGGCACAATGAATCCGACTTTTAATAACCTATCAAGTTCTTCCTTTACCTGAGATGCATAATGGGGATTCATCCGGTAGCTGGTTTGCTTTATCGGCCTTGCTTCTGGCTTCAGCATGACCCTATGCTGGTAGATGCGGGGGTCCAATCCTTTCATGTCTTTGTAGTCTCATGCAAAGACGTCAGTGAATTCTCGGAGTAGCTGGATTAAACCTGCTTGAAATGTTTCCGGTAAGTTTTGCTTTATCTTCACAGGACGCAGATGATCTTCATCTCCTAAATTGTAAGTGATCAGCTGATCTTCAGGGACATAGAACTGTTGATGTTTCTCTGTGTCGTCTATTGGTTTAAAAAGCTGCTGCAGTTCATCGTCATGTGTCGAAACAATGTCTTCCTTCTTAGCCTCTTCTATGATGGGTATTATTGTACAGATTGAAGCGGTCCAATTTTTTGGAAGTGATGGTTGGATGCACTCAAGAAATGAGTTGGTGCTGCTATACCTGCTTCACACCAGCCCTCCTTGATTCCAGAAATGCTTAGTACACACCTTGAGCTTTCAAATGATACCAAGAAAGCATATATGTGCTTTGCAAATGACTTGTGTAATGACCAAATCAAAATAGACAACTTTGCACTTCACAAATTCTAGAAAACTTGCTATTTCTGTAATGATACCTGCTCAGTGTTATGCTCAGTGTGACCAGCACACTTGCAATTGAAACAATTCCTTTTGGGAGTATTAAAGTACCTTAATAAGCTACCATTTGCAAGTGGAATGAGAAGAAATGATAAACCACATCCAGAGAAATTGATTTAGCAAAATTATGATTACCCCCGAATTTTTAGGAGAGTTGTAGAGATAGACCAGAGGTGACTTCGAAGCATATTTCTCGAAAATGGCTGAATGAAATGTCTTGAAATTTTGTATGCTTGTAGAAGACCTTGAGCTGGTTCCAACAAGCTCTTAACCTCTTGATTTGGTTCAGTGAGCACTGAGAAATGCTCCTTGGAAGTTGGCAGACTTGAAGTAGAAAACACAGAGAACCAGATATGATGAATGTGTAAATATCTATTGATTGATATGATTATACAAGCTCATTAGCATGAAAAGCATAGCTAATTGAGGTGTGGTAGTGTAGGCTATGATATAGCACTAACACATACTCATTTACAAGAGAAATAAGCCTCGGGAGTTGAGCTACAATGAACAAGCTAACCCGCGACTTTTTGATTGTGCCTTTTATAGAGAATGAGTTGAGATTTGAATTTGAATTCAAATTCAAATCTCCTATATTCTCTATTCTAAAAATAAGGAGATATTCTCTCCAATCACACCATCCAAATTTCCACGACTCTAATCAGTTAGGTGTGTATACATAATGCCAAGTCATTTAGACTTTTACAAGGAGTAAAATGTAATAACACATAGGCAAGTGTTCCTATGGTTCTAGCTTCACATAATGATACCCTTCAAGGGTTCCAAGCTAATCTTCCAAAGTTCCAAGCCAAGTGTGAAGGCTTGACATGCACCAACAGCTCCCCCTCAAGCCAAACACTTTGGCTTAAGTCTTCTCTTTCAATCTTCAATTACATCCTGCAATCCAATCATGGATTTGAATCTGCATAGCTTGTTTCCATCCAATGCCTTTGTAAGTAAATCTGCACATTGCATATCAGTAGACACATAAATCAATTGTATCTCTTTGCTAAGTAACTTCTCCCTCACATAGTGGTAATGAACCTCTATGTGTTTGGTTCTGGCATGATATATTGGGTTAGCTGCAAGGTGAAGAGAGCTAGTGTTATGTCCAAAGATGATTGGAGGTCTAGTGTATAGACCTAACTCTGTATACAAGAGCTTCAACCAGATAGCTTCTTGAGTGGCATTGGCAAGCCCTCTATACTCTGCTTCAGTGGATGACAATGCCACTGTAGGTTGCTTCTTGGCTGACCAAGAAATAGGCTTATCTCCTGCAAAACAAATGTATCCTGAGGTGCTTCTCCTATCATCCTTGCATCCTGCCCAATCTGCATCTGAATAAACTTTAATATCAATATATGATGTATAAGGAAAGTACAAACCATGGCTCTGAGTTCCCTTCAGATACTTCAAGATCTTCTTTGCTGCCTCTAGGTGAGGTACCCTTGGTTTGTGCATGAATTGACTAAGCACACTAACTCCATATGCTATGTCAATTCTTGTCAAGGTAGCATAGTTCAAACTACCTACCATACTTTGGTATCCTGTGATGTCTTGGACTTCTTCTCCTTCATGAGCACTTAGCTTTAGGTTGACCTCCATTGGAGTAGTAGATACTTTAGCATCCTGCAAGCCAAACTTCTTGACCATATCCTGCACATACTTCTTTTGAGTGATATATATACCTGAGTTGGTGTAGACTAACTCAAGACCTAAGAAATACTTCAATAATCCAAGATCACTAATCTTGAATTCTTTCATCATCTGTCCTTTGATGTGCCTAATCCCATTGACATCATTGCCTGTAATGATGATGTCATCAACATAAACACACAAGTAGATTACCTCTGTACTACTTCTCTTTATGAATAGAGAAGTGTCTGCTTTACTCATCACAAATCCTTGGTCTTGGAGGTAGGTTGTCAACCTGTAATTCCATGCTCTAGGTGCCTTCTTTAAACCATACAGAGCCTTCTTCAATTTACAAACATAATGAACCTTTTTTGGATCTTCATAGCCAGGTGGTTGTGACATGTAGACTTCTTCAGATATCCATCCATTCAAGAAAGCATTCTTGACATCTAATTGGTACATATTCCAATTCTTGGATGCAGCTACACTCACCAATATTCTGATAGTTGGCATCTTGGCCACAGGAGAAAATGTCTCCTCATAATCAATGCCTTGGGTTTGTGCAAAACCCTTGGCTACCAACCTAGCTTTGTATCTGTTTATTGTTCCATCTGAATTCTTCTTTAGTTTGTAGATCCATCTGGATCCTATTACCTTCATGTTGATATATTTAGGTAGTGATGTGTGTGAACACTCTAGGACTGCCGGGGCACTTTTTTCCCTCTTTAGGAGGTTTTTTTCCCCCGGCTTGTATATACGCCTATTGCCCTAATGGGCTACTTATCTTTGTACATTCTCTAGTAATACATTCAGTCTTGTGTGTTGTGCTCCAAGCTTCTTCTTCTTCCTTGTGCTGTTCGCGTGCTTCCGCAGACGTCTAACTCCAACAATTGGTATCAGAGCAGGTCGTTGCTTCTTCTAGGGCGCCCTCGACACTCCTCCGTTTGCAGTCTCAGATTCGCACAAAATTTGGTGAGCATACTCAGGGTGTTTCCGAGATCAAAACAGCTTCGCTATGTGGTGCCGAAATCGTGATCTGAGCTCGTTTCGGCCTCCGAACGCACTATCGCAGTGCTTGTGCAAGCTATTTCGTCCTTTTGTGCCAAAGGTATATACCAGTTTTTGTTTGCCAGTTTAAGCGTCTCGAAGTCTGCTACAGGTCTAGCAGAACTCGTCTCGGCAGTTCTGTTCAACTTTTTGAGATACAGTCAATTTTCTGCATCAAGGTATTTTAGTCACCGGCCATGGCTGAAAGCAGTGATGTATTCCGTATGTTGGCTGTTGAGGATAAGTTGGATGGTACCAACTACCCATTATGGGCTTATATGATGCGACATGTACTGGTTGCAAAAGGATTGTGGAACATTGTGCAGGGTGTTGAAAAACGTCCTGTTACACCTGTAACGACAGGTACTGCAAATACAGGTGTTGGAGCTGATGAAGATGGTGTCGAAGATGATATTCCGCAGATTCCTGTTCGTGCTGCTGTTTCTGTTGCACCTACTGTAGAGCAGATTCGTTGGGATGGCAGAGATGCCCAGGCACATGCATTGATAGCTTTGTCTGTCAAACGTGCCATTATTCCTCACATTCGCTCTTGCAGAGCAGCAAAGGATGCTTGGGATACACTTACCACTTTGTACCAGGCTAGGAATGAAGCTCGTGTTGCTTACCTCCGAAAATAGTTGGAGAGTGAGCACATGAATGAAGGTGATTCGATGGACAGTTTTCTTACAAAGATCAAAGACCTGAAGGAACAATTGATTTCTGCTGATGAGGTTATACCAGATAGCTCACTTGTGCAGACCGTTCTGAATGGCCTTCTTGATTCATATCAGAGTTTTGCCTCTACTCTTCGATTGATGATGAAAGGCAATCCGAACGCCTTGTCATTTGAGGAATTAGTCTCTGTTCTGTTGCAGGAAGATCAATCCAGGCAGAACAGGTCCATTATGCGTGTTGCAGATCAAGCTTTCCTGGCTAGTCAGAAGGGCAAAGGAAAATGGAGCTCTTCTACTAGTAAGCAGAAATCTGCAAATGCTGCACAATCGAAGAACCAGGATAAAGATGAGAAGAAATCAGAAAAGCAGAAATTGTTCTGCAAGTACTGTAAAGGAAATGATCATATTATAAAGAACTGTCCAAAACTGGCTGCTAAAGAGGCAAAGAAGAAAGAGGCTGGAATGGTTGTTGCAGAGGCCTCTACACCAAAAATAGAGTCTGCAAATCTTGTGCAGGAAGAAGAATGGGCGTTTACTACTGTCTGTAGTTTTGACCCATCTTCTCATGATCAGTGCATGTCTGCAGTAGACTCAGATGTTTGGTACTTTGACAGTGGGGCAACCAAACATATTACCTCGCAGCGCAGTTTCTTCTCTTCACTCGAGCCTGCCCCTACAAGGAATACTGTCACATGCGCCAATAACTCCTCTTATCCTGTTATGGGAGTTGGTAAGATCATTCTGACTACTGCTAATGGTAGTTCTTTCACTTTGTCAGATGCTTTATTTGTGCCAGGGATCAAAAAGAACCTGTTATCAGTTTCTGCATTAGCCAAGATTGGCTTGGTTGTGAAATTCGTTGATGACAGGTGTACAGTCCATGATCTCTCAAATGGCGATGTGATTATTGCTTCTGGCATTTTATGTCGTGGGCTGTATAAGCTCATAGACTATGAAAAATCTGTGAATGATTCGACATGTGCAGTTCATGATTCTCAGGCTATGTCAGATGCAAAGCTTTGGCATGCACGCTTTGGTCATCTAAATTTTGCTAGTTTGTTACGCCTGCAGAAATATGAAATGGTGTCCTCTTTGCCTAAACTTGAGGCACCTGGAAAACATGTTTGTGAAGGCTGTATTTTGGGCAAAATGCAGCGTTCTTCCTTTCCAAAAGATGGTTCAGTTCGGGCTATGCAGAAATTGCAGCTTGTACATAGTGATGTCTGTGGTCCTATGCAGACACCCTCTTTTGGAAATTACCTTTACTTTGTGACTTTCATTGATGATTTTTCCAGGCATGCATGGGTATATCCACTCAAAGCAAAGTCCGAAGTGTTCATGTGCTTCAAACAGTTTGTGGTTTTAGCTGAAAATCTATCAGCATGTAAAATGGGCACCCTCCGTTCTGATCGAGGGGGGGAATATATGTCTTCAGATTTTAATGCATTTCTGGCTGAACGTGGGATAAAACACCAGTGTACAGTGCCGTATACACCTCAACAGAATGGAGTTGCTGAACGAAAGAACAGGTCACTCATGGAGATGGCGAGGTGCATGGTCAAAAGTCAAGCTTTACCACATAGTTTCTGGCTTGAGGCTGTCATGTGTGCAGCATATGTACTGAACAGGTGTCCCACTAAAGCGTTGCAGGCTATCACTCCATATGAGGCTTGGCATGACCGCAAGCCATCTGTTGCTCATCTGCGTGTTTTTGGTTGTTTGGCATATGCATTAGTGCCTGAACAACATCGTAGAAAATTGGATGATAAGGCAGTAAAATGTATTTTTGTTGGGTACAGTTCTGAAAGTAAAGGCTATCGTCTGTATCATCCACAGACTAAACGCATTCTGGTTAGCCATGATGTTGTCTTTGTGGAAGATGCTATTCAGCCATTGCTTTCATGTACTAAGGAGACATCTGTTATCTCCAAAGACATGTATGATACTTTGATGCCTCTTTTTACAGGTGGACAGGCTAGCGCTGGTCCTAATGAGGCAACTTCTCAGCCTTTGCAGGTTTCATATGATGATGCAGTTCATTCCATTTCTGATGCAGATTTACATGATGCACTTATTGATGAGAGAGCTGATATTGAACAGGCAAAAACTATGCCAAAATGGCTGGTGCAGACTTTGCGTGACAGCAAATTAGATGCACCTTTGTCATATCGTACTCGTTCAGGCTCTCATAGTACCTCCTTTGCATCAGATTGCTATGCTATGGCTGCATCTAGTCTCTGTGATGAGAATGAGCCTGTTTCTTTTGATGAAGCACAAAATTCAGAAAATTGGATGGCTGCTATGCAATCTGAATATGATGCTATAATGAAGAATGGTACATGGTCTTTATGTGACTTGCCTCCTGGCAAGAAGGCCATTGGCACTAAGTGGGTATACAAGCTGAAGCGTAAACCTGATGGTACAGTTGACAGGTATAAGGCTAGGCTTGTTGCAAAGGGTTATGCGCAGGAAAGAGGCATTGATTTTGATGAGACCTTTGCACCTACATGCCGTATGACTACTGTTCGGAGCATTTGTGCACTTGAAGCCCATCATGGTTGGAATGTACATCAGTTGGACATTAAAACAACATTTCTGAATGGTGACTTGCATGAAGAAGTCTTTGTTTTTCAGCCCCGTGGCTTTGTGCAGAAAGGGCATGAAAACCAGGTGTGCAGGTTAAAGAAGGCGTTATATGGTTTAAAGCAAGCACCACGTGCTTGGTATGAGAAAATACATGCCTATCTGATTGCACATGGTTTTGAGAACAGTCCAACTGAAAGCACCTTATATGTTAAGCGTGCTAATGATGTGCTTTTGATCATTGTTGTCTATGTAGACGACATGCTGCTCACTGGTCCTCTTGAGAAGCATATTGCTGATTTCAAGGCTGATTTGCATGCCTCATTTGAGATGTCTGATTTGGGGCATTTGCATCACTATTTGGGCATTCAGTTTATGCACGTTGATGGTGGAATGGCTTTGTGTCAAACGAAATATATTGACACATTATTGCAACGTTTTGGCCTTGAAGACTGTAAGCCTATTGCCACTCCTATGGAGACAGGTTTACGATTGAGTCTTCATGATGCTGGAGATGCATTTGATGCTGTTCTCTATCAGCAGGCTGTTGGATGCTTGATTTACTTATGCATTACTCGGCCATATATTCAGTTTGCTGTCTCACAGATGAGCAGGTTTATGCATTGCCCAGGAGTCACGCATTGGAAAGCGGTTAAGCACATCTTTCGCTACTTGAGTGGTACTCGGCTACTTGGGTTGTTTTATCCCAAGGGGGGATCACTACCGCCAGATTTGCATGCTTTTTCTGACTCAGATTGGGCTCGTTGCTATGACACTCGTGTGTCCACCAGTGGTTTTTGCTTCATGCTTGGTAGCTCATGTATATCTTGGTTGAGCAAGAAGCAGCCTACTGTGGCCACTTCCAGTTGTGAGGCTGAGTATAGGGCAGCTTTCACAGCGACTGTTGAGTGTGTGTGGCTCAGACGCCTTATGGCTGATTTGGGTATTGGCCAGTCTTCTGCCACCACCATCTTCACTGACAGTCAGAGCGCATTGGCAGTTGCGAGGAACCCTGTGTTCCATGCTCGCACTAAGCACATTGAGGTGCATTATCACTATGTCAGGGAGAGGTTCTCTGCTGGGGAGATCAGCTTGGCATATGTGCCCACGCAGGAGAACATTGCAGACCTTTTCACGAAGGCTCTGCCTAGGGAGAAGTTTGAAGCTTTCCGCAAAGCTTTGGGCTTACTTCCTTTTGTGGAGTGACTTCCACATAGCTTGGCACTTCCTTATACATGAGTGCCAGCTCCTTGTTCACCGCATCACTCCCAGGGGGGATTTGTTGATATATTTAGGTAGTGATGTGTGTGAACACTCTAGGACTGCCGGGGCACTTTTTTCCCTCTTTAGGAGGTTTTTTTCCCCCGGCTTGTATATACGCCTATTGCCCTAATGGGCTACTTATCTTTGTACATTCTCTAGTAATACATTCAGTCTTGTGTGTTGTGCTCCAAGCTTCTTCTTCTTCCTTGTGCTGTTCGCGTGCTTCCGCAGACGTCTAACTCCAACACTTCATAGAGTCTTTCTTGGGTACCAAGTCCGAAGTATCACTTTCCTTGAGAGCTTCCATCTCTTCATCCATGGCTTCTTTCCATTCTGATTTGGTAATTGCTTCTTCATAGGTACCTGGTTCTTCATTCAACAAGTCCTTTGCAAGATATACAGAATGTTTAGTTACAAGTGATGTGTCATACCCAAATCTGATAGGCTTCTTCTTTTCTCTCTGAGATCTCCTCATTGCTTGAGTTGAGGATTCTGGTTTATCTTCTAGTTGCTTCATCTTCATCTTCCCTTTGGATTTCCAAGCCTTGAACTCCTCAAGATTTATTGTATCAACATCATCTGAGCTTGAATCTTCTTTCTGAATTGATTCCTCCTTGGTGAGCTTTGGGAAATCCTCTTCCATGTCATAGGGTAGACTGATCTTCCTGCATTCATTCTCATACCATGAGTCATTCTCATCAAAGATGACATCTCTGCTTACCTTGAAGCCTTTGTTTTTTGGGTTGTAGAATCTGTATCCCTTTTGGTTCAAATCATAACCAATGAAGATACATTTTTCAGCTTTAGGGTCTAGCTTTCCCCTTACCTGTGAGGGAATATGCACATATGCTACACAACCAAAGATTTTACAATGATCCAGAGAGGGTCTCTTACCATGCCAAGCTTCATATGGTGTCATGCCATCAAGTGATTTGGATGGCAACCTGTTTATGAGATAGGTGGCAGTGGATACACTCTCTGCCCACAAATAATTTGGCAACTTCTTTTCATTAAGCATAGACCTAGCTGTTTCTACAATGAGTCTATTCCTTCTTTCAGCTACCCCATTTTGTTCAGGTGAGTACCTTGTAGTAATCTCCCTTTTGATGCCTCTTTCCTGCAAGAAATCTTCAAACTCATTGGAGAAGTACTCTCCTCCACCATCTGACCTTAGCCTCTTCAAGCTTCTTCCTGTTTGGTTTTCAACAAGTGCAAGATACCTCTTGAAACAATTAAACACTTCATCTTTATGCTTCATAAAGTATAAAATGGTCCATCTGCTATAATCATCAATGAAGGACACATAATACCTTGAACCTGAAATAGAAGGGTCCTTGCTAGGTCCCCAAACATCTGTGTGTACCAAGTCTAGGTAGTCTTCATGCATGAAACCTTTCCTTGAATATGGTAACCTGTGAGACTTACCAAATTGACATGCTCCACACTTGTAAATCATGTGTTTCTTGGACACATTAGGTATCCCAAGCACACATTGATCCCTGCACATTTGCTTTAGGGTTCTTTCACCTATGTGCCCTAATCTCTTGTGCCATATTTCTAACTCTGAAAGTGTCTGATCCTTGTAATTATACAAAGCAATGTTCTTGGTGTCTTCTAGCTCAAAAGTAAACAATCTACCTGATTTCTCCCCTTTGGCTATCCTTCTGAATCCATGTCTTGGGTCCTCCACATATGCTCCATGTTGTGTGAATCTGACCTGCAAACCTTTCTCCACAATCTGACCAACACTCATTAGATTCTTGGTGATGGTTGGTACATAGAGTACCCTGCTCAATAGATTCTGGTTTCCATCACATGTCTTCACATTTCCAATCTTAACAACAGAGTGTTTAATATCATCACCTGTTTGTACCTGATGTTTGCCCTTGGGTTCTTCCAAATCAGAAAGTAGTGCCACATTGCCAGCTACATGGTTAGAACATCCTGAGTCAATGTAAAATACATGATCATCATTTGTACCTGCCTTGGAGGTCATATTCATGATCAATAAGGAGTCATCTTGCTCCTCTGTGTAGTTGTTGTAGTCTCTTCTGTTTCTGAATCCACCTTGGTAGTTACCATTGTGGTTGTGATTGTAGTTGTTGTTGTATTGATTGTTGTATCCATTGTAGCTTTGATGTTGGTTGAATCTGCCTCTCCCTTGAGAGTATCCACCTCTTGAGTAGCCTCTTCCTCTCTGATTCTTGTAGTTCTTGTAGCATTCATCTGTGGTATGATTGGACAATCCACAAATGTTGCATGGTGATGAGTTGTAGGGTCTCCCCCTACCTGACTTACCTCCTCTGCCTCTTCCTCTAGATGATCTACCTCTTCCTGCATAATTAGCTTGAGAGGTAGAGCCTTCTTCATCCTGTTTCTTCCCTTTACCTTTATCTTTAACTTTCTTATCAGTATAGAGAGCAGAGGGGTTATTACCTTTTGATTGATCTCCTGCCTTTGTAAACTTTGCTTCATGTGTGAAAAGTTGGCCCATGAGTGTTGTGAGATCTGGGGTATGCATGTCCATATAGAGGTCCATTGCAGTGGTGAAACTTTCCCACTTATCATCTGCCTTGAGTCCATTTGTTACTTGTCTGACTATTTGCTCCTCTTCAATCTCCTCTCCAATGCTTGCTAGTTGGTCTGCCACATCTTTAATCTTTGTCACATACTCTGAGACTGATTGCTTGGGCTGCTTCCTAAGGGCTGTGAATTCAATCCACAGTTGATTCTTCCTAGCCCTTGTGTTTGAAGAAAAGTATGTTGACAAGGTTTCCCAAGTCTCTTGGGAAGTCTTACAATTCCTTACATGAGGTAAAAGAAAGTCAGATATAGAGTTAAGAAGGTAAGACCTTGCCAGAGCATCCTTTGCACACCATTGGTTGAGCTTCTCATGTTCATCCTTTGTGGGTAGTCCTCTAGTTTTGAATGAGGGCAATTCCTCATCTCCTGATATGTATCCAAATAAACTTCTGCCTTGTAGATAGGTCTTCATCCTCAATGACCAGGCTTGGTAGTTGTTCCTGTCCAATTTGTCAATGAATGAAGGAAATCCATCACCCATGTTTACCTTCTTTGCTCTGATACCACTGTTGGAAGTGATGGTTGGATGCACTCAAGAAATGAGTTGGTGCTGCTATACCTGCTTCACACCAGCCCTCCTTGATTCTAGAAATGCTTAGTACACACCTTGAGCTTTCAAATGATACCAAGAAAGCATATATGTGCTTTGCAAATGATTTGTGTAATGAACAAATCAAAACAGACAACTTTGCACTTCACAAATTCTAGAAAACTTGCTATTTCTGTAATGATACCTGCTCAGTGTTATGCTCAGTGTCACCAGCACACTTGCAATTGAAACAATTCCTTTTGGGAGTATTAAAGTACCTTAATAAGCTACCATTTGCAAGTGGAATGAGAAGAAATGATAAACTACATCCAGAGAAATTGATTTAGCAAAATTATGATTACCCCCAAATTTTTAGGAGAGTTGCAGAGATAGACCAGAGGTGACTTCGAAGCAGATTTCTCAAAAATGGCTGAATGAAATGTCTTGAAATTTTGTATGCTTGTAGAAGACCTTGAGCTGGTTCCAACAAGCTCTTAACCTCTTGATTTGGTTCAGTGAGCACTGAGAAATGCTCCTTGGAAGTTGGCAGACTTGAAGTAGAAAACACAGAGAACCAGATATGATGAATGTGTAAATATCTATTGATTGATATGATTATACAAGCTCATTAGCATGACAAGCATAGCTAATTGAGGTGTGGTAGTGTAGGCTATGATGTAGCACTAACACATACTCATTTACAAGAGAAATAAGCCTCGGGAGTTGAGCTACAATGAACAAGCTAACCCGCGACTTTTTGATTGTGCCTTTTATAGAGAATGAGTTGAGATTTGAATTTGAATTCAAATTCAAATCTCCTATATTCTCTATTCTAAAAATAAGGAGATATTCTCTCCAATCACACCATCCAAATTTCCATGACTCTAATCAGTTAGGTGTGTATACATAATGCCAAGTCATTTAGACTTTTACAAGGAGTAAAATGTAATAACACATAGGCAAGTGTTCCTATGGTTCTAGCTTCACATAATGATACCCTTCAAGGGTTCCAAGCTAATCTTCCAAAGTTCCAAGCCAAGTGTGAAGGCTTGACATGCACCAACACAATTATCTACAACGGACTGTAGATCAATAGTCCCTAAGGAAATTAAGTGAGCGTTACTCTTCAGAAACTCTTCTTCTTCATCGTCTGACAATCCATCTAGCATATGGACTAGCGTGTAGCTCGCAAGGTTGTATAGCATCTAATTTTACCACATATCTACGATTGGCATCTTTAAACGTAAGCTCTTGTGCAGAACAGTCCTGTATTACCTTCGCATGCTTCAGCCAAGGTCGGCCGAAAAGAAGGTTGTAATCCAAAGTGGATTCCGGCAGATCTAGTATAACAAAGGTCATTTTAAAGGTCGTACCTTGTAAAGTGATGGGTACATTCCGCACAAGCCCTAAGGGATGGACTCTTGATTGATCTGCCATTCTGACAAAAAATTGAACTAGTTCGATTTCGGTCCATCCTAACCTTTTGCATAATGCCGCAGTCGCAATGTTAACACCAGAGCCTCCATCAATTAATACCTGTGTAATCTTATGATTCTTATACCATACTGTAATCAAGGGAACTGAATGATCAACCGTAGAATCAGGTTCCGATTGAACTACTGCTGTCGCTGGAATACAAGAAGGCACCGGACTGAACTATTGTTGGAACTGTTGTCGAATTCCAGGTACTAATGCCAGTAGTTGGCCCAGAGGCAGAGTGATAGATGCCTTAGATAGGATTTCCCAGGCCTGTTGAGATTGATTGACAGGGTCCACTGTTGTTGAAGTTGATGCCTCTGCTGATGCGAAGGTGTCTACTGTTGGTAATGTATCTGTTGATGATGATGTCCCCGCTGCTGACTCCCGTTGTTGTGTTCCTTCCTTTGTTAACGATGGCTGGGTTACCAGAATAGGCTGTGGGAAGACTGGTGGTTCTGCTGTGGTCCATTGACTAGCCTTGTTGTACATTCTGTGTTGTTCACGTATACCTGGTTCAAATATTTCTGCTGCCGGTTGCAGTTGTTTACCGGATCGGGTCTGGACTACAGCAGCCTGTGTTTCCACCGGTGTGATTTGTACCATGTTGGCCATTGGATTTTGACGTTCCTTCTTCCTTTGATCATACTCAGCTGCATCCTTACAAAATCTCCTAATATGTCCAAATTCACCACAAAAATGGCAGCGTGGTGGTGGTAAATTGGGATTTTTCGGTAGTGGTCCATTCTGCCAGCGGTTTGCATTATAGTTGTTATTCCTCTGTCCTCGGTAATTTCGATATCCTTGCTGCTGGGTGTTTCTCATTTCTGGAGGCACATAATGGTTGGCTGGCTATGCTTGTTCCTGGATAATTGCATTGACAGTCGCTGTTCCCTGTACTCTAGCGTTGTATGCGCAGTTTTCGGTGGTGTGTTCGGCAGTGTTGCAGATAGCACAGAATGTCTGATTAAGTGCACAATTGGCACTAGTATGTCCTGAATTTTTGCATGTGATGCAGTATACTTGTTTGGTCATATCTTTGGCAACATTTTTGTTTGTTTTTAACCACTCTAGATCTTCTGTAAATCCGCCGACTTTGTTTTCCAATTACAGAGTCATTGCAATGACTGCATCGAGGGTCATGGCTCCGACACATCTTATGATCATGATCTGCTTAAGTTGTGGAGTCAAGCCATTGATGAACCACTGAGTGATAACGTCATCTGGTAAGTTAGCATGTACCGGTGGTAGCTGCCTTAAGTGTGTTCTGAAGAGAGTAGCATACTCCTGTACGGTTTGATTTGCCTTCTGTCTGTTGTTCTGTAGATAGTAAAAAATTTTGGCTGAATTCTTTTTTAGCCTGAATCGCTGCAGAAAAGCATCTCGTACTACTTCGTAGGTGCCAAAGTGATTAGTATCATATTCTGTAAGCCATCTAGCTGCTTCATTGACTAGTGTGGCTTGAAAGACAATAGCCTTATAGGCCTGATCCGGTGGATGGTTGAGAACTGCGTAGCTTATCTCGAAAGTGCGTACATGAGCATCCGGATCATCTCCTGGGAATCCACCAAACTTCGTGTACGTCACTCCTGTTGGAGTCGGCCTGGGTGGACATAACTGTTGTTGTTGTTGTTGTCCGTTCATTGTGAGTGTATTATACCTTCCTTCTGTATCTCGGGGCTGAATATCTGCACTATCGAAATCTGTATCGTCAGATGGCGCACTTTCCGGTGCGATGATCTTGCTTAATATGCTTCGAATCTCTGTTTCGAACTGCTTTCCTTCCTTCTTGATGTCCAGTGTATGGGAACTCGCTTCCAAGCACGGTGGTTGGGCTGAAGATTCAGCAGAAAATGCTAAACCGTCACCAAAAAACTGTGATTCTCTTATCGAAATATGACCGGAATGAACCAAAATTATGCCCGAATACGGTGTTTTTTCGCCTTCGCCGATTTCTTTGACTAGAGTGCTTCTAATCGTAGATAAATCTGAATCTTTTTCCAAGATTGTTAAAATAGTTTCCAACTGCGTCTTGGTATGTTCTGGAATTACTATATCTTCGACAGACTGTGCCGAAATAGTACCG
Source organism: Ceratopteris richardii (assembly GCA_020310875.1). Lineage (NCBI taxonomy): Eukaryota > Viridiplantae > Streptophyta > Polypodiopsida > Polypodiales > Pteridaceae > Ceratopteris > Ceratopteris richardii. Next base: position 5,241,375 of record CM035426.1, read on the forward strand.
GAATGTACTAGAGGCGTAACACGTTCCACCGGAATATGACCGGAATCAATTCTAACGTTCTTAACTTTCTTGACAACTAGGTCAGACCTAGTTGTACTCCTACCTCCCAAAGTTGGCTTTAGTACATTAAGTACTCCAGATTGATGGTTCTTGGGATACGTTTCACCAGATCGAGTAACCGGCATGTATCATCTTTTGTACTAATTGCGTAGTATTACTAACGAAACAATTTGCAACAATCGGGTTCTGTTGCTACTTCCAATCGAACGATAATCTGGATGTTCGATTCTGACAGACTACTGGCAATCTTGATGCCACCTTCCCATAGACGGCGCCAAGTGTTAAACGTAAAAGTGTTAAATGTAAAATGTTTAATATATTAAAATGTATATCTTAAACGTATCTCTTAGATTGTAACGTCTCTAACTAGCCGAAAGTCGTTACTAGACCAACGTGGGTTCTTGGGAGTGGTAGGGGTCTGTTAGACAGAGGCCCTGTACTTATTTCCCAAATCTTCGTCACAACAACAAAAGCACTAATACGCGTCTTAGCTCAGTTACTAGCATTAACTGGACAATACTTGATTTCTATGTTCCTGGGTACCGGACTTCTTCATACTAACCTGCTATTGGAACAGAGCAGTAGTCCGATCTTCATACTCAACAGTATGTAATAAATCAACCAGAGCGAACACTATAACTGACAGATTCATCCGTCACAACTCTTTACAACGATCTTCAAATAAAGGTTCACATTTACCGAAGGTACTAATTCTTCCTCGTATTCAGAGTTAACAGATAATAACACCGAACACCATGAATCCGGTAAAACAAACAGAACATACTTCAACAACGTTTCAAGTTACCTATTCAACTCACACAGTAATGTCGCCACTTAGATTGACTTATAGTACTTAACAATCTGAAGAACACACAACAACGCAACGCGACGATAGTAATCAGACACACAATCTGTTACTCAAACACTCGTTACGATGAACTATATTATACGCAGACGTTGCAGAGCATACTCAACACCAACAGTACTCAAGACTTCACAACAGTGTAAACAATACTCTCACAAATATTCAGGCGATCAATCTGGCAATTCCAAAAAAAACGTCTCTCTGACCATTCTCTTTACATTGCTTTATATAGATTTTACAGGATGCGCGTACCAACTTTTCGCACGTATTTCAAAAAACTCCGTTACATCTGGCATTCGTTATATCTGTCCTACTCCGGTGGCCGACTAACAAATCCATAGAGGTTACCATCCTAGCCACTGATCTGTTTAAGCCATCCAGATAGATGGGAATCTCCTGGGCATTAGTAGAAACATATTGTAAGGAGGTTTGGTAGTCTCCCTCTACCATGGTCATGAAGTTTCTACTTGGAGCTGGACCATGCATGTCTTCTGAGGCCATTGGTATCTCCTCCTCGGAGTCACTAGAGGTATCTGAATAGATAGAGTGGTGACTGATCTAAGCAGCAGAGCTCATATCTCAGTGCATATGTAACCATTTTGTGCGTTTAAACATTCACTGGAAAGCTTATCTGACTTTGCATATCAAATATCTCTTTGAAAGCTTATGTAGTTTGTGAGATATCAGTGAAAGAGTGAAGTCCAGTTTTTCAGTATACCTGTGTAGATAGGTAGTCTATTTTGGTCGGTTCAATTTCCTGACCAAAACATATTCAAATTGCGTGATTTTTGTCTTGTTGGAAAGCCCTTGGCATCTACTTTCACTGTCTCAAATATCTCATTCAGATCATTCATACTCTGTGAGATATCTGTCAGAGAGTAAAGTCCAATTTTATAGTGTACTTATGTGTGCAGGTGGTCTATCTTGGTGAGTTGCGTTTCCTGATCAAAACTCATCCAAATTACTTGATTTTTAGCATGTTGGAAAGCTATTTCTGTCTACTTTCTCTGTACCAAATATCTTTCTCAAAGGATATATATTCAAAGATCTATTAGTCCAAGAGTGAAGCTCAGTTCTTCAGCATACCTGTGTGGACAGGTAGTTCATCTTTGTCAGTTGTGTTTCCTAATCAAAACTTGTCCAAATTAAGTTATTTATAGCTTTCTAGAAAGCTCTCTTTGTCTACTTTGATTGACTAAAGGCTCAAGTCCATTTGAGTTTTTTTATTGAGAGCAGCAAGCTATCTACGGTGCAGCTATTTGTCCAAGTGCTGGACATACAAGGGTGGTTCACTACACATTTCCGTTGCGCATAGGAGAACTCATTCTCCACAATTGGTATCAGAGCATTGGAGTTTGAAGATTAAAAGCATTGGAATTGAATTGAAGCAAAGGAGAAGCTACAAATCAAGGGGGAGCTTCGTGAAGTCAAGAAAGAGCACCACAACATACTTGAGGTAAACTTCAATCTTGGAAGTTTTCAATGGTTGATTTAGGACAACAAGTTGAGAAGTTAGACAAAGATAATTTTCAATCTTGGAGGTATAGAATGATAAATTACCTTAAAGGTAAAGGTTTATGGAGTCTAGTTAGTGGAGACGATCCACAACCGGTGGACATTGAAGATCCCAACATTACTCCGGCACAAAGGAGACAATTTGCTGATTGAGAAGAGAGGAATCGAAGGGTGATGTTCCTCATTTCACAAGTTATTTCTAACACTATGATTGGTCATGTGCAAAGCTTAGAAACAACCAAGGAAGGTTGGGAAGCACTGGAGAAGGTGTATGCTACCTCAACAAGGTCTCGAAGGATGCAACTCAAGAACGAGCTCAACAACATGAGGAAAAGCTCAAACCAAAGCATTAGTGAGTATACATTGAGGATCAAAGAGCTTTGAGATCAGCTAGCATCAGTTGGATGCAAGATAGAAGAGGAAGACATCGTCCAAACAGCCCTCAATGGCTTGAGAAGTGAAGAAAAGTGGAAGCCCCTCATCAAAAACATCCTTTATAGAGATCCTCTACCAACATTCGACGAGATTATACCAAATCTTGTGGCTGAAGAGGTTGCTCAACAAGGAGAAGACAACAAAGGTAAGGACAACCATAGTCAAATGTTATATGCAAGAAGAGGTAGAGGAAGGAACTCAAGAGGAGGCTCAAGAGGAAGAGGAAGAAGCTACAACAACACAAATTTCAGCAACACAACTCGGACGACAACAAGGACAACTCAAATGACAACACACATGGAAGAGGTCGAGGAAGAAATAGAGGAAGAGGTCGAGGTTCATACAATCCTCATAAAGGTATAACATGTTATCATTGTGGTAAACTAGGACATTACGCAAATGATTGTTGGCAAAAGAATGGAAGGTTGAATGGAGGCAACCAAAGGAGCCAAAATAACTATGTGAGTACATCAAGCGAAGGAGACAAGCAAACCATGCTTGCCATGAAGCATGACTACAACAACTCGAGAAGTGATGACAAAAAATGGTTCATAGATTCAGGTTGCAGCAACCATATGACATGCCAACGAGATTTATTCACAAAGCTACAAGCTCCAAGTGGAAAAGTATGTGTGGAGACCGGTGATGAAACTCAACATGCAATTGAGCATGTTGGAGATATCAAGCTTGGAGATAAGAAGGTATTGGCTGATGTTCTTCATGTTCCTACTTCAGCTTTTGCTATTGAGTCCTTCTTGTAGTAGGAAAAGTATGGAATTCCACTCCTTTCTCATCAAAGAGTGTCCTCCAATTATCATATTCTTCACCCCTTCATTGAAGATGTATTTTGAATCAGGTCTTCTGTAGTGTTGGCAATTAAAAGACTCATACATGTTGGAATCAAATGCAATTGATAGAAAACATAATGCTCCCCGTCCGTGATCCTTTCACTATTCACTAAGTCGTAAGTTGATATGAATTGTGAATTGGCATCTTGGTGCCCTTGGTTTCGGTTCATTCTTGACATAAGAGGAGGCTTCAAGGACCTTATGGCCATCATATACTCCAACCAAAGAGCCTCCAAGAGCTAGACATGTCTCAACTTGCCATGCATCCTTGTTTAGTTCACTGGCTAATATGGTAGCAATAGAATACTCTCCATAAGGATGTTATCCTCTCAGCATTCTTGTCACATTTGGATAGCCAATAGGACGAAGTAGTTTATTCTGATAAACATTTCTCACTTACTTTAAATTTATTGATAGTGGATGATGAAGCTCCACCTGTGGTGAAGAACATACGGTTCCCACAAATGATGTCGGGATAGCTCTCTATAACCCTAAACCCATAAGAACCAGAATAGAACTCTCTTGCAGATTTAAGAATTTTGAAGAAGGTCATGTTCTTGGAAGCCTCAGAATCTCGAATTAGCTTTAGATGGTGTGATAGAACACAAAAACTAATAGCACTCGTGGTGGAATGTCTTTTCAAGACTCCTGATTAGGGAGACTTGCAAGTATTGAGTCTTATCCTCTGGTTCTAGTATACTAGAAATTGACCACTCTTGTTAACATCAGAAGTGTGAAGCTCATATTGGCATTGTAGAGGCATGGGAGGTGGCACACAAAAGTCATGAACAAAAAGGAAGTAATTTGAGTAGCTTCTCATGATTAGAGATTCAAAGCCAAGATGAATTTTCTTACATAAGTGTGACCACGATAGTAAAAGGCTGGTGTTCAAGAGAAGTGATAGGGTGGCCTCCACGTTTTAGATCTAAACACTCAAAACATTCTTATTTTTGTAAGCTCAATGCCTTAAACATCACCGCCTTTCAAAACTATCATTTTGCAACCCACTGAACTTGCGATTCAAAAGAAAGCCGACATGAATGGTAGCACCTGAGCGATGAACAAATTTTTTCCTTCCATGCCATGGAAGGGGAAAAGGAAACTTGCTTGTGCAAAATGGTAACCCTCTTTTCTTCAAGCCAAAAATAGAAAAAGATTTTGTCTCTCTCTTGGAGCTCCACATGCCCAAGATCAAAGGTGCTCTAATACCAAATGTGAGACTTTTGTCAATAAAACGGCTTGTGTGCTACTCTCCTCCCATCCCATTTATCCTCTTGCTCCAAAATTAGAAAGCTTCTAGAGTGCTCTAGTGTGATAGGTGTCCATCATGCACACTCACTCTACTTTCTAAGGTTGAACCTTAGGATAACCCCTAAGCTAGGAACCTTAGCAACTCATGCTCTTGTTCCAACACACACTGATATATTATCCAGCTTGGATCTATGTCTAATATTGTATATGTTGATGATAAAATAATTACACATAATGATGTTGAAGGCATAATGAAGATCAAGCTTCAAATTAAAGAAGATTTCAAAACCAATGACCTAGAGGGACTACTTACTTCCTAGGTTTGGAAATTGTGTATACAAACAAGGGTATGTATCTCAGTCAAAGGAAATATATCAAAGATATGCTTGCTAAGCCCAAGATGGAGAACACAAAGGTTGTATTTACACCCATGGAGATGTATCAGAAACTAAGTTCTTATGAAGTAGAGCAACTTGAAGACATAACTAGTTATCAGAGTTTAGTGGGTAGTTCGAACAATGCCACATTGACAAGAGTTGAAATTGAATATAGTGTGTGTCTTAAGTCAATTTATGCACACTTCCAAGAAACCTCACATGGAGGCAGCTAAGAGGATACTCAAATACTTGAAGTGAACCATCAATGAAGGTTTTTATTACACATACACATCTGATATCAATATCAAACTCTTCTTTGATGTAGATAGGGTCGATTCTAGAGATTACAGGAGAAGTACATAGAGATATCTCACCTTTGCAGGTACAAAACTTACCCCATGATCTTCAAAGAAGAAACCTATTATTGAACTCTCATTAAGTGAAGCTGAATACATAGGACTAGCCAATGCAACTTAGGAAGCAATGTAAATCAAGACCTTGTATTCTAATTAAGGTGTCAAGTCCTCTACTCCTCACATTTTTGGGGACAACATTAGTTCATTACATCTTGCAACTAACCCAATCTACCATGCCTCAACAAAGCACATAGAAGTGAACTATCACTATGTGAAAGAAAAGATAAAAAGTAAAGAAATTGAGTTTTCATATGTATCTACTCACCAACAATGTGTAGACATGATGATCAAGGCATTGGATGGAGTCAAGTTGAAAAAATTCAAAACTATGATTGAATTAGAAGAAGTGGTGAAAAAATGAACACCCAAGCATCGTAGGCATGGCGGGGACCTATTGGTGAAAAAATAAAGCCTAAGATCTTGTTCAATGCTCATAGTACTTCTCTCTTATTGTTTGGCGTAAACATATGGTTTAAAGGCTTCAAAGGTTGAAGCTTTGAGTTTAACTTAATCAATGGTGAAAGCATGATATGGCAAGAATCTCATGATTGAAGGAAGACAAAAGCCACGAATTTGCTTTTGAATTCAAAATAAAATTGTTCATAGATATTAAGACTACCTTTTAGGTAGAATATTTAACAGCCATAAAAATCAAAAGGTGTATATGAACACCACACTTCTAGTTGCCGAGAAGTAGAGCAATATATAGTGATTGTAGCTGATCTTTTGAGTATACATTGTACTATCTCAAAGTGGGAGAATTCCTCCACAAGGCCTTTCTATCATATATGCAATATCAATACACATTATGATTCATTTCTATTGACTTTTCATCCTCTATCTAATGTTATAGTATCTTATGCAACTCTAGAAATTTCTCATAGTCATTTCATAGTGTGTAGTACTCAATCTCAAATCCATCACTTAGATCACTTAGCTCGGACCATTGAGAGTATTTCTACAAAGTTTCATCAACATTGGATGTGTATATCTCAAGTTACGAGTGATTATATGTGGCCATGTTTGCACATCTTCAACTCCCTAAAACGTTGGGGTGAACCCCCAGACTTTATAGACATATAGCTCACCGCATTCTGAGTCTAAGTTCATGGAATAACTTTCTTTGGTTAGCTTAACAGATTCATTCAAAGTGTGAAAAATCTCTCTTGATAATTTCTACCAAGATTTGAGCACTGAACGTAGTTTTGAGAGCTTCACCTCCATAAATAGAAAGTTTCTCAAGTTTCATGAGCTTCAAAACTTATTTGTTTTGACACAGAAGTTTGTGAATGATGCTCCAAAGGACTTAGGTGATTTCAATGCATAACATGGAAGATTAAGGAGTCTAGTAAGTGTCTCATAAGCTACATGGGCTGATACTCAGCAGGATTTTGCCAACACAATCTCATCTCTGTAGACTACTCCATCACTCTTCACATGTGTATGTGTGTATGCATGTATGTGTATGTGTATGTATGTGTATATTTGTGTGTATGTGTATGTTTATATCTTTTTTTATGTGTATGTGTATATCTATGTGTATGTGTGTGTATATAGGTGTACGTGTATGTGTATGTATATGTGTGTATATGTGTATGGGTGTGTATGTGTATGTGTGTGTGTGTTTGTTATGTATGTGTTTATGTGTGTGTATGTGTATATGTGTATTTGTATGTGTATGTGTATGTGTATGTGTATGTGTATGTGAATATGTGTGCATGTGTGTACATGTATATGTTTGTATGTATATGTGTGTTTGTGATTGTATCTATGTGCATGTGCATGTATGTGTGTATGCATATGTGTGAATGTGTATGTGTGTGTATGCATGTGTGTATGTATATATGGCTATGTGTATGCATGCAGGTGTGTATATGTTTGCATGTGAGTGTATGTGTGTATATGTGTATGTGTGTGTGCTTATGTGTGTGTATGTATGTGTATGTGTGTGTGCTTATGTGTGTATGTGTGTGTACGTGTGTGTATGTATATATGTGTGTGTATATGTTTATGTGTGTGTATGCATGTATATGTACATGTGTGTATGCGTGTGTGTATATGTGTATGTGTTTGTATGTGTGTGTATGCATATGTGTGTTGTTAGACTGGAAGGATCCCTCTCACAAAATGGAGATTATGCACGGTGTAGCTACATGAGGATGGTGACATAGCAGCAAACTTATAAACAATTAGAGAGAGAAGAAGGATGCATACTCGACAATTGCTCAATAGACTCGAGTCCTAATGCGTTTCATTTCATTTGTCCAAGCCCCTTTATTTATACATGTTTTAATTCCTCTTCAATTCTTCTCTTACACCCATTTGCATGGGTCTCATGACTCCTCATAGCACCCCTTTGTCAAGCCTTCAATTGAGCCATACTCAAGCATTATTAAGTGAAGAAACCAACCATAATGTGAATGTTCCCTCTGACACTGGCACACATAGTGGACCTGAGACATAGTGCTTACCAATGTCCTTGGTTTATTACATGCTACTACCCTATGGAACATTGTTTCACCAACCAAAGTGCATGGTCAAACCATGGTATGGAAGGCAGAACAAAAGTCCATATGTATCCAGAGATATTATGTAAATGAGAAGCAAAGTGCAATGCTTGGGATGGTTGCAAAGATATACAAGCCAGTCCTGATTTACAATAAGCCACCCATCCTAAAAGCTCAATATACAAAAGCAAAGTGGTTGGTTGAGGTTCATCTCGTCATATACATTTTTACATCATGGGCGAGATAGATTATAGGAGAATGGAGTTTGAAATACATGAAGAGCCTTTTCCTTGGATACAAGATATGTAATTGAATCCAAAAGAGAGAGTCAATGGGAACATAGGATATCATCCAATTAGTCCATGCATCAAGAATGCTTCCAAACATTTCTTCAAAATGATCCCAATAATCCATCGTCTCCTCAACATGTTGCCAAATTTTGAATTTCATTTCCACATGCTTGTCTCTATGTACATTGATTTCAATCTTCCAAGTCAAAACTTCATGATCATACCCTACAAAACTATGGAACAACCATATACTTCAACAAAACATGAATAACATAGTCACATGAATAGAGGAATCAAAATCCTTACTCATCAAGCATTCTGTTATGATATTGTATATGCATATGCAAGCATTTGTGATGGTTCCTGCATTCTCACTTGCTCTCTTTCTTTCTCTCTCTCTCTCTCTGTCTGTCTCTCTCTCTCTCTTTCTTTCTCTCCTTTTCTTTCTCCCTCACTTTGGCTTTCTCTCTCTCTCTCTCTCTCCAATGATGGTATAATGTCTATGTGTTACCGTTAGTGTCCATGTGAAAGGCCAAATGGCCACTGAACACTTCTTTATATATGTTCTTTAATAAAACATATAGTGGCCTGGTCAATCACAGACTGTAAGTTCGATCGCATTTGTAGGACCTTAGAAGTCTGTCTTTGTGCTCCCTATGTACTGTGTTTTTGTGCATATTCTGTAGCCTCTGTGCGGAGTACTGTGTGCAGCCGTCGAAGGTCAATTTCCTACTCTGAGGATATCTCCGTGGAGCTCTCGACAAGAAGAGCACATCGTGGTGCATTGCCATCAAAATACTTCACTCTATCATAGCAGTTGGATGCAAAAGCTTTGTTCCTTTTGTGCCAGTGAGGCGAGCACACCCCCTCGATTTTCTCTAAGGCTTACGACTAAGGTGGTGACCAAGGCATAGACCTTGGCATACCTTGTCATCCCAATCATTGAAGTCACCGTTCATGCCATTGGCTCCGTTCGAGGGAGGACATCACCGATCAAAGAAGATATAGATTCCTGATACTTCCCAGGAGGTCACCCATCCCAGTACTATTCCGGTTGGAGGTCGCTTAATCGTGGCAATCTCTTGCCACTAAGATACACTCTTGTGGTGTCTGAAGAAGGGGAAAGACTAAGCTTAACATTACCTTGAACATGTTTTGGTTCCTCAAAGCTTCATTCTTTGCTTTCAAAGCCTATTTTTGAAGCATTTTTGGGGTGTTTTTGGAGCCATTTTGGAGTACTTTTGCACATAGTTCTCTTCACATAGGTCCAAGACCATCAAGAAAAGAGTTTTCTTTATACTTCTTCAACAATCAATATCAACCTTTGAGGCTATGTTTTCAGCCACGCTCATAAAACTACAGGTTTCTCGAAAGGTTTTTAGCTTTGGTGGGAGCAACCCCTGCAAATTTATGTAGGTTTTTTGAGCCTAAAACATCAGAGTTGACAGACACTTGCAGTGTTGTTGGCTAGTGTTTGAGCTCTGAATTCAAACTTTTAGTGTCATTTTATTGCATATATTGAGCACATACACACCATGTATGCTTCTGTGGATACCACTTACATACATCCTTGTGGTCATTTCTCTCTTGTTATCTCTCTCTCTCTCTCTCTTTCTCACTCTCTCTCTCTCTCTCTCTTTCTCACTCTCTCTCTCTGTCTCTCTCTCTCTCTCTCTCTTTCTCTTCTTTGTCTATACGTGGGTGCTCAGTCTCAGCTGATCATCATGGCCAGAAGACAACAAAAGACCCACACCTACTGCACTTAATGATGAGCAAATCATGCAATCGTGAGAGATGAGTTGGCATGTGGCAATCATTACACTAACATAAGCTGACTCATGCATAACAAAAATCTCAGAGTATGAGCATGCTGTCAGGTGCACAACATGGTGCTTTGGTCGTGCTACTCAGAGCTGACAAACGAGGGGTCGATGTAAGCGAATAAAGGCGGCACTATCCTTGGATGATGGCAATGCCATGCATTAAGCAAGACTCATCATATTGGCCATTGAAGGGAGCCAAGATCATGGTACAAACTGATGAGTCTGGTGAGCAAAGATGAGCCCAATGTTGTCCATCTCAGAAGGCTATCAGTTAGTCCCTTGGAGATTCTAGGCCGCCCATGGAGGAGCACCAATGTTAGAGTGGAAGGATCCCTCTGATAAAATGGAGATTATGCATGGTGTAGCTATGTGAGGATGGTGATGTAACAACAAACTTCTAAAGAATAAGAGAGAGAAGAAGGATGCATACCCGACAATTGCTCAACAGACTCGAATCCCAATTCATCTCATTTCATTAACCCAATGCCCTATACTTATACATGTTTTAATGCCTCTTCAATTCTCCTATGACAACCATTCGTATGGGTCTCATGACTCTTCATAGCACCCTTTTGTCAAGCCTTCAACTCAACCTTAATCAAGCCTTATTAAGTGAAGAAACCAACCATAATGTGAATGCTCCCTCTAACAGTGTGTATGTATGTGTAGGCATGTGTGTGTATGTATGAATGCATATGCATGCATTTGTATGTATGCATGTGTGTGTATGTGTATGTGTGTGTATGTATGTGTGTGTATGTTTATGTGTGTATGTGTGTGTATATATGTGTGTGTGTATGCGTATATGTGTGTGTATGCATGTGTATGTATATGTGTGTATGTGAGTGTACATGTGTGTGTGTATGTGTATGTGTGTGTGTATGTGTGTATGCATATGTGTGTCTATGTGTATGTGTGTGTATGAATGTGTGTATGAATGTATGTTTGTGCATGCATGCATATGAGTGTATGTGTATATGTGTGTGTCTTTCTGTGTGTATGTGTATGTGTGTATATATATATATATATATATATGTATGTGTATGTGTGTGTATGCATGTGTATGTATATGTGTATGTGTGTGTGTAAGTTTGTGTATGCATATGTGTGTGTATGTGTCTATGTGTATATGCATCTGTGTATGTATATATGCATATGCATGTGAGTGTATATGTGTGCTTCTATGTGTGTATTTATATGTGTATGCGTGTATATGTGTGTATGTGTGTATGTGTGTATATGTGTGTATGTGTGTGTATATGTGTGTATGTGTGTGTATGCATGTGTATGTTTATGTGTGTATGTGAGTGTATGTATGTGTGTATGTTTATATGTGTATGTGTATGTATGCATATGTGTGTGTGTCTGTATGTGTGTCTATGCATGAATTATGTATGTATGCACATGCATGTGTATGCATGTGTGAGAATGTATGCATGTCAGTGTATGTACCTCTTTGCCTCTCTCTCTCTCTCCATTCGCTTCATCTCTACATCTCTCTCTCTCTCTCCTTGGATCTTCAAAATTTATTTGTCTTTATTTAGGCATAACATAAGTGACACTATAGCATCGCAAAAAGTTTGTGAATGTCGCTAGGTACATTGCTAATATGCATCTTTATTTATTAGAAACATTCTTTAAGCACTATCGCATAAGCAACAGTAAGTGTCGCTTATGTGATGGTGCCCCTTTTTTCCATGGCTCTCGTTTTGCGATGCTCTGATTTGAGAGCATTGCATAAACAATGAAATCAGTTGTTCTTTTGATTTCGGGGTGTCTCTATGCTCCTTAGTTTCTTATAGTTTTAAATGTCAAATATGTGTATGGAAATATAGTTTGTGAATGATTGTTTTAACGTAACATGCATAAGGGTTAAAATATGTATCAAAAGTCATATTTTCTATTGAAAATTATTCAAATTATATTAGGGCTAAAGTATGTACAAAAACTTCAAGAATTCTATGGAAGAGGCTATATTGTATATATTTGTTTGAAAAATCACACATACATATATAGATTCAGAATAAAAGGTCTTATTCACCGTGGGAAATAATGCTCAATCTTGACTGCAAAAGCATCTGTTCAGTTTTTTATAAACGATCTATACGCATTAGAAAAAGAATCCATGCAGATTAGGCGTTGCGCCAAAAGATTTTCCTTTTTTTGTTTATTTTCAAAGAAACTAAAATCTTGGGCATAACGAGTGTGGTTGAGAATAAAAGGATATCTAGAGAGGCTTATAGAATTAGGTTTGAAGAGAGAGGTTGATATCTAGAGACGATTACAAAATCAGCTTATAGGACATATGTGTACATAAGGTTAGTGTAACGCCTTTGGGCAGTATTAAACCAAATGCCTTCAGAAAGTTTTTCTTAGTGATGCCTTTGGACAGCCTAACTCGTGAGTTGTAAGATACAGGAGGTCCCATGGGTACTATACAAAGAGAGATTAGACCTCTGTCGAACTTCCTCTTTAAAAAAACAAAAGAAAAGCTTTGTGAGACCTCAAAGATCGAACTTCCTTTAAATAGTAATTAGGTTAGTACCATGCTGATCTCCTCATCATTATGTTAATACGCTTCGGATACAGCACTCTCAATCACAAGACTACGCGTAACGCATTGTAAGTTTTATGGTTGTGATTGGATTTCTTCGTAGATCTCCTTAAGTCATACTGTGAGAGAACATGAGGTCGTAAGATCGTACGCATTTTTAATAATACTTTCATTTATGGTCGCGATTGGATTTCTGCGTGGAATCGTGGATCTTCCCTGCTAATACGCTTACAGAACATGAGATCGTGAGACAGTGTGCTAATGCTATTATAATTAGCGCTGCAGAAAACGAAATACAGTAAACTTCTTCAAGATAGTCATAATCTTTTAACGACTATCAGGAACATAATTTTTTTGTTAAAACAAGAGCTTGTCCGTTAGCCGCTGAACCTTTTCAAGAGTAGCAATCATGGTTGTGTAGGCCATCGCCAAGCGAATTAATTAAATTTTAGCTTTCTGTCCCTTCATCAGAGCTGGAAACATTATAAGCTTCACTGCAATCAGTAGACTCTCGTGGAGACTAAGATTGACTCATTTTCGTGTTTACAGAAAGTGGGTAACCCTATTTAAGGATTTTGCAGAACCTCTTTCCTTCTATATATCCCATGTTAGCCGTAGAGAACAGTAAATGTTAGAGGAAAATATCACATATATGAATTCCCATATTCCCATATTCCCATATTTGTTATGAATTTAAAACTCAAGATGAAATTATAAACACACATAGAAAGTGGTCTTGATCTTTCTATGGAACCATGTCCAATCAAATTATATGAGTTACTACACTCTATTCCATTCATCTCCCTTTTACTACCCAATGACTACATGCACTTAGATCTCCACTTTAAGTCTCAAGACCATGGTCTTCATGTTTAAAACGATGCTTATAGCTTGTAGTATTTATAATACATGTCAAAATTTATGTGCATGCTATCATATCATAATCATAAAGTAACTCATATTTAGATTATACTTTGCACTAGTTCTTCATGGTACAAATATAACGCCATGAGAGCAAAAAAATTTCGATAACATCTCTCCAGGAAAATGAAGTCTAAAAAAATAACCATAGCACTAAAAAAAGAGGCATTTCAAGCCTATGTCATACAAGCCATTAACAAAGTCCCAAAATTTACGAGCCTGTGCCATACAAATAATCAATGATGCTTTTTCACTCCAAAACTTGCAAAGTAAAATACTTTACCAATATTCTTCTCTTTATATATTCTTCTCATTTCATCTATTTACAAATGCTAAAATATCATGAAACCTGCAAATTGTCTGCAACATAAACATATACAAAAAATAAGAACATATAAGTATCATTTGACCAAATGATTATAAATATAAGTTTTATAAATAAAGAAAGCTTATGAAAGATAATTTACTCAATTCAAAACACCACAATATGAATGCTTAAAAAATATCAAAGAGAAGCTAGAATATGCATTTAGAAGCTAGAATTTGATTACATCATTCTAACGGTCTTGCTCTTCTATTCTTTGAACTCATCCAAATATCAAATGCATCATCCCAATCAATCATAGCAATTCCTCGTGCATCAATGGACACTAGCATCAATGCATCTAAAGTATCCAATGCCAAACTGGATCAAGAAATACTTTTGATATAATTGTGCCTAGAGAAACCTCTCTCACAAACTACAGTGCTTGCTAGATAACCAAACATATTTTCCATAACTGCATCATTCCAGGATATAAGTCCCACCAATGTTCTGATCCTAAACACACTTCCCAAGCATCATGCATGCCTTTATTTTGTGATAATCGATATAGCATGCCCACAAAATCCTCTCTCTCATTCATACATCTACACATGTCAATCACAAAACTATCAATATTGATTCGTTCTTTAACTTTTTCCAACCATTCTTGAGTTTTCTTATCAAGTTCATTTGCATCAATTGGATATGAAGATGGACTAAATATCTTCAATGCATTAAATACATATATATCCTCAAGTTGCCGAGTCAATGCATTCAACATATTTTGTACATAAATATTTTCTATGCAAACACATTCTTCAAAGCATCCAGTTTCTTGCATGATGCTATCAAATGCAATATTCAAGTCTAAGGTACCATCATTCTCATTCTCTTCATCAGAATCACTTTGTGCTAAAGCACTTGTATCATGAGTAGATTTCTTCTTATGGCTCATAAGAACGGGTTTATGAACCAAAACATGATTATGTGCATGCATCAATAGTCAATTAATTTTCTTTAGCCATATTAAAAAACATTGTAAGATGCTTTGATCCATTTCCAAAGCCATATATATCATTACTCAAGTATCTACGTGTAATTTTTTCAAGTATCAAGTCTATCAAAATGCCAATCAATGTTACATCAAATTCATTTCTTTGAAACTCTTGATTAAGCTTATTGAGCTCTGACAAAACATCAACAAGTAAGTGTATCATAAATTGAACAACAAACAAAGTAGCATGGCTATACCACTTTTTTTCATGACGTTTCCACTGCTCAAGAACAACAGATATAATATGGAACAATCTTTTCATGACTTATCCTCGTGAAAGCCATCGTATAGAATGAATTTGCAATGCTTTACCATCCATAATTGCAAATTCATGCATTAGTTGCCACATCTC
The DNA here is from genome assembly GCA_020310875.1 of Ceratopteris richardii. NCBI lineage: Eukaryota > Viridiplantae > Streptophyta > Polypodiopsida > Polypodiales > Pteridaceae > Ceratopteris > Ceratopteris richardii. Next base: position 5,256,947 of record CM035426.1, read on the forward strand.
TGCATGTCTCTTTGAAGACTTACCCAACCATGAATACACTTTACTAGCAACTTTATCCACAAAAGCAAACACATGTGGATGTGATATGAAACCATCTTTTGCCGCAAGGGTTTGTCTATGTGCGATACAATGTACGCCCATAACATGAGGCATCGCTGACTAAAACCGTGCAACCATACCTGTTCTAGAGCCAATCATGACTGATGCACCATCAATCGCTATTGAAATGAGCTTCTGAGTAGCTAATCCACTTTCAACCAAAAAAGCACTCACTGCATTATAAATTGACTCTACATCTCCATTTTCAATAGGTAGCAATTATACAAAGCTACATTTTGCAGGGTCCTTTCCTCCATTAGTCAAGAACAAAGCATAGATAATTACATGATTTTCCATAGTTCGATTTGTTCTCATCGATGAGCAAAGAATAAAAGAGACTTGAACGTACATTTGCCAAAATCGTTTTTCTCAAATAATCTCTTAAGGCAAACAACATATCCTTGCCTGATACTGGATTCACATACGATCCATACTCATCAGATGCATGTATATTAGGTATCACAAGCTCTCTTTGCAACCTGCATTGACTTGGATACTTCTCTAATGTAAGATCCTCACATGTGCAAATGTAAACAAGCTTTATGCATGTAATTATCCGCATTTTCTCAGAATGGATAATATTCTTTACCCCATGCTCAAGAGGTCCCTTGTCTTCACTACCAATTCTTTGTTTTGTGATACGAGCATGTACTACAACTTTGTGATCAACTGTTGTTGCATGATCATTCAGTGCAAATAAAAAAAAGCTTTTGGAATCCCCTTGGGTATAACCATTGACCTTCTTTGCATCCTCACAATATTGATACCTAATAACTTCTTCATTGGTCATACCTTGAGCTAGATATACCCACGTATGCAAAAGGGTCCATTGATTCTGCCATCTCCTTTTTATCTTCTTAGGTGCATCTTTAGCATGAGAAACCTGATCACTTGCAACACCTGTACTTACACCTGTATTGCAATCCATAATATTCACATGATCAACCATACTTGTGTCTACACGCATATTAGATTCTTGTGCTTCCTACAAAGAGGCAACTTCTAGATTTTGCAAATCACCAACTGGTCTTTGCCTAATACCCTTAAAAAAGACATCATCCATCTTGGATTGTAACTTTCTCTTTTTAGAGGAGCACTGTTTCTTCTCCATTTCCATCTAGCACTTGTATCAAAAACCTAACACCTAAGCCTCTGCAAAATTTTTATCATGGACCAATTATATTAGACATATTAGAATTTGTCTTATGAACGAACAAAACATATATAAAAAACATGAAGTTATCAAAGCCATAATATATACAAATGCAAGTCAATTTTGTTATGATAAAAAAATGGGAGAAACGTTACTAACCTTTAAGAGAACCAATGACCAAAGTTGAAGCACTTGTTGTAGGAGTCTCACAACTTCACAAGCTTGCAAGAGTCACCAATGCCATGTCGATCAACTCCAAGATCTAACAATTGCACATCATGATCAATTGCACATTATCAATTGCAATGCGCATTATCATTCACTCTGATTTCATAAAATCAATAAAAAGAATTTCGCCATATTCTAATCTTGTAATTAATCCCATGGTATATCCATGTATCATGTACTCCATAGATGGATCATGGAATGAATAGAGCATCATTCGTATGTGTCTAGCATATATGAGTGCATACGAGGTATACCAAATTACCAATGGCCATCCTTTGATAAGAGCATCATTAGTATATATAATATCATTGTAACATCATAATGATATGACTGTGTACCAGTAAGTTGTAACATCAAGAGATAAAAGAGCATCATTATCATATGATTATAAGCTGCAACATCATTCGGGAATTTGATGTGACTTTGTATGATTGTGTACACAATACAATGTAGCATCATTGAAATTTTGAATATGAATGTGCAGTGTGTAACATTATCTATAATGTGTTATGTCACTATCATCCTTTGAATTCAAGAAATGAGCAGGTACGTAGTGCATATTCGAGAGCAGGCTGGAGACAGAGACAGGAAAATCGCGAGTAGGGATACCGTTCGTCGTTCAATTGAAGCCTACCACCGTCTACGTCCGTCTTCGACAGTCCACTGCCGCCTGTGGTCGCTGGCACTGGAGTACGAAGAGCTGCTAATTGACGCATGCGACGCATGGTACTGAAGTCTGAGAGGCTGCTAACTAACGCGTGACTATAGAGGTTGGAGCACGGCTGCGCGAACTGAAGTTTGAGAGGTTGAGAGCACGAACTATTGTGGGGTGCTGGTCTGTGAACTGAGCACGGACTACATTAGAACTTAGAACTAGGGGAAAGACTTGTTCGTTTTCAGAAGTGCAAAGAACTAGCAAATTTTTAAAATCGAGATTCGGTTCGATTTTATTGGTTCGAATTTCAGAACCAGGGATTTCCAGAACCAGAGCGCTTTACTAGTTCAATTTTAGAACCAGGGACTTATGGAGTTTGGATTCTGGAAACTCTGGCCAGTGGCCACTGGAGTCTGGATGCAAAAAGAACTAGTAAAACTCTGGTTAGTTTTTTAGAAGCAGACTCTAGAGCTGAGACTCGGAGTATTGAACCAGGGTTTGAAGCATAATGCTGCAGGTTTTTCACTTGTCCGGCCCTTCGTCTTTGAAGCCTGGCCAATGAGACATTATAATTTATTCATATAATTTTGACTCTTGAGAAATTCAATTTAAAAAATAGGAATATCTGCACTGGTAGGCTGCAGCGGCTCGCACGACTAGAATGACCATTGATCAATGACCATGTTATATCATATTAAATATATGATATATCTTTGTTTTATATTTATATATTATTATAAAAAAATGACATGGAAATTAAACTTTTTTGATTGTCAAATGATAGACGATTTTCGTCTTCTCTTTTCACATGACAGTGAAATTTTCAAGATGAATTTTTCTCTTGACAGGCAAAATAAAATTTTACGTTTTTTGAAAATCACTAATGACAGGCAAAACACCTCTCAATTTTAGCCCATGCATGGAAGCATCAAAATTCGGTAATCACTTGTCATATTTTACTGTAATCGGCGTGAATGCAGATGCTAAGGCGCCGAAAGTTGAATAAAAAGTAGCTGAATCACTATCTTTGTCTGCTTCATCGTAGTTCTGGATCGGCGGTACATTCGGAGACCAATGACGACGATCATGCTTCCTTATTTCTTCCCTGCTCATCACTGACTCCGCATTTCATCGGTTCGTGAGTGTGAAGTTCCGAACGCGCACATCTGCCACGACGGCAGAATATTAAATATTTATGTACAACTCGTTCTGGCCATAGTCACAGGAGGGCGTACTGTAATTGTCACAATCGTATGTTGAGTTGCTCTTCTGGAACTGAGTGCACTGATATTGCCAAAGAGCCCCGGATTTCCTTTGAAACATTTTATCCACTCTTCTGGAAAGCATCGAGTGTGTTGCAGATTTTCCTCATCAACTCCGGATTTCGCCTTCGACAAAAGGAACTTCGGGGAGGTAGGCTAGGCTCATTTTATCTTCAAGTCTGCTCGACTTCTCCTCGAGGCTTTACGGCCTAGGCTATGCCTGTGGAAGAGGTCTCAGTAACTTTGTAAAATTTATCAAAGCATATCCTTTCACGCTTCTCGATGGAAAAGGCAAGCGCAGAGATGCATGATATCGCTTTCTCTCTCTGCGCGTCTCGACTCTTTTCTACGCATGACAAACGCATACCGAATAAATTTTTTTTTTTTTGAAGAAACAAGAAATTTAAAATTGATGCAAGAGAACAAACAGGACAGTGCTCCTTCCAAAAGGAAGGAAACACTTACAATATAAGTCTTTCAATATGCCACCTGATGAATGTGGCCAAATTTTCTCTGGATACAGAATGAGCTTGAAGTAATTTGGACCTCCACATATTACAAGGATACTTTTTGATCAAAGTATGAGGATTAACATCACCTAAATCATTTTTACTGGAGTTTCTGAGGCACCAATCTACTAGTCTAATCATTCCCATTATACAAGGGTAGAAATGATCTTTACAATGTTTATCAAAGATTTTACTATTCCTATCTCTCCAAATAGCCCACAGGATGTGAGCTCTCAGCAACTGCCAAATCAATATGTCCATTCTATTAGCTTCTCCAAGAAGAAGAGCTCTGGAGTTAGGGGGTTTGGTTCCAACAGTTTGACAATAAAGATAGAACACCTTCCAGTATCTGGCAGAGTTCTTGCACTTGAAAAAAAGGTGATCCAAATCTTCATTTTTGCCACAGAAATGACAATTCCCTGCATCAATTTTAAATTCCCTGGCCTTGTTGCCAGTCCATATTCTCTTATGAAGAATCAACCAAAGAAGGAAGGAGTGTTTAATGGCAAGAGGAAAGGCCCAAACACATTGAAATCTATATCTCCATTGATGAGTAGTCCAGGTTAGGGACCATTTCCTGTTAAGTCTTCCAAACAGCAGCTTGCTGCTGGTGCCAGTCCTTTTGAAGTTGTTGAACATATCCTGAGAGACATCAGCAATATAGACAGGCTTCTCCCACATATTAGCTTCCAACTTTTCCATCAGCACATTCTTTTTGTCTTGCAGGATCTGTTTACAGGCAGCAGACAAGGTATCATTGTTTAAAATTTGACTATCATCAATAAGATTACCATTGTTCATAAGATCCTTCCATCTGCTGAATACCGAATAATAGCCAGTCATGCTTCTAGAAACCGGAACTCAATATAATACGAAAGAAACTTGACTCGGCTTCCGCGGCGTGCAGGTTACATAATACAAAGACTCACCTGCTTTTCCCTGTGTCTTTCTGCAGGACCTTTAATTGGCCACACTCATGAGCATATGCCATCGAGGCTCTATGGAGACCCAGTATCAGATACTATACAGCAGTAAAACAAGTTACAAAGAAGGGACTGATAAATCATATAGATCTAAAGACCGTAACATCATAAATCTATCCTCAGAGTAGATAGGCAGAAGAACGGTAAGCTGTTCATAGCTAATTGCATGGGATCTTGCCCTGCACATGTTGTAACATACCTTCTCTCAATTAAGTTCTGTTTTTGTTGTCTCATATGCCATCGAGGCGGTCCATAGCATCGCAATAAATGTGATCCGTGCACTTCAAAAGCATTTGAGCACATAGTCATGGAGGATCCGCACCGCCATAACTTCCCTGTTCATGTCAATCCTAAAGGACACTGGCATGATCGCGATTCGCATCACTTCATGTCAATCCTGAAGGTCACTGGCATGATCGCATCACGTTTTGCATGAAATTGCTCCCGACTCTCGAGTCCCTCGATTAAGCTCTTTTCCTCATCACACGATTCACGATTCACGAATATATAACAGCACCTTTGAAAGAATGTTCTGACAGGAAGAGCTTATGAATCCACTTTCGATCTTCAGCCTCCCAGAGTCCGTAGTGTTATCTGAAGGCATCCTATGGCGTACTGTTCTGTGCATCAGTTCTCTTTTCGACTCGACAAGAAAGGAAAATTACATTAATGATGGAATGTTACATAGAAGTGGGCGGCTGGAATAAGATAAAATGACTCTATTTGGTTCCCGATCAGCGGCATTAGGGGGGTGGAATCTTTTTTTTTTTTTATAAAGGAAGTTTGGCCTTAGCCTAATCTCCCGGACTTTAATTATATTAAAGAGAAAAAGTTGCAAGTGAACGGGACTAGTGCCCATGGGACCCCCCGAATCCCACAACGCAGGGGAGGAGTCTAGCAAGCTACAAGGCATTACAAATGAGGTGGATAACATTACCATCACCCTCATGTGGGACCCATTTGGGTTTCAACTTGTTGTTTTCCAGGAGATAAATACAGTGATGTCTAAATGGTGGTGAACTCTTGACTCGGGAGATTCTTTTACCAAGGAGAAACAAGGATTTCTCGATCGACCATTCCTTAGGAGTTTGGTCGAAATTGACGGCACAGCGCTCTCTCCAAATCTTCCAGAGAGCCTCGCCTCTGATGGCATTCCATAGCCTCGAAGAGCATCCAATCGCCTCACCCAACATCACTTGTTGCCAGTTGATTTGACTCGTAATTCTCAAAACTCGGGACACGTGATGCCAGACAACACGGGACTTGGGGCAGTCAAAGAACAGGTGGGCTAAATCTTCGATGCACCGATGACAACGCTTGCACCATGGCGGCACACCACAGATTTTGTTAGCCCTTGCATTGGTCCAGATTCCTTTATGCAAGACCTGCCACATGAGAACGGACTTTTTGACCTCAATTAAGGGGTGCCAAAGAGACATGAATTTTAGCTCCCACCGAAGTTTGGTCCAAGCAAGGCACCATCTCTTGTTAAGGGTGTGGTGAACATCCACTTCCCCTTTGAAGTTCGGGAGCAACGGGGGGTGGAATCTTGGAACCTCCAAACTGCAAAGCAATTATGGAACAAGGGGTTCAAACAGTGGAAACAACTCTGGAAACAAGAGACCAGCGAGTGGATTAAGTTCGAAGAATTGAATCCGAGACTTTGAGTTACCTTTGAGGAATGGACTCTTCTTCAAAGCAGGTGTTTAGCATGGGACCGCTCAACTACAAATGGAGCAATGGTAAGAAGCTATCCAGAACCCCCAACTTCAAAGAGGATTTAGATGTTCACCACACTCTTAACAAGAGATGGTGCCTTTCTTGGACCAAACTTTGATGGGAACTAAAATTCATGTCTATTTGGCACCCCCTAATTGAGGTCAAAAAGTCCGTTCTCATGTGGCAGATCTTGCATAAAGGTATCTGGTCCAATGCAAGGGCTAACAAAATCTGTGGTGTGCCGCCATGGTGGAAGCGTTGCCATCGGTGCATCGAAGATTTAGTTCACTTGTTCTTCGACTGCCCCAAGTCCCGAGTTATCTGGCGTCACGTGACCGAAGTATTGAGACTCACGAACCAAATCAACTGGCAACAGGTGATTTTGGGTGAGGCGGTCGGCTGCTCATCGAGGTTGTGGAATGCCATCAGAGGTGAGACTCTCTGGAAGATTTGGAGGGAGCGATGTGCTGTCAATTTTGGCCAAACTCTTAAGGAATGGTCGATCGAGAAATCCTTGTTTCTCCTAGGTAAAAGAATATCCCGAGATAAGAGATCTCCACCGTTTAGACATCACTGTATTTATCTCCTCGAAAACAACAAGTTGAAACCCAAATGGGTCCCGCATGAGAGTGATGATAAATTTATCCATCTCATTTGTAATGCCCTCTAGCTTGCCATGCTCCTCCCCTGCATTGTAGAATTTGGGGGGTCCCATGGGCACTAGTCCCATTCACTTGTAACTTTGTTTCTTATTTTAATTAAAGTCCAAGAGATTAGGCTAAGACCGAACTTCCTTTTATTTAAAAAAAAAAAGGGAGATGTTTCACGAGGGTAAGAATGTGGAGCCATGGTTGGTCGTAGTGGGATGCGAAACAACATCATCAAGTGCGTCGTCAGGAGCATTTAGTGCCAAAGAGTAGTGTAGCATTATAGAGTGTCCATCATCATCAACATCGTCAACAACTGTAGCGAAGTTCGTCGTCATCAACAACTAAAGCCCATCGTCATCAGCGTCGATAGCATCCAGCATTGGAAATAGCAGAGCGGCGACTAATAGCATCCAGGGCCTAAATTTGACAGAAAGTACAATTTTTGATATGACAGGCAAAAATACTGGCCACCTATCATTCGACAATGTTTGGATGAAAATCCTTTGTCAAATGATAAGGTTAATTGAGGAAAGACAACCTGTAGATAATCGACATAAGTGCAAGCTCAGAAAGTTGATTTCTTCTTGATTACATGTCGAGAGTCGAGAAATATATGTATTAGGATGCAAATATATGCACATTCGCATAATAGAAAGCATATAAACTAACATTCACATAATACAAGACATATAAACTAGCAGACATATACAAACACCTATTGCATTCATATTATCATCTACGTATATTGCATTCATATTATCATCTACGTATATTTGCACACAAACATGTGCACACATACCACATACATACACACAAACAACACAGCTACACAACATTGATATGCACGTTTGTATACAACTCTTGAACATTCATAACAACACATAAAATACGCACCGATAAAAATGAATAGGGACACACTTTCTCACACAGGACACCTGTTGTTCTACATACCTCGCAACCTTGGACTCCTTGCGAGTCATTCTTTTCAAAAACTCTTGAACGGTTGGAATTCTTGTTGGACCTCCAACAAGTATGAAACATGATTTCTTTGATATCACTTAAGCCGAGTTTTGCATTCTCGAGTGCAACCTAAACAGGCATCTAGCACCTAAAAAAATTAAATGTATACACCAGAATGAATATTCTAGGTAAACCCAAATTTACCCTCAAATGAAAATGCAACTATAAGCTCAAGGTAGTCAAACACAAGATTACACAGCATATGAGCTCCATTATGCATATTAACAGTATGACTTGGACGAAAAAGTTAATAAAAGTGTTGATATTTATGACAAAAACTTTAATAACCTATCCAAATGATCACAAAAGAGCTTTCCAAACTTTGCTCAAGCAAGACGAAAAAGTTAATAAAAGTGTTGATGTTTATGACCCACATAAACACAAAAGAGCTTTCCAAACTTTGCTCAAGCAAGATCAGTATCAATATGCTTGGGCCCGTTTGGAATTTCCATGATAAACGGAAGGCTGACAAGGAACAAAACAACATGAAACACACTATAGAAAAACAATTTAACAAATTTAGAATTTATGGAACAGAGATCAAAGGCCTTATAGTCATATCATAGAAGAAATTAACATATAGAAGAAAGAGCAAAGTACCTTATCATTGTTTGGGTTAAATGCCTCCATCTTTGCCTTTGCTCTTGTTCATATATTTTGATAATGATGTGTGTGAACATACTTAGGACCATTAGGGCACTTTTTTCCCTCTTTAGGAGGTTTTTCCCCAGATTGTATATATGCATATAGCCCTAATGAACTACTAATCTTTATACGTTCACTTGGTAATTCATTAAGTATTTCATTTTGCTTCAAGATTCTTCTTCTTCTTCTTCTTCTTCTTCTTCTTCTTCTTCTTTGTGTTGTTAATGTGCTTCCATATACATCAAACTCCAACAATTGGTAGTATCAGAGGACTTGGCATCGAAATTTGGATTTGAGCTCATTTCGTCCTCCGAATGCACTATCAAATGCCCGTGAAGACAATTTCATTCCTTTGTACCAAAAATTTATATAGGTTCTAGTTGGCCACTACAAGTGCCTCGAAGTCTACTACAAGTCTAGCAGAGCTCGATAAGGTGGTTTTTTTCAACTTCTCGAGATACAATCATTTTCTTGCATCAGGGTATTTAGTCTATGGCCATGGCTGAAAGAAATGATGTATTCCATATGTTGGTTGTTGAGGATAGGTTAGATGGTACTAATTACCCATTGTGAGCATATATGACGCATCATGTATTGGTAGCAAAAGGATTGTGGAATATTGTGTAGGGTGTTGAAAAATGTCAAACTATGCCTCCAAATATAGTTATTGAAGGTGATGCAGATCCCATTGTCATGGAGATTTTCTCTCGTCTCTCACTTGTGAAGGCCTATAGAAGACGCATTTGGTGAAGGTAGCTAGAATTCCCTCAGAAGTCCAAGGTACATCAAAGATGTCAAAGGGAGTTCACATGCAAAGTTTGGAAGAAATCAAGAAAGTGTATGGTAGTAGTCAAAGCTTGTCAAATTTTTGGAAATTAGGGCACAAATTTCACTATCACAAATCACATGATAATTTACATACTTGGAAAGACTATCAAAGGCTGTCTTTAGCATGAAATTCACTTGTACATGGATTTTCTAGTACATTGATATACCCATGTGCATTTTGTAATGTAATATTTCCAGTTAGACCCTAGAAAGAGAATTTTTGTTATCCATATGGTATGGTATGTATAAAGATCATATAAGGGTACACATTTGTACAAATTTCCAACGTTATTAGAGATTTCTACACACCTTAATGACACCTTGAAAACTTCCAAATGTAATCAAACTTATATAAGGGAGATGTAGATGGGAGTTTTGTCTACATATTACTAAAGGAGAGCTTTAAAAACACAGAGCCCTACAAAGTTTCATCTTCATCAAAGCATATTTGGAAGGTCAAAGAGCACAAAAGCCAATTTTTAGGATCACCACAATTTTCTAGATTGAGAAAATTAAAGGCTTTAAGGGATACCACATGGCAAAAGATAATTGATCCATGTTGTATAGTCAGGATGAGCTCACATTCAAGGGTGGAGATGCATCAAAAATAAAAGCAAGAAGGATCCACATGTTTCTTTCACCTGGATAAGCTTCATTTGATAGTCAAGATCAATAGTGCATAATTCTTCCAAAAATAGGAGTTCATATTGTCCAAATCCATGTCAGCATTGATCCGACGATTGAGATCTTTCCATATACAAGGTTTCCTATATTTAATATAAAGAAGAAATCCTAACCATCCATTTGACAAATCCAATGGTTGTAAACAAAAGTATTTGATCCTAGGGTTGAGAGTTGATTTGTCAACAACCCAAGAGCCTAGATTCATTCAAAAAATTATAAAAATTCCCTTTCAAACTGGTGGAAAATCATTGTTATGCATCCATTGGTCCTTGCTAGCACATGGTTTTCTTGTGAGGATCACCCTCACTTGAGTGCATGAGGATCCAAGGTGGGCTATTAAGAGCATAGTTCATAGATACAAATTTAGTTAGACTTCCAAACTAGGATATAATTATAAAATCAATAGTTTCTTTCTCTTTGCTCATCTTGAATGGAGCATGTGAGTGAGTTAGATTTTGGTTTATATATATTAGAATTCTTTAGATAGTGTTGATATATTTAGGTAGTGATGTGTGTGAACACACTAGGACCGTCGTGGCACTTTTTTCCCTCTTTAAGAGGTTTTTCTCTCGGCTTGTATATACGTCTATTGCCCTAATGGGCTACTTATCTTTGTACATTCTCTAGTAATACATTCAGTATTGTGTGTTATGCTCCAAGCTTCTTCTTCTTCTTCTTTGTGTTGTTTGTGTGCTTTCGTAAACGTCTAACTCCAACAATTGGTATCAGATTAGGTCACCGATTCATCTAGGGCATCGTCTACACCTCTCAAGTCACAGTCTCAGAATCACCTCTCTGGCCGAAATCGCGATCTGAGCTCGTTTCAGCCTTTGAATGCACTATCATAGTGCTTGTGTAGGCTATTTCGTCTTTTTGTGCCAAACGTATATACTTGTTTTGGTTCGACAGTATAAGCATCTGGAAGTCTCCTATAGGTTTAGCAGAACTCGTCTGTGTAGTTCCGTTCAACTTTTTGAGATACAGTCAATTTTTTGCATCAAGGTATTTTAGTCACCGGCCATGGCTGAAAGCAGTGACATATTTCGTATGTTGGATGTTGATGATAATTTGGATGGTACCAACTACCCGTTGTGGGCTTATATGATGTGACATGTATTGGTTGCAAAAGGACTGTGGAACATTGTGCAGGGTGTTGAAAAACGTCCTATCACACCTGCAACTGTTACAATTGCAAGTACTGAAGCTGATGCAGATGGTGTCGAAGATGATGATATTTTGCATATTCCTATTCGTACTGCGGTTTCTGCTGCACCTACTACAGAGCAGATTTGTTGGGATGGCAGAGATGCCCAAGCACATGCTTTGATAGCTTTTTCTGTCAAACGTGCCATTATTCCTCACATATGCTCTTGCAGAACAGCTAAGGATGCTTGGGATACTCTTACCACGTTGTACCAAGCTAGGAATGAGGCTCGTTTTGCTTACCTCCAAAAATAGTCAGAGAGTGAGCACATGAATGAAGGTGATTCCATGGACAATTTTCTAACAAAAATCAAAGACTTGAAGGAACAATTAATTTCTACTGATGAGGTTATACCAGATAGCTCACTTGCGCAGACCGTTCTAAATGGTCTTCCTGATTCATATCAGAGTTTTGCTTCTACTCTTCGATTGATGATGAAAGGCAATCCAAATGCCTTGTCATTTGAGGACTTAGTCTCTATTCTGTTGCAGGAAGATCAGTCCAGGCAGAACAGGTCCATTATGTGTGTTGCAGATCAAGCTTTCCTGGCTAGTCAGAAGGGCAAAGGAACATGGAGCTCTTCTACTATTAAACAGAAATCTGCAAATGCTGCACATTTGAAGAACCAAGATAAAGATGAGAAAAAATCAGAAAAGCAGAAATTGTTCTGCAAGTACTATAAAGGAAATGATCATATCATAAAGAACTATCCAAAACTGGCTACTAAAGAGGCAAAGAAGAAAGAGGCTGGAATGGTTGTTGCAGAGCCCTCTACACCAAAAACAGAGTCTACTAATCTTGTGCAGGAAGAAGAATGGGCGTTTACTACTGTTTGCAGTTTTGACCCATTTTCTCATGAACAGTGTATGTCTGCAGTAGACTCAGATGTTTAGTACTTTGACAGTGGGGCCACCAAACATATTACCTCGCAGCATAGTTTCTTCTCTTCACTCGAGCCTGCCCCTACAGGGAATATTATTACATGCGCCAATAACTCCTCTTATCCTGTTATGGGAGTTGGTAAGATCATTTTGACTACAGCTGATGGTAGTTCTTTCACTTTGTCAGATGCTTTGTTTGTGCCAGGGATCAAGAAAAATTTATTATCAGTTTCTCCATTAGGCAAGATTGGCTTGGTTGTGAAATTTGTTGATGACAGGTGTACAGTTCATGATCTATCAAATGGCAATGTGGTTATTGCTTGTGGCCTTCTATGTCGTGGGCTATATAAGCTCATAGACTATGAAAGATCTGTAAATGATTTGGCATGTGTAGTACATGATTCTCAGGCTATGTCAGATGCAAAGCTTTGGTATACACACGCTTTGGTCATCTGAATTTTGCTAGTTTGCTACTCTTGTAGAAATCTAAAATGGTGTCCTCTTTGCCCAAACTTGAGGCACCGGGAAAACATGTTTGTGAAGGCTGTATTTTGGGCAAAATGCAGCATTCCTCCTTTCCAAAATATGGTTCAGTTCGGGCTACTCAGAAATTGCAGCTTGTACATAGTGATGTCTGTGGTCCTATGCACACACCTTCTTTTGGAAATTATCTTTACTTCGTGACTTTCATCGATTACTTTTCCAGGCATGCATGGGTATATCCATTGAAGGCAAAGTCTGAAGTGTTCATGTGCTTCGAACAGTTTTTCATTTTGGCTGAAAATCTGTCAGCATGTGAAATGGGCACCCTCCGTTCTGATCAAGGAGGGGAATATATGTCTTCTGATTTTAATGCATTTCTGGCGGAATGTGGGATAAAACACGAGTGTACAGTGCCGTATACATCTCAATAGAATGGAGTTGCTGAATGAAAGAACAAGTCACTAATGGAGATGGCGAGGTGTGTGGTCAAGAGTCATGTATCTTCTCATACCAAGCACATGGTGCTTGCTTTAAACCATATAATGCCTTCTTTAACCTGCACACCTGGTTTTCATGCCCTTTCTACACAAAGCCACGGGGTTGAAAAACATACACTTCTTCATGCAAGTCACCATTCAGAAATGCTGTTTTAATGTCCAACTGATGTACATTCTAACCATGATGGTCTAGAAGTGCACAAATGCTCCGAACAGTAGTCATATGGCATGTAGGTGCAAAGGTTTCATCAAAATCAATGCCTCTTTCCTGCGCATAACCCTTTGTAACAAGCCTAGCCTTATACCTGTCAACTGTACCATCAGGTTTACGCTTCAGCTTGTATACCCACTTAGTGCCAATGGCCTTCTTGCCAGGAGGCAAGTCACATAAAGACCATGTACCATTCTTCATTATAGCATCATATTCAGATTGCATAGCAGCCATCCAATTTTCTGAATTCTGTGCTTCATCAAAAGAAACAGGCTCATTCTCATCACAGAGACTAGACGCAGCCATAGCATAGCAATCTGATGCAAAGGAGGCACTATGAGAGCCTGAACAAGTACGATATGACAAAGGTGCATCTAATTTGCTATCACGCAAAGTCTGCACTAGCCATTTTGGCATAGTTTTTGCCTGCTCAATATCAGCTCTCTCATCAACAAGTGCATCATGTAAATTTGCATCAGAAATGGAATGATCTGCATCATCATATGAAACCTGCAAAGGTTGAGAAGTTGCCTCATTAGGATCTGCACTAGACTGTCCACGGCCAATACAATGCTCAGCCTTATTACTATATGCCTCCTCAGAATTACCCATACCAGGCTCAACAGAGACCTCAACCTGTCGTAGCTCAGCAGCCACCCCCACCAGCGAATGTCATCTCAGTCAAATACGCTGCTGCAGAAGAGAACCTAAGTAGGGCCTTAGTGCCTTCTTCACCTTTGATCACAGAGAGTGACCCACACTCAAACAGTTTTGACTCTACACATGTAGATAGTCCACCCGCTTATTACACAGAGTCACCAGAACATGTAGAAACATATCATTATGATAGTCCACCAGTGGAACCTAGTTGGGAGCCAGACTACGCTCATGTGATGTACACAAACCCAAATCCACGGCCCCAATTGAGACAACAAAGACCACAGGGTCCTAGAGGACCATGCTTTAGGTGCCAAGGAGATCACTTCATAAAGGATTGTCCGCATCCCCCGATATCAGGACAGTCACAGTACTATAACATCCAAGGCTTTTGTGCCGATTGTGGCAAAGAGCACATAATCAAAGATTGTCCTAAGAACCCTGTTAATGCTTCGAATGTGACACCGATCAATGTGATAGGTATTGTAAATAACGCAGATGGATACAACCCTACATACGTGCCTATCCAAGCTATCACAAGAGCCCAGGCGCTCTTACAGAACCAAAAGCTTAATCAGGAGAAAGTAGTCGGAAGTAGTGAAGTTGCAGAATCTAGCAGTAAAAAGACAAAATCTTGGAAAGATTCTAGAGAAAGAATAAAGAGAAAGTGGAGTAAAAAGATAACGGAGTTGGAAGGAAGTTTAAAGGAATCTAGAGCCAAAATCCAAGAATTGACTTCACAGGAATTGAATCAAGAGAATCCAGCTCAGAAATCAGGATCAGTTTTAGCGGAACCCATACAAGAAAATCTAGACATGATGTTTCGTGCATATCAGGCTAGATTAAAAGAGGGACCTCAGGTAGGTGAAATGAGCAAAAACTACCCTCGAGCTGATCTAGAAATTGAGAGAACTAAACTTTGCATGAAGATGGTAGAACTAGCACAAGCTTTGTTCGAAGCCTCTAGATATCTTAATTGGAATAACATGGCAAAACCCGAATTACACTTTCAAGGACTAATGGAGAGGCTAGAATACTTGATTGAAAGCAAAGAGAAAAAGGATCAGCCTAGGAACCCTATTGTCCCAGAGACACAAGAAAGGAATGCGCCATCCCTGTCTCAAGTACCCAACTCAGAAAGTCAAGACAAATTGTCTTCCATACATAGGTACTCACATGAATTTTTGAGAGAGATCCAAGAAGAGAAATGGAGAAAGGAACAAGGAACCCATCCTCCTATTCAAGAAATAGACGACTTGCAGGAACAATTTCCCCAAGACATTCCCTCTATATACGATGAGGTAGAGGAAGAACAACTGAGTGAACACACAAGATTTGAATCTAATTCTTTACAAGAATTACCTCAGTTCACAGGACCTTGGGAAGCAAAGTCTATTAGTATGAGAGCACCCACGATAATAGTGAGGAATGAAGAATCAGTAATCCCTAGAAACACGGAAGTGATCAAGAATACCAAAGTACAATGTAATCTCACTCTAGAGGAGCTGCTGAAGATAAAACCAAAATTGTGGAAACATGTAGCAAATCAATTCCCTGAGCTTGCTACTACTCCCTCACAAATAGCATCACAAAACAAGGTACCAGAAATACCCGTAGAAAAGATCGGAGATGTAAGCGAAGGAGAGGAAGGTAACACTTATCTTCCGATAACCCATCAGGGCTACACCACGAAAGCCATCTTAGATTCAGGAGCCGGAGTAGCGATAGCTACCACCGCTTTATGGAAACGTTGGGGTAAGCTAGCATTGAGACCCACCAGGATGAAGCTACAAATGGCTGATGGACACATAGAAAAACCATTAGGCTTACTAGAAGGCATATCTCTCACCACTTGTGGTGTGGAATTTGAGCATACCTTTGCCATTTGTGACTTTGCAAAAAATCATGCTTATGAGATGATATTGGGACGACCATTCATGCGTCAGTTGCAAATTGTACAAGATTGGGGAACCAATTCTTTGTACTTGCAACATTTAGGAGTGACTACCAAAGTCAATCTTAAAGACTATTCACATCGAGATGTACCCCCAATACAATGGAATACCATCCATAAGACACAAGTAGAAACAGAATCCGTGCACTCATTAGAATCAGATCCTTCTTGGTTGCATGAGGATACTCATTTATGGATGTGTAAAGTAGCCAAACAAGAGGAAGAAAGATTAGAAGCAAGGACCTTAGGTGCAGAACAACATCCACGAACACTTCAAGATCCAGCTTATGCACCTGTAGTATTCCCAGACGAAGAGTTTGAACCCCATGGTTGGGCGGAAATCCTAGCAACCATGGACGTAGCCATCAATGAAGAACAATGGACACCCCACTGTGACGAGGATGGCTATGATATCTCAGTTTTCACGATAGAGCCAATCATGTGCGATGCAATTTTAGAAGAGTGTGAACCTAACACTGATGCATTTGAGGATGCAAGTGATTTTGATTTAGAATCAATTATCATGGACCCACCCTTTGCATCAGAGGAAGAATATTTTTTCGAAGTAGAGACTCACACTCAGAGACACGAGGAAATTACGAATGAGGTGAGGTTAGCCACAGAAGTGACTAATAAGAGTGAAGGCAAGAAAAGAAAGAAGAAAGAAAACATGTCAGAAAAAGAAGAATCTTTGTTTGAGGTACCCGAGAATTTCAAGAAATATGAAATCGAAGATAGAAGAATCATGGTATGAATGCCTAATAGAAAAGCGAATGACGGACAAGTATATGATAACCGAGAGAAAACCAAGAAAGTAATAGTTGCCATAGAAGGAGAAGAAGAAAAATGTACATACATAGGACATGATTTGTCGAAGGAAGAAGAAGAAGAGCTAGTTGCCCTATTGCGCGAATATAGAGATGTTTTTGCATGGAGTTACAAAGATTTGAAAGGAGTAGATCCAGATATATGTTCTCATAGAATCCCTATGACTCCAGATGCAAAACCGACAAAACAGAAACCTTACACGTACAATGATAACTATGCTGCGAAGATTAAAGAGGAGATAGATCGCTTGATAGAAGCAGGATTCATTTACGAAATTGAGCATACCGAATGGGTATCCCCCATTGTGGTTGTGCCCAAGAAGAATGGAAAATTGCGTGTGTGTATTAACCTTAAAAAAGTTAATGCCGCAACGATTAGAGACAGTTATCCTCTTCCTATCACAGAACATCTATTGGAAAGAGTTGCGGGCAAGGAAGTTTACAGCTTTCTTGATGGATTCTCAGGTTATAATCAAGTAGCCATTGCTCCAGAGGACCAACACAAGACGGCTTTTGCCACTGAATGGGGCATATTTGCATTTCGTGTAATGCCATTTGGCTTAACAAATGCACCCGCCACTTTCCAGCGACTCATGTGTCATGTTTTTAAGGAATTTTTACGCAAGAGCTTGGAAGTTTATGTCGATGACTTATGTGCTCATTCAAATGTAAGATAGACACATATCCCATAGTTAAGACAAATATTTGACAAATGTCGAGAATATCAGGTTTGTTTGAACCCAGAAAAGTGCGTTTTCATGGTCAGACAAGGCAAAATTCTAGGACACATTGTGTCAAAAAATGGAATCTCTACGGATGAAGAAAAGGTGAAGGTAATTGCAGATTTACCTAGACCAACTAATGTGAAAGAGGTACAGGCATTTATGGGCCATTGCGGTTATTATAAGAGATTCATACACATGTATGCAATCATAGCCAAGCCTTTGTACTCTCTTTTAACCAATTTCGAATGGACAAATGAATGTGAAAATTCATTCAATGAACGTAAACGACGCTTATGCTCAGCACCTATATTGACTACCCCAGATTGGAGTAAGCCATTCCATGTACATGTGGATGCATCCAATTACGCCATAGGATGTGTGTTAGCACAACCCACGAATGAAGGTAATATAGATCTCCCCATAGCTTACGCGAGCAGACAATTGAACGCAGCACAAAGAAATTACACCACGACGGAACGAGAAGGATTAGGGATGATCTACGCAGTAAAGAAGTTTAGGCACTACTTGTTGGCCAACAAATTCAAGTTCTTTACAGATCATCAAGCCCTATTGTATTTAGTCAACAAGCCATGTAACACAGGACGACTAATACGTTGGTTTCTATTACTCATGGAGTATGATTTTGAAGTCGTAGTCAGGAAAGGAAAGACACATCTTAGAGCTGACCACCTTTCAAGATTAACCTCAGGAGAAGCTCCTCAAGGAGTAGCGAATGATCTACCAGATGCATACTTGTTTAATCTTGAGATAGCACCAGAATGGGCTAAGCCTATAGTCCCTATTCTCACATATGGACCCAAGAATCCTAGGATAAAGATCAAAGAAGGAGAGATTACCAAGTCTCAGAGATACCAAATAATGGCAGGAAGCATATATAAACAGGATAATCAAAAGATTCTTGCTTGTTGTGTAGATGAATCAGAACATGCGAATTGGTTGCAATTAGCACACATAGGTGCATTAAAGCAACATCATTCAAAACATCGAACATTACAGACTCTGCATAGATTAGGTGTATATTGGCCTACAATGGAAGCAGATGTCTACAGGTTGTGTAAGGAATGCCATGTTTGTTGTGAAAGACCACCAGTAGAGCATGCTACATTATATCACGTGTCTCTCACACCAGACTGGAGTGAACAATTAGTGACATACTTGAGGACGAACACATTCCCTCAAGGAATGACCTTAGCTCGACAACGTAGTCTAGAGCAAGAAGCTCACGACTATTCACTTATTGGCGATAACCTATACAAAAGAGGACGAGATGGATATCTAAGACAATGCGTACATGAGAGCGATTATCTGAGCATACTAGAGACTGCACACCAAGGTGTTGCAGGAGGTCATTTTGGACCCGATAGGATAATCAAAGCCATCCTCTTTGCAGGATTATGGTGGCCCACTCTTCACATGGATGCTCATACCTATGTTAAGAGATGTGATGTGTGCCAAAGAACTCAGTTTCCTACTCGCACAGATGAAATGCCATTGAAACCCATGATGGGCGGACGTGCATTTTCAAAGTGGGGTATAGACTTTGTAGGACCCATTAACCCCCCTGCAAAAGGTACACATGCTGAATACATTATTGTTGCCACAGATTATCTTATGAAATGGGTAGAGGCAAAAGCCACGAAAAAGAATGATGCACACACAACTGCAAAATTCTTATTTGAGAATGTCTTCACAAGATATGGATTGCCTATAGAGTTAGTGAGCGATCGAGGCACTCACTTTCTAAACCAAGTCATTGAATATTTGTTACAGGATTTTATGGTGATTCACAAGAAATCCGCACCATATCATCCTCAGGCCAATGGTTAGGCTGAAAGCACTAATAAGATCCTTTGTAACGTACTGACGAAACTTGTGAACAACAAACGTTCAGATTGGAACAAACAGTTACATCACGCTGTTTGGGCATATCGAGTGGCCTAGAAGACCGTACTCAATGCAACTCCCTTTCAGATGGTTTTTGGTCAGAATGCTGTGCTCCCTTTGGACTTCTTGATACCGACCCTTAAGGTTGCACAAGAACATCAGTGGACCGGCCATGAATTATCAGCGAGAATAATGGACTTGGAACGATTAGGTGAAACCAGGTTGAAGGCAGCAGCAGGAATATATGCAGCGAAGAAGCGACAGAAAGCATATTTTGATGCACATGTGAAAGATAAAGGCCTAAAAGAAGGAGATTTAGTTCTAGTATATACGCTAAAGCAACACGCACGTAAGTTAGAAAAGCGAGGTTATGGACCTATGATCATTAACAGACTCTCAACAAGTGGAGCAGTACAGTTAGCCACTTTAGAAGGAGATATAATGCCTAATTATATTAGTGGCTGTAGAGTCAAGCTGTATCAGGACCCTCTTACTGAGGATATGCTTAGACGACTCACGTTGGCAAAGAAGCGTAAGGAGGAAGAAAATAGAATACGAGTGGAAGCTCAGGCAGAAGCAATAGAACGCATTAAACGCATGAAGTTAAGAAGACAAGGACTAGGAAGAGAATATTATAACCATCTGGAAAGTACACCCAGATATCCCATGGCCATGTGTCAAGTAAAGTCAAACACTCATCCTAGTATAGTGGACAGGAGACCATTCATTACAGTCAGGCTAGAGCACGGCAACCCTTGCCAAGAGCTCAGGGCTCTAATTGACTCAGGTGCTGCGACTAGTGCGATTAGATGGTCCCACTATAAGGATTCAGGAATAGAAATGCGGCCAATTGAGGCATACCTCATAGGCCTAGGAGGCATGGAAACCCCTTGCATGGGTGAGGTGGACCTTCCTATCCTCATTAAGGATGTGACCATGACAGCGAAGCTACTAGTGTGCCATGATGACGACCTGATAGAACCCCTAATCCTTGGCCAAGATTGGCTATACGATCACTCAGTGGACCTAAATCTTAGACAAGGCTCCTTACAGATTGGAACCTTAGAACAGAAGCGAGTGATACCGCTTGACTTCCCTAACGGCATTCCGATTGAGGTTTGTAACCCTAGACCCTATGAAACGCATGCGACGGAAGACCGGAAGATCTTGGGTCAGACCAGTCACGTTACGTCTACACCAACCCACTCGGGCTTGGCTAGGGACAATTGTCAATCAGAAGGACGACAGGAGATCTTCCCTGGGGCTTCCTGCAAACTAGAAGGGGCAGCTACCCAACCGCTAGGGCAGATGAACACAATCAGCGGTCAGGTGGGTTGCATCAGCGGCCAAATGAGCACAACACCCTGCGGTGCTCATCCTTCTAAACTTGCTGCGGACTAGCCTAGATTAAAGATAAATAATGAATCACTTCGTAATGGGCAGGTCACACAAGTGTTGGATCTCCCTTCTTTTCCAAAGCAGAGCGTCCAATGGACCTCTCAAACCCAACCACGAATGAGTCAACCACAATAGAGGAACCCAGACCGACGACACCACCAGACAAGGCAAACAAAGCAGCAGTATCAACATCACAGAACAAGTGGCACGAAACAAATATGGGTGCCAAAAGGACAGCAACCACAAGCTATTGGCAACACTGCAGATGAGAACAGGACAAAGTTTCACCAGAAGCAGAGTGAGCATCCAAAGTCCCCTCGATCTTCTTCTACAAGTACTCGACAGATTTGGATCACCAAGAAATACCTTATCCATAGACCCACACCCACGCAGATTTGGGTACCCAAGCAATGTATTATAGCCCAACCCTCAAGCCATGTAATATATACCCCTCCGAAATCTTTTCATCCTTCAATACCACCAAACCCGATACCACTTTTTGTCCCTCAGCAGAAACACCCCACCCACTCAAAGACTCTTAGGAAATGGATATCGAAACGTATCCAGACGTCTTCTTGTACCCCCTTATCTAACAATTCTCCCACCCCATTTAAACTCCACCCTTGTAATAATTCACCTTCAACCAAACCTTGTACAAATTCATACACCAAAACCCCACATCATGCATAATAAAAGCTCATCAAGAAATGTATGCATAATCTGAACCATGTAGGCGTCTAGAGACCTGCATTAGCTCTGCAAAAATATCATTGCATCAATCACTTCACGACACTTGGCTACACGGTTTACACATCGGTTATGGAAAGGGATTGCGGTCTCACCTTAATGGGATCATAATTAATTTCCATACTAATGTGTTAATCTTTTGTAGCAGATCTTTTCCATTAGCTCATCAGTCATCATGCAAACCGAAGCAGGACCATCAGAGGCTGGCCCTAGTGCACCGATGGCCACTATTGGAGAATTACTAGCAGAATCTTATCCTACGGTGCAACCACCAGAGTTTCAAGGTTTTCCAGGACCCATGCCAATCGATGATCCTCCTAGAGGATACACCGAGAAGATTCATCGTAACTCTCATTGGTTTCAAGGCCTAGCAGGACCATTAGCAGACGCTGATTTCATATTTGAGGCCAATTTGGCATTTGATCTTCGTACATGGACCAAGTACCAGTTCTTTTCACGAGAATTTGAAGGACTGCAGAATACACAAGATTTAATGCACGTTTGGGCACGAACGGGATTTACAGAATACTTTAGTGACCCTCTGCCTAAACCCGATTTTTACAGATGCTTTTACTTGGTAACCACCTTAATGGCTTCAGAGAACAAGGATCTACCCGGCACATTCATGTTACCATCCTTGGTAAATGATCCTCCATTCAGAAGGTTTTATTTGTCTAAAGATTTAATTCGCGCAGCTCTGAAAATACATGGAACACACACTCCAACGGAGAAAGAACGGCTAGTCCCAAAACAGATGAAGCGTGGTGACGTAACTAAGTGGGAGGATATTTCTGCTATAACACCTGAGCTCTCTAAGCCATTACGGATATGCATGCAGCACTTTGCTTTCCCGGCTCAGGATCGTTTTACCATGCCTCACAAGGGAATCTGGTTTGGATTGTACTTAGCATGTACTGGACCTCAAACGGTTGATCTAGCCAGCTGGATCATTGATCAGCTCTATTTTGTTGGCGAAAACTTCGGCTCTAACGCCACTGTTGCGGAAATACTTTCGCCCTGAAGGTGGGTTTTGCGACAAAGCTTGAACTCTGTCAGGCCTGCGGAAATTGTCGCGCCACCGTAGTAGAATGCTAAGCTAGAGTGATTCAGAACACTTCTGTAATCAACAGTAGCTTAGCCTAATTAACGTCGCCTTAACTGTGTTATCCTGCGACACAAGTTCCACCGGAACTTCACCAGACTATTACTGGACTGACACCGTAATCGTACCGGAACTTCACCGAAATAAACTTAGTTCTGCTCGTGATTGCTTCAGATGAACTTATGTGAAGTAAGGAAGTAGTGTGTGAGCTTCCTTCACCGAATGAACTTCCTTCTGGAAACTTCACAGTTCTAAAATGCTACTTTCCGGTTAACTTTTGTACTGTGTGTACATCTTCATTCCACCGGAAACTGTGATCAGCTTAAAGTAGAGATGTCTAGCTACAAGATGAGCTATCTCTCATACAAAGCTTCGAACTCTGCTACGAGTTATACTTCGTTGTTCTACCGAAAAAACTTGTTTTCTGAGAAACTGTAACTGACCGGAAATTACTGAAATATGTTTACTGAGTAAACTGTTATTCACTGAAACATGCGTTTACAGAGAAGGTACTGAAGCACGTTTAGTAACGAGTCGTGACAGTTAACGATAAACGGAAACTTCCTACCGTAACACGAAATAGCTTTAGATTCTTTACAAGTAAAGATTACGCGCAGACATCCACATGAACATGTGTTTTCAATTAGAGAAGATGTGTACAAGTAAGCTTGGCCTCTTCTTGCTCAAGCTACAGAAACTCTCCTACAGTGAGTAGTTTCTTATTACCATCTCTCTTCAGATGAAAATACCCGACACTTCAAGCTTGTGTTATTCATCTGTACATACGCGATCTATGGCGTCTTCTGAGAACTTCTAACTCTCTCTTCACTCATACGCGATCTATGGCGTCTTCTCTCTTCCTTCTCTATATCTGTCTCTCGTTCTCCTCTGTGTATCATCCTCTCTCTCGTTCTTCAAATCTTGCTCTATATATATATATACACTTCCCTTTGGCACTCCTCTGTGCTGTCATTCTTCAATTTACGTTATGCGCGCCTTACGCGCCCACCGCGGTTAATTTGCTCTGTTATGCGCACACCGTGCAGTAACTTCGCATACTGTACACCTGTGCATAGATTTTCCAGAAGATTCTGTTTCTCTCTTTGTCTGTTGCGTCAAATTCGTGAGTGTTTCCTTAACAGCTCCCCCTCAATCACTAATTTGACCTCTTCCGGTCTTTCATATATCTTTCTTTCTTTTATACCTGCCATCTCTTTGAATCTGTTTGTCTTCATTCCATCCAAGCTTTTAGTCAGAATGTCTGCAATCTGATCTTTCGTAGGAGTGTAGACTATTTCTATTTCTTTCTCCATTACTTTTTCCCTTAGGAAATGATACTGAATCTCTATGTGTTTTGTTCTTGCATGAAACACAGGATTCGCTGCAAGATACAGCGAGCTCATATTATCTCCATGTATAATTGGTATACCTTGATCTATACCCATGCTTTTAAGTAAAATCTGCATCCATATTACTTCTTTTGCTGCTTCTACCAGTCCTTTGTATTCTGCTTCTGTTGACGATAAAGCTACTGTGTGTTGTTTCTTCGAACACCAGCTTACCAGCTTATCTCCTAGGTATATCATATACCCGTGCGTTGATCTTCGGTCATCTTGACTTCCTACCCAATCTGAGTCACTATATGCTCTGAGCTTTATATCTGACGTAAAAGGATAATATAATCCTTCCTTTATAGTTCTTCTGATATATCTGAGAACTCTTTGTCCTGCAACCCAGTGTTGCTCTGTCGGACAATGCATAAACTGTGAGAGAACTCCCACCGGGAAACTGAGATCCGGTCTTGTTAGCGTAGCATATATTAGGCTTCCTACCAACGATTGATACTTCTTCATATCTTTGAATTCTGTTCCACTATATTTGCTGAGTTTATGATTTACTTCAAGCGGTGTTGAAGCTTCTCTGCAATTCTCCATGTTGAACTTCTTCAATAAGTTCAGGAGATACCTTTCTTGTGTGACATATACACCATGATCTGTATATGTGATTTCCATACCTAGAAAGTATGATAACTTTCCCAGGTCACTGATCTTGAACTCTCTTTCTAGTAGTTTCTTTACCTCTGTGATTCCTGCATCTGAGGTACCTGTAATTATTATGTCATCTACATAGATACAAATGTATATCATTCCTTCTTCTGTCCTTTTGATGAGTAGACTTGCATCTGCCTTCGAGCTTTGGTATCCAAGTTCATTGAGATATTTCACAAGTCTGTAGTTCCAAGCTCTTGGGGCTTGTTTTAGTCCATAAAGTGCTTTTCTTAACCTGCAAACAAAATTTGGGTATCTGGAACTTATAAACCCTTCTGGTTGTTCCATATAGACTTCATCTGATATATATCCATTCAGGAATGCATTCTTTATATCTAGCTGACTTAGCTTCCATCCTTTTGATGCTGCTATAGCAATCACTATTCTTATGGTTGACATCTTTGCCACCGGACTGAACGTCTCGTCATAGTCTATGCCATGCGTCTGAGCATAGCCCTTGATAACCAGTCTCGCTTTATGTCTGGCTATCCTTCCATCTGCAAGTTTCTTTATTTTGAACACCCATTTATTTCCGATTACTTTCTTACCGTTCGGTTTAGGAACAAGCTCCCATGTCTTGTTCTCTTCTAGTGCGGTGAGTTCTTCTTCCATTGCTTCTTGCCATTGCTTCTTGCCTTTGGCTTCGTCATAGCTCTGAGGCTCTTCCTCTTCTTTAACCATATATGCATAATCTTGTTGAGTTATATATGATGTATCATACAAGTATCTCTCCGGTTGTCTTCTTACTCTGTTCGACCTTCTTAGCTCATATTCTTCCTGTGTCTGAGTACATGTCTTCATCTTCGTTCCTTATACCTGTTCCAGTCCTGGACGTACTTGCCTCGTCTTCTCTGTTTACCTGAACGATTGTTTTACCTTTCTCTTTTCTTTTTATCTCTTCTTCAAATTCTTCAGCTGTATGATTCTGATCTGCATACCAGCTTTTCTGTTCATCAAATGTTACATCCCTGGAAACAGTAAAATGTTTGGTTAGAGGACTCCATAACCTGTAACCCATCTGCTTTTCATCATATCCGACGAATACATATTTCTCTGCTTTCGGTTCAAGCTTGTGTCTGAGTTGAGACGGTACATAAGCATATGCTACTGATCCAAACACTTTGCAGTGATCAAGTGTTGGCTTCTTTCCCCACCAAGCTTCATAAGGGGTCATTCCTTCTAAGGCTGTACATGGTAATCTGTTTACCAAGTATGTAGCTGTATTTACGGCTTCAGCCCAAAAATAATCTGGGCAATTATTTTCTTTTAGCATAGCCCGTGCAAACTCGACTAGAGTTCGGTTTCTCCTTTCTGCTACACCGTTTTGTTGTGGTGTATATCTGCAGGTTATTTCTCTCTTAATACCTGCATTCCAAAGATAGTCATTGAATTCATGGGAGAAGTATTCTCCCCCTCCATCAGACCTCAGTCTTTTAAGTTTTTGTCCGGTGAGTCTTTCAGCATATGCATGAAAATGCCTGAAAGCTCCAAACACTTCTGACTTTTCCTTCAAAACATAAAGAGTTATCCACCTTGTTGCATCATCAATGAATAAAACATAGTACCTTGATCCGCTGATTGATCCTTCTTTCGTTGGTCCCCATACATCTGTATGTATGAGTTCCAGCACATTGTCATGTTTGAATCCTTTCTTCTAGAAAGGTAGCCTGTGGGCTTTTCCCATCTGACAGGCTTCGCATTTGTGAATCATATGTTGGTTCTGTACGTTCGGTAATCCCAGTACAGACTGATTTGCTATCATAGCTTTGATTCCTTTTTCGTGAAAATGACCTAATCTCTTGTGCCAGAGATCAAGTTCTGTAATTACCTTTTCATCATGTGTGAGCAGCGCTTGGCCAATGTTCCCTTGTACTCTTAAGGTAAAGAGTCTGCCTTCTTTCTTACCAGAAACGATCTGATAATATCCGTTCTGTGGATCTTCTACAAATACTCCTTTGTTTGTAAATCTGACCTGAAACCCTTTTTCGACTATCTGTCCCACACTGATCAGATTTTTTGGTATTGTTGGAACATACAAAACATTAGTTAGCAAATCTGCTCCACTCTTGCATTTCACCTTTCCGATTGATCGTACTTTGTGTCTTGTATTGTCACCTGTTTGAACAGTGTGACTCGCACTTCCCTTTTCCAATTCTGACATCAATTCTATGTTTCCTGACAAGTGATTAGAACATCCAGAGTCAATGTAAAATACCTTTAGATCTTCGTTATCAGATGTGCTGATTGAGTTCATCATCAATGATGTATGACTTTCATTCTGTGTGTCATTTGCGTAGTTGTTGTAGGTGGTGTTGTAGGATTGACTCTGTCCCCAACTTCTTGTTCCACCTCTACCGTAGCCTCCTCTTTGGCTTTGTCTTCCTCTTTGGAAGTTACTCTGATTTCTTCCGCTTCTGCCTCTGCTATTATTGTTCTGGCTTTGATTTGATCCCTGTTGGTTGTGCCAACAGTCATGCGCCAAATGATTACTTAGTCCGCAAATCCAGCAGACTTTCTTGTTAGTATTCTGACTACTTTTTCCTCTTGCTCTTCCTCTGCCAGTGCCTTTCCCTCTTGCGTAATAGGCCTGAGAACTTGATTCTTCTTCGTCTTTTGACTTACCTTTGTCTTTCTTCTTGTTCTTCATGTACATTGCAGAGCTATGTCCTTTATCTGCGTCTCCTTTCAGGTCTTGCTCATATGTGAGCATCAAACCAAGCAGCTGATTTAGCTCTGGTACAAAATGATTTAGGGAGAGTTCAGTTGATAGTACGAAAGGTTTCCACCTTTCATCTCCTCTCAAACCTGTGAGCACTTGCGCTATCAATCTATGATCTTCGACTTCTTCATTTATGGATCCAAGACTATCTGCTAGATCCTTCATTTTAGTGACATAGTCACTAATGCTTTGACTCGGCTTCTTTTTGAACGTTGTGAATTCAGACCATAGGCTGGCCTTCCTAGCTTTCGTAGTATTTTGGAAGTGATCTTCCAATGCGCTCCATATGTCCTCTGCTTTCTCCAGACCTCTAATGTGCGGTAGCAGATGATATGACACAGTGTTGTAGATGTAGGCTCTTGCCGTTGCATCTTTCTTTTGCCACAGCTTTAGGGCATCTAGTTCTTCTTTTTCCGGTTGACTATCATCTTCGAAGGTTGGTTTCTTTTCTTCTCCGGTCACGTACATCATTAAGTCCTTACTCATAAGTAAGGCTTCCATGCGCATTACCCATGCGGGATAATTATCTCTGTCCAGTTTATCAATTTGGACGTGGTCTGCCATGATAGAGAATACTCTAGGCTCTTATACCAATTCTTGGGAGATTAACCGGCTCTGATACCAATTGTTGGCGAAAACTTCGGCTCTAACGCCACTGTTGCGGAAATACTTTCGCCCTGAAGGTGGGTTTTGCGACAAAGCTTGAACTCTGTCAGGCCTGCGGAAATTGTCGCGCCACCGTAGTAGAATGCTAAGCTAGAGTGATTCAGAACACTTCTGTAATCAACAGTAGCTTAGCCTAATTAACGTCGCCTTAACTGTGTTATCCTGCGACACAAGTTCCACCGGAACTTCACCAGACTGTTACTGGACTGACACCGTAATCGTACCGGAACTTCACCAAAATAAACTTAGTTCTGCTCGTGATTGCTTCAGATGAACTTATGTGAAGTAAGGAAGTAGTGTGTGAGCTTCCTTCACCGAATGAACTTCCTTCTGGAAACTTCACAGTTCTAAAATGCTACTTTCCGGTTAACTTTTGTACTGTGTGTACATCTTCATTCCACCGGAAACTGTGATCAGCTTAAAGTAGAGATGTCTAGCTACAAGATGAGCTATCTCTCATACAAAGCTTCGAACTCTGCTACGAGTTATACTTCGTTGTTCTACCGAAAAAACTTGTTTTCTGAGAAACTGTAACTGATCGGAAATTACTGAAATATGTTTACTGAGTAAACTGTTATTCACTGAAACATGCGTTTACAGAGAAGGTACTGAAGCACGTTTAGTAACGAGTCGTGACAGTTAACGATAAACGGAAACTTCCTACCGTAACACGAAATAGCTTCAGATTCTTTACAAGTAAAGATTACGCGCAGACATCCACATGAACATGTGTTTTCAATTAGAGAAGATGTGTACAAGTAAGCTTGGCCTCTTCTTGCTCAAGCTACAGAAACTCTCCTACAGTGAGTAGTTTCTTATTACCATCTCTCTTCAGATGAAAATACCCGACACTTCAAGCTTGTGTTATTCATCTGTACATACGCGATCTATGGCGTCTTCTGAGAACTTCTAACTCTCTCTTCACTCATACGCGATCTATGGCGTCTTCTCTCTTCCTTCTCTATATCTGTCTCTCGTTCTCCTCTGTGTATCATCCTCTCTCTCGTTCTTCAAATCTTGCTGTATATATATATATACACTTCCCTTTGGCGCTCCTCTGCGCTGTCATTCTTCAATTTACGTTATGCGCGCCTTACGCGCCCGCCGCGGTTAATTTGCTCTGTTATGCGCACACCGTGCACTAACTTCGCATACTGTACACCTGTGCATAGATTTTCCAGAAGATTCTGTTTCTCTCTTTGTCTGTTGCGTCAAATTCGTGAGTGTTTCCTTAACATATTTGGCACAACATAGGTGGGAGCGAAAGAAGGTAATCAATGGGTGCTGCGCCCTTACAAGGATTATATATATGTGTCTGGCGTATGACTTACCAATTGAGCGCGCCATGACTAGTGAGGAACTGAAAGCATTCAAAGGGACCACTAGGAAGGCTAGAAAGTCTAGCAAAGGAAGAGCCGGAAAGCGGATGAGAGGTACTATCCCGTGCCTACAAGTCCCAGAATCACCCTCGCCACAACCATCTCCAGAGCAGTCACCAACAGCAGCCACTCCCACAGTACCACCAATTCGTATACGGTTATCAAGACCAGTTACGCCGGAGGGCACCACCAGTACTGTTGCACCCCAAGCAGCCACAACCACAGAACCTATCACCACAGCAGCTGAGCTTCCCACCACTATTGGTGCGGAAGCTTTCTCTTTTCCAATACCGCATTTAGAACCAGGACAAGCAGAGCCACTGGACCAAACTTTTGATTTTGAGATGCCCGATGCATTCTCCAATGAGTTCCAGTTTTCAGAAGGACAAATGTTTTCTCAAGAATTTGAAAGGCCTAGCTACCCTACTACACCCAGGGATCAGCCACAAGGACAGATCATGTCCAGCTCTGATGACGAAAGGACAGCGACCGATGACGACGAAGGAGACGACGAAGCTAGCCAGGGAACACAGGAATCCCAAGAGCATGAACAGACAGATGGCCAAGGCCAACAAACAGACACACATGGTGATACAAGTACCCATGAAGATGAAACTTACGAGGCAGCAGCTTACACACTAGCTATCAAGAAGTTGTATAGAACTATGGAAAAAGTTTGGGCACGCAAAAAGCTGACAGAGGAAGAGAGTCAAACAATAATAGAACAAGAACTTGTCACAGGCAGATTCGAAGACGCATATATCAAAGGATTCAAAGAGTTAGTCAAATCAGTAGGCTCCAACGAAGCACTCAGGTACTTGCAACGAAAGCCCCTACCACAGTTTGACCCCCGCAGAGTACGACTACTTTCAAAGCCCGGCGAATACATTCGTGTACCAACCGAAGCACAATCTTCAGAACAAGCCAGGGAGGCACGCCTCGTCCCCGAAAGTTCATTGGCCGTAGAAACCATCTTTGTAGATTCCCCACCCCGCGCTACAGCTGTACAAACCTCAGTAGTCACTGAAGTACCGACCACCCCAACCACTCCTCTCTCACCACCCGTCCATCCAGCCTCCCCTCTTCACCCTCCTTCCCCCAGACCAACATCTTCATTCATCGGTGGCGTTGCAGAAATCGTCTTTACGACCACGCACCCCACAATTCCCGCGCCCATTAGCCCTAGTCTACCCCCTCCCACACCCACCTTTCTACCCAACCCATTCCTTCATCAATCTTTTCCATCTTTCCCCACAACTCCAAGACCCCTCTTCCCATTCCCCCCGCCATTAACCTTCTCCCCCGTCTCACCTCCCCGACCCACTGTAACCCCTCTTTCCCCTTTCCACCAAGCTGCTCCAGCCAACCCCCTTGTAAATTACCCCTCAACATTTGTAAATCCCGTATTTACACCAGCACGAGCACCCACGATCACACCCATATTCACTGTCACCGCACTAGACACGTCCACTGACATGGACATCTCACCACCCGCTGCACCATCACTCACTTCACTCCCGACACAAACATTTTTAGGCACATCACAATTTTCAACAATCACTACATCATCCACCTTCCCACCCCCATTCCCCATTCCCGTTGCATCTACACCAACTGCATCTTCATTTAACACCCCATTAATACTATCACCCACTGTAGATAATGCATTCCGACAGATGTTCATGTGTATGACGCAAGTAAGAGATGAGTTCACATCTCTTGGTGATAATTATCAGCAGCTGCAGAGGACAACCAATGACTTACAGTCGCAGCTTAATTTATTGTCTATTGAAAATGCCTCTCTGAACACCCGCTACCAGGAATTATGTGAGGCTTATCACAAATTGGAACTAGAAAGCAAAGAAAAGACCTAGGAAGCCACTGCTGACCTGGATAACTTATTAAGAGCCCAGACAGTCCGCAATGCAACGCTAACACGAAACATGGGCTTACTACGAAGACACCTAGCAGCCGCCAAGGAAGAAAACCAGCGCTTACAGGATCAGAACCGAGAAAACTTAGAAGCAGCGCTCGACCACCCAGACCAACCACTCAGTCCTAGCAGGTTCAAAGCCATTCCTTCAGACTCGATGAGGATGCTGCTAGACGATCATATGAGATTGCTAGATGAATATGATCGCATGAACGAGGAGTTACAGAAACTCAAAGAAGATCACAAATTACTCCAGTTACGAGAACCGGCACACCAAGACATACCAGCACCTGTGGACCCCTCTCCTGACCTCCTAGAGGAACTCAACTCATTACGGGCCCAGGTATCGACCCTTGAATCAAGGATTGCAGTATATGAAGCGCCACCAAGGCCAGATTCCCCACCTGAGCTTCCAGCTGAGGAAGAAACGGTCACCGTCCCGGTGGAGGAAACGTTTGAAGAAGCGTACGAGCCACAACCCATCCCAGGCGGACGCGTCACGGCCGAAGGTCAGATGACGTACGAACTTCCGACCCCCGCGTGGATGAAGACTATTGAGGAACTTGGAACAACGCACTCAGCTAGAGTAGAGGCACAATTACATGCCATGGCGATGATAGAAGAAAAGATATTACAGTCTCCATTCTTTGCTCATTTGGCCCCGCGACGATACATATCTGGGCACGAGCTACAGTATAAACCGTACTTCATGTTAATGGCCGAATACCAGTTAGCCATTGAGAAAGAGACAGGTAAAAAACCATCGCATGCAACTCAATTCGAGGCGGATGATTTGCCACGAGATGCACAACAAGGAAGGATCTATCAACCAGAGTGGCGAAAAGATTTACTACAGCAGTATCCAGAGATGATGAGTACATGGGTAAAGGCACCTTTGCATTTGAAGTACAATCCGTGTTGGGGACCAGTGCCACGACGCCGCTCCTGGACTGCCTTTGCTATTAAGGTACAAAACAATAAGCAGTGCCAAGACTGGTTGAATTACCCCTATTTTAAGCCACCCATTGAGTTACCAACTGTTGGCTACATGATGGCTACAATTCGCCACTGGCTCCCTAGATTAAAGCATATGGATGATATAGCGGTGCATATGACTGTCAAAATCTTTGACATGATGCAAATGGTTTTTAAAGTCTTCCGACGCGTCAAGGCACCACATGTCAACACCCCGGGTTTTGAGCATGGCAATTTCGACCTGGTATATGATATGAGTACAACGCCATCGCTGCGGGTGTGTTATGCCTGGCACTGCAGAATAAAGTACCTACCGGCGTGCTACAAGCAGACATTCGAAGAGATGTTCACAACCGGCTTCTAGGAATACCATTCAGAGGTATTCATAAGCAGGCCTACACATTTATTACAATTACAAATGCCTTGGTTGCTCATACTTCTTCCATGGCTGAAATGGAGCTTTGGCATGCTCGTTTTGGTCACTTGAACTTCAATAGTTTGCTTTACTTGCAAAAGAAGGGCATGGTTATTGGTTTGCCTACACTTGAGTCCATTGAAAAGCATGCATGTGAAGGTTGCATTCTTGGAAAAATGCATCGTGCTTCTTTTCCAAAAGATAGTCATACACACACTACAAGAAAATTGCAACTTGTTCATAGTGATGTATGTGGTCCCATCAAGACTCCATCTTTTGGAAAGCATGTATATTTTGTTACCTTCATTGATGATGCTACTCGCCATACATGGGTGTATCCTATGAAAGCAAAGAATGAGGTATTTTCTTGCTTCAAAGCATTTTTAGCTATGGCTGAAAATTTTTCTTCACAAAAGCTTTTGACTCTATGCACGGATCGTGGTGGTGAATACATGTCACATGAGTTTAATTCTTTTCTTTGTGAAAGAGGTATTTCACACCAATGTACGGTGCCATATACACCTCATCAAAATGGTGTTGTCGAGCGTAAAAATAGAACTCTACTTGAATTGGCATGATGTATGGTTAAAGGAAAGCATCTTCCTTATACGTTTTGGATGGAAGCGGTCATGTGTGCAAATTATGTGTTGAATCGTTGCCCTAAAAAAGCATTGAGAGTCATCACTCCTTATCAGGCTTGGAATGGTCAAAAGCCTATGGTTAGTCATATGTGTGTGTTTGGTTGTTTGGCATATGCTCTTGTGCCATCACAACAACGTCACAAACTTGATGACAAGGCAAAGAAATGTATATTTGTTGGTTATAGTGCTGAAAGTAAGGGATATATTTTGTACCATCCATTGACAAACACAATTATTGTGAGTCGAGATGTGTTATTTGCTGAAAATTCAGTTTTCCTTCTAATTGAATCCAAAAAACAGCCAACAGCTAGCTCACAAGATGTGTTCGATACACTCATGCCTTTGTTCCAAAATGGTGCGCTTGACTATGGCCATGTAGACCAGCCCACTAAGCTTCAAAGGGATGAAAAATTCCAGCCAAATAGGGCTGAAAATCTAGAGAATTTCCAGCCAAACATGGCTGAAAATTTTCAGCTAAAAATTGTCAAAACTGCTGGAAATTTCCGACCACATATGGCTGAACATTTGCCTCAAAATATGGCAGAAAATTAGCATGAAATTCAGCCCACGCATGATGTACATATTGAAGCTGTTTTACATAATGAACACATGTCTATCAAGAGTGCACAAACTATGCCAAAGTGGCTGAAACAAACTTTGCACGACAGCAAATTGAATGCACCTTTACTTGGTAGAACAAGATCAAGCTCTCACTGTGCATCAAGTAATTTTATGGATTATTCTCTTATTGCTACAGCATGTAATGAAGAGCCACTTTCTTTTGAAGATGCATGTGACGATCCACAATGGATGAGTGCTATGCAGTCAGAAATGGATTCCATACATAGGAATGGTACTTGGGAGTTATGTGAATTGCCAAAAGGAAAGAATGCCATTGGTACAAAGTGGGTTTATAAGATTAAGAGAAAATCTAATGGTAGCATTGATCGCTAAAAAGCTAGATTGGTTGCTAAAAGATATGCGCAACAATATGGCATTGATTATGAGGAAACATTTGCACCTACTTCACGCATGACTACTATTCGTACCGTGGTTGTATTGGCTGCCCATCGAGGTTGGAAAGTGCATCAGTTGGACATAAAAACAGCCTTCTTGAATGGTGATTTGCAAGAAGAGGTTTATGTGAAGCAACCTCCTAGATTTTCTATGAAAGGGAAAGAGAATATGGTTTGTCGCTTGCATAAAGCCTTGTATGGTCTCAAGCAAGCTCCATATGCATGGTATGACAAAATCCATAAGCACTTGATTGCTCTTGGCTTCACATGTAGTGCGATTGAAAGCACACTCTATGTACGCAAAAATGGGGCTGATCTTATAGTGCTTGTTCTTTATGTCGATGACATACTCTTGTCATGTGATGCAAAACTTGATATTATTATGACTGATTTGTAGCATACTTTGATGTCACTCATCTTGGTTCTTTGAGCTACTATCTTGGCATCCAGTTTGTACCCGTTGAGGGGGGAATTGTTATGAATCAAGGAAAGTATGTTGGAAAACTACTTCAGCGTTTTGACTTTGAGGATTGCAAGCCCGTTTCCACACTAGTTGAGACAGGATTCAGCTTCTCAGTTGAGGATTCGAGTGATGCATTTGACACTTCTCTTTACCAGCAAGTTGTGGGATGTCTTATATATGCATGCAACACAAGGCCGGATATACAGTATGCAGTTTCCCAGTTGAGTCAATTCATGCATAGCCCTGGCACTAAGCATTGGCAAGTGGTGAAACGTGTGTACCACATACTTGATACTCTCATATGTGGTGGTACTTTGTACTTAGTGATATTATTCAGCTGTTACTTCAATTCAGTTCATCCTCAATAGAGAGAGCTATTCCAGCCATCATCTTCTCCGTGTGTCTTTCTGCGTTTGTGCTCCTTGTGTGTGCTTCTCATGTATCTCTCGCACTTCTACACACACCCAACAATCCCTACTTGTTGGTCAGTGTATAGGTACAAGGAAACCTTTTACAGTTATATCGGAATCACTATGTCCAGCTACTTATCTGTTTTAGATTGAGCCTCATTCCCATCATCATCCTCTGCCCTATTTTTCCCGATCCTTCTTGAAGCCATTTCTCAGACATCTTGCACATGCTTAGAATCGCATTTTCTCTGAATGATAGCCTTTAAGAAGGAACCATAAAAGATGCCAATGATAGACAATGCCACTAGCATAAGACAAGGTGAGAAAGCTCAGCGTTTTATATTTATCATTGCATCCCCTCATTTTGATTAAGCTTCTATTTCCACTAAATATGTCTGTTGCTCTAGCACAATGGTGAGAACCACGTTAAGAAGCTCCACCTCCTTAATGTCAATCCGCGGAAGAGATAGGAGTGATATGAAGATCGTGAACGTGAGATGATGTGAGAGTGAAGGTGAGAAGCACCAAGATGCACACACACATACACACACACAATGAAGAGACAAGCAAGACACAATGGAAGGTGGGAAATTAGCTCTATTACTCAAGAACACTATTACAAGCTCAAAAGAACTCTAAGCTCACACTAGCCAACACTAACCAACCTCAAAAATGAGCTCTCTAGCTCTTTTTATAGTTTCTAGACTAGTTTTGACCGATTTCACATCTAGTGACCGGCATAGTTAAAAATTAGGTCCTAGATGCTATTTGGAAGGGTAAACGATGTCTAAAAATAACGAAAATTGATACGCTTGTTCTACCTAAGCTCCTCAAGCTCGAGGACTCCTCGGCTTGCACAAAATGGAGCTATGGATTACAAAATGGGGTTTTCTATGTTACATATGTTACAATAGTGATAAAAATCACTGTTGGAGGTTTTTGGAAAGTATTTGAAAACATAATTATTTGAAAAACGATTCGACTGGCTCCCTACTTTTTCGTTACATACTTCCGTGTCGTCTGTGCCTCTAGCTGCTTCCAACACCCGCCTCCCTCTCGCTTCTGTTGTCCCTGACAGAACCTTGTTGTGAGGTCTGCCGGATATAGTTCTGTAGGAGGTCTTGAGCGAGGGTGTGCTCGGAGATACGAATGCCTCGGGCCAAATCTGCCTCGAGTTTCTCACAGTCGATTGGTTGCGGTTCTTCCGGTGGCAGGAGCTGATAGTGTGTGGAATAGACCATTCGTTCACAGGCTGAGTCAGCCCTCTTGTATGTATCCATGCGATACAAACCATTACATAATGTACCGAACATCATGATAACATCAACATTGCTGAAATCATGAACCATACACTTATCATCAACAAAGTGTACATGAAGTCCAACTTTGGCAATCAATGGAACTGAAATTAAGTTCTTCTTGATACTGGGCACATACAATGCATTTTTCAAGAGAATCACACCTCCATTTGCAACCATAAGCTCAATTTCTCGTACTCCAATGATAGGATAAGAGGCATTGTTTGCACACACCACATGTCCTCCTTTGGGTGCATCTTTCAAAGAGGCAAAAAATCTTTTGCATGATGTTATGTGCTTTGAAGCACCACTATCAAAGAACCAATCCGAATCAGCCTCACTCACAACCATACATTTAGAATGCAAAGAAGCATCATAATGGCATGTAACAACACATGCCCAAAAATCTTGAGCCATGTTAGCTTCATCATTCTTTGCATTTGCTAAATTTTCAACAATAGAAATGCCAGATTCCTTCTTCTTTTCATTGCGTTTAGCAAGCTTTCTACACTCATCAATAGTATGAACAACCTTCCGGCAATATTTGCATCTCTTCTTCTTTTGCAAATCACTATCATTAGAGGAATGAGTGGAAGAGGAAGCTTGAGGCTTTGGTTTTGATGAACCCAAAGTTGAACCATACTTTCTTTTCCCCTTTTGTGAAATAGCAAGTGCTTGTGTTGTGGTCGGGAAATTGCGCGTTTAGGGGTGCACACAGGGTGCTTCACATGAACTCAAAGGGGATATGAAATGCCAATTATCTTGCCTTATGTTGTAGAGTTATCACTTTGACTCACCTTAATCCAATCGTAATCATTTCGAGAGCAAGGAAACACTTTACGCTTCAACTCATTAACATATGCCTACACATCTTTTAATAGATAATTTTCGATAAAAGCTAAGTGTAAATTTATCACTCAACTAAGGGTAAGACATACAATCCAAACTAATGGAATAGTCAAGACAAAACAACACAAAAGGAAAAGAAAAACAGAAGCATGCTTTATCCATTTCAATACGACCATTAAAAAATGAAAGTTTTCATTCAAAGGAGAGATGTAAAGTAATCAAGCTCTGTAATCAGAAATGAATCTAAACGACCATCGCTGTTGCAACTTATCTGTAAATTATTGATCTGCTGAACTCTTGATTACGAATTTGCTTATGTTTTGATTCTCTTCGAGAAGAAGATGATTTCCGCACTTGTTTTTCAATTTCGGAAAAGGTATTCAGTACTCCTTTTGTTCATGGATCCATTCCAGCGATTCCCTTGAGCTATGCCCCTTCACTCTTTTTCCCAAAAAATCCCCCTTCTAGCGCAATTACTCCTCCTTCTTTTCCTCCTTGATGGCCTTCACGTCGATCCCTTTTGGTATGTCGCCTGAGGACAGACGGTGCAGAAGAGAAAAAACAGGAGAACACTTTTCGTTTTCTGCCAGATTGATGAAAATTCCCCCTTTGTGGCAAGACCCGCCTTGGACATGAGGAGTCGCATACAGAGCACCTCAATCTTCTTGTTTTGATGCCTTTCTTTTTGTATCCATATCACATGGCTATCTCCATAGAATAGGACATCATGACCACTAATAGGAAGCGGAAACACACTCAAAGAGCTGTCAAGAGATCAAAAGTGAGTAGCCTCCCCTTTCATAAGCAACAATATGCCCATAGAGGTACAGAAGCGAGCGTCGTTCATTCCCCCCACAAGCTCGAGAGCAGAAAGGTGGAGACGAAATCTCCACGACAGCGTTCCCTCAATCAAACCACTCCTATTCACTCTAGATTGCTCTTCTTGCAAAAGAAGAGACACAACCTCATCAAATGCATACATATTAGGATTTCCTTTTGCAACCAAACGGAGTGTAGTAGCAAAGCTTTGAAAAGATTCTGGCAATCCTTTCAACAATGTAGAAATGAGTGATGCATCCGAAATATCTTTCAAGTCCTTGATGCGTGTCACATACACATCCACCAACTCATTTCCAGCCATACATACATCCTCAAGTTGCTTTCTCAAGTATGCAACACGTGCTTCATTACGCATGGCATACAAAGAAGCAAGAGCGTCACATGCCTGTCTTGATGTAGAACATGACCGAATGTGTGGAACTATATGATGCTTCACTGAAAGCGCAATCAAAGCATGAGCTTGAGCATCTTTTCCATCCCATCTAAGCTGCTCTTGTGTAGCTGGAGAAGGAGAAACCACTATACGTGAAGAAGAAGATCCATCAGTGACAGTAGACTATGAAGTAGAAGTACTTGAGGGTCTTCGATCTACATCTACCACTATGTTCCAAAGTTGTTTAGCAACAAGAACATGCTTCATCATGTAACAACACATCGGATAGTTGGTCCCATGAAGCTTATCTTCAGCTTGGAGCATGCCAAACAAGTCATTGCTGCCCACCATTTCACTAAGGAACAAGAATGTGACAAAATCTTCACTTCGACGAAAGCTGAAATGAATGCTGAAATTTCAGCTCACAAACCGTCACTCTGATGGTGATTCTGACTGCATGAATGGCTTTGAAATGGGGGTAAAACCCCAGCGCACCTGGTGGAAATGTTTCTTGGCTGTTGAAATTCACAATTCTATGCTTCGAAGTCGATTTGCACTGTGAAAAGTACGCGTGCGCCGCGACGCGATAAAACCGAAACTTGAGAAGAAGCTGAACCTGCTCTAATACCACTGTTGGGTGTGTGTAGAAGTGCGAGAGACACACGAGAAGCACACATAAGGAGCACAAATGCAGAAAGACACACGGAGAAGACGATGGTAGCTCTCTCTATTGACGATGAACTGAACTCAAGTAAGAGTTGAATAATATCCCTAAGTACAAAGCACCACCACATATGAGTGAATCATGTATGTGGTAACATGGGGAAAAAACCTCTAGCCAGCACTAGAGTAAAAAGTGCCCATGTATAGGGAAAAGGTTCACATCAAAGCTACTCGAGGAACACATAAGTGTAACAGGGATGAAGTATGGTAGTCGAATGTTCCACATACATTCCTTGCTATGGAAAAATGTGATCAATATTGGATGAATATAAAAGGCGAAAAAGTCAATTTTCCAGGTGGAGGAACTCTTTTTCATGATAGCGCAGACAAACATATTGCATCTCTTGCCAAGATGCTGAGGTGTCTATGATCAAAGCATGGAAGTCTGGGGAAGGGTCAGATTTTGGCGTGCCATTTAGCTATCCTCAGGGCATCACTCCTCAGACCCTCGTGGATCGCATGTTGGATTATGGCAACATCTTCATGGTGAAGTTGGGCCAAAGGATTGTTGTTATAGTCTCTTGTCTAGAATTGGCCATAGAGGACTATATGTTTGCAGGCTATGGCAAGCATGAAAAGAAGGTAAGAAAGATTGGCACTCCTACATTTTTTAGTGGGAGGGTAATAAAATGATGCAAGGAGGCTGAGAGAATGGAGTATTAAATCTGTTATGATAGGTTCTATAATTTCCTTGTAATGCCTAAACATATCACCATATGGCATTGCCTAGAGAATCCCTTTACCACTTCAATATATATAAGGGATAATCTTCCCCATTTTGAGCAATTGGTTGCTCTCATGGTCATAGAAGAGATGAACATAGGTGAAAGTTCAACTAAAAGCAAGGATGCACAAGTTTTGTATGCGGGTAATCAAAGGGGCAAAGGAAGATCAGGGTAAGGTAGGGAAAAAGGAAGTTTTGGAGGAAGGCAAGTCCACTCAAGCAATCAAGGACATGACCAAGGGACCTCATCACAAACATGTAGAGGAAGAACAAGACGAAGAGGAGGTAGGCATCCACAAAATAGGAATCAAGATGGCGAGGGATGTTACATATGTGGCAAGTTTGGCCACTATCTTAGAGATTGCTACCAAGGAGGAAACCAAAGGAGTTGTAATCAAGGTTCTTCATACAAAGGCCAAGGTAGTTATGCTTATAAAGTTCAAAAAACGACAATCTCTTGATGATGCACATGAATGGAAATCCAAGCAAAGTAGATAACACTTGGTATATTGATAGTGGATGTAACAACCATATGAGTTGTAATGCTTCCTAGTTTACTAATCTACATGCTCCCAAAGGTAAAGCACATGTAGAAACAAGTGATGATAGAGCCCATGACATATCCCATGTTGGAGATGTAGTTTTGGATGACAAGGAGGAAGGAAGATCTCTCAAGGATGTCTTGCATGTACCTACCATCACAAAGAACTTGGTGTCTGTAGGGAAAATGGTTGAAAGAGGCTATCGAGTAAGGTTCATCAAAGATGGATACTTTGTGGAGAACCCTAAGCAAGTGTACAAGGTCATAACAAGAGGAAGTAAGCAAGGGAGACCCTTCACTTTGGAGGTAAATTCTCATTCCACTCAACATGTCTACTTCACATATGGAAACAAGAGGATTTCAGAGTTGAACTTGTGGCACAAGAGGATAGGTCACATCAACATATAAAGAATGAAGGAAATGCAATTCAAGAGTCTTGATGAAGGGCTTCCAAACTTCCAAGGATAAGGTATGAAGCATTTGTGTGAATCTTGTCAACTAGGGAAGCAATTAAGACTTCCATTCAAGAAGAGTGTCTACATAAGCCAGCATCCGTTGGAGTTGATACATACAGATGTATGGGGGCAAACCAAAGAGCAATCCATTGGAGCTAACAAATACTTTGTCCCTTTTATAGATTATTT
Organism: Ceratopteris richardii; assembly: GCA_020310875.1. Taxonomy (NCBI): domain Eukaryota; kingdom Viridiplantae; phylum Streptophyta; class Polypodiopsida; order Polypodiales; family Pteridaceae; genus Ceratopteris; species Ceratopteris richardii. The sequence goes on from CM035426.1 coordinate 5,298,630, forward strand.
CACAAGGATGGTTTGGGTTTATTTCATTAAAAAAAAAATTAGATGTGCTACAATTTTCAAAGCATTGAAGGCCATGGTAGAGAAGGAAATAGGTACATATATCAAGAACCTAAGGTCCAATGGAGGGGGAGAATATTTCTCAAATGATTTTTTTGATTTCTTATGGGAGAAGGCTTGAAGAGGCAAGTAATATGCAGGTACAAACCCCAAAAGAATGGGGTAGATAAATGCTTAACGAGAAAGAATAGATACATTGCAGAGATCGCTAGAACAATGCTTAACGAGATAAATGTATCTAACATGTCTTGAAGTCATGCAGCAAATACTGTTGTGTATCTTATGAATAGGTATCCTACCTCAAGGATCCATGGCTTGACACCATATCAAGCCTATTATGGTAAGAAATCGGATCTTTCCCACTTGAAGGTATTTGGATGTACTTGTTATGTACATGTGCCAAGTGAATTGAGGCACAAGCTACAACCAAAGGAAAAAAGTGTGCATTTCTAGGATATTCAAATGATCATAAAGGTTAGAGGTGCTTCAACCCAAACACAAGGGACTTGAGGATATCAAGGGATGTAGCATTTGATGAGCTATTCCCTTGGTATAAGAAGTATGATTGTATGCAGGAATATGATGAAGAAGAGCATGGACGTGATGAAGAAAAAATTGACTTAGAGATAAGCGGCCCATGGATTCCCATCCATGAAGATAGTTCAAACATGACCTCACCATGGAGGGGGGGATCTTCATCAAGCTATGAAGCAAAATAAATCAACAAAGGCAAAGCAACATTGGTGGATTTGGATGAAGAAGGTAATGAGGTTGAAGACAATGAAGGACACGAGAGGTCACACCAAAGAAAGAGATCAAGTACCCAAGGAAAAGGAGGTTTATTCCTCCAAAAGGTGAAGAAAGGAAGTCTACTAGGGTTCAGTATCCAACTCAAAGGTCTACTTATGATTCTTACATGGAAACTCATTATGCATATATGAACAAAGTAGTAGAAGATCATGAGCTCGATTATTATGAAGATGCAAGTAGGTACACCAAGTGGTAAGAGGAAATGCAAGAAGATATTGACACACTTGAGGAGAATAAAAAATGAAATATAGTGCCCAAGAAGGAGAACATGAAGGTAAGAGGTAATAAGTGGTGTATAAAGTAAAGAGGAATTCAGATGAATCTATTTCTAGGTTCTAAGTGAGATTGGTGGCGAAGGGTTTTGCACAAACCTATGGAGTGGACTTCGAAGTGACATTCAGCCCTATGGAAAAGATGAGCACAATTAGGACACTCATTGAAATGGCGAGAAGCAAAGGTCAGAAGCTCTTCCAGTTTGATATCAAGAATGCATTTCTCAATGGAGACTTGGAGGAAGAGGTATACATGGAGCAAACACTAGGTTTTGTTAATAGAAAGTTTCCACATCATGTTTTTAGGTTGACAAAGGCACTTTATGGCCTAAAGCAGGCTCCAAGGGCTTGTAACCAAATATTGGTGGACTATTTGATCAAATGTGGTTACAGTCAGTTCAAGGTTGATCCATCTCTCCATCAAACAAGAGGAGAACTTGTAGTCTACATGTGCGTAGATGATCTTATCATTACAGGTAATGATACAAAGGGCATTGAGAAGATCATGGAAAATATTGGAAAGGAGTTTGGGATCTCTGGTCTTGGAGATCTTAGGTATTTTCTTGGCATTGAAGTTGTATACAAAGAAGAAGGTATTATGCTCATACAAAGGAACTATATTCTAGAACCACTTGAGAGGTTTGGGATGCTATATTGCAAGCCTATTTCAAATCCCATGGAAGTTAATGTAAAGCTAAGCTCCATTCATGGTGAACCATTAGAGGATGTAGCTTTGTATCGATCTATTGTAGCGTCTCTCAGTTATGCAAAAATAACTAGGCCCAACATAGCATATCAAGTTTGAGTGCTATCACAGTTTATTCATAGTCCAAGGACTACACACTTGCAAGCCACAAGAACAATGTTACGATATCTCAAGGCTACTATGAATGAAGGATTGTTCTACTCATTTCATGATGATATGTAGGTCAAAGCTTACTTTGATGCGGATTGGGATGGTTTGAAGGAAGATAGAAGGTGTACAAGTGGTTAGCTAGTCATGCTAGGTAGCAAGAGCATCTCTTGGATTTCAAAGAAGCAACCCATAGTGGTATTATGTTCCACTGAGGTTGAGCATACAGCTTTAGATCAAGTCACATGTGAGCTAATGGATTAAAAAGTTATTGATGGAGCTTAATTTTTAGGTTGACACATATCCAATCTTTTGTGACAATATCAGTAGCATTCATCTAACATCAAATACTTTCTATCATGCTAGAACCTAGCATATTGAAGTGCACTAACACTTCATGAGGGAAAAGGTGATAGCCAAGGAAGCTTTAGTACACCATATAGGTACCAAGGACTAAGTCTCTAACATGTTTACAAAGGCTTTGGATGGCATGAAGATTTCAAAGTTCAAGCAATGCATCAACATGAAGGAACTTGGATGTAGATGAAGAATCAAAGCTTGAGGGGGAGTGTTAAAAGTCAAGCTTTAAGCAAATAATTCATGGGAAATAAATCACGGACATGTGGAGAAATCTAAGGAATCCAACAGCTATGAGATTCCATCAAGAAACATCACTTATCCACTCCCCAAGGCATCTCCACTAAGTCCTCCAATTTTTGTAAAGTGCATCCATATCCTCAGTCATAGCTTTTTTCCAATCTGCATTTCCAATTGCATCTTCAAAAAATATGATTCAGCATCTTGTATTACCATTTTCATGTAGGCACGATGACGAGCCCTATAACTCTCATATGTCAATCATTGCATTGAATTTGCATCCTCCCACTGTCGCGAGCATTGGGATCAGCTTTTACCTGCTATGTTGTGGGATTACCGAACCACCTATAAAGTCATCACTAGTTGTACACCGTTTAAATTCGCTTATGGACTGGAGGCCATTGCTCTAATGGAGCTGGTTGTACCTTGTTTACGTGTGGCCTTGGAGAAAAAATTATCACTTCATGAATCGGTCCCTCCCTGACTAGATACTCTACGCTCTCTTGATGAGCGATGGTTGGAAAGTTTTCTTCTCTTACAAGAAGTTCAACTATGTGAAGCTAAAACTCATGATCATTTTCTTCAGACTCTGGTGTTTAAAGTTGGTCAGTTGGTGTTCTTTTATAATTCTAAAGCCGACCGTGCAGCAAGAAAATTTAAACTTCATTGGTTTGGACCCAATCATATTTGTGCTCAAGTAGGCTCAGCTACATTTCGGCTAGCAATAATTATCGGAGTAGTTCTGCCTAACCCCATCAATGGCTCTAAACTTAGACCTTATTTTCCACCATCCATGACTACTTGAATCTGGTGTCCACCGTAAACACCTTCGATCCTCTTCGGTTCAGTTTTGGTTGACTATTTGACCGCCTTTTGTTCACCCTAGTGACTTCATCTTTTTAATCATTGCATGTGCCTTTTGAATCCGCATCACCCTCCACTACTTATGTTTTATTAAAATTCTATACCTTTGATGATTCACGTCGGCCAAAACTCATTCTGTCACTCACTTTTATGATTAATCGCATGTAGTCATCCCATGCAGATTATTTAAACTATATTTTTTGACTCTCGCTTTATTGTTTGTGAGTGCTACTTTCTTGTGCTTTATGTGTGCTTTTTCATGTTCACATTTGCTGTGTGATCTCTGTGTGCTTGTGTTGCTTAGGCCATGGAGGCTCTATCGCATCTTACTGTGTTTAGAATGGGCGTTTCGGATGAGCCCGTGGAATACATCCTGGTATGAGGCTTGTTGCGGTTTGTGGAATTTTTTGAATCTTGCTTTATTGTTTGTGAGTACTACTTTCTTGCGCTTTGTGTGTGCTTTTTCCTGTTCGCATTTGCTGTGTGATCTCTATGTGGTTGTGTTGCTTAGGCATTGGAGGCTGTGTCCCAAGTTACTGTGTTTAGCATGGGCATTCCAGATGAGCTCGTGGAATACCTTCGGGTCAAGGCTTGCTACGGTTTGTGGAATTGCCATGGCATCACGTGCCGACCCATCCGCTGTCGTTTACCCTCGCTAGATCCATTGCTGATTGTTCAACTATGGCTACTACATGGCTAATTGTTTCCCCATACATCACCACTCACGTTGTTGTGTCCACTATTGTGGACCCGTTTCATCTTGCTAATGAGGGTAAGACCAACATTTCCCCACTTCCGCATGCCACAATGAATCAGTTCTTTCCCCATAAATCATCAAATGAGTATGCTATTATGTGTCACCCTATTGCTAAGTGCCAAGCTCTCCAATTTCTTGTATCTACTATTAATTTACAGAAACATAATTATGGAATCTCCCGACCATTCTATTCGCTCATTGATGTGGCCTCATGTGAGCCCATCAATTGGGCACTACTGTACTTCCGCCGCATTAAGAAGGAATACAAAATGGTTGTTAAACATTTGGCTAAGGGTGAATTTCCATGCACTCGGCTCCCTCAATTGGTTTCTTTTCTTGTTCATATTGCAATTGCATTTGATGTTCCCATTCCTCCCTGTCTTCTTGTGGCATCTTCCTCTCATATGGATGATGTGGATGATGATGATGAAGTACTGCTCTGTTTCATGAAGAAGCAGCATTGCGTGGCTCCTACATCTTCTCTGACGTCTAGTGCCTATTCTGTTCCGATTTCCTCTGGTGTTCGTCTTTCGCATGGTGGCTACGAAAGGCATCAGTAAGGAAGTGGCTAAAGTTTTTACCACCTCTCCTTATTCTCCATCCACTCCCCTATTTGCGATAGCTTGTGAACTCATCCTTTTTCTTATTGAAGAACTAACTCATTGACTAGCCTCTCCACCCAAGGATGTGCTACACATGAATACGGAACCCATTCCCCCTTCTCTCTTATCTCCATCTGTCGAGCATCAACCACTCGTCTTGACTATCTCCTTTGCACCGATCACTTCTCCCATTCCTATGTCTTCCTCCACTAGTTCTTCTACTGATACCCCGTCCAAATCTCTTGATTATTCTCCATCACGATTACTGGAATTAGTGTGGTTGCCATCTACCCCGACAGTCATGCCCTCATCCTCTTCAGTCTCCTTACCTTTTCCACCTTCCGTACAACATGTGGCCATCATTGGAATTGTTTAGGATTCAGAAGTATTCTAGTCTCAAATGCTTGTAGACAAGCAAGCACTCAGTCAAGAATTTTTGCATAAGTTGGACATTCTAGAAGTCGATATTGCACCCCTTCAGGAGGATCTCATTGGTCTTCGTGCTAGTGAAGCTCACCTATAGAGCTAGGTCTTTTCTCACGAGGCTGAATTACTATAGTTATGGCAAGTCCTGGAAGATAAAGATGTTTCTCTTGATAAGATGAGTAAAGTTTTGGAAGCTACAACCGCTCAAGTTGCTGACCTGGAGCAAACCTATGCCACCCTTCATACTAAAGCGGTTCAATGGGAAACATAGTTAGCCACTACAAAAGAAGAGTTATTCCAAAAGGCACATGAGTTAAATGATGAAATTGGTCAAGAGCTTCAGTTGCGGAAGGAGTTGGAAGCCACTTAGAAGGAGCACGAGGCATATTTTAAAACAATTCAATTCGAATCTCAGCAAATAGATAGAATGTAGAAACAACTTGGCATCCAGAAGGATCAACTATAGAGAGTAGATGCATGGATAGCTGATAGTAAACTTTAGTGTAAAGTTGCTCTCAAGAATGATTTTTATCTATAGAAAGCTTTTTGACAAGATCAGAGTCTGTGGTTGCTTACTCAAGCGGTCACATCCAGTTCTGCTAGTCTGGAGGCGCAATTGCTTGATCTAGAGCATGTATAGTGGCTGTTAAAGCCATGCAGAAGAAAATTGAATGAATTTTTGAAGACGCCTGCACCATGTACATACAAGGCATTGTAGATGAAGATTAACTTCTCATTAGGGTTCCAGTCCATCCTGCATGCCAATGTTAGGCGGCGGGATGGTACTATGTATTATTGATGATATTTTTGTAACTATTTTGATGAAGCACCATAAAAGGCTAAAACGATGTAACTTCGGGATTGATTAATGTAAAACGAGTTTTGTTCGTGTTGCTTAGCAGCAAAGAGGACGCATGGTAGGTCCTTGTCGGAGTGTGCATGGCAGAGCGATCAAGTTTGCTCTATGTTGAGTCATACTGTGGATTCAAACTTGATGTGGTGTTGTGTTCTTTTGCATCAGTAAAGTGTTTGATTCTAATTCAATTAATTATTTATATAGTAAGTTTTGGTTAAGATGTGATGAATGATGTAGTCTTCTCAATGATAATAATGATCACTGTCATACACACACACATATACACACACATATATATATATATATATATATATATATATATATATATACATACATATCGCCTGTCATAAGTAAATTGCGGTTAGTGGAAGAGCACTCAAAAATTTGATCGTATATAAGTGAATGCATTAAGAGGGTTTAATATGATTGTGTAAGCTTGCAAACGATTTCAATAAGACAAAGATAGTATCCTGTGAGGGATAACAATGGTGAAGATTAAGTAAGTGTGGGAAAAATCATTATAGGGCCTCTATTCCAACAAACATGTGTCCAACCCAAGAACCTTGTAGGGAAATCTTTCTTAATCCTACCCTATTGGAAACAGTTTAGGTGGGTTAAAGAGAGACATTAACAGTGTGCATAGTCTTTGCCAAATACAACAAGGCATATTCTTCTCTGCCATCAAGGCTCATGCTAATTCTGCAATATGTCTATCTTTGCATTCAACAACACCATTTTGTTGTGGTGTGTACCTGAATGAAAACGGACATCAAACTCCATGTCTTTTTAGAATGTTGTTGAGCTCTTTTGACATATATTCACCTCCTCCATCAGACCTTAGTGTCTGAATATACTTTCCTCTCTACTTTTCCACCATAACCTTTAGATTCTGGAAGTGAGTGGACACCTCACTCTTCTCTTTCATGAAATATACTCATACTTTCTATGTATGGTCATCAATGAAAGTAACATAAAACCTGTAACTTGCCATAGATGTGGTCTTTGAATTAACCCCAAACATCTGTATGTACTATTTCTAGCACATTCTCATTAGCATGCTTGTCATGTGGAAATGATGCTCTTGATTGTTTACCAAATTAAGATGTTGCACATACCTTTTGCATTTCTAAAACTTTGTAAATTCATAGTCCATTGACAATCTCCTTTGACTGCATCAATTTTAGCCTCTCCAAGTTTGCATGTCCAATTTGTTTGTGCCAAATCTCTATATCAATAATAAACCCTACACCGTTTGCAAACATGGATGCCTTCATTTGAGGAATTTCACATTTAAGGTCAACATCCTACCCACTTTGTTTCCTTTGGCAATCAAATGTCCATCCTGTTTGTACGCTTGTACATATAACCCATTAGCATTGAACCTGACTTGTAATCCTTGGTCGACCGTTTGTCCAATAGAGAGGAGATTCTTTGTTATATTTGGAACATGCAGCACATCAGCAAGATGTTTTACCTTCCATCCTCCATACATAATGTTATGTTTCCTGTATGCTCAATAGGGTGTGATGTGTCATCACCTCTTTCAACATATCCATGAACTAGCAATTTTTGCAAACTACTAAACCATTTTGCATGATTGGTCATGTGATTCGAAGAACGTGAATCAACATACCAAACATTACTATTTGATTTCAAAACATCGGTAGACATCATATTCATCATATGATGTTGAACCATGACATCTTTTAAGAATCATATGCTCTTGTGGATGCATAGTTGTTTTGCTGCCTTCTATTATTTTGATTCTTCAACATGCAATCACCTTCAAAGTGTCGATTTACCACAATTCCAACATCCTTTACTATCATTACCCGAATCATTTCTTTGGAAATTTTTGCGGCCTCTTTGGCTCTCCCTACCTTGAAATTGTCCTCGTACCTCTTGCATAATTCTGATGTTGACGTTGGTCATGGTTACTATTTCCTCTTCCACTTTTGAAACCTCTACCTCTACCTCTTCCTCTATGAGAGTAGAATGACTACTCAAACTCTAGGTGTTTCTTGGGAGTTTGAGTCCTCACCAAGATTCTTTTCTTCAATCAACATGGACACCAAGTCAACAAAATTTGAAATATTTTCCTTGTTTTGTATAGACGTTATGAACTGCTTATGTGCAACTCCTAAACCATGAAGACACACTTCCACCTTATCATCATCATCTACATTCATGCCAATAGATGCAAGTGACTCACATATTCTTTTGATTTTCAGGTGTATTCACTTACCAATATGCTTTTTTTCTCTAGTGTATGCAGCTCGTTCTTGAGTTGCAATTTCTGTACCTTTGTATTGGTCTCATACAATGTGACCAAATTTTTCCAAGCCTCTTTTTGAGTCTTGGCATCCTATATGTGCCAAATCATGCTATCTTGTATGCTAATAGATAGCCAATACATTACCTTTCATGCTCCTTAATTCCATTCCTCATGTGCTCTTAACTGGTCCACAGTCTGATTCCTCTATGGTAACTATGGAGTATTTTCATTCTCTCTTTCGATGTACTTCCAGTAGCCTTTTCCCATCAAGAAATTCTTCATTCTGAATCTCCAAGCACGGAAGTTTTCTGTATCTAGCTTATCACTCATAAGCTCACTCATTCCATCTGCATTTGCCATTTCTGTGACAACTCATACTACTGCAAAAACACTACAAGCAGTACTTCTACTTGAATTTTGTCACACTATGATGTGACTATTTGATATCAAAGAAACATAGTTGTCGTGTATGGATAGTCGACAAAATCGCTTGAAATTTTGGAACTAGAATCTATGAGTGTTACAAAAGAGGAGGCAAGTTAGATTTTTGAAAACTGACCTGCTTTTTTGTGGGCCCCACATATGGGCTCAAAACAGGGGTCGAGATGGCTCCAAAACAGATGCCTTCTACCTTCATGCCAATTTTGTAGAAATCTCGTGTACTCTTCACCATCGGCCTTCTCCACGGGCTCTCTAGAGCCAAAGTGGATTTGATTCCATGTCACGAGGATGTAGATAATAAAGAGATCTCACACACACACTCTCATAATCAAAGAGGAGGACACACACAAATTGAGGTAACAAAGAATGATCTTATTCTTCTTCTTCTATTACATAAAACAAATGTACAAGAATGACTTGAAACAACAATACAAGTAGTCCAATATATAAAGAAAAAGACATAAAGAAAATCCTAATGTTCGTGAATGAGTGAGCTGGAAAGAAAGAAATGTGCCATCACTCTCAGTAGATAAATCTAGTAAAGCTCAATGAAGTATCCTCGACATATACTGGCGTGATCACTATACGTGTTAGAGAAATGAAAAAGTGATATGTGTCATCCTGGATCATCACATGTTGAGCTTGATATCTCAACATGGAAGTCTACTACAACTTTAGCAAATATCAATAGCGTGGTTCTGTTCAACCTTTAAAGATACAATTACTTTTCTACATCAGGGTATTAAGTCAATGGCCATGGCTAGAAGCAATGATCCATTTCGTGTGTTGGTTGTTGATGATAGGTTGGTTGGTACTAATTGACCTTTGTGGGCATATATGTTGCTTCATGTATTGGTAGCAAAAGGGATGTGGAATATTGTTTATGGTGTAGAAAAATGTCCCATTACAGTTACTCAAGCCGATGTAGATGGCATTGAAGATGATGTTTGAATCTTATTCATGTTGCAGTTCATGCTATTGTAGCTCATATAAGACCCTAAAGAATGCTTGAGATACACTTACCACTTTGGACTAGGCAAGAATTGAGGCTCATTTTTCTAACCTCCAAAAATAGTTGGACAGTGATGATAAGAATAAAGGAGAGTGTATGGGTAGTTTTTTAACAGAGATAAAAGATTTAGAATAGTTGCTTTTATCTCATGAAGTCTTGCTAGATAGTTTCCTTGTGTAGACTATTTTTAATGGTCTTGTAGATTCATATTAGATTTTTGCTTTTACTCTTTGATTGATGGTGAAAGACAATCCAAATGCCTAAACATTTGAGGATTTAGTCTGTATTTTGTTGCAAGAAGACCTATCCAGGCAGAACAAGTCCATTATAGGTGATGCAAATCAAGCATTCCTAGCTAGTCAAAAGGAGAAAAGTAAATGGAGCTCATTTTCTTGTGAGAAACAAATATGCTAGTTTTGCACAAATGAAGAAGGAAGACAAAGATGGCAAGAAAATAGAAGAGCACAAATAAATTTGCAATTACTATGAGGGAAATGATCACATCATAAAGAGTGACCAAAATTGGTTGTAAAAGAGGCAAATAAGAAAGATGTAAGAATGGTTTTCCTAGAGGCCTCTACACCTAAAACAGAGTTTGCTTGTCTTGTTAAGAATAAAGAATGGGAATTTACTACGGTATGAAGCTATGACCCATCTTCTCATGAGCAGTGTATGTCTACAATAAACTTAGATTTTTGGTACTTTGATAGTGAGAAAACCAAACATATTACTGTTGGTGCAAGAAAATCATCAATTGATGATTAGGAAAAAATTTGAAGTCAATAACTAAAGCAAATATCACCATATGAGGCTCGAAGGTGAGTATGTGATCAGAAGATGCAAACTTGTATATACATGTATATTACTCTTGTAATTAGTTCATGAAAACCTTTGTATCTATGATGAGTCGGGATGTAAATGTTTATACATACTTGAATATAGAAATAATACGTATGAAAGATGATGAGTGACAAGTTTTAGAAGTCATTAGAGACCTTAAAGAATGAGAAGATTTATCTATCAGATGAATATTTTCTCTTAATAGAAGAAAGTTGCGCCTTGATCTTTTGCTCAGTGCTCCGTTTGTGTTTACCTTCTTGAGGAATGCTTTTGTACAAGTCTAATTCTATAGTTGAGTGTACAAGGTTTGAGAGCCTAATTGTAATCAAGCTGAGAGAATTTTAGGTAGGAACATTTACATGTGTAAAGAGAAGAAGTGAAGACAGGTACAGGTGCAAATTGGATAGTCAATGTTTTGATCAGATCTCCCTCCACAATGTAAAGTTTTGAGCAAGTAAGCACTCATTCTTTAAGTTAGGATGTAAGCTACTTGTGGGTAAAAGAATTTCAATAAAAGGGGTTAGTTTGGGAGAACCATGCATTAGAAGTTGCAAGTGTCAAAGTCGACTACACAGAAGAACAATTTCAGACATAGGTACATTGTTTGGAAAAAATCTCACGATTTACTAATTCTTTTGGAGATCTTTAACTTGGAGAAGGTGCGTAAACATTAAGAGACACCTTGTATAAAGTTTCATTGAATGGTAAATCAATGAGTGAATTAAGTGCAACAGACTTTTCTGTGTAATGAGTTTCTTCACAGTTAACTCAAGTCTTGATAATTTGGCATTAGTTTTCCAAAATTGGTTGAGATTATGCGTTTTTCTTGATATAGAGCTTCTCTAACATCAATGATAACTTGTTTGTTTGGAGATTAATCATCTCCATTAGTGGTATCAGAGCAAGAATCATCAGATCTGAAGAAAGAAGGACCTCCACTATTGCGGATATACAAAAATCAATCTTTGAAGATTCAAAAGGTGAAAGTTTGAAGTGAAAGCTAGAGAAGGAGGCCTGGAATCTATCAAGAGGATCAATAGGAGCTATATTCAAATTAAAGGTACATTCATTATTCACAAAACTAAGCATAGGTGAAGAAAGGATGGGAGATTCTCTTCACTTAGAGAAATTGGATAGATAAAACTATCCTGCTTGGTCAATGAGGATGGAAGCTCATATTATGAGCAAAGATCTGATAGGATATATCACAAGTGAAGAAGAAAAACCAGAATTTAGGAATCCTAGTGTTCCAACTAGGGAATAACTCTCAGATTTGAAGACATGGATGAAGAAGGATACTCAAGCAAGGAGCATTATCTACATGGAAGTCAATGATTACTTGCTACCTCATATTAGAGGACTTGAAAGTGAAAGTGAAATATGGAATTCTTTGGAGGAGCATTTCCAAAACACTACAAAGTCAAGGAAGACATCTTAAGGGGCAGAGTTCACCACATTCAAGAAGAAGGCTTCTCAATCTATTTATGATTATGTAGCAAGGATGAAGGATATTGCACATGCATTAGGAGCAGTTGATGAAGACATTGAAGAGGACAAATTGGTAAGACAAATTCTCATAGGTCTGAGAGGAGATGAGAAGTGGAAAGCATTCATTCTACCCACTGAATTGTCACTAGATCATTTCACTCCTGATTTGAATCCATTGCTAGGACATATGCTAACCTTTGAGCAGGATCTCAAAGGTGATGTTGATAAGAGTAAAAGTCAAGCAATGTATTCAAAGGACAAGAAGAAGATTAACAAAGGCAAGCAAAAATTGAATGAAGATGAAGGCACTATGAGTCAAGCCAACTTCCTAAGAGGAAGAGGAGGTGGAAAAGGAAGAGAAAGAGGTAGAATCAATAAAGGTGCTATTAAAGCTTGCTAGATTTGTGCTAAGACTAGCCATTTAGCTCATGAATGTTGGCATAATAATCATAATGGTGGAGGATATAATCAAAACTTTAATTCAAGAGGAAGAGGTGGTAGAAATTAGAGAGGTAATTTCAGAGGTAGAAGTAATAGAGGTTTCTTTGGAAGAAATGCAAGAAGAGGATTTCAAAGTCAATCCTAGAATAGTACCTATTACAATTATGCTTTAGATTAGAAAGAGGATTTAGCCTTAACTATGAATTCAACTTGTGAAAGACAAAGTGAAGATAAAAAAGTTTTCTACATTGTCTCAGGGTGCAACAATCACTTGAGTGGCAACATAACTTTGATGATTGATTTGGAGAATAAGGTGAGTAATCATATAGTCCAAATAGGTGATAACACAAAGCACAATGTGAAGTCCATTGGATCAGTAAAGGCCAAGGATGGAAGCACTCTTTTGAGTAAGGTTTTGTATGTCCCTACGATTCCAAAGAATCTGATAAGTATAGGGCAAATTGTAGAGAAAGGATATGAAGTAAGGTTCACTAATGATGGAGTTTATGTTGAAGACCCTAGCCATGGATATAAACAAATTGTTTCAGGGAAGAAAGAAGGAAGGCTCTTCACATTGAAGATTCAAGGCAATGTTGGTCATGCCTTGTTCACTCATGGAGAACATAAGATCTCTGAGTTAGATCTTTGGCACAAAAGGCTTGGATATTTTAATGAAAGAGGTATTAAGGATATGATTGAAAATGGTTAACTGCTTGGATTGCCTAATATTGCAGGTCAACACATGACATACAAGTGTGAAGCATGTCAATTGGGTAAAGCTCACAAGAATACTTATAGTAAGAAAGGGTATATGTATTTTGAGAAGCTTGAATTGGTGCATACAGGCAGCTACTTATTTGGTTAATAGACTTCCATGTAAGGCTTTGAATGGTATGACACCTTATGAGGCATGGTGGGGTAAGAGACCTACCTTAGATCATTGCAAGGTATTTGGATGTTTTGCTTATGCATAGGTACCATGTCAATTAAGGCATAAATTGGAAGCTAAAGCCGAAAAGTATGTGTTCATTGGTTATGATGATAAGCAGATGGGTTATAGATTGTGGAGTCCATCCACAAAGTAATTCTTGTCTCAAAAGATGTTACATTTGATGAGCAAGGTACTTGGTATCCAGGTACACTTAATATTCATGCAGGTGATGAAGAAGTCATGACCCAAAGAAAGAGGAAATCAAAGATTCAAATCCCTGATGATGAAGAGATTGTTGATGCTCAAATTGATAATGAAGAGTTGCCAAGGATTGATCCAGAATATGAAGAACTAGAGACTTCAAAGAGTGGAGAAGTTAGAAGGTCAATAAGGAACATAAAGCAACCCATAAGGTACAGATATGATACTTCATTTTTTACCACTAAAGATTATGCTTACATGGTGAAAGCAGAAGAAGATCCTTCTACATATGATGAGGAAAAAGGTAAGGAAAATTGGGAGAAAGCTATGCAAGAGGAGTATGATGCATTGATGGAGAATGACACATGGGATTTGGTTCCTAAACCGAATTATCAGAAAATCATTGATGCAAATGGGTCTACAAGACAAAGAGGTATGCAGATGCAAGTTTGTCCAAGTATAAACACTTGTTGTGAAAGGATATGCTCAACCATATGGTGTAGATTATGATGAGAATTATAGTATTGTGGCTAAGATGACAACTATAAGGACTCTCATATCTATTGCTGCATGTAAAGGTTGCAATCTATGTCAATTAGATGTGAAGAATGCTTTTGTAAATGGTTATATTTCAGATGATGTTTTCATGGAGCAACCAGAAGGTTTCAAGGATAAATGTTATCCATAATATGTATGTAAGATCAATAGAGCTATGTATGGTTTGAAGCAGGCCCCAAGGGCATGGACTTACACACTTGTAAAGTTCTTGAAAGAGCTTGGTTTTCAAGTGTCTACGACAGATAGTAGCTTGCTTGTTAAAGCAAGTGATGATGGGTTCATTTACATTTGCATATATGTTGATGAAATAGTTCTTATAGGTACATATGAGAAGGGCATACAAAGGCTTAAGAAGCATATGGAGAAAGAGTTCAAGATCAGTAACTTGGGAGACTTGTCATATTTCTTGGGAATGGAGATTTCATATACTCAACATGGAGTATATGTGACTCAAGAAAGCTATATGAAGAATTTGCTAATCAAGTTTAAAATGGAAGATTGCAAGGTAGCACCTACTCCAATTGAGGTGCATCATAAACTGAGTAGATATGGAGGAGAAGAATTCAAGGACATGCAGCTGTATCAAAGTTTGGTTGATAGTCTAATCTATGCTACATTGAGTAGGCTTGATTTGTCATATACAGTTGGAGTGTTGTATCAATTCATGCATTATCCTAGGAAAGAACATTGGATTGCACGATAAAGGGTGCTAAGATACATTAAGGGTACACTCAAAGAAGGTTTGTATTATGGATTCACATCAGATACAAAAATCAAGATATATAGTGATGCAGATTGGGCAGGTAACTCTGATGATAGGGGGTCAATATATGGATATCTATGTTATGTGGGAGATAAATTAATCACTTGGTGTTCTAAGAAGCAACATACAGTTGCTTTGTCATCTACAAAAGTAGAATATATAGGTATGGTTGAAGTTGCAAAGGAGGTTATATGGTTGACGACACTTATGAAGAGTTTTGACATCATTTAGAGTACACCCACTATTCATGGAGATAATATGAGTTCATTGTATCTACCTCCTAACCCTATGTTTCATGCCAAGACTAAACATATTGAGATCTAGTATCATTTCTTGAGAGAGAAGGTGATTGATAAAGAAATTGAAGTCGTACATACTTCTAGAAAAGATCAGAATGCAGACATGTTAACCAAAATCTTGGATGGACCTAAGTTGTAGAGGTTCAAAGACATGGGAGGTATAAAGAAGATGGAGAAAATCACAGTTGATGATTGAGGGGGAGCTCTTCGTGTAGGAAAATCATCCATTGATGATTAGGACAAAGTTTTAAGTTAATAAGTAAAGAAACGACCATCATATGAGGCTTGAAGATGAGTATGTGATTAGAAGATGGAAACTTGTATATACATGTATATTACTCTTGTAATTAGTTCATGAAAACATTTGTATCTATGATGAGTCGGGATGTAAATGTCTATATACACTTGAATATAGACATAATATGTATGAGAGATGATGAGTGATAAGTTTTAGAAGTCAATAGAGACTTTAGAGAATGAGAAGAATATGGATTATCTATCACATGTATATTTTCTCTGAATAGAAGAAACTTTCACCTCGATCTTTTGCTCAGAGCTCCTTTTGTGTTTATCTTCTTGAGGAATGCTTTTGTACAAGCCTAATTCTATAGTTGAGTGACCTCTGTACAAGTTTTGAGAGCTTAATTGTGATCAAGCTGAGAGCATTTTAAGTAGGAACATCTACATCTATAGAGAAAATTTGTTGGGATGGCAGAGATGCTCAGGCACATGCATTGATAGCCTTGTCTATCAAACATGCCATTATTCCTCACATTTTCTCTTGTAGAAAAACTAAGAATGCTTGGGATACACTTACCACTTTATACCAGGCAAGGAATGAGACTCATGTTGCTTATCTCCAAAAACAGTTGGACAGTGAGCACATGAATGAATGAGATTCCATGGATAGCTTTCTGACAATGATCAATGATTAGAAGGAACAATTGCAATTTGCTAATGAATTCTTGTCTGACACTTCACTTGTATAGACTATTATGGATGATCTTCCCAATTCATATAAGAGTTTTGCTTCTACTCATCATTTGATCCAAATGCTTTAACATTTGAGGAGTTAATCTTTGTTCTGTTGGAGGAAGTTTAGTCTAGGTAGAAGAAGTCCATTATGCATGTTGCAAATCAAGCTTTCTTGGCTAGTCAAAAGGGCAAAGGTAAATGGAGCTCTTCTACTAGTAAGCAAAAACTTGCTAGTTCTACACAATCAAAGAAAGATGGTAGAGACGAGAAGAAAACAAAAAAAGTAGAAATTTTTTTGCAAGTACTGTAAAGGAAATGATCATGTCATAAAGAGTTGTCCAAAACTAGCTGCTAAAGAGGCAAGGAAGAAAGAGGTTGGAATGGTTGTTGTAAAGGCCTCTACACCCAAAACAGTGTCTGCTAACTTTGTGGATAATCAATAATGGACATTTACCACTATTTACAGTTATGACCCATCTTCTGATGAATAGTGTACATCTGCAGTAGACTCAGATGTTTGGTACTTTGATAGTGGAACAAGTAAACATATTACTTCACAACATAGTTTCTTCACTTCACGCGAGCCTGCCCCTTTAGGGAATACTGTCACATGCACCAACAACTCCTCTTATCCTGGCACGGGAGTTGGTAAGATCATTCTAACTACTGCTTATGGTAGTTCTTTTATATTGTCAGATGCTTTATTTATGTCAAGGATTAAGAAGAATTTGTTATCTATTTCAACTTTAGCCAAGATTGGCTTGGTTGTGAAACTTGTTGATGATAGATGTACAGTTCATGATCTGTCAAATTGCAATGTCATTATTCCTTGTGGCATTTTATGTTGTGGGTTGTATAAGTTCATACACTATGAAAAACCTTTGAATGATTCAACATGTGCATTACATGATTCTCAGGCTATGTGAGATGCAAAGCTTTGGCATGCATCCTTTGGTCATTTGAATTTTGCTAGTTTTCTACGCATGTAGAAATCTAAAAATGGTGTCCTCTCTACCCAAACTTGAGGCACCTGGTAAACATGTATGTGAAGGCTATATTTTGGGCAAAATGCAGCATTACTTGTTCCCAAAGATGGTCCACTTAGAGCTACTAAAAAATTGTAGCTTGTTCATAGTGATGTCTATGGTCCTATGCAGACACCCTCTTTTGGAAACTATCTTTACTTCATGACTTTCATTGATGATTTTTCCAGGCATGAATGGGTATATCCATTGAAAGCAAAGTCCGAAGTGTTTATGTGCTCCAAACAGTTTTTGGTTTTGGCTGAAAATCTATCAGCATGTAAAATGGGCACCCTCCGTTCTGATCAAGGGAGGAACATATGTCTTCTAACTTTAATCCATTTTTGGTTGAACATGGGATAAAACATCAGTGTATAGTTCCGTATACACCTCAACAAAATGGAGTTGCTAAATGGAAGAATAGGTCACTCATGGAAATGGCGATTTGTATGGTCAAGAACTAGAATTTACCACATAGTTTCTAGCTTGAGGATGTTATGTGTGAAGTATATGTACTTAACAAGTGTCCCACTAAAGCATTATAGTCTATCACTCCATATGAGACTTGGCATGGTCTTAAGCCATCTGTTGCTCACCTGTGTGTTTTTTGTTGTTTGGCATATGCATTAGTGCCTGAGCAACAATGCAAAAAATTGGATGATAATGTAGTGAAATGTATTTTAGTTGGGTATAGTTATGAAAGCAGGCTATCATCTGTATCATGCACATACTAAATGCATTTTGGTTAGTTGTGATGTTTCTTTTATGGAAGATCCTATTCAACCATTACTTTCATGTACTAAGGACACATCAGTTAGCTCCAAAGACATGTATGACACTTTGCTGCCTCTTTTTATAGGTGGACAGTCTAATGCTAGTCCAAATGAGGCAATTTTGTAACCTTTACAAGTTTCATGTGATGATGCAGATCATTCGATTTCTGATGTAGATCTACATGATGAACTTGTTTATGAGAGAGTTTGTATTGAGGAGGAAAAAACTATGCCAAAATGACAAGCGCAGACTTTGCGTGATAGCAAATTAGATGCACATCTATCATATTGTACTCATTTTGGCTCTCATAGTGCTTCGTTTGCATCAGATTTCTATGCTATGGCTGCCTCTAGTCTCTGTGATGCGAATGAGCCTATTTTGCTTGATGAAACACAAAATTCTAAAAATTCAATGGCTACTATGCAATTAGAATATGATGCTATCATGAAAAATGGTACTTGGTCTTTATGTGACTTGCCTGCTTGCAAGAAGGCCATTAGCACAAAGTGGGTATACAAGCTAAAGCATAAGCCTGTTGGAATAGTTGACAAGTATAAGGCTAGGCTTATTGCAAAGGGTTATGCTTAGGAAAGAGGCATTGATCTTCATGAGACCTTTGCTCCTACGTGCCGAATTACTACTGTTCATAGCATCTCTGCACTTGCAACTCATAATGGTTGGAACTGTTGGAGGAGATGGTGGATAATCATAAGAGATGAATTGGTGCACCTAAAACCTTCTTCACATCTGCTATAAATGATGGTTGGAGAGCATTGTGGGCCTCTTTAGCTAGCTAATAAGCATGAATAATCACATATGCTGCTTTGAAGATGATCCACTAATGATATGATCAAAACAAATAGGTAGGCATATGATCCAAGGTCCAAAACTTGCTATTTTGGTTGATACACCTACTCAAAGTTTTGAACCATTCTCTGAGTATAGCAGCAATTGATAAAATTCCTTTTGTGGAACTTCAATTAGCTTAACAAGCTACCAATCATGAGTGATATTATTTAAAATGATGCACTATATGCAGAGAAATATGTTTGGCAAATTGATCATGAATCCTGATATTTATGGGCCTTCATCGTCAGAGACGAGTGAGCAGAGATTGATTAATATCAGATGATGGCAAGAACCATTGCTTATGAAACTTTGTAGGATTAAAATAGACGGTAGGCTAAAGCTATCATGCTTTTGAATCATATGAAATGATCAATTATATAGTGAGAACAAGTTATGACAAGTTCACTCTTCTGATGGAGTATGACACAGATATGAGAGTAAGAAGTAATGATCATGTATGTATTAAATCATGTAAATGTACAATGCCATTGGCAATAAATCATTGCTCAATGAGTGAGAAATGGGTGAGCTATGAGGTGAGCTCCTCTTCTCAATGCAAGTACATGAATATGATCTTTGAATCTCGAGATAGACACATGCCTTTCATATCCCCTTTTTATAGTCTTTGTTGGAGCGAAAGATTTGAATTCAAATTCAAATCTCTACCTAAAAGTGAATCCTAAAGTATAGGATTGATTCTCTCTTGACTCAACTACCAAGTGATACAAGATTATATGTTTCCTAACTCCTCGTGGGTTTATTCCACTTTTACAATGGGTAATTGTGAAGCAAAGTTACAAGAGGTTGTACATATGAAGTCTTCCAAGTGTAATGTCAATACATCAAGCTTATGTGAGGTGATCAAGTATGAAGGCTTGGGCTTAATTGCCCCAACAAATCCCCCTCAAGCCTAACATGCTTGATCTTCATTGCTCCTTGATTTCCTGCAAACCAATCATCAATTTGAACCTATTCATCTTTGCTCCATCCAATGCTTTGGTACGTATATCTACACATTGTAAATGAGTTGATACATAGGATAATTGGATATCCTTGCTAAGCGATTTCTCCCTTAAATAATGATAGTGAACTTCAATGTGCTTAGTCCTTGCATGCTATACAAGATTAGAAAACAAATGAAGTGAACTAGTGTTATCTCCAAAGATAATTGGAGTGTATGAATGTATCTCCGAATCTGCATACAATTGCTTAAGCCACATAGCTTCATGAGTTGCATTTGCCAAACTTCTATATTCTGCTTCTGTGGAAGATAAGGCCACTGACCAAGATATGAGTTTTGAACCTGCAAAAGATAGGTACCCTGAAGTGCTCCTCCTATCATCCTTGGAGCCAACCCAATCTGCATGAGAATACATCTTTATATCTATGTCAAAAGTGAAAGGATAGAACAATCCCTCATTCATTGTACCCTTTAGATACTTAAGCACCCTCTTTGCAGCTTCCATATGAGGCTTCCAAGGTACATGCATGAACTGAGTCAATGTACTTACTACATAGGCAATATCTACACTTGTCAAAGTAGCATAATTAAGAATCCCCACAAGTTGTTGATAACTTGTAACATATTCAAGTAGTTCACCTTCATGTGGACTTAGCTTATGGTTGAGCTCCATAGGAATACCTGCAACTTTAGTGTTCTCCATCTTAAAATATACCAACATATCATGTATGTACTTCCTTTGTGTGATGAATATACTTGAATTTGTATACACAAGTTCTAAGCCAATGAAGTAGGTTCATAACCCCAGATCACTGATTTTAAATTCCTTCATTAATTGAGCCTTGAACTGCTCGATACCATCAGAGTCATGTGACCTGTAATAATGATATCATCTACATAGACACATAAGTAGATGACCTCTGATTTATTCTTCTTAACACATATTGAAGAGTTTGCCTTGCTTGCCATAAAGCCTTGATCCTGCAAATAGAATTCTTGTTAATTTTGTATATCCACCTTGAACCAATTACCTTCATATCTCGCTTCTTGGGAACTAGATCCCATGTGTGCTTTTCTTGCAATGCTTCCACTTCTTCCTACATGGCTTCTCTCCTCTCGTTCTTCTTCCTAGCCTCTTCAAATGAAGAAGGCTCTTTGGCCATAGAATCTTTAGTGATGCACATAGAGTACTTTGTGACTAAGGATGTATCATATCCATACCTTATCGGCTTCTTACTTTCTCTTTGTGATCTCCTTAAAGCTTGATTGCAAGACTTGGGTAGATCCTCTAATTACTTGTATTTGAACTTGCCTCTTGAATTCCAAGCTTTGAAGTCAATCTGATCCTCATCTTCTGAGTTGATGTCCTCTGCTTGGTGTTGATCTTCTTTAGTGAGGGTTGGAAAATCATTTTCCAAATCATATGGTAACTTGACTTTCCTTCAATCATCTTGAAACCATGAATTATTCTCATCAAATACTACATCCCTACTAACTATGAATGCCTTGTTAGTGGGATTGTATAGTCTATATCCCTTTTGATTCTGATCATACCCAATAAATATACATTTCTCAGCCTTAGGGTCAAGCTTCCCTCCGATTGGTGATGGGATGTGTGCATAGTCAATGCACCCAAATATTTTGCAATGATCCAATGAGGGTCTCCTGCCATTCCATGCTTCATATGGTGTCATATCATGATTTGGATGGAAGCCTATTGACCAAGTAGGTGGTTGTGAATACAGCCTCTACCCATAAATAATTAGGTAAATTTTTCTCATTTAACATAGACCTAGCTACCTCAACAATTAACCTCTTTCTTCTCTCTGCCACTCTAATTAGCTCAGGAGTTTACCTGGTTGTTACTTCCCTCTTTATGCCTCTGTCCTGTAGAAATAGATCAAACTCATGTGAAAATTACTCACCCCCTCCATCAGACTTGATTCTCTTCGAGCTCCTTCATGTTTGGTTTTCAACTAGTGCCAAATACTTCTTGAAAAACATGTAAATACCTCATCCTTATGTTTCATGAAATAGAGGATTGTCCACCTACTATAATCATCAATAAATGAGACATAGTACCTTGAGCCTGAGATGGATGGATCTTTGCTAGGACCCCACACATCAGTGTGTACAAGCTCCAAATAGTCTTCATGGATGTATCCTTTCCTCCTGAATGGTTGGCCGTGAGCTTTGCCAAATTGGCAAGCTCCACATTTGTATATTATGTGTTGCTCGGTCAGATTGGGAATGCCAACCACACTTTGATCCTTGCAAATTTGCTTCATCCTCTACCCCTTCCTCTAGCACCTCTTCCTCTTCCTGCATACTTAAATTGAGAGGTACTAGCCTCTTTTTCCTGTTTCTTACTTTTACCTTTATCCTTAGCTTTATTCTTATGTGTATAAAGGGCAGAAGATTGGTTATCCCTTGGTTTATCACCATTTCTGTTGAGCTTTGTCTCATGGGTGAAGAGTTGTCCCATCAAGGTGTTGAGATCATGTATTTTCATATCCATGTAGAGATCCATTGTTGTGGTGAAGGACTCCCACTTGTCATCAGCCTTAATTCCATTGACGATCTGCCTCAGTATGTGCTCTTCCTCTATCTCTTCTCTTATGCTTGCAAGCTAGTCTGCCACATCTTTCATTTCGGTTACATAATCAGCCACTCCTTGCTTTGGTTGTTTCTTGAGGGTTATGAATTCCATCCACAACTGATTCTTTCTAGCTCTCATGTTTGAGGAGAAGTATGATGAAAGCACTTCCCAAGTCTCTTGGGAGGTCTTGAAATTTCTAACATGTGGTAACAAGAAATCAGAGATTGGGTTTAATAGATATGACCTGGCAAGAACATCCTTGCACACCATGTGGTTAGCTTTTCTTGCTCTTCCCTTGTTGGTTGATTCTTGCTCCTAAAGGTTGACATGTCTTCATCTCCTTAGATGTATCCATATGAGCTTCTCCATTGTAGGTGTGCTTGCATCCTTAGGGACCATGCTGAGTAGTTGTTCCTATCCAATTTGTCAATGAAGGATGGAAATCCATCTCCCATCTTGATTGTGCTTGCTCTGATACCCCTATTGGAGGCGATGGTGGATAATCATAAGAGATGAATTGGTGCAGCTATAACCTACTTCACACCTATTATTATTGATGGTTGGAGAGTGTTGTCGGCCTCTTTAGCTAGCTAATAAGCATAAGTAATCACATATGTTGCTTGGAAGATGATCCACTAATGAAAGGATCAAAACAGATAGGTAGGCATATGATCCAAGGTCCACAACTTGTTATTTTGGTTGATATACCTACTTACAGTTTTGAACCATTCTCTGAGTATAGTTGCAATTGATAAAATTCCTTTTGAGGAACTTCAATTAGCTTAAAAAGCTACCAGTCATGAGTGATATCATTTAAAATGATGGACTATATGCAGAAAAATATGTTTAGCAAATTGATCATGCATCCCGATATTTATGGACCTTGACAGTCACAGACTAGTGAGTAGAGATTGATTAATATCTCATGACTGCGAGAACCATTGAGGATTAAAATAGATGTTATGCTGAAGCTATGATGCTTTGAAGCATAGGAAATGATCAACTATATAGTGAGAACAAGCTCTAATTAGTTCAATGTCCTGATAGAGTATGACAGAGATGTGAGAGTAAGAAGTAATGATCATGTATGTATTAAATCATGTAAAATTACAATGCCATTGGCAATAAATCATTGCTCAATGAGTGAGAAATGAGTGAGCTATGAGGTGAGCTCCTCTTCTCAATGAAAGTACATGAATATGATCTCTGAACCTTGAGATAGATGCAGGCCTTTCATATCCCCTTTTTATAGTCTTTGTTGGAGTCAGAGATTTGAATTCAAATGCAAATCTCTACCTAAAAGTGAATCCTAAAGTATAGGATTGATTCTCTCTTGACTCAACTACCAAGTGATACGAGATTATATGCTTTCTAACTCCTCATAGTTTGATTCCACTTTTACAATGGGTAATTGTGAAGCAAAGTTACTAGAGGTTGTACATATGAAGTCTTCCAAGTGTAATGTCAATACATCAAGCTTATGTGAGGTGATCAAGTATGTAGGCTTGGGCTTAATTGCACCAACACGAATGTACATCAATTGGACATTAAAACTGCATTTCTCAATGGTTACTTGAATGAAGAAGTGTATGTTTTGTAGCCCTGTGGCACTATGCGAGGGAAAATAAGATCAATGAATCTCAAGATAAAGTCCTAATAAAACTCGTGGAAAGGTTACAATGTCAACTAAGCTTGATATGTGAGGAGCAAGATAGTGACAAGACCAAGATGAAGAGATTAGAAGAAAGTCAAATTGAAATAAAGGTCGTTTTAGAGAAATGGGAGGAGAAGGTGAAATGCATGGAAAGTAAAAACAAAGAGTTGAAAAGGAAAAACAAAAACCTAAGGAAGGAAATTGAGAGACTTCAGAGTCGAAAAGTTGTTGGGAAGAGTAAGGAAATAGAAAGAGATGTGCTTGAGATCAGTACTGACCCAGTGATAGTAGATTGCTATGGTTTTATAGTTGAAGATGAACTCCAACATGAGGATGAGTTGGTGAGATGGATTGAGCAAGGAGAAAAGGAGACTAGGAGAGTGCAAGAAGTTATTTGTAGATATAGTGACCAAGCAGGTAGGATCAATGAGGACTTTGAGTTGGAGTTAACGAAGATTAGTTGTGCCCAGGTAGGGAGTGATAAGAAAATGGTAGAACTTGAAAAAGAGAATGCAAGGTTGAGAGGAGAGCTCGATAGATGGAGGAGTCAAAGAGAGGAGGAAAGGCAGAGGTATGTTGTAGCTCAAGCGTAAGCACCACCTCCTTTACTTGTCAATCCGCGGAGACGTGAGGGCCGGTATGAAGACCACGAGCAAGTGAAGGCACAAGTGCGTGAGTGAAAGCACACAAACATGCACACACATACACACACACGCGCACAAAGTAAGATCAAAGAGAGGAACAATGGAAAGCTTAGATTGCAAAAGAGTTCTCTTGAAAAAGTTCTATTCTCTAACAAGCCAACCCCAAAAATGAGCTCTCTAGCTCTTTTTATAGTTTTTTGACTAGTTTTGGCCCTGTCCAGACCTAGTGTCCGGCCTAGTTAAAAATTAGGTTCCAGGGCTTATTTGAGGGCTCAAACGAAGTCTAAAAATTATGAAAATTGGTACGATGGTACTTCTAATACTCCTCAAGCTCGAGGACTCCTCGGCTTGAACAAAATGGAGTTACAAAAAATAGATAATGGTATTTACAATGGTTTTTAGTGATGAAAATCACTATTTTTGTAGGGGATTCTTCTGAAAATTTGACATACACTTCTTGGAGCTCCCTACTTGCTCCCTTTCCTTGTGTGTCCACCTTTTGATGTGCTTCCATGCTTTGTCCTTGACTTTGAGCTTCAACACTCCCCCCCCCCTCTCGAGTCTGTCGTCCCTGACAGACCCTTGTTGGAAGGGCTGTTCCATGTAGTGCTTTGAGAGGTGGTGTCCATCCGTTGTATGAGCTGGTTCCTTGGATTCCAGCAAGAATGTGTCGTTGTGAGCTTTCAAAACTGCAAGTTGCTCAAAAGAGGTTGTCAAGAGTGATTTGGAGCAACTACTGGCTTCAATTTGCTTCCGAGATATGGATGTTGTTTCCATAACGTCCGCTAACTCTTCCAAAGATGATGTTGAGAGCAGTCATGCCAACTACTCATAACCCATAATGAATGATGGGTAAGTGTGTTCGTGCCTGGGTTGAAAAAAGTATGTGCATTGTGCACGGCCTTGTAATGTAGCCCTACGCATGCTTACTTGGAAAATGCTTTGGAAGAAGCATGGTGCAAAAATTGCGGGTCTTGAGCTAAGTGCTCAAGGGTATGCTGACGAAGAGGTTTCCTAAACTATCATGGTTATGGTGTTTCCAGAGTAAAGATACTTACCATGGAGAAGGTTGATGGATGTTTGTCTCTTCGTGTTGTACACTCGGCCTTTGGGATGGAACATTGTTGATGAATGTCCATGTTGCTTGTCCACTGATGAGATCTTTTGAGTGGTGGATCCTCTCTCCTCTTTTCAAAGCAACATTTGTCAAATACTGAGAATTGAATTGCTTCTTGGCAAGCAACATCGGGTAACTACACCAAGCTGAGTTTCACATATTCTCTTTGGCTCACCATATGCAGGAGTCTTCTCCTCCAGAACTAACCTTTGCAGATATCTCCTTGGATGCTCTGGTACATGAAGTAGTTAAGCATCACTCAAGTTGCGGACCTTCAAGCTCTTCATTCCTACCATGGTAAGAGAAAATCATAGTTGTAGATGCCATGTTCATGCCAAATGCTTGTCCTCTACCAGATAAGGCAGCAATAATCTCACTGCTGGCCGAGACACACTTCTATCCAAATTGATAAATGCCTAGTAATCAATAGTTCCACCTTCAACTAAGCATGACTCATTCATGTTTCATAAGCCAAACCTGGGAACAAGCTCTCTCCCACTTTTCTTTCTCCCCTTTTTTTTTTTTTTTTTTTTTTGAGGAAAAGGATATCACAAAACAAGAACACAAAAGTTAGTATCAATAGAAATGTTTGACATATGTCACTGTGCTCTTGTGCATGGGATTCTCAAGTGTGTCTATGCACGGCCGTGTAATGTGGCCCTATATTAATGCATACTTTGGAAATGCATGACCTGAATGGTGCAAAAGATAGGGTTGTGCAAGGAGCACATGGTTGTTGCTCGTTCGAGGCTTTCGATGTTATTTGCGGAGGTTGATGCCGACCTTGGTGGAGGTATCCATTGAGTCTCGAACTGATGTAATCCTCCTTATTGGAGTCCATTTTAGAACATCATTTGGCACTGTAGAGGTCACTTCAGGCGTCTTTCTCTTTGGATGCTTTCTGAACTGTGGTATCCAGTGTGGTTGACGCTTTGGTTCAGTGGAGGCTACTTGCACTTTTGGCTTCCAAACCCATATCCT
This sequence comes from Ceratopteris richardii, assembly GCA_020310875.1. Taxonomy (NCBI): domain Eukaryota; kingdom Viridiplantae; phylum Streptophyta; class Polypodiopsida; order Polypodiales; family Pteridaceae; genus Ceratopteris; species Ceratopteris richardii. The sequence goes on from CM035426.1 coordinate 5,325,549, forward strand.
TTTTGCATGTCTTCCTACTAATGTTGAAGAGCTGATTTGATCTTCCTTTGGTCTCTGTACGTGGTTCTTACCCTTTTCTCTTTTTGGCTTCTTTGTTGAAACCTTTTGCATGTGGGAGAACAAAGGTTGTTGTGGATGTAGGAGCTTCTTAGGTACCCACATCTGTAATTGCCCTTGTTGAGCTGCAGCTAACTTCTTAGGCACCCAAACTTGTTGGATACCTTGTGATTGAGCTTATCTGAGCTGCTTCCTTCGTCTTCTGGCCTGGTTGGTGTGCATGGATGGGATTTGTGGGGGCAAGGCTGGTGGTTGCTCTCCTTTGCGTACCCATATCTGCTTCATACTCGGAACTGCTTTTTTATCGAATGGTGTCTTTCTATTTGATGTAGCAGTTGTCGTGAACGGTTGTATTTGCTTGTGTGGTGGACTCACTACTGTGGCTACTTGATTCTTTGGAGAAGAAGAAAGATCCACCCGCCTTCGAACCTGGTCTTCCACGATTGACTCCTTCTGCATCATAGAGCTTTTGACACATACAACATCTTCTTTCATATGATTAGTCTTGGAAGAACTAAGAGAGTGTGTGGTGCCATGATTTAGGAGCATGCAGTTCTCTAATTCTAATGTAATGCATTGTTCATGTACCCAAACTTGAAGAATTTGACTTCTTACGTTTAAGTTAACTGCATGGTCATAGATCCAATCTTGACCCAAGACAAGTGGTTCTGTAAGGTTCTCATCTTGACATACTAGCACTTTGACTTTCATTGGAACATCTTGAAGGTAGATGGGAAGTTCCACCTCGCCCAAACAAGGGGTTTCCACACCTCCCAATCCTATGAGATAAGCTTCTATGGGATTGATGTTCAACTGCAAGTCTTGGCAGTAGGAAAGTCTAACTGCACTACTTGCTGCACCTGAGTCAATCAATGCTTTCACCGTCCTTGCACCCTTCCCTTGTTCTATCTCTATGGTCACAAAGGGTCTTCGGTCAATGACCTGAGAAGTCGCTATGCCTGACTTTTGACACATATCCATGTGATATTTTGGGGCTTTTGAGTTGACATCTAGGCCTAATCGCCTTAACTTATTTTGCCTAATACGCTCTTTGGCCTCTACCTGTGCTTCTTCTCTCACTCTTAACTCTTCTTCTTTTCGCTTCTTAGCAGTGTTGAGTCTCATTAGCATATCCTCAGTAAGAGGTTCTTGATATAGCTTGACTCTACAGCCACTAATATAGTTTGGCAAGATATCTCCTTCTAGAGTGGCCAACTGAACTGCACCACTAGTGGAAATTCTATTAATGATCATGGGTCCGTATCCTCTTTTTTCCAACTTACGGGCATGTTGTTTTAGTGTGTATACCAACACAAGATCTCCCTCTTTCAATCCCTTATCCTTGATGTGTGCATCAAAGTATGCCTTTTGCCTCTTCTTTGCAGCGTAGATGCCTGCTGCCGCTCGTAGCCTCGTCTCACCCAAGCGTTCGAGATCAAAGATCCTAGAGGACAATTCATGCCCATTCCACTCATACTCTTGTGCTACTTTTAAGGCAGGGATTAAGAAATCTAATGGTAGCACAGCGTTCTGTCCGAAGACCATCTGAAATGGGGTGGCGTTGAGTACCGTTTTGTAGGCAACTCGATAAGCCCAAACAACATGATGAAGTTGTTTGTCCCAATCAGAGCGTTTATTATTTACCAGTTTTGTCAATACGTTACAGAGGATCTTATTGGTACTGTCGGCTTGTCCGTTAGCTTGTGGGTGATAGGGGGCAGATTTCTTATGTATCACCAAGAATTCTTGGAGAAGATTTTCAATGACTTCATTCAAGAAGTGTGTGCCTCTATCGCTCACCAACTCTATTGGTAGTCCATATCTCGTGAACACATTCTCGAATAAGAACTTAGCCGTAGTCTGAGCATCATTCTTTGTTGTGGCTTTGACTTCTACCCACTTTGTAAGGTAATCTGTGGCTACAATGATGTACTATGCATGGGAGTTTCTAGCTGGGGGGTTAATAGGACCTATGAAGTCTATGCCCCACTTCGAAAATGCACGTCCTCCCATCATTGGCCTCAAGGGCATCTCGTCTTTTCTAACTGGATATTGTGCATGTTGGCATGTGTCACATTTCTTCACATAGGTATGTGCATCCATATGAAGAGTGGGCCACCAAAGTCCTGAGAATAGAATGGTCTTGATCACTCGGTCAGGACCAAAATGTCCACCTGCAACACCGCTGTGTGCAGTTTCTAAGACTTTCAAATAATCTGATTCGTGAACGCACAGTCTTAAGTAACCATCTTTGCCTCTTCGGTATAGGTTGTCTCCTACTAGGGCATAGCCTTGAGCCTCTTGCTCCATGCTTCTTCTTCTTGCTAGAAGCCTCTTTGGGTAATCTTCCCGATCTCATAAACTCTACCAATGGAGCACTCCAATCTGGAATTAATGACACTTGATAAAGGGTCGCATGCTCCACTGGGGGTCTCTCTCTGCACCTTGGACAATTCTTAATCCACTCGTGTATTTCTTTGTCCATGCTAGGCCAATACACTCCTAAACGCTTTAGATTCTACAATGTTCGTTGTTTAGAATAGTGATTTCCTAGCATTCCTTCATGGGCTTGTTGCAACCAACTACTATGTTCATCATCCTCCACACAACAAGCTAATACACCCTCAGTATCTTGTTTGTACATGCTTCCTGCTAATATGTGATATTTTTGTGATTTTACAATTTCTTCTTGTGATGTTTTCACATTCTTATTTGCAGGGCCAAAGGTTAGGACTGGTACCAACTTATTTGCCCATTTAGGAACAACTTCTAAATTGAGCAGATAAGCATCGGGTAATTCGTCAGACACTCCTTGCGGTGACTCTCCTGAAGTGATGCGAGAAAGGTGATCTGCCCGAAGGTGGGTTCTACCTTTCCTGACAACAACTTCAAAGTCATATTCCATTAGTAAGAGGAACCATCTTACTAAGCGTCCAGTATTGCAAGGTTTATTGACCAAATATAACAAAGCTTGATGATCAGTGAAAAACTTGAACTTGTTGGCCAATAAATAGTTTCTAAACTTCTTCACAGCATATACCATGCCTAAGCCCTCTTGCTCCATTGTGGTATAGTTCCGTTCAGCTGCAGTGAGCTGTCTACTAGCATATGCTATGGGCAAATCTAAGTTTCCTTCACTTGTGGGTTGTGCTAGCACACATCCTATGGCATGATTGGATGCATCCACATGGACATGGAATGGTTTATTCCAATCAGGAGTGGTGAGTATTGGTGCCGTGCACAAACGTTTCTTCAGTTCGTTGAAAGAATTCTCGCATTCGTCGTTCCACTCAAAATTAGACAACAAGGCATAAAGGGGTCTAGCTATGATCGCGTACATGTGGATAAACCTACGGTAGTATCCACAATGGCCCATAAAGGCTTGTACCTCTTTAATATTCCTTGGCCTTGGTAGCTCCGCTATGGCTCGTACCTTATCTTCATCTGTTGAGATTCCATTCTTAGAAACAATATGACCTAAGATTTTACCTTGACGCACCATAAACACACACTTTTCTAGGTTCAGACACACTCGATATTCTCTACACTTGTTGAAGATTTGTCTGAGCTCAGGGATGTGAAACCTTCTTTCTTGGGAATGAGCACATAAATCATCCACATACACTTCTAAGCTCTTTCGCAAGAACTCTTTGAAGACATGACACATGAGCCTTTGGAATGTTGCAGGTGCATTGGTGAGCCCAAATGGCATCACACGAAATGCAAAGATTCCCCACTCTGTAGCAAAAGCTGTTTTGTGTTGATCTTCTGGGGCAATGGCTACTTGATTGTAACCTGAAAATCCATCAAGGAAGCTATAAACTTCCTTGCCTGCAACACGCTCCAATAGGTGTTCTGTGATTGGAAGTGGATAACTATCTCTAATCGTAGCGGCATTAACTTTTTTAAGGTTAATACACACTCGCAACTTCCCGTTCTTCTTGGGTACCACAACAATGGGGGACACCCATTCGGTATGCTCAATCTCATAGATGAATCCAGCTTCAATCAACCTATCAATTTCTTCTTTTATTTTGGCTGCATAGGTATCATTATATGTGTAGGGCTTCTGTTTGGTGGGCTTAGCATTAGCAGTCATGGGGATAGTATGAGAGCAAATTCTTGGATCTACCCCTTTCAAGTCTCTATACTGCCATGCAAACACATCCCTATATTCCCTTAATAGAGCTATGAGCTCCATTTCTTCTCTTGCACTTAGGTCATCTCCTATATATGTGCATCTCTCTTCGTTCTCTTCAATGGTCACTACAATCTTCTTGGTCTTTTCTTTATTATCATATGATTCTCCTATGATGGCCTCTCTCTTAGGCATTCGTACCAAAATTTTACGGTCGTCAACTTCATATTTCTTGAAGTTTTCTGGTACTTCAAACAATGATTCCTCCTCTTCTTGTTTCACTGCTTTTCTTTTCTTTTTCTTTTGACTACTCTCACTTCCATCCTTTGAGTTTATTGTTTTAATACTTGTGAGAGGTTCTTCTTCTTTCTGGGTGAACACTCCTATATCTTCTAGATAGTGCTGCTCTGAGTTAAAGCAACTATCCATCACAATAGACTCCAGATCATCGTCATTCTCTTCTTCTTCTATGACATCACTAGGGTCACATTCTTCTAGCAAGGGTTGACACATGAAAACTGAGATATCATAACCCTCCTCATCACAATGAGGTGTCCACTGTTCCTCATTGACAGCAATGTCCATGGTGGCTAAGATTTCTGGCCAGCCATGAGGCTCAAACTCCTCATCTGGAAAGATCATTGGTGTGTAGGCTGGGTCTCTAACTGGTCTCTCTCCTAGCGAAGTTCCTTCTTCTCTTGCCTTTAAACGTTTTTCCTCTTCCTTTGCGACCTTGCACATCCACAAATGAGTATCTTCATGCAGCCATGATGGATCAGGTGAACTTTCAGAATGCACAGAGATGGAATCTTCTTTCACTCTGTGGATAGAATTCCACTGTAGGGGTGGTACATCTCTGAAGGTGTAATCCTTCAAATTGACCTTGGTGGTGACCCCTAAGTGTTGTAAGTACAAGGAGTTAGTTCCCCAATCCTGTACTATTTGCAATTGTCGTAGGAAGGGTCTTCCTAGGATCATCTCATAGACATTATTTTTCTCAAAGTCACATATAGCAAATGTGTGCTCAAAATCTACACCACAAGTGGTTAGAGTGATCCCTTCTAGCAATCCTAGAGGTCTTTCAAAATGACCATCAGCCATTTGAAGCTTCATTCTAGTTGGTCTTAATGTGGGCTTGCCCCATTGCTTCCACAAGGAGGTGGTCGCAATAGCAACACCAGCACCTGAATCTATGATTGCTTTGGTTGTGTAACCTTGGTAGGTGATTGGAAGATAAGTATTACCTTCTTCACCCTCACACATGTCCCCTATTTTGTCTAGAGGTATCTCTGGTACCCTTTGCTTGGAGCCTGCTTTTGGCATGTTGGAATCAAGTTCTGGAACCTGATCCTTCACATGATTCCAAAGCTCAGGTTTTGCTTTGAGCAGCTCTTCTACAGTGAGATGACACTGAACCTTAGTGTTCTTTACGACATCCGTGTTCTTTGGAACCACTGAGTCTTCATTTCTTACTAGTATTGTGGGAGCTCTAATCTGGAGAGATTCAGATTCCCATGGGCCTGGAAATTGAGGCAGTTCTTCTAAGGTATTAGATTCAAAATCTAACCTTTCGTCTTCTTGTTGTTCTGCTTCATCTCCGTAAATAGATGGAATGTCTTGGGGAAATTGATCATGAAGATCATCAATCTCTGGAATAGGAGGGGAATTACCCTTCTCCTTGGCCCATTTCTCTTCTTGTATTTCCCGCAAGAATTCTTGAGAGTACTGTTGAATTGAAGGAGGTATTCCTGGATCCGTGGAATTAGGAACATAAGCTCCCATTGGTGGTGAGCTTCCTCTTTCAATAACTGGTTGAGCCTGTGGAGGTAAAGAAACTTGTGGTTTGTTTACCAACTGCTCTAATCGTTCTAGTAAGCCCTGGAAATGCAAATCCCCTTTGACAGAGTTTGTCTGATTGAACTTTTGACTAGTCTCAAGTATAGCTTGAGCTTGTTCTACCATTTTCATGCACATTTTCATCCGTTCAATCTCTAAGTCCGCTCTAGGGTAACTCTTGTCTAGGTTTGCAGCTGTAGGCCCTTCTTGAAGTCGAGCCTGGTAGGCCTTGAACATCATGTCCAAGCCTTCTGGGGTTGGATCTGCAAGAACAGACCCTGGTTGTGGTCTATTTACAATGGGTGGTGGGGTGGGATGAGGTGGAGTGGATGGAGTTTCGGCATGCGAGGGGCTTTGAGATGCAATGTTTTCTATTTTTGTTTTCGCTTCTTTTAAGCTTTCTTCTAGTTCCGATAACTTTTTATTCCACTTGCGATTGGCCTTCTCTCTGGTATCCTTCCATGTTCTTGTTTTCCTCTTACTAGGCTCTCCCGATTCACTCGACTCTGATTGTTCTACTGGTTTATCTTGTTTTAATGCTTGTGCCCTAGTAACTGCCTGTATAGGTGCCACATTACTGCTACTTGAACTTGAATCCGCCACTAAGCCTACCACATTAATGGGTGTAATCTTGGGTGCGTTGGAGGGGTTTCTTGGACAATCTCTAGGGAGATGGTCTTTGCCACAATCAGGGCAAAAAGCCTGTATTGTGATAGCCTGTCCTTGACTCGGAGATGATGGGTGGGGACAGTCACGAATGAAATGATCACCTTGACATCTAAAACAAGATCCTCTAGGGGCTTGTGGTCTCATTTGTCTCAATTGGGGCCTAGGGTTAGGATTTGTGTACATGACATTGGAGTATTCTGGCTCCCGATTTTGCTCCATAGGTGGTGCCTCATATTGATACGAGTAAATCTCACTATGTTCAGGTGACTCTGTGTAATACGCATGTGGACTACCTTCATGGGAGTAGTCTGAACTATGAGCATGAGAATCATTATCCGGTATCAATGGGGTTAGGGGCACCAATGCTCTGTTTGGATTTTCCTCTCCCACAGCATATTTGACTGGAATCACGTTGGCTGGAGCTGGTGGTTGGTTTCCCAAGACAGGTTGTGGCCTATATGGTACCTGATATTGCTGTTGTGGTCTATAATATGGCTGTTGCCTATTGTAGGGACAATCTTGAGCCGTGTGGTTTGTGTATTTTCTCTCAATAGTGCAATATGGAGCATTCCTTTCTCTAATGTTTTGGTTTTGCATTGGGCATACATTAGCCATGTGGTCGCCCCCACAAGTATAACACCGATTCACTGGAGTGACTCTCTGTGTTTGTTTATTTTGGACTCCCAGCTTCTTGGCAACTTGCTCAGCTATCTCCTCTATTTCCGTGGAGATTTTTGAAGTATGACTAGTAGAACTATCTGAATCCTTATAGAGTTTGGATAATCCTAACTCCTCACCCAAGTTATCTTCTATGTCAATGCATGTCCGCACGCACTCTTCTATGGATCTAGGCTCTTTCAAATATACATATGATCTTAACTTTGTGCTTAGTAAGCCATCTAAGAACAAAGCCACTTGTTTGGCTGGTGTGGGTAACTCAGGAGCAGGGCATCTTTCTAGGTACTGTCTGAACCTTCTACCTGCTAGTCGCACTGTTTCTTGGGGTGTCTGCTTGAAACTGTGGATCAAGGATGATGTGTTATGCCTGATACCACTCTTGGAAAATTCTACAATGAATTCGTCTAGCAGTTGACCTATATCGCGATAGTTGCGACTACTCAATGGTTGAAACCAAGCCAAGGCAGTGCCCTTAAGAGTCAAACCAAATGCCTCGTACTGGGTGAACAAATCCTCAACCTGTTCAGCTCTTAACACTTGTTTCAACTCGGCCACATGATCATAAGGATCTCTTGACCCGTCAAAATAATTCTTCATTGCCTTGATCACTTGAGTGGGTCTAAGGGTTCTTGGGTGCTCTCGGGGTCTAGGCAATGGAAATTCATGTTCATTTCTTTGTTGCCTATGTGCTTGATATCTCTCTCTTTCAAGTCTTTCATTTTCAAATCCTGACCTATTCCTGCCCACTGTGTGTGCAAAACTTACCTCCGGTCTCTCTCTAGTTCTTTCTCTCTGGGCTTCCTGAGCTTGGGATGACGCTACTCCTTGGAGGCCATGGGAAACATTGGATCTTGGTGGAGGGAAAATCAATTCATTCTTTCAAGTATATGCATGCCTATCATGTTCTGTTACCAAGAAAATTTTCTCTGACGTGTTATCTAGGTAGACAACTAGATCCTTGAACTCGTAGATGATGACTATGCCCAATTGGCTAGGTTGTTCTGGCTTGAATCTCCAAAAGGCTTCCTCTGTTTCTCTATTCAAAAATAGTTCTATGCTTTTGTTGTCTTGAGGGATCCAGTCTGGAGTGATCACTCGGGTCAAAACTGACTTGCCTCTAGGAGTCTGGGGTCCTTGTCCTATATTTCCTTGTTCTAGGTCTCCTATCTCATTCTCATGAATGATATTTCCAAACTCATCGGTCCTATCTGGTTGGTTGGTAACCACATACATGGTTCCTTCCTTATCAATGTATGAACCCTCTTCAAACTTGACCACCGGGTGTTCAAGTCCAAAGGATTGATCTGGATTTTTGAGTTGGACCACTGATCGCCTCAGACCATCCTCATAGATGCGAGCACCTAATTGGTTGGTCCGAATATATTCCAACTGTGTCTTATAGGGACCTTCTGGTGTTTGTAGATGGGCGGTCCCTGAGCCACCTGCAGGTTTTCCCATGCTAAAAGACATTTCTGAATCACTTGTGTCTGAACTTAGTAAAAGATGACCACTTAGTTGATGTGCCCAAGACTTGGATGTATGGTTGACACTAGCCTCAGAAGATCTAATGCTTTGTTTATCCTTGCCTAAGTGTCTACCAGATCTCATGTTCATAAGCTTTAGTCAAGAGTCCAAATTTTCCCTTTGGTATGGTTCAAAATTCTTTGGAGTCCCCTTGGTTCCCTAGTCCCACTTGAGGGTCAACTTCAAATTATCCTATCTCAAAATCAACGCATTATTCTTGAAAAAAACAGTTGAGGTCGTGTAGGATTTGAAACGAGCTTTCCAACGAGCTATAGAGCTCAAAAAATGGACTTTGGATGAAAAAGTTATGCCAATTCAGGCTCCTGGGGTTCAAAACAGGCAAACAGGACCTTTGGAGAAAATCGCGATTTTGTGAACTTTCAGAGAATCGCGATTTTGTGAACTTTCAGAGAATCGGGATGTTGAGCACAAAATCGTGTTTCTGAAAATCGTGAGGTTGAGCACAAAATCGTGTTTCTGAAAATTGCGATGTTGAGCACAAAATCGTGTTTTTGAAAATCGCGATTTTGACTCAGAGAATCGTGATTTACAAAATTGTGTTTTTTCACAAAATCGTGTTTTCTCAAAATCGTGTTTTCTCAAAATCGTGTTTTTGGCATGAAAATCGCGATGTTGAGCACAAAATCGTGTTTCTGAAAATCGCGATTTTGAGCGACAATTCGTGTTTTCACAGAATCGCCTTTTTCACAAAATCGTGTTTTTGGCTGAAAATCGTGATTTGTGAGAATCGCGATTTTGAGCCCACTGAAAATCGTATTTTCTCAGAATCGTGTTTTTAACAAGAAAATCGCGATGTTGAGCACAAAATCGTGTTTCTGAAAATCGCGATGTTGAGTACAAAATCGTGTTTTCACAAAACCATGGTTTTTCACAGAATCGTGGTTTTTGGCTGAAAATCGTGATTTGTGAGAATCGCGATTTTGAGCACAATCACAGAATCGTGTTTTCTCAGAATTGTGTTTTTGCCATGAAAATCGCGATTTTGTCCCAGAGAATCGTGTTTTTCACAAAATCGTGTTTTTGCTGAAAATTGTGATTGGTGAGAATCGCGATTTTGAGCAGAGAATCGTGTTTTTGAGAATCGCTATTTTGAGCACAATCACAAAATCGTATTTTCTCAAAATCGTGTTTTGAAAATCGCAATTTTGTACCTTGGATGAAAATCGTGTTTTTTAGAGAATCGTGTTTTTGAAAATCGCGATTTTGTCTCAGAGAATCGTGTTTTTACAAAATCGTGCTTTTTTTTGAGAAAAAACACAGAATCGCGATTCTTTTCAGCCAACTTTTAGGCGGGAAAACTAAAAATCGTGATTTTTCAAAAAATTTTGAATTTTCACAGAATCGCGATTTTCATCACAGAATCGTGTTTTTTGGCGGGAAATTCAAATTTCTGAGCGCCGGCTATGGCGAGCTCCATATGAGCAGCTTTCCAGGAGGAAGCCTTGGTGTCGAGGAAGGGAGGAGAGTCATTTTGCTCAAGACATTGGGGGGTTTTTGTTGCAGGTTGAGTTCTATATGTGTGCTCCATATAATAAGGTTAGTGTCAACGTGCGATATATGGGAAGCTATTAATGTTGCAGGATCGAGTACTCAGGTATTAGAGTCATTTTATTTCTGCACATACCATCTATTAGGTTGATGCTCTATGATAGTTTTTGCATATGCTGGTAGTAGCTCTTCTCTTTTGGGCTATGATGGCAATGAAGTAATGTCGGTAATGTTAATGTGTAGTCTGATTCACCGACCAAGTTCCTGCAGATGTTTTTCTGTAATCCTTAGAGCCATGATGGAGTAATACTGGTTTATTTGGTGTTAGGTTTCATGATTTGTCTGAGAGAAGTCTTGGTTAGTTGGTAGCAGTTTTTTGTTAGTGCTAGACTTCTCTTGAGAAGTTTCTGTTGTACATATTGCAAGTATTCCACGTTAAATTGTTGTTTTTATTAACAAGATTTCCATTTTGGCATTGACCGTAGCTAGCGCCAGGGAGCAAAGGCAACACTATAAAAAAACTATCCATCAGGGGCAAAGAGTTTTTGCCCTGGTTCCATGAGTATGTGATGTGAGGGAGGAGATGCTTATGTGAACGGGAGGAGTGGGGCAGACCAGAGGAGATCAAGGGAAGGTTTTGCCAGTAGTACAAGGGGCTCTATCGAAGTGAGCAGACAAGATTTGTCTCGACCCTCCATTGTCTATAGCGAAGTTTTAGGGGGAAAGGGAAGAGCGCACTGTTCTGTTTTTGCCAGAGGGAGGTCTTTTGTTGGTCTTCTTGTGCAGGTATCGAAGGAGGAAGGTTTTGGGAGTTTTTTTGTTTTTTTGTGGTTCTCCTACGCAGGTGTCAAGGGAACAAGATGAAGGAAGACAGTTGAGGGGAGCTCCCCTCACAAATCAGGAGTGTTTTTTTTTTCTTGCAGGTGTGTGCACAAGGGAACTAGCTATTGAAAAAGGGGTGTGTTGGCAGCAGTCAGGGAACCGAAGGAGCCACCAGACGAAGAGAGTCAGAGCGAAGGGACAGCATAGGCAGACATGGCAGTCAAAGAAGATCTGGCAAATAGGCCAATAATTTTCCTCATGAAGAAGTAAGTATGAGCATCCACGCAAATCTAGCACTTAGGCAACCCTTTAACTTTTCAAAAACCCTTACACCAATTAAAAGTGATTCTTATCACTAACAATCATTGTAAATACCATTTCATATTTTTGTAGCTCCATTTTGTGCAAGCCAAGGAGTCCTTGAGCTTGAGGAGCCTTAGAAGTACCTACATATCAATTTTCATATTTTTTAGACTCCGTTTAAGTCCTCAAATTGGCCCTGGAACCTAATTTTTAACTAGGCCGGACACTAGGTCTGGACAGGGCCAAAACCTAGTCAAAAACTATAAAAAGAGCTAGAGAGCTCATTTTTGAGGTTAGATTGTAATAGAAACAAACTTGTAAGAGCTTTTTGAAAAGTAATCGAAGAACTCCATTGATTCTCTCTCTTTGTCTTGCCGTGTGTGCGCGCGTGTGTGTATGTGTGTGCATGCTTGTGTGCTTCTCACTCACGCACTTGTGCCGTCACTTGCTCGAGGTCTTCATACCATCCTCACGTCTTCCTGGATTGACATTAAAGGAGGTGCTACTCATCACTGAGCTACACCAAATTTTGGTGCCGTTGCCGGGGATCGAACTTTGAGGACGAGCGTGTGATGGTAAGACGTAGAGTTGACGCGTTGGAGTTGAAGGTATTTTCTTCACTTTCATCTATTTTCTTGTTTTTTCTTCACCATCATCATCACCATCTTCCTCATCACCATCTTCCACCTCCATCTTCATCATCGCGAAAATTTCAGTTTTTTGACTATATCCCCATCTCCACCTCATTTCCCTCATTTCACTTGTGAGAGAGAGCAAAATTGCGTGTGCTGTTTTTGCATGTTTTTTGAGCTGTCTTGCAGGTACAGGTCACATCATTGTCCCCAGCACTCTGCGCAGGTACGGAATTCGAAGGAACTGTCTGTGTGTCGCCGACTTCTGTCAATCGCGACCGACAGAAAAAACGCTCAAATTACCAAACAAAGTGCAAAACCATGATCTACAGGCCTAGAGCTTCCCAAAAATGTGCTTAGAATTTTGAAACTCCTCAGATTTCTGTCAATCGCGATCGCTCTGTCAATCGCGACCGACAAACCACGACGGACAGACCTGTCAATCGCGATCGACGCGTCAATCGCGATCGACAGCCCACGACGGCTCTGTCAATCGCGACCGACAGAGTCAACGACCGATTGACCGCGACCGACAGACCATACGCGTGACACGTGTCAATCGCGATCGAGTCATCAATCACGATCGACCCATCAATCGCGATCGACACAATCAACGATTGTTTGACCACGACGGACAGACCACGACGGCTCTGTCAATCGCGATCGACACAGTCAACGATTGTTTGACCACGACGGACAGACCACGACGGCTCTGTCAATCGCGATCGACACAGTCAACGACTGTTTGACCACGACGGACAGACCCTCGCGACTGACTTGTCAATCGCGATCGACTCATCAATCGCGACCGACAGAGTCAACGACCCTTTGACCACGACTGATTGACTTTTCGTAACCCCTGTCAATCGCAACTGACCAGTCAATCGCGACTGACAGCCACGACGGACCTGTCAATCGCGATCGACACGTCGATCGCGACTGACCTGTCAATCGCGACCGACAGACTTTGCGAACACGTTAGAAGGGCAAATTAGGTCAAATTTTTAAGGCAAAAATAGTGGGTTAAATTTTGGCCAAGTGTGGGACAAACACAAGGGTGTACTATTGCATTACGAGGGCATGACCCAAGTAACCCGAGAATTCTTGTTTGCCTGTTAATCTAGTTTAATCCTGTTTTAGCCCCAAAACCCTGAACCGGCATAACTTTCTCATACGAAATCCGTTTGCCGTGATTGTTGTTTTGTTGGAAAACTCACAGGGAGTACAACAAAAACATCGACTGGTTATAGTTGAATTAAGATCAGGAATACTTGCTAGGGTATTTTGAAGTTGACCATACCCAGGGGGAACAAAGTTCAGGGATCTCTAGAGTTGTGTCCAAAAAATCATAGTGCCAAGTGGTGAAGTGTTACATGAATAAAAATGATTGGTTCTGTCTTTTGAATTTAAGTCTTGAGCTAATAGTGGGCCTTTTACAGGTCCTTTGAGAGCAGCGAAGGGCACGCAAGGCAAGAGTAAGTGCAGGCTTGGGAACACGCGTCCTGGGCACATCAGGGCAAAACCACAAGGAAAGAAACTCAAGGTTGGAAAACCCGCAACACCCTCTGTCAATTCTTAGTTTAGGCTAAGTGCGGGTAGTGTTAGAAGTAATTCCAGGCAACGATAGGCACGAGCTAAATCAAAGACTATCTAAGAAAATCAAGTGCAAGTTAAGAGATAACCTGTGTGTGTGCGAACGACAATCTTAAAAGGAAAAGAACCTAACGTGAAACGACCAAACTAAAGTGCGAAATTAAACTCAAGTATTCCTGACGACGTGATATCAGACAAGAGTCTAAACACGATAATCAACATAAAAAGAACCAAGTGACCGATACAAAAGGACTCAGAAACGTGGTTGTACTTGGAAAAAAATTGGGCTACTCAGTTAGGCATATGAACCTTAGATCAGGACGACACCTAGTAAGAGAGAGACAAAGCCTTAGGTCTTCAGAGGCTAGTGTCAATCATACTGCAAGGTCTTGGGCCCAGCAGTTGAGTCACCACTCGCATTACCCTAGCTCTGATACCAGTGAATCAGGGATGTCTCAAGGCATGGACAGACCTACGGGAAGTTCAGGTGTGCCATACTTGCACAAGGTAGAAGGCCCTTACAAAACACAGTTGGAATACCTTAGGACCAACCGATTAGGTGCTAGCATCTATGAGGACGGCTTAGGAAGATCTGTGGTGCAGATTAAGAATCCTGATCAATCCATAGGATTAGAGCACCCAGCTGTCAAGTTTGAAAACGGTGCATACTTGGACAAAGAAGGAACCATATACGTAGTCACCAGTCACCCAGATAGGACAGATGAATTTGGGAATGTAATCTCAGAAGCGGACTTAGGTGACTTGGAACAGGGAAACATGGGAGTGGAACCTAGAACCCCCCGAGGCAAATTTGTTCTCACTAGGATTATCACACCTGAGTGGGTGCCCCAAGACAACAAGTGCATAGAATTGCTTCTCAATCGAGAAACTGACGAAGCCTTTTGGAGGTATAAATCTAATCAGCCAACTGATATAGGAACAATCATGATCTATGAGTTTAAGGATCCTGATAGTCCAGGTAGAGGGACCTACTTAGATCACGCTTCAGAACGGATCTTTGTGGTTACGGAAAATGATAGGCATGCTTACACTTGGAAGGGTGAATTCATTTTCCCCCAACCAAGATCGAATGTATCCTATGGTCACCCTGGAGCTGGAACATCCCAAGCTCATGGAACTCAAAGAGACAGAAGTAGAGATAGACCAGAAGTAAGCTTTGCCAACCCTGTGGGCAGAGAAAGAACGAGGACGGAGACGAATAGAGTAGAACCTGAGGTACTTAGAGCTCACAGGAACCAAAGAAATGTGGATGGATTCCCCTTGCCGAGACCTAGAGAGCACACAAGAACTTTGAGACCGACCCAGCTAGTTAAGTCCATGAAGAATTACTTTGATGGCACAGGAGATCCCTATGATCATGTGGCGGAGTTCAAGCAAGTCTTGAGAGCTGAACAAGTGGAGGATCTATTCACGCAGTACAATGCCTTCGGTCTAACCCTTAGGAACACAGCACTTACATGGTTTTAGCCATTGGATGAGCGGCAGTTCAGGAGCATAGACCAACTCCTAGAGGCTTTCATTGTTGAATTCTCTAAGAGTGGCATAAGGCATAATACCTCCTCGCTGATTCACAGCTTCAAGCAAACCCCTCAAGAAACCGTGAGACTTGCAGGAAGAAGATTTAGGCAATACTTAGAAAGGTGCCCTGTTTCGGAGCTACCCACACCTGCCAAACAAGTAGCCTTATTCCTTGATGGATTGCTAAGTACGAAATTGAGATCCTATGTGTACTTGAAAGATCCTAGGACCATAGAAGAGTGTGTACGCATGTGTATTGACATTGAGGATAACCTAGGGGAGGAGTTAGAGCTTGCTAAGATATACAAAGATTCAGATAGTGCCTCTAGCCTCTCTTCCACGCAATCCACATCAATCGAGGAACTTGCAGAGAAAGTAGCTCAGAAATTAGGTGTAACTAGTAAACAAATCCCAAGGTTTGCCCCTGTGAAAAGGTGCTACACTTGTGGTGGTGACCACATGGCGAATGTCTGCCCCATTATGGCTCAGCCCCAAGTAAATCCTAGTAGCCAGTACTGCACCATAGAACGGAGATACACCAATCACACCACACAAGATTGCCCATAGAACAAGCAGGCAGTTAGGCAATCCCACCCTCAGCCATACCCTCAGCAGGGAAGATACCAGAACCTGTACCCTCCACAACCATATGGCAGGCCACAACAAAATTACCAACCACAATACCAAAACCAACAAAGGCCTCAGCCTGTGCTAACACAACAACCCCCAGCCCCAGCTAATGTGATTCCGGTAAAGTATACTGCTGCAGAAGAGAACCTGAATAGAGCTATAGTCCCTGTAACATCCTTGCTTTCTGAAAGTGACCCCGGTGACCATAGCTTCGATTCTACACATGTCGATAGTCCCCAGGCGTACTACATGCAGTCTCCAGAACATGGTGAGTCCTATTACAGCGAAGAGCCAAATGAACCTAGTTGGGAGTCAGATTACACAAACATCATGTATGCAAACCCCAACCCTAGGCCTCAACCCAGGCAAGTAAGACCTCCGTTCCCAAGAGGACCGTGCTATAGATGCCAAAGAGATCACCTCATTCGTGATTGCCCCTTACCTCCACCTACACAACCCCAATCAGTGACGATCCAAGGCTTTTGCCAAGATTGTGGAAAAGAGCATCTCTTACGAGATTGCCCAAAGAACCCCAATAATATGCCAAAAATCACTCCTATCAACGTTATTGGGTTAGTGGTAGATTCCACAGGAAGTGTCACTTCCACTGCTCCCGTCCAGGTAGTCACTAGAGCTCAAGCATTGCAGCAGAATCAAGGGGTAAACCAGGATAAGAGCCCAGAGGCTAGTGAAACTGAGAGCATAACAAAGAAAAGGACTAGAGCGTGGAAAGATAGTCGAGAAAGAATGAAAAGACAATGGGCTAGAAAGATGAGTGAACTTGAGGAAAGCATAAGAGAAACCAAAGCTAGGATAACTGAAATCACCTCTCGGACCCCCTCTCACACTATCCCACCACCACCATTCCCATCGCCATCCGACCCGCTACCTTCCAACCCACGTCATACGATTCCACCACCTCCTAGAGTAGGATCAGTATTAGCTGATCCCATTCCAGAAGACATAGACATGATGCTTAAAGCATATCAGGCCAGAATTCAAGAAGGGCCCAATGTCACAGATCACGACAAGTGTTACCCTAGAGCTGACCTAGAGATAGAAAGAACCAAGCTTTGCGCGAAAATGGTAGCATTGGCTCAAACTATGTTTGAAGCCAGCCGCCTTTTCAATTACTCGGGCTCAGCCAAGACGCAATTACACTTGGATGGACTTCTAGAGAAGTTAGAGGGCATAATTTCCAGAGCGGCCAAGGAAGAAAAAAATCAAGAAAGGGAGAAAGCAAGCAAAAGCATGACCCATCCCCCATCAAAAGTTTATGTGGCCAATTCCACTAAACCAGACAACTTCCCCTCCTTAGAAAGAATAGAGGGGCTAATTGCACAATCAGAAAAGGAACCTGCCCCTCAAAGAAAGGAAAGGGCAAGAGAACGGATAAGCCAGCCTCTTCGGGAAGCCCATGTGCCTCCTCAAGAAGCTTATCTTTCCCCCCAAAAGGCAGATGAGCCTCCCTCGAAAGCTTATGTACCTCCACAGGTTGCCTACATTCCCTCTCAGGGAGCGTATGAGCCTGGTCGGAAAAGTAATAGAATAAGTAATCCTCCCCAGGAGTCCTATGCTCCAACCATCTATGAGAACAAGGAGAGAGCCAACGATAGAATAAGCCCTCCTTCCCAGGTTGCCTATGTGCCTAATTCTACGGAGTCAGACACTTCTTCTTCTATGAATCGGTTTGCACCAGACTTCCTACGAGAGATTCAAGAAGACAAATGGGACAATGAAAGTGAAGTCGCCCCTCCTTTTGAACTTGTGGATGATGCACACGACCAATTCCCACAAGACATCCCATCTATTTACGGGGAACATGAGAGTACTCAGTCTCACGAGAGATTGGACTTTGAGTCTAATTCCATACAAGAGCTACCCCACTTCACAGGCCCATGGGAAGCAAAGTCCACGTGTATGAGAGCACCCACAGTCATGGTAAGGAACGACGACTCAGTCATATCAAGGAACACGGAGGTAGTAAAGAACACCAAGGCGCAGCGCGATCTCACTTTGGAAGAACTGCCTAAGAATAGACCAAAAGCGCGGAAATGTGTAGCCAGTCAAGTGACTGAAGTTGCAGAACCACGTTCCCGAGTAGGATCCCATAGGACAGTGCCAGAAATTCCCTTGGACAAGATAGGAGATATGTGTGAAGGTGAAGAAGGGAACACCTATCTTCCCATCACCTACCAGGAGTACACCACCAAGGCAATTTTGGACTCAGGTGCAAGAGTTGCAATTGCCACTACTTCCCTTTGGAAGCGTTGGGGCAAGCCCACACTCAGGCCAACGAGGATGAAATTGCAAATGGCCGATGGTCACATAGAGAGACCCTTAGGATTGCTAGAAGGAATAACTCTCACCACTTGTGGTGTTGAGTTTGAGCATAGCTTTGCTATATGTGACTTCAGCAAAAATCATGCCTATGAGATGATTTTGGGAAGACCATTTATGCGACAGTTGCAAGTGGTACAGGATTGGGGGACCAATTCTTTGTACCTGCAACACTTAGGTGTTACGACCAAAGTCAATCTCAAGGATTACTCTCATAGAGACGTCCCTCCTATCCAATGGAATCCCATCCATAGAGCCAAAGATGATGCGGAATCTGTGCATTCCATAGGGTCAGGATCCTCATGGATGCATGAAGACACCCACTTATGGATGTGCAAAGTAGCAGTAGAGGAAGAGAAGAGAGAAAAGGCCAGAGAAATAGGTGCAAACGAAACCCATAGACCCATTCAAGACCCAGCCTATGCACCTGTAGTTTTTCTTGACGAGGAATTTGAACCCCATGGCTGGGCAGAAATTTTAGCAACAATGGATGTAGCCATCAATGAGGAACAATGGACACCCCACTGTGATGAGGATGGCTATGACATTTCAGTCTTCTCCATAGAGCCAATCATGGGAGAGGCAGTTCTAGAAGAATGCGAACGTAGCCCTGATGCATTTGAGGATGCAAGTGATTCCGATCTCGAGTCTATCATTATGGACCCACCATTTGCATCAGATGAAGAATACTTCCATGAAGTAGAATTTCAACCCCAGAGGCATGGAGAGCTTACAAATGATGTAAGATTAGCAACACATGTGAGCCCAAAGGAAGAAGGAAAGAAACGAAAGAAGAGAGAAGTCTCACCAGAAGAGGAAGAATCTTTGTTTGAGGTCCCAGAAAATTTTAAGAAGTATGAGATAGATGACAGGAGAGTCATGATTAGAATGCCTAAACGAGAGGCACAATCAGGAGAGGCCTATGATTACAAAGAAACCACCAAGAAAATAGTAGTGGCCATAGAAGAAGGAGAGGAGAGATGCACGTATATAGGCCATGACCTGACAGAAGAAGAAGAGCACAAATTGATTGCCTTGCTAAGAGAATACAGAGATGTATTCGCTTGGAGTTACAAGGATTTGAAAGGTGTTGACCCAGACATATGCTCACACACCATCCCCATGACTTCAGATGCCAAACCCTCTAAGCAAAAGCCTTATACATATAACGATAATTACGCTGCTAAGATCAAGGAAGAGATAGATAGACTGGTCGAAGCTGGATTTATCTATGAAATTGAGCACACTGAGTGGGTATCCCCCATCGTAGTGGTGCCCAAGAAGAATGGCAAACTGCGCGTGTGCATTAACTTGAAGAAGGTTAATGCAGCCACTATTCGAGATAACTATCCGCTTCCCATCACAGAACCTCTTAGAAAGAGTGGCAGGCAAGGAAGTGTACAGCTTCCTTGATGGATTTTTGGGTTACAATCAAGTAGCCATAGCTCCAGAGGATCAGCATAAGACAGCCTTTGCCACAGAATGGGGCATTTTTGCCTTTAGAGTAATGCCATTTGGGCTTACCAATGCACCAGCTACCTTCCAGAGGCTGATGTGCCATGTGTTTAAGGAGTTCCTGAGGAAGAGTTTAGAAGTCTATGTTGATGATCTTTGTGCTCATCCCAATATTAGACAAACCCATAATCCTGAACTCAGACAAATCTTTGACAAATGTAGAGAATATCAAGTCTGCCTGAACCCAGAAAAGTGCGTTTTTATGGTCAGGCAAGGCAAGATTCTAGGACACATAGTGTCAAAGAATGGCATATCTACCGACGAAGAAAAAGTGAGAGCCATAGCAGAGCTACCTAGGCCAAAGAATGTCAAGGAAGTACAAGCTTTCATGGGGCACTGTGGTTATTACCGACGATTTATACACATGTATGCTGTCATTGCAAAGCCCATGTACGGACTTCTGACAAACTTTGAGTGGACGGATGAATGTGAGAATTCCTTCCAGGAACTTAAACGAAGATTGTGTTCAACACCAATCTTGACCACACCAGATTGGAATAAGCCATTCCATGTTCATGTTGATGCATCCAATTATGCTATTGGATGTGTGCTTGCACAACCTACTGGTGAAGGTAATATGGATCTTCCAATTGCCTATGCCAGTAGACAATTGAATGCGGCTGAACGGAATTACACCACTACAGAGCGAGAAGGATTAGGCATGGTATATGCAGTTAAGAAATTTAGACACTATTTGCTTACAAATAAGTTTAAATTTTTACTGATCATCAGGCATTGTTATATCTCGTAAACAAGCCATGCAATACAGGAAGATTAGTAAGATGGTTTCTCTTGCTAATGGAATATGATTTTGAGGTTGTGGTAAGAAAAGGGAGGACCCATTTGAGAGCTGATCATCTTTCTAGGCTCACATCGGGAGAAGCCCCACAAGGAGTATCAGATGACCTTCCTGATGCTTACTTGTTTAATTTGGAAGTGGTGCTGCAGTGGGCTAAGCCATTGGTACCAGTATTGACATACGGGCCTAACCATCCAGTGGTAAACACACGAAATAGAGAGGTTGTAAAAGCCCAAAAGTACCACATCATGGCAGGAAGTATGTACAAGCACACAAATCAAGGGATCTTGGCTTGTTGCGTAGAAGAGGATGAGTACTCTAAATGGTTGCAATTAGCACATGTAGGTGCACTAGAGCAACACCATTCAAAGCAACGAACTTTACAGACCCTAAAGAGACTCGGAGTACATTGGCCAACTATGGAAGCTGATGTCCAAAAGTTGTGCAAGGAATGCCCAATCTGCTGCACTAAACCACCTGTGGAACACGCTACTCTTTATCAAGTATCCATAGTGCCAGATTGGAGCGAACCTCTAGTATCCTTCCTGAGGACAAACACATTCCCTCCAGACATGACTCTGGCTAGGAAAAGGAGTTTAGAACAAGAAGCTCTGGATTACTCACTCATTGGTGATAATCTATATAAGCGTGGTAAAGATGGTTACCTAAGGCTATGTGTCCATGAAAGTGAATATCTTAAGATCTTAGAAACTGCTCACCAAGGTGTAGCAGGAGGACACTTTGGACCGGATTGGGTGATCAAGGCAATACTATTTGCGGGCTTCTGGTGGCCTACCCTTCACATGGATGCACATACCTATGTGAAACGGTGGGATGTCTGCCAGAGGACTCAGTATCCTACACGCAAAGATGAGATGCCACTGAAACCTATGATGGGTGGACGTGCGTTCTCTAAGTGGGGAATAGACTTCGTAGGTCCTATTAATCCCCCAGCTAAGGGTTCTCATGCAGAATACATCATTGTTGCAACAGACTATCTAACTAAGTGGGTAGAGGTAAAGGCTACGACAAAGAACGATGCTCAGACAACTGCTAAATTCTTGTTTGAGAATGTGTTCACAAGATATGGGCTACCTATAGAACTAGTAAGTGATAGAGGCACTCACTTCTTGAATGAAGTGATTGAAAATCTACTCCAAGAATTCCTGGTAATACACAAGAAGTCTGCCCCCTATCACCCTCAAGCTAATGGACAAGCTGAGAGCACTAATAAGATTTTATGCAATGTACTGACGAAATTAGTGAACACTAAACGCTCTGATTGGGATAAACAGCTACACCATGCTGTTTGGGCATACCGAGTTGCCTACAAAACGGTACTCCAAGCCACCCCCTTTCAGATGGTATTCGGCCAAAACGCTGTGTTACCCTTGGACTTCTTGATCCCTACATTGAGAGTAGCACAAGAGCACGAATGGACAGGTCATGAGCTCTCCTCTAGGATCTTTGACCTTGAACGATTATGAGAAACAAGACTGAGAGCAGCTGCAGGAATCTATGCAGCTAAGAAGAGGCAGAAGGCATACTTTGATGCCCATGTGAAGGATAAAGGCTTGAAAGCAGGAGATCTAGTCTTAGTCTATACACTGAAACAACACGCGAGGAAGCTAGAAAAGAGAGGCTACGGACCTATGATCATTAATAGGATCTCCACAAGTGGAGCTGTGCAATTAGCCACATTAGAAGGTGATGTTCTCCCTAACTATATTAGCGGATGCAGAGTCAAGTTGTATCAGGAACCCCTCACGGAGGAAATGCTCAGCCGACTCAACACTGCTAAGAAACGCAAAGAGGAAGAAAAGCGAATTAGAGAAGAAGCTCAAGCAGAAGCTTTAGAACGCATCAGAAGGATGAAATTACGAAGGCAAGGTAGAGAGCAGCCTAGAACAAATGACTATGCAGATCAAGGATATCATATGGCAATGTGTGAAGTCGCAGGAACAAGCTCACATAGGATAACTGATCGACGTCCTTTCGTAACCTTAGATATAGGACAAGGAAAGAGTGCAAGGACCGTAAGAGCCTTGATTGACTCAGGTGCAGCCACTAGTGCTGTTAGAATGTCTTACTGTCAAGAGTTGCAGTTAACTGTCAATCCTGTGGAAGCATATCTCATAGGATTGGGAGGAGTGGAAACCCCTTGCATGGGCGAGGTGGAACTTCCCCTCTACATTCATGATGAGACAATGACAGTTAAAGTACTAGTGTGTCAAGATGAGGACCTCATGGAACCCCTTGTCTTGGGTCAAGACTGGATCTATGACCAAGCAGTCAACTTGAACCTAAGAAGTGGACTTCTTCAGGTATGGGTCAATCATAGTCGAATTACAGTAGAGTTAGATAATGGAGCACTCAAGGAACTAGGAAAGGCACAGACTCCTGGTCCCTCCAGGGGTGCACATGAAGTTGACCATGCTGTTCTTGTCCAAAACTATGTGTTGCAGAGGAATGATATTCTCAAAAAAGGAGTCAGGGATGCAACGGAACTCCCTTCTTTTCCAAAGGCCAGAAGGAGGTAGCAACCAAAGGAGGATCAAAGGCAGAAGAAGCAGAGTACTACCCATGCCGGAAATCAAAAGTACCTACGCAGCAAAATATCTCAGCAAGTAAACCAAGTGTGGGTGAGGAAAGGCGAACACCCGGTTGCACTCAAGCCAACCACGCAAGCAAAGCCTCTTATTAGTAACCAACAACACGTGACTAATAAGAAGTCTTTCAGAAATTCTTCTGCTAACGTGAAATCTATTTGGGTGCCCAAGAAGTCGATGAAGGCTAGCCCACAATCAAGACAAATTTGGGTGCCTAAGGCTTGCTTGCGGGCGCAAATAGCTACGCCGAAGCCACAACCTATACAGCGTAACCCATTCACCCGCGCAGCCAGCATTCACTTGTTTTCAACACTCAAGAACACACTAAGGCCCATGAACACGAACATAATCGCTTGTAAACGGGTCCCTAAAAGGCCTCAGTTTCAAGCCGATACACCTATAAAGCTCTCTAGAGCCTCTACGACACCAAGAACAAGACCCATCCATTGCATTTGGCAGCCTAAGACCTGTAATAAACCCCCCGACCCCAATTTGTAAATGCATCCCCACTTACTAACTGCATTAGTCTCCTAGGACTACCCAAGCACTAACGTCACACACTGTCTTCGTGCACTTCCTAACCACTAACTCACCATCTACCTCATGTTAATGTTGTAACGGGGACAACAATGGATTTATTCTGTCCATTACGATGTTAACACGTGGTTCTATATTCTCACAGAACCAACCAGCAAACAGGGCCATGGCAGAAGCAGGTGCCAGTTCTCAAGCCGGATCCGGTGCCCAGATTGTGGACATAGAAACACTCCTCCTCGAGCCACATCTCACCGCAAGGCCGCAAGAACTTCAAGCCGTGCACGTACTCCCCATTCAGGATCCTCCTCAAGGGCACACTTCTCAAGTAGGTAAGCATGCGCATTGGTTCAGTGATGTCGCTGGACCATTGGGTGATGGAACCTATTTCTGGGAAGCAGAATTGGAATTTAATGGCAAATGGGGTCGATACCACTTTTTCACGCGCAAGTTTGAAAGCTATCAAAACGCCGAAGTCATGCGATCAGTTTGGATCAAAGCGGGTGTGGACAGTTATTTCAGGGCCCACTTACCAAAGCCGGATTTCTTACGATGTTCATATCTGATCAGTACCATCACGCCAAGCAGGGCCAAGGGAGGCGACAGCACCTTTGTGTTGCCATCACTGCTGCCGGGTCATGAGCTTAAAAGATTCAAGTTGACCCTCAATCTGGTAAGAGAAGCATTGGGTATGTATGGCATGCACATCCCAACAGAAAAGGAAACCATGGTTCCAGGTCGAATGAAACACAAAGATCTTAATAAGTTGAAGGATATGGTAGCGATGACACCTACCATTGCGCTTCACCTGCGAACCATCATGCAACATTTTGCTTTCCCCGCCCAGGAACGATTCACAATGCCCCCGAAGAAAATATGGTTCAGCTTGTATCTAGCAGAGACAGAAAGCCTTCCCATCAATGTGCCACACTGGATCATAGATCAGATCCACCTAGCCCATCAAAGGTGGAACAAGAAGCAGAAAAATGTGCTTCATGGATGTTGCGCTCTAACAAAAATAATCTACCGATGTCTGGCCTATGATGTGCCTATTCAGCGGGCACTCATATGGCCCCGCGCCCAGGAATTCCAAAGAAGACTATCAGCAGCAGGTCCCCCATCAAAGAAGATGAGGGGGGGAGTGCAACTACCCTGTGCTCAACCAAGGGGAGCCACCCCTACACCAGAAATTACCCCTCCCCAAACACGACGCATTACGCCATTCACAATCCGGCTACCACGACCAAGCACAGAGGGGCCTAATCTGGTATTTCCACCCGTCCCTTCAGATCTGGAATTCCCACAAGGTTTTACTCTCAACGATCTCATGGATGAAGAAGTGGCTAGACTAATCTATGA
This sequence comes from Ceratopteris richardii, assembly GCA_020310875.1. Classification (NCBI taxonomy): domain Eukaryota; kingdom Viridiplantae; phylum Streptophyta; class Polypodiopsida; order Polypodiales; family Pteridaceae; genus Ceratopteris; species Ceratopteris richardii. The sequence goes on from CM035426.1 coordinate 5,350,635, forward strand.
CTCTAATCTCGAGACGGAAGCTCAGGAATCACAACCCCAGACAACAACAGCAGCCCCCACCCGACCAGAGGTGGTAGAAGTCGATGCCGAGGAACAAGAGGCAGAACAAGAAGAAGAAACCTACGAGGAACAAGAATATGACGAGCTCTCCGAACTGGCAAGTGCCCCTGCGTATTCGGCACAAATCAAGAGACTATATCGAACCATGCAACTGGTTCAAGAACAGCATAAGATGTCACTGGAATCGGGCAAGAAACTCATGAACCAGTTGCTAGCTGAGGAAGGTGTGGACGAGTTGTTCATTGAGTCCATAAACCTTCATGCCGACGCAGTAGGATTGGATGAGGCCATCCATGAGGCAATGGCCTACATTCACAGATTTGAGAAGAGGGTTCCCGTTCGTCCCAAGAGGTCCGGGAAACAAATTCATACCAATGTATCAGCACCAGGATAGACAACGCAAGCAGAAGAATATCAGGAAGCACCACTGTCACCACCATCCCCACCTCGCACTACACACTTCACTCCACCACATGACACTAGCCCTACCACGTCCACTACCACTACCATTGTCATGGGCATCCCACTCTCTCCGGGAATCCAATTCGGGGGAGTCACCATGCCCACTTTCACCACTCTGTTCACTGACATCACATCCACTCCACCCACGATCCCCATCTACACTGTCACTCAAACAATCGACACTATGGAAACGTCTCCTGCCACAGCACCGCTCCCTCCCCCCATGCCACCTTCATCTCCCATACCCCCTCCACCCACATCCCCACTTGCATCCACATCATTCACCACTCCTATTCCCGCCCCCATTCCCCCTGCATCTTCACCCCTCCCAGCATTATTTAATGTAAATAGCATATTTTTAGCATTAAATCAATGTGTATATCAGCTTCAGAATGAGTACAGAGCGCTGGACGGCCGGTATCAACAACTGACAACACACCATCAGGACTTACAAAGGCAATTTCACATTCTACAAGAGGAAAATGCAGAAGTGAATCAACGCTATTCAACGCTTGAGCAGGCTCACCAAACACTATTGGAGGCACCCCAACCATCGACAGAATCAGGTGTCAAACAACTAGAAGCTTTGCTCGAAGTATACCAGACCGATAACCTGCGGGTCAGACGCAACTTGGCGCTACTACGGAAACATATGGCCACAGCACTGGAGGAGAACAAAAGACTGCAAAAACAAAATGAAGAGAATCTGGAAGCAGCAATGGAAGGCTCCCCTCACGAGATAGATCCAGAGCAGTTTAAAGCAATTCCCACGGAGACGATGAAAACCATTCTGGAAAGCTATTCAGATCTCCTGGAAGCCCATGATGACTTGGAAAGAGAGCATGACACACTTCAGAGCAGGCTGAAGGAACATGAAGAACAACCGAAGAGTGTCCCATCAACCTCCACCTCAGACGAAGTAAAGGCCTTAACCGAGCAGGTAGCAGAATTACAAAAGAGGTTACTGACATACGAGGGGCAGCCATCCCCTGTGGTAGAACCAGAGCAAGAAGAGCTAGTCCCTATTGAGGTAGATGATTCTTACGAGGAACCGTATGTTCCTATGCCAATGCCAGGCGGGCGACGAACCTCAGAGGGACTAGACACATTAGAAGTGGAAGCACCCGAGTGGCTTCAGACACTGGAAAGGACAGCGAACACTCACGAAGAACGGGTGGCAATTCAGATCCAATCACTAGCGAATTTAGAAGAGACTGTCATAAAGTCCGAATACTTCAGAAGTATGTCTCACCATAGATGGATCGGCACCAATAATGACCAGTATGTGCCATTCTGTATACTTTTGGCCGATTACAACGCGGAGATTCAACGACAATGTGGCAAACCTCCCACCTTTGCTACACAATTCGGTCCAGATGATCTACCGGAAAGTGCTCAGCGTGGGTCCATCCATCAACCCACCTGGAGAATCAGGCTTTTGGAAACATATCCAGAAATGGTCCTGTGTACTTGAGCCACAATGACTCAAGGACTTGTACCAATGAGACTATACCTCGATTGCCATACAAGTACATATAGTGGAGTTCTTTTCACACATTTAATTATCAATCCTAAGGAGTGACTTACCAAGTGTATGAAGACATGTGCACACGTGATAGAAAATGAAGTGAGTTAGCTATTCAAGCATGAGAAAAGACTAATACTACCCACACCTACTGAAAAACTGGAAGTGTTGCCGCAAGCCTCTTTTCAGCAGTTTTGGTTTTTTGAGGTTTTCTCCCAGCCCAGAACTCCGAACGTAGGCAATAGGGTACTCGTTTCGAAGCTCTCGCCGAGACGAATCCAACGGTAGTGGTTTCACTCAATTCTGACCACTCTGCTGCAAGTTATGACAGAAACAGTGAATTACGGGAATTACTAACACCCGCGTTTTTGCTTCTCCTAGCTTACGCACGCACTACAGCCACTCAAAACAAGGGGGAAGGGGTAGACAACAGTCCTACACTTGCATTTCAAGCATCACACACACATACATGAGCAAAATGAAGATCAAAATCAGCATGAAAGAGGCAAACTCGAAATTTCAGAAATGCTCTTCTTCACAATGACAAGAAGTCCTTTACAATGAGTCACTTTTGGCTTATATACTAATGCCCTAAGTTTGGTCCTTTCACACAAGAGACCGGCACTTTATTCTCTAAAAAGACTAATTTCCTACTATTGTACATGGGTAAATCACTAATCTTTTGAGGGGATGCATCTAGAGGACTCCTCTAGTGCATTTACAACGGAAAATATATACAAAAGTGGTTATGTTACAAAGAATTGTGTGTCCAAATCGGAAAAATTTTGGGGCCCGTCTTTTTTCTCTGCTTTGTGCGCTCTTTAGCTCTGCAACACTCTCCCCCTCTTCGTCTCTGTCGTCCCTTGACAGACTTTGCTTCGCGAATGCGTCCCTTGGGCTGTGTTGCCTGATTCTTGATCTTGCTTTTCGCCGCACGCTCCCCTTGGTCAGTATTGTCTGCAGTTAAACAGACATGCAGATTCGATGGTCTTCTTGATTCAAGCTCTACAACTCGAGAGCCTGATGTAGTTGTCTTGCCTGTTGACTCGGGTTGCCACGCACGCCACCAGTGACTAGGAATGTGATGTTCTTAGTCACCCTCTTTAACTTTTCAGTCTCTACCCCTTTCTTACTTTTGGTCCTACTCTGATGTTTGAAAAGTCCATGACTCGGGACCCTGGGGTTTAGCTTTGTAGCCTGGTGCGTGCCCCTGCGGGGCTCTGTGCAGAGATGTGTTCTTTTTCTCTTCTTAATGAATAGTTTTGGACTTTGATTTTCTTCTTCTTTTCTTCTTGCTTGATTGTCCCTCTATACGTCCTTCCTCCTGAACTCTGTCGTCCTCGACAGGCTTTCTGAGGCGACGCGTGTATGTTTGAATGGCGGTTTGCTCTCGTTGGTTCAGCAGATTTGCATGACATATCATGAATTCCTTCCATTGCTTTGACTTCACTCCGTCTTCTGGTGCCTGTCGATGATCAGCAAAAAAACTTGTTTCATAGGCCACCAGCCTTGCATTTAAATTGGAAGTCATTTTTACAAAAATCTCCGAATCTATTTCAAAGAAGCCGGTAAAGAATGCTTCTTCGAAGGTCTGCATATAAGTCGATGGCAAAAACATAAGGCGGGAATAGTATGCCATAATGGTGAGTCGGCTCGGAATGGTTGATAGATCAAAAATGAGGGCTTCCGACCCTTGTGTAATGCCAATGAAATTCAAAAATGTGTACTTCGCATGCTGGAAAACCTTTAACACTGTAATGAGCATGCTAAATATTTTATTTGTCATCTTGACTGCTAAGTCCGGCACTGTGGCATATTTGGCAATCCAGAATTCCATTGTCTTTACCATATATTCTTCGGTAGGTAGGTAATTGTGTGGCGGACTAGGTAGTAACGGGTAATTTAGCCACTGATTATTGATGGAGCCTTGACGTTGTGCTTCCCAAAATTGCGTCCAAGAGCGTCTGCGGGGTACAGGACAAAATGATGGATTTACCTGAAGCGCATATGGTGATGCTTCCCACTGTACCCGCAAAGTCGGATTCTTCTCCAAAATTTTCCTTCGCCATATGGGATCCGCCTTCTCAAATTCCTCTTGAGTATACTTGAAAGTGTCATGCTGGAATTGAAGGTTGTGGTCCGGATCTTTATTCGTGGTAGTCTTTATATACACGCGCGTCTGTTCTTTAAGTAGACCATATGGTACATTGAAGGGCTTCAAAATTTGATCTAGCTGTTTATTGTCTATTCGAGCTTCTTTCATTATTTGTATTATTTGATCTTCAAAATCAGCAGTGAGCTGGGACACCAGTAGTGCCCTTTCTTGTCTGCTCAATTCTGCAATGTCGCGTGTGTTAGGTTCTAGTGGAACCTCCTTTTCCGCCCTTATTGGAGAATGATACAAGGGAGGAGAGAGAGGACGTACCTCTTCCTCCACAGTAGCCGTGGTTTCTGGAGGAACTACTGGTGTCCCTTGTTTCTCTTTTAGCTCAATCTGCTCCTGCAGCCGTTTAATGATGTCATCTTTATTCTTGAGCTCCTCTTCAGCCTTGGTAAGTTTTTCTTGATGTTTGATTAATTCCTGTGCCACGATATGCATGTGATCTGTGTCTTCCTTGCACTGTCGGAAATAATCTTTCTCGGCTTTTTTCCATTTCTTTCGTAGAGCTGCAGTATCATTCATGTATCTCTGTTCCCATTCTACAACTGTCTCTTGCTCCTATTTGAGCTGATCTGCCATCTTGGTCAACTTTGCTTCCATGTCTTTTATGTCCTCATTTGTTTTGTCAAGATCTGTCGATGGTTGATCACTGAGGAGAGCTGTCATTAGCTCTTTGTTTCTGTCCCTTAGTTGGTCTGCTTCTTCCATGCTCACCTTGAGCTGTGACTCGAGTACTTTGCTACGAGTCTGTATTCTTGTTTTCTCTTTTTCCGTTACTTCTAGTTTCTTCGTCAGCTCCAACACTTGCTCTTTAAGGTGGGCATTCTCCTTTTCTAATGTTTTGCATTGTGTTTTGGTTGTTTTTATCTTCTCCTTTTTCTTCAACACCTGAGCTTCTACTTTAGATAAGGTCTTTGCCAAATGCATACCTTCTTTCTGAAGCTTTTGTTTGTCGAGCATGGCCTGGTCGTAATCTTCATCAGCATCAAGCATCAGTTGTTGAGTGTCGAGTGCCGTGCGGATCATATCCTGCACCACCGGCTTGAGCTGAGCTATATCTACATTCAACCATGTCTTTGTTATGTCCGGTGTTTCTCCTGTTTGTACATCTTGTCCCTGTGCTACATGGATCAATTCTTTGTGTGGTTGTCGGACATGTAGTTGTATATTAACTTCTGCTTCATTTTCGACCGTTTTACGAACTTTCGTGGCACTCCCTTGAAAGGTTACATCCAGAGGGGACGGTTCTGCCACAACCCTTAGTGGTGTGAAGGGTTCTTCGTCTTCTTTCTCTTCTTCTTGAGGCTTGTCCTCAGATATCATTGCATGCACCTCATTATCATTTTGGTCCTCCTCTATGTGGGTGATGGAGGCGTCCTTCTCTTGCATAGTGTTTTGTCCTTCTTCTTCTGCATTCTCTGTGATTGGATTCTGTTCTGCCAGCGATGATTGATCTTTTTCTTTGTTGTCAGCTTGGGCTTCGTCATAATTGACTTCATTTAATTCGGCCCACTGGCCATCATCTTTCGATTCACTTTTAATATCTACATCCAATAATGATGTAGTTTGCTTCTCTTGGGCGTCAGATCCTGAACTTGAATTGTCTAGCCCAATCTCCCGATATCGGTGTACCTTAGTAAGTTTTCTTTTGGGTTTTTGAACTGTTGCAGCCTGTTGATAATGATGACCTTGCACTGGTAGATTGATTTGCCCTTATGTATACTTGTGAGTCTCCTCCAGTGCTTGAGTTAAATCTTCTTCCGTAATTTTCCTGGGTCCTTGAGTGGTGGTGGTAGGCAGCACATGTACTCTCTTTGGTTGTGGTGCTTCTTCTTCTTTCTGCAGAACTTCTCTAGGCCGCTTTGTACCTCTCATGGTTCCTCTCATCCTCGGTTGCGAACTTGTTTCTGTTTCTTCTGCTTGCTTACTCCCTTTCTTTTGTTTGGGTACTGTAGCACTCTTGACATATTGAGCCAGCTCCATTGAAGATGGCATCTCCCTCAAGTACTCGCGCATGCCCAATGCATGGTAAATCATGATTGTGAGGGCAGTAGTTCCATTAAGGAATTTTTTATTTTCCCATTTCTTCTTGGCCTCGAACAATCTTTCCTGCACATATGGTGTGAGATTTACCTGATTGCCGATCTGTTTTGTGGCATGAGACAACAATTGGACAATAATTTTTTGAGGGGCCGTGTATCTGTTCATGCTGGGGAAGCAGAAGTGTTGATGAATCAACCTGACTTCCTCTTCAATATCCACTCTATTAATGTCGACAAAGGTTCTAGTATTTGCTCCACGAATTTCTTCCTTGGCCGTGTTGACACCATCTTTCTCCCATTCAAAAGCTTCTTTGATTAAGTCGTGGGAGAACTGAATGACTACCCATTCGCCATTCTTATCCATCACATTGGCTTCTGCACCAATGGATCATGTAGCGCTGGTCTCAAAGTGTTCATGACTTGGGTACATCGTTGGAAGTCCGGCTTGTTGATGGGTAGCTCGAAATACTTGTGAATTCCTGCTTTCTTCAGGATATCGATTGTAGATGGCATGCCATGTAAAATCTTGAAGTCCTGGGACATGATCGGAAAGTGGTGATCCGTGTCCATGATCTTTATGTTGGCCAAAAAGAGATACTCTTCCACAGGCTGTTCATCTCTGAACCAATGTCCTTTAGCTTTCGTAAGACATTGGGGAGGAAATTCTTGGACCTCCTCTTGGATTGTAGCTTCAGAGTCTTCAGAAGCCATCTGCACTTAATATAGAGCATGAATTAGTATCCATATTTGTCCAGAAATCCTCCGCCATGTGTTGATTAATAATTTGATATTGCTCCGAGTGCATGGTGCCGTCCCTTTCCCGTGGGTGTGAGAAGGGTAATACCTGAATTTTTCATGTATTTTTATATTTTTTTTGCTGAAAGGAAAACATAAAAGTCAGTCCATAGCCGAAGCGTAGTTTATGTACATAGTATGTCCATTCCTATTGGTTTAAAGCTAAGATCTAATCTCACTTGGAGATCGTGCACCACTAGTTTGATAATGTACATCCTGTGCCAAATGCTTGGCCTTGTATTGCGGCCCTATCATGCTTACTTTAGGTGCATCAGACACAACATGAGTGCAATTGGGTGCTTTTTCTCCTCGATCATTTGCTCCTTGTGGTAGCTTTGGTTTCCAGATCCATTTTGAGAACACTAAGAGAGGTCGCTGGGTTTTCTCTATTCGTGCAGCTGCTCGTGTCCCATTTGTCTTATCCCTTGTCCGATTGAATCTGACCTTTCTTTGCGATCTTCTCTGATGATTCATTTGTGTTGTTGACTTTTGCCTCGTCTGCTGTGGTGTTTCCTCTTTGGTCTTCACATTCTGTTTAGCTGCTTGTATGACCTTTTTGGGAATCCATATCTGATGTCGAGATCTTTGAGCTTCAAGCAGGGGCTTGGCAATCCATACTTGTACTGGTTCTCTTCGTTTGTAGTTCTTTGTAGCTGATTTGGTGATGTCCGTTTCCTTCTTCAAAGCGCTTGTAGACATTTTTTGACTCTGTACCTGATCCTTTCGTACCCACATATATTTGGATGGTGGTCTGTTCGAGTATCTGCTTGTTAGTTTCCAATAGTGTGAACTTTGGATACTTTGAGCCCGTTTAGGAGAGGGCGTCTCCTCGATGGTTGGCTGATCCTCATTCACTTCGGGTCTCTTCGACACTAGAGGGGGTGTCAGAATGATTAAAGTTTCAGTTTCTATGCATTTGCTTTCTGAGGGTTGAGTACAGTCGTTACTATCTTTCGTCACTTCTTGAACTTCCTCTGATCTTTGTATTGACATGGCTTGGTTACATGGTTTCTCTTCAAGCAAGCTGAAAACCTCTTTATGCCCTATCGTAGCTGAAATATATCCTTGAGCCAGATGGATACATGCTTCTGTTTCAATGATCCAGTCTTGTCCTAGAATGAAGTCTTCCATTAAATCGTTATCCTCACATACTAGGACTCTTTGTTCCATGGAGGAATTTCCTATGTGGAGGGACACATTAGTTGTTCCAATACAGTCTAGGATGTGACCTCCAATTCCTATTAGTTTGGCTTTCGTGGGATTCAATTCCAATTGCAATTCGTTCACTATCCTCCTTCGCATGCAGCTAAGGCCTGCTCCTGAGTCTATCAATGCGTCTATCAATTTATACTCCATTTGACCAATCCCTAGGTTTAGGTAAGGTTGTGTTTTACATATACCCGTGGCGTCACCCTTTTTGACCTGGTAGTTTGCCATAGGGATGGGCTCTTCTCCTTGGATATAGCGTTCATCTCTTTGCCTGATCCACTCCTTGCGTTTTCTAATGCGTTCTAGTGCTTCTTGTCGGGCTTCCTCTCGAATTCGTTCTTCTTCCGTCTTCCTATTTTGAGCTCCCAACAGTCTAGCTAGCATTTCATCGGTCAGAGGCTCCATGAATCGTTTCACTCGGCATCCACTGATGTAATTGGGAAGAATGTCTCCGTCTAGTGTGGCGAGATTGACTGCACCACTAGTGGAGATTCGATTTATGATCAGGGGACCATATCCGCGTTTTTGGAGCTTCTCTGCGTGCTGTTTTAGGGTGTATACTAGGACTAAGTCGCCTTCTTTTAGTCCCTTATCTTTAATATGTGAGTCATAGTATGCCTTTTGTCTCCGTTTAGCGGCATAGATGCCTGCTACCGCTTGCAATCTAGTCTCATGCAGCTTTTCAATTTGATCTGATTGCTGAGACAATTCATGACCGTTCCACTCATATTGCTGGGCTACTTTTAATGTAGGCACTAAGAAGTCAATTGGCAAAATTGCATTCTGCCCGTACACTAGGTTGAAAGGTGTAGTTCCAATGGCAGTTTTATACGCCACTCGGAAGGCCCAAATTGCGTGATGCAATTGTTTGTCCCAATCTGACCTTCCATTATTGACAATCTTTGTCAAAACCGTACATAGTACTTTGTTGGAACTTTCAGCCTGTCCATTAGCTTGAGGATGGTATGGGGCTGATTTTTTGTGGATCACTAGAAATTCATTCATTAGCGATTCAATGACTTCGTTTAGGAAATGAGTTCCTCGATCACTCACTATCTCGATCGGTAGTCCAAATCGTGTGAAAATGTGCTCAAAGAGAAATTTTGCTGTGGTTTGAGCATCATTCTTTCTAGTGGCTTTTGCTTCTACCCACTTTGTCAAGTAGTCGGTGGCTACTATGATGTATTCCGCATGTGATCCTTTTGCAGGTGGGTTGATAGGTCCTATGAAGTCAATTCCCCACTTGGTGAATGCTCTCGCACAAACCATGGGTCTTAAAGGCATGTCATCTCTTCTAATGGGATATTTTGCTTTCTGGCACGTTTCGCAGCTTCTCACATATGTCTCTGCGTCCATATGCAGAGTTGGCCACCACAAGCCTGCAAAGAGAATCATCTTAACCGTTCTATCTGCTGAAAAGTGTCCTCCCGCAGCTCCTACGTGTGCCATGTCTAATATGGGAAGGTATTCTCCTTCATGCACGCATAGTCTGAGTTGATTGTCTTTTCCTCTTCGAAACAGTTGTTTCCCCATTATCACATAATCCTTGCTTATTTCTTCTAAGGATCGCTTTCTTGCTAGACTAGCTCCTATTTCGTGCTCTTTCGTTTTGAGGAATTGCACTAATGATTTACTCCAATTAGGCGCTATGGTAGAAAAGGGTAAGGACACGTGATCCTCTGAGCTAATTTCTTTGCATTCCACACAATTACTTACATGCTCGTGAACGTCCTTGGACATATCAGGCCAATATACGCCTAGTCTTTTTAATTCTCGTATTGTTCCATGCATTCCTTGATGGGTTTTCCACTTGTTGACATGTGCTTGCTGAATTAGTTGCTTCTGTTCATCCTCCTCGACACATCTCAATAAAACTCCGTTAGGTTCCTTATAATATACACTTCCAGCAACAATGTGTAAATTCCTTGTTTGAAGAATTTCTTTTTTGCTATTTCTGTTAATTGGATGTTGAGGGCCATGCGTAAGTATAGGGGTCAATTTTTCTGCCCACTTCAGACATACTTCCAGATTAAACAGATAAGCATCTGGTAAATCATCGGGTACTCCGCTAGGTGGCTCTCCGTGTTTTAACCTAGAAAGGTGGTCTGCTCTCACATGTGTGTTTCCTTTTTTTACTACTACCTCAAAGTCAAACTCCATTAGTAATAAGAACCATCGTACCAATCTCCCTGTGTTGCAAGGCTTATTGACTAGATACAACAAAGCTTGATGGTCTATGAAGAATTTGAACTTGTTGGCTAAGAGGTAATGTCTAAACTTCTTCACTGCGTAGACCATTCCTAAGCCTTCTCTTTCTGTAGTCGTGTAATTTCTTTCGGCTTGGTTTAATTGCCTACTCGCATAAGCGATTGGATGGTCAAGCTTTCCTTCATCCGCCGGTTGAGCTAGGATACATCCAATTGCATAGTTCGAAGCATCAACATGAATATGAAAAGGCTTGTTCCAGTTGGGTGATTTTAGAATTGGGGCTGTACTCAGCCTCTTTTTAAGCTCGTTGAATGCCTTCTCACACTCGTCTGTCCAAGTGAACTGAGTCAATAGACCGTATAAGGGCTTAGCTATTATGGCATACATGTGAATAAACCTACGGTAATATCCACAATGTCCCATAAAGGCTTGTACTTCTTTCGCATTCTTGGGTCTTGGTAAGTTCAATATGACTTTAATCTTATCCTCATCTGTAGATATTCCATTTCTTGAGACTATGTGTCCTAGTATTTTTCCTTGTCTTACCATAAAGACACATTTTTCTGGGTTTAAGCAGACTCTATACTGCCTACATTTGTTGAATATTTTGCGCAGTTCCGGTATGTGGTCTGGTCGTTGATTTGAGTATGTGCACAGATCATCTACGTATACTTCCATGCTTTTTCTCAGAAATTCTTTGAAAACATGACACATCAGTCGTTGGAAGGTGGCTGGCGCATTTGTGAGCCCGAAAGGCATCACTCTAAATGCATAGATTCCCCATTCAGTCGCAAATGCAGTTTTATGCTGGTCCTCAGTTGCAATGGCTACTTGGTTGTAACCAGAGAATCCATCCAAGAAGCTATAGACTTCCTTGCCGGCAACTCTTTCCAAAAGATGGTCTGTGATGGGTAAAGGGAAACTATCTCGTATAGTTGCTGCATTTACTTTTTTCAAGTTGATACACACCCTTAGCTTTCCGTTTTTCTTGGGCACTACTACTAGTGGCGATACCCATTCTGTGTGTTCTATCTCGTATATGAACCCTGCCGCTAGTAATTTGTCAATTTCTTCCTTGATTTTCGCAGCGTAAACTTCGTTATATGTGTAAGGGCGTTGTTTAGAAGGTTTTGCATCTGCTGTCATAGGAATTCGATGAGCGCATATGCTAGGTTCTACACCCTTAAGGTCTTTGTACGTCCAAGCAAATACATCTCGATATTCTCGGATGAGGTGTATGAGTTCCTCTTCTTCCTCTTCAGATACGTCTTTACCAATATACGTGCACCTTTCTTCTCCTTTTTCAACCGTCACAATAATTTTTTTTGTTTGTTCTTTGTTGTCATACGCCTCTCCGTCTCGTGCTTCTCGTTTAGGAATTTGAGTTGCTATTTTCCTTTCTTCCACTTCATATCTTTTAAAATGTTCTGGAACTTCGAAGTGGTCTGGTTCAGGTTCCACTTTACTTGTGTCCTTTCTATGCTCGTGTATTCTTGGGATGGTGTCAATTGCTAAGACTTTTGTCGGTCTTTCTTTTGATTCCTTTTGCATGATTTCTAAATATTGTTCTTCAGAGTCAAACTCCTGTTCCATTTCTATGCTTTCGTACTCTTCTTTCCACTCTTCTTCTACAATTTCTCCTGCTTCTACTTCTTGGAGGACAACCATGTAGAGGTTCACATCATATCCTTCCTCGTCTATACAGTCGTTCATCGTCAAGACTTCCTCATTCACACAAACGTCTAATGTGGCTAGGATTTCCATCCAGCCATGTGGTTCGAAGAGTTCATCTGAAAAAATTTGAGGCATATAGTCGGGGTCTTCTATTGATCGATAATTAGGGTGTCCTATTGGCCACATTTGTTTTTTACACTCCTCCTTCTTGGCTTCTTTGCACATCCACAACTGGGCATCCTCGTGCATCCAAGATTGGTCACTTGATCCCGCACTGTGAATGGATAGGTCATCTTCTTCTTTGTGGACTGGATTCCATTGTCATGGAGGGACATCCCGATAAGCGAATGTGTGCAGGTTTATCTTGGTAGTGTTTCCTTGATGTTGGAGATATAATGAATCTTTGCCCCAATCTTGTACTACTCGCATCTGTCGCATGAATGGTCGTCCCAATATCATTTCGTAATTGTTTGCTTTTTCGAACTTACATATGGCCAATGTGTGTTCAAATTCCACTCCACACGTGGTTAACTTAATTCCTTCCAATATTCCTAGGGGTCTTTCCACATGACCGTCTGCTAATTGGAGCTTCATTCGAGTGGGTCGTAAGGCTGGTTTTCCCCACTTTTCCCAAATTTCCTTCGTTGCAATTCCTACTCCGGCTCCTGTGTCTAAGATGGCTTTGGTCATGTACCCATTGTAGATGACAGGTAAACAAGTATTCCCTTCATCTCCTTCACTGAATTCTCCCACTTTATCGACTGGAACTTGTACTGTGGACTTATTTTCCAGTTCCTTTTCTTTTGATCCTCCATTCTTTGGCAGTGGTTTCAATTGATCTGCCATCTGCTTCCACAACTGGGGTTTCAGTCTAAGCAATTCTTCCACCGTTAATTGGCATTGAACTTTTGTTTTCTTTAACTCTGTCAAGTTATGAGAACTCTCCTTTCCTTTTCCTGATCCTTTTCCATGCACCGTGGGTGCTCGTATTACCACTGACTCTCCTTCATACTCCCCCATATAGTTAGGCAATGTTGAAATACTTATGGTCTCCTCTCTACCTCTATCAAGTCTTGAAATCTCCTCATAGGTCTCCTCGAGGTTAGGATGGGGTTGACAGTCTTCCACATCTATTTCATCAAATGGTGGTGGATCGACACCATTCTTCTTCCATTGTTCTTCTCTGATTCTATCCCACAAGTCTTTGGACCAATCTTCCTCTAGGTCGGGTATTATGGATACCTGTTCTTCTTGAGATTTCATTCGTTCATTTTGATCATCTTCCCGACTAGGTTCCTTATCCTTAGGTTGGATGCACGCTTCATATAGTTCCTGTGCGACCCTTGTTTCAGGCAAAATTGGGATAGTCTTTTCCAGAGTCGCCTGTGCTACTTCTATAAGCTTTTTACATATCGCCAGTCTTTCTTTCTCTAATTCCCCTTGAGGATAGAGTCTTTCATGTTGCTCTATGTTCGGTCCCATTTTGATTCTAGCTTGGTATGCTTTTAACCACATGTCCAATTCTTCTGGTTTTGGGTCAGCTAGAATTGAGCCTGGCTTCTTTTCCTCTGAGCTAATTGGTGGTGTTTCAGAGATCTCCTTATGCGTTTTTTGTTCATTATGCTTTCTAGAATCCTTCGCTTGTTTCTTGCTGTCTTGGCTCTTATTTCTTGCCCATTTTTCTTTGAGCTTTTCTCGTCTTTCTTTCCATTTTTGTACTTTGGTGTTTTGGGAATTTTCACATGAGTTCTCTGAATCCTCAACTACTTGAATGTTAGATTCTACTGTTGTGTTGTTCTCTGGTTCTTCTTCCGGTTGTTTTTCCTTTTGTTGTTTCGTTTGAGCTCTAGTAATAGCTTTTAGTGGTACAGTATATTCCTTATCACTTCCCGATTCTTCTAAGACCTCAATTACATTGATTGGTGCGGTGCCTTGAGTTTTTGTGGGGTTCTTAGGGCAATCTCTAAAAAGATGTTCTTTCCCACAATCACTACAATATCCTTCCCAAATCCTGGGTGGTGGAGGGTTGTAAGGTCGAGGACACTCCCGAATGAAGTGATCCCCTCCGCATCTATAACACGGTCCTCTCTGCACTGGTGGTCTAATGGGAGGTCTCAATGGTTGTTGTGCCTTGGGCATTGTATACATTAAAGTTGCAGTTTCCGCTCCATAAATTTGATCAAATCCTTCATATCCATAATAGGCCGCGTCATATGCTGGTTCATATTCCATCATGTTGGCTTCATATGGATAGTACTCTCCTGGTGGAGGGTCATACCCTTGGTTGGTTGATTCTACATTGGTCGCTATTGAGGCTGGTATTATGGCTCTTTCCAAGTTTTCTTCCGGTTGAGTATACTTCACAGGTACAACTTGTTGAGGTTGTGACAATTGGGGTCCCAACACTGGTTGTGGTGGTGGATACGAAGCTTGCTCATATTGTCTTGGAGCTCCTACCGGATACGGGTTGTATCTAGGCATCTCCCTACCAAGCTCTCTAGGTGGGTATCCATAAGGTCGGTATTGGGGTGGATTGACAGGTCGTGATTGCCTATTAAAGGGACAGTTCTCAGTTGTGTGATTGGTATATTTTTGCTCGATGTGGCAGTAGGAAGAAGTCCCTTGTTGTTGCTGTCTGTTGTATGGATACGTCGGTTGTGCACCGGCTCCTACTCTGGCACACAAGTGTGTGGGATGTTCTCCCCCACACAAGTTACACCTTCTTAACATAGGCACTCTTTGAGTTGGATGTTGGTAAGCTCTCTGCCCTTGTACTCCTAGTTTCTTTGCTAATAGTTCCGCTAGTTCTTCCATATTACTAGAATTGGACGTAAAAGTGCTTCTTGAGTCTTCTGATTTAGTGAGGTCGGTAGTACCTTTAAGGTCCTCAGCAAGATTATCTTCCAGGTCGATGCACTCTTGAAGACACTCACTCAATGTTTGCAGCCTCTTCACATACACTAGGGTTCTTAGGGTCCCGTTAGAGAGTCCATCCAGGAATAATGAAATCATCTTTTGTTGAGTCGGTCTCTCAGCCATTGGGCATCTATCCACGTATTGGTTGAATCTTCGGGCAGCAGTCTTCACGGTTTCCTTAGGGTTTTGTTTAAAGCTATGGATCAAGGATGCAGAATTGTGTTTAATCCCTCTCTTTGTAAATTCTCCAATGAATTCTTGAAAGAATTGTTCCATGTTTCCAAATTGATTGGGATCTAGAGGTTGGAACCAAGTTAGAGCAGTTCCTGTGAGAGTGAGTCCAAAAGACTCGTACTGCACAAAGAAGTCCTCTACTTGTTCTGCTCTTAGAACTTGTTTAAATTCGGCAATATGATCGTATGGCTCCCCTAATCCATCATAGTGGTTTCTCATACACTTAGCCACTTGGATTGGTCTCAATCTCCTCATTGGTTCAGGCGGTCTGGGCATTACAGGGAAGACTGGGGCAGCTGGTCGTAATGGAGGCATTCCTGGCTGCCCTCCCACAGGTGGTCGTGGTCTGATCGGTGGTCGGAAATGGTTCCCCATCCCCGTGTGGGTCTGATTGTGTGTGTGCACTCCTGGAGTTGCAAACTGTACATGAGTACGGTTGGGCACACTTCTTTGACTGGTCTGTCCTGATGTGGTATGTTCCGTCTCTTGTTGATTTCCAAAAGGATTCTGCGAGGTAGTTGCCTGCTCCCTCTGAGGAAATACAGGCGCACCCATATATCTCAGCCGAGCCCTGTCTAGGACACCTACCGGCCAATATCTTCTCTGATTCTTATCTAGGTAAGTGAGTCTAGTTTCGTCATCTGGGTCTTTCAACTCATAGAATGTCATGGGACTCTCTCCTATTCCTTGAACAGGTACGTCAGTTTGAAGTAATAAGTCTGCTCCGTGAATCATGTAGACTTCCAATAAGTAGTCGTCTTGAGGTATCAAGTCTCCTCTCAAGACCCGTGATACTTGTGACCTGCCTCTGGGGGTGGTCACTAACTCTTCAGAGTTGTCGGGATCCATAAATTCTCCTCTTTCATTGATCCTCTCAGGAAATTCAGTTACTATGTAGATGTGACCCATTTTGTCAATGTAAGCACCTCCCTCGTATTTGACAGCTGGTCGTGGTATGATGGCGACATTTTGGGCAGTTGCCATCCTGGCGACAGACCTGTTTAAGCCATCCAGGTAGATTGGAATCTCCTGGGCATTAGTGGACACATATTGTAAGGAGGTACGGTAGTCTCCTTCAACAGTAGTCATGAAGTTTCCTGTTGGTGTAGGTCCTTGCATGTCTTCTGAAGCCATAAGTAACTCCTCCTCCGAGTCACTGGAAGTTTCTAAGTAGACTGAGTGATGACTAGCCTGGGCTGTACTTCGTACTGAGGATATGACACTCCTTCTACTACCTAGAACTCTTCCTGACCTCAAGTTCATTCACTCTCTGAGGCCTCTCTTTATGCTGCTTAGATTTACTTGGGACAGCTCTACCAATGATTCAGTTTGCCTGTCAAAAGAAGGGTTCAATTCTGGCCGATACCACACTTGGCGATACTGCTCTCGGCGATACGATACCAGAGCTCCAAACGATACGATATCAGTCTGGTGTCGCGATACTGTCCAGATTAACAGACGATACGATACCAGATATAGTGTCACGATACTCCACTGGGGGACACCACGATACGATACCGGCAAAGTAGACGTTACGATACTAGGGATTTGAGGCGATACGATCTCAATGTGGTGTCGCGATACGATCCTGGATAGGAAACGTTACGATACCACCGCAGTAAGTGTGATCGCGATACTACTCTTGGCGATACGATACCACTATGGTGTCGCGATACCAAGACGAGCGATCAGACGATACGACACTTGTGAGGGCACGATTGCGATACTAAAGTAGTGTCGCGATACTAGGGTAGTGTCGCGATACCACCGTATCAAACGATACGATACCACTCGGTAAAGTGAGGTCGCGATACTAGAAACTTAGGCGATACGACACCACAATGGTGTCGCGACACCAAGTATTAGTATCGGACGATACGATACCAGAGATCGAGTGCGATCGCGATACCAACTCAGTATGGTGGAGTTGAGAGAGGTGTTTCCTCAGTAAGAAGAAGGTTTCTTCTTTTTGCCAAGCATTGATTTGCTCTCTTCTATCCGGTCTCTTCTTGCATGAAGAAAGGGTCAGTGGTGCATTGAAGTAATTCGCGTGTTGTAATGCGAGGCACACATAAGGTTGTTTTCGTTTAATGTTTTCAGTCGTGCTCATTGTTCTTTTGCCGTTATGATAGCAGCTTGGTGCTAACACATGTGATGGATAGGGGGTACACTTGTTCCCTCCTCTCCTCAAGTCAAGGTTAATGGAGATCATGCCTTGATGGAAGTCAAAGTTCTAGTTGATGATTTCCAATATCTGAGAGTATGATACTTACCAATACCATAGCTATCAACAAACATAGGCAAGGGTTCTAGCACACAAATGGCATAGGACACGTTGTTCATCCAATGATCTGAGCACATCAATCCGAAATGGAAGAGATTCTTCCAGCAGCAATTTCTGAGATAAGGCTACCCACAGGCTCCACACCACTACTTCCATTGGAGCAATAGCTTCTAGACCATAAGCGACTTTAAACGGAGTCATTTCGGTAGCCACTTTGTACGTGGTCCGATAAGCCCATAAAACTGCAGGTAAGAGCTGATCCCATCGTTCCGGACACTCCAAGATCAGTTTCCGGAGAATATTCAGCAGGGTCTTATTGGTACTCTCAGCCAAACCGTTCGCTCGAGGATAGTAAGGTGAGCTGAACTTATGTAGGATCTGGAAAGTCTGAGTCAATACATGTATTAAGGTGTTTGCAAAATGTGTACCTTGGTCCGTCACTATTTCCAAAGGTAATCCATATGGAGGAAAGACATCCTTCATCAAACATTTGGTCACCGAAACAGCTGTGGCAGAACATAAAGCCCAAGCTTCCGCCCACCTAGTGGCATAATCTGTACAAGTCAATATGTTTCGATTATTGGTGAGGGTCGCTGGTGGTGTTATTGGGCCAATAAAATCTAGACCCCACTTCTGAAAGGGTTCCAAAGGTAAGACAGGTTGTCCAGACCGTTGACAGACATCACACTGCTGCACAAATTGAACCACATCTCTGTACATTGTAGGCCACCATAGCCCACTTTGCAAAATTTTTCGGTGAGTAAGATCAACTACGAAGTGTCCTCCAGTGGGTAATGAGTGAGCCATAGCAACAACTGATGCCAATTCATGTGGAGGAATACATCTGAGTAGGACGCCAGTCTGATCGACGTAATACAATTGACCCACAATCAACCGGAATCGTCGACTATAGACTGCAATTTTCCGGCATAGAGCAGTGGGAGTATTAGGTGGAAGACAACCATCAGTGAGAAAAATCATTAACATATCATAGTATGGAAGAGCAATCAGAGGTTCTGCAGATTCTTCAGAAGTTCTCTCGGTGGCGTAAATAGCCGGCGTCGTATCATCTACACCTACCGGAGACTCACCGAAATCCAATCGAGATACAAAATCCACCAAGATATGTGTCGTACCTGGTCAGTGAACAACTTCATAATCAAACTCCTATAATGTTGTTGACGAACCAAATACATGAGTGCAACATGATCCACATGGAAAATGAATTTTTGTCCTAGCAAGTAATGTGTGAACTTCTTAACAGAGTAGACCAAACCAAGACACTTGCGTTCTGTCACAGAGTAA
This sequence comes from Ceratopteris richardii, assembly GCA_020310875.1. Lineage (NCBI taxonomy): Eukaryota > Viridiplantae > Streptophyta > Polypodiopsida > Polypodiales > Pteridaceae > Ceratopteris > Ceratopteris richardii. The sequence continues at coordinate 5,369,510 of CM035426.1, forward strand.
TTTCTCTCTGCAGGAGCTAGTTTGCGACTCGCATAGTACACAGGCTGAAACCATTTGTCGGCTTGTTGCATTAGCACACTGCCAATTGCGATATCTGACGCATCCACAAAGACATGGAGTGGACGTTCCCAATCAGGAGGTTGCAGGATCGGAGCCTACGTCAATAAGGCCTTCAAATGATCAAATGCCATTTGACACTCATTAGTCCATTCATACTTCCTCAGGGTATTGGTCATAAGTCTGTTAAGTGGCGTTGCTAGATGAGCTAACCGCCGTACATGTCTGCCATGCCACCAGATCTGACCAAGAAAACGCATAACTTCTTTCGGTGTCTTTGGGACTGGTGCCTCCAACACGGCAGCTACTTTATCGGGCTCTACCTATATTCCTTGATTAGAAATGATATGACCGAGCAGTTTGCGATAGGAGACCGCAAAAACGGATTTGGTAGGATTCAAACATAATTGATACTCTCGGCATTTTTCAAAGCGCACCGTAAATGATACACGTGCGCCGAAGTGTCGCCAAATAAGGAAAAATCATCCAAATATACTTGCATAAACATGGTCAAGTAAGGTGAAAAGACTTCTTGCATATATCTTTGGAATGTACTCGGGGCATTCCGTAACCCGAACCACATTACGGTGCATGCATAAACGCCCCAGTTGGTGATGAATGCTGTCTTTGGTATATCTTGTTATGCCATCCGTACTTGATTATATCCACTGTAGCCATCCAGAAAAGAATACATTTCATAACATGCTACCCTATCGAGCATTGTATCTAGAAAAGGAAGAGGGAACGGATCCGGTACAGTGGCTGCGTTAAGCTTTCGATAATCGACACAAATGTGTAACTGTTTATTTTTCTTCGGCACTATCACTATTGGTGAGATCCATTCTGCGTGTTCAATGGGAACAATGAATCCAACTTTCACCAAGCGATCGAGCTCTGCTTTTACCTGGGCTGCATAATGCGGATTCATCCGGTAGCTGGCTTGCTTGAAGGGCCGCGCATCTGGCTTCAGGACCTCCCAGTGTTGGTAAATTCGTGGGTCAAGACCTTTCATGTGTATGTAATCCCAAGCAAAGACATCTGAGAACTCACACAGGAGTTGCACCAAATCATCTTGAAATTTCTCTGCTAATCCAGCCCTAATTTTGACTGGCCTCGGGTTGACCGTATCTCCTAAGTTGTATGTTACCAATTGATCTTCCGGTACATAAAACTGCCCGGGCTTTACCAAATCATCAGCTGACTGCAACAGTTGTTGTAAGGTCGCTTCATCCATTGCTATGCCATCATCTGTTTCTGCTTCTCCGGTCATTGGTACGACCGTACAAGTTACCGGACTCCAATTATTTGCTGCCGAATGTAAATCTACAGTACCTACTGGGATCAGGTCCTTATTGGTCTTGAGGAAAGCCTCCTCCTCATCATCCGATACTCCATCCCACATATGGACTGGCTCTGTTACATACGGTCGTGCGTGTAGATCACAAGGTTGCATAGCATCCAATGTAACTACATATTTCCAGTGATTGTTCTTAAAGATTAACTCTTGAGCTGCCCAATCCTGTACAACTTTGGCTTACGTTAGCCATGGCCGACCGAAAAGTAAGGTGGAGTTCAGACTAGATTCAGGTAACTCCAGGACTACAAAGGTCATTTTAAATGTAGTTCCCTGCAAGGTAATAGGAATATTACGTACTAGTCCCACCGGATGGACTCTGGATTGGTCTGCCATTTGCACAAAGAACTGCACTAGTTCAATTTGGGTCCAACGCAGTTTCTTATAGAGTGAAGCTGCTGCAATATTCACACCCGACCCGCCATCAATTAAAACTTGTGAAAATCCAATCAAAATTGTGTGAGGAAATGGAAATTACATCTCTCCAATGCAAAAATTTCTTAGCACGTTGTATACAAAAACTACAACCCCTATGACCATGGGAGCAAGGGGCTTCAGTCATCCATGGTTTGACAAAGAAATAGCACTTTCCTGAAGCATTTGACAAAGGGATTATTCCACACATCACTATAATGTTGCAGATAATTCCAAGGATCACTACGCGATGAACCAAGCGTTGCTATGTGCATGAAGCATAAATAATGAAAGGACTCGTTCAGAGACAATCACCTGGAATTATGTATGAGGTGCAGTTTTGCCAATACCTTGTCTCTATTCAGCTTATTTTGTGAATATAAGCTGGAAGAATTACAATCTGCTTCTTCCTATCGGTGTGCAATGTGCAAGCTGGAAGAATTACAATCTGCTTCTTCCTATTGGTGTGCAATGTATCCCCTGAATAGACTTCCGCCTGAGCGATCTCTGCAACTTTAAACATTCATATGTAGCTCTGCCTGGATGGAAATTCCCAAGCTAACTCCCACTTCTGTACCACGGTGGATAGCAAAGATGGTTCCACCTCCAATGCGAGGATATTGAACTTCCTTAACATAGGGGATGTAGCCATCCTTTCCAGCCTCCTACTAAAAACATCTCGTATTGGGCCGGCGAAAAGAGTTTTCCTAGTCTCTGCTCAACTTTATTCAAAACAACCTCGCACATAACCATGGAAGAACCTCCTTCATTGGAAAATAGTATTGGCCCCCGAGGACCTTAGCTCTCATCCACCCTGTAGCTCAGTGATGAGTAGCACCTCCTTTAATGTCAATCCGGGAAGACGTGAGGATGGTATGAAGACCTCGAGCAAGTGACGGCACAAGTGCGTGAGTGAGAAGCACACAAGCATGCACACACATACACACACACGCGCACACACGGCAAGACAAAGAGAGAGAATCAATGGAGTTCTTCGATTACTTTTCAAAAAGCTCTTACAAGTTTGTTTCTATTACAATCTAACCTCAAAAATGAGCTCTCTAGCTCTTTTTATAGTTTTTGACTAGGTTTTGGCCCTGTCCAGACCTAGTGTCCGGCCTAGTTAAAAATTAGGTTCCAGGGCCAATTTGAGGACTTAAACGGAGTCTAAAAAATACGAAAATTGATATGTAGGTACTTCTAAGGCTCCTCAAGCTCAAGGACTCCTTGGCTTGCACAAAATGGAGCTACAAAAATATGAAATGGTATTTACAATGATTGTTAGTGATAAGAATCACTTTTAATTGGTGTAAGGGTTTTTGAAAAGTTAAAGGGTTGCCTAAGTGCTAGATTTGCGTGGATGCTCATACTTACTTCTTCATGAGGAAAATTATTGGCCTATTTGCCAGATCTTCTTTGATTGCCATGTCTGCCTATGCTGTCCCTTCGCTCTGACTCTCTTCGTCTGGTGGCTCCTTCGGTTCCCTGACTGCTGCCAACACCCCCCCCACTCTCGCGTCTGTCGCCCCTGACAGACCCTTGTCTAGAGGATTTGTGAACATAGTATTGAACGACATCGGAGGCTAGGTGGTGTTCTTCGAGTCGCAGGCCACGTGCTAGATCTGTGAGCAGCTCATCCCAATTCACAAGACCGGGAACATCTGGATGAGGCACCCTCAATTGTTCTGAGTAGATAGTTCTCTCCACAGCAAATAATTGGAGGAGATGGGATGGTCTGGGTATAAAGATTTCGGAGTGATATTCCCAGAATCCGGTGATGAACATCTCCTCAAAGGTCTGTTTAAAGCAGGCTGGGAGGTATTTGATTCTGGCGTGCCAAGCATATATTACTTCAATGGACGGGGTGGTACTCATATCATACACTAGATCTTGGTTTCCTATCATAAAGCCTACACCTGAGAAGTGAGGGTCCTTAATGTTTTTAAATGTCCTGAAAGTGATCAGCATTAATTCAAATATTTTCATGCACATCTGGGCCATCACATCAGGATTATTGCGTAGCCTAGTACTTCAGTGACGGATTGTGGAAATCATGTAATTGACTGTGGGAGGTCCTCGTGGAGGTGCTAGATAAACATAATTCAACCATTTTGCACAGGCTTTGATGTCTCTGACAGCTATAGTGAATTCAGGCCAGGTGTGTCGTCGCAGAACTGGAATGTAATAAGGGTTGTACTTAATAAACAACGGCATATTATTCCAGGTTCGGACCTGTTGCAGAGCTAAAGAGCGCACAAAGCAGAGAAAAAAGACGGGCCCCAAAATTTTTTCGATTTGGACACACAATTCTTTGTAACATAACCACTTTTGTATATATTTTCCGTTGTAAATGCACTAGAGGAGTCCTCTAGATGCATCCCCTCAAAAGATTAGTGATTTACCCATGTACAATAGTAGGAAATTAGTCTTTTTAGAGAATAAAGTGCCGGTCTCTTGTGTGAAAGGACCAAACTTAGGGCATTAGTATATAAGCCAAAAGTGACTCATTGTAAAGGACTTCTTGTCATTGTGAAGAAGAGCATTTCTGAAATTTCGAGTTTGCCTCTTTCATGCTGATTTTGATCTTCATTTTGCTCATGTATGTGTGTGTGATGCTTGAAATGCAAGTGTAGGACTGTTGTCTACCCCTTCTCCCTTGTTTTGAGTGGCTGTAGTGCGTGCGTAAGTTAGGAGAAGCAAAAACGCGGGTGTTAGTAATTCCCGTAATTCACTGTTTCTGTCATAACTTGCAGCAGAGTGGTCAGAATTGAGTGAAACCACTACCGTTGGATTCGTCTCGGCGAGAGCTTCGAAACGAGTACCCTATTGCCTACGTTCGGAGTTCTGGGCTGGGAGAAAACCTCAAAAAACCAAAAATGCTGAAAAGAGGCTTGCGGCAACACTTCCAGTTTTTCAGTAGGTGTGGGTAGTATTAGTCTTTTCTCATGCTTGAATAGCTAACTCACTTCATTTTCTATCACGTGTGCACATGTCTTCATACACTTGGTAAGTCACTCCTTAGGATTGATAATTAAATGTGTGGAAAGAACTCCACTATATGTACTTGTATGGCAATCGAGGTATAGTCTCATTGGTACAAGTCCTTGAGTCATTGTGGCTCAAGTACACACGTTTTTGGCGCCGTTGCCGGGGAGGCACTCCACCAAGGTGCCTTCGTGATAGTTAGAGAGCAAGTGTGATCGTATCGTACTTGTAGAGGTGAATTTGTCCATTGACGAGTAGTATTCCTTTTCAGCACTTGTCACTTCTCATCCTTGAGGTGTGTGTGATAAGTTTTAGGTTTAAGTGTAGGAGGAGGGAAGAGAAGGAGGAGTTAGGGTTAGGCTAGAAGGAGAGGAAGAGTGAGGAAAAGAGGAGTAGGAGTAGGCCAAAATTCTCAGAAAATCATCAAAAATCCCAAAAAATTTTAAGTTCAGTCAAAAAAGTATAAAAACCAAAAAATTTGGCTCATTTGACACTTCACAGTGTTCTGGTATCGTTTGCAAGCAGCGACCAGTATCGTGGACTTGGTATCGTGGCATTCAGGCAGTAAGAGCTAGGTTTTGAGCTCACATTGCAATCAAGACAATACCAAGGTAAACATTCTCTCAAATTATCTGTCAAAAACACTGTAAAAATGATCAAACAAGTGATTAAGAATCTGCGCAGTATCGCGGGGGGGGGGGGGAAACTGATATCTTTTTCATCTTGTTGTGTGATACAGAGGACTAGGAAGGAAGAGGAGAGTGAGGAGAGTAAGGGGGTAAAAAAAGTTTGAGAAAAACCTTACTTTTGGCTTGAGTATCGCGATCGGTCGAGTTTTGGTATCGCGATACCAAAATTCCCTTGTATCGCGACACTCGCCATCAGTGTCGTATCGCTGGATACCTACCTTGGTATCGCGACACCAGCTTCTGGACAGAATAGTGTTGCGCCACTCGCTTCCGAACTAAGAGAGAGCAAGAAGGCTCGCTGCACCTCTTCACATAGAGAGAGAGAGAGGGGGGGGGAGAGAGAAACAGAGATCACATCACCTATCTCTGCTCAGTGCACCAGAAAACAAGTAAGACTAAGGCAGCACCCCATTGAGCCTTGATAGTAGCAAGCACAATCAACATATACATTCAATGACTACACCATCCTGTGGCCCATGGAGAAAGAGAGGGAGAGGCCGAACCCCTCTATTGGTGCACACTGTGCAGGAGAACACCATCAGCGCACTACGGAGTAGACCAACCTCTGTAGAACGGACCCTATCCCTCATCTTCTCAGAGAATGCGAAAGAGACATATCTCTCAACTACGCGATATAGCAATCACCTACTATCTGTGTGTGTGTGTGAGAGAGAGAGAGAGAGAGAGACAGAGAGAGAGAGAGAGTATTACTTTATGAGCCAATTACACCTTCTTCTCCTTAGAGAGAGAGAAAGAGAGAGGGGGAGGGAGAACCACATTTTTTAGAGTTTTGTGACATCATACATGATGTCAACTATCGAATGCAATTTTTCAAGATGAAACTCAAGCTCTAGCAAGTGGTTGTCTCCATTGTTTTAGATAAAAGAACGTGGGATGTGGCTTATTTTATGTATGCCAACTTAAATTTTGACCCATATAGTGGAAAATATGAAGTTGTGAAGTGATTAATTTACTCCCTTTTAACTTGGTATTAATTCAAAGGGATATGCTTTTTCTCTCAACCTTGTATAAACAATAAGACCGTATCTTTTTGGCGCAATCTCGATATAAAGCTTTCCAAAATTATACACTTATTTTAAGGGATTATTTTACACTTCTCAAGGACATTCACCCCTCATTTTGGTACACCTCAAGGCATTAAAATTCCCTCATAACTGAGGTCCCTCTCAAGAGGGTTTTGTTGTAAATCTCCATAAGTGTTTCTAATTATAATCTTCACTCAAAGCACATTATTCAAGGCTCTCATTTTTACTTTCCAAGGGTCCGACCGTCATTTTGCTCCACTTTGGACTAAGCACCGCTCTTCTTACATCAACCATATAAGAATAATCTATATTGTGTGTGTGATTTGGGAAGCTATTCTAAGCCCCAATTGGGTCTCTTGCAGTGCATATTGGGCTATTCTAAGCCTCAAAGATGTCAATGTGTCCAAAGGGCTTTTCTTCGCCTTCCCTCCACCTCATCTCAAAGTTTGGTGCAGAATCCATTTTGCAAGTGTGGTGATTCAATTTTAAAGTTCTATTTGTTTTAATGGTGGAAATGTTGACCATTTCCAACACGATATCTTCAAATATGTTGCGCTTGCCGTCATTCACCGTTATGTTTATGCTAAAGGATGAGAGATTGAATGGCACATACTAAAATGTGTGCTGGGACACAATTAGCCCTTACTTATACATAAACTTGTTATATGAAGTAGTCCATGCTACAAAACCCAAGCCCAATAAGGGTCATGGCTTACCTGCATGAAGTATTTGGAATGTAAAAGATAACGGAGCCCTAGGAAAACTATTGCTAGCTTGTGATGAGTTAGCTAAAGGACATATTACATCTTGCAAGACTTTCCATGAGCTCTGGAAAATACTAAAGGATCTCTATGAGGATATGTATCTCAGTGGTGAGTAGCACCTCCTTTAATGTCAATCCGCGAAGACATGAGGATGGTATGAAGACCTCGAACAAGTGATGGCACAAGTGTGTGAGTGAGAAGCACACAAAAATGCACACACATACACAGACACACGCACACAAGGCAAGAACAAAGAGAGAAACAATGGAGTTCTTTAGATTACTCAAAAAGTCTCATATACAAGCTCAAATCAATAACAAGCTAAAGCCAAAAATGAGCTCTCTAGCTCTTTTTATAGTTTTTGACTAGCCGTGGTCCTGTCCAGACCTAGTGTTTGGCCTAGTTAAAAATTAGGTTCCTAGGCTATTTTGGAAGCTCAAACGAGCTCTAAAAATCATGAAAACTAATACATAAGTACTTCTAATACTCCCCAAGCTTGAAGACTCCTCCGCTTGAACAAAATGGAGTTGGATCTACCCAAAAATGGTATTTACAATGTTCATGTAGTGATGAAAATCACTGTTAGATCGAGATTAGGTTGGAAAAATTGGCTGGCCTGTTTGCCGAATCTTCGTTGACTGCTTTGCCTACTTGTTCCTTCTCTCTCCTCTGACTCCCTTCATTGGCTTCCTTGTCATGTAGGTCTTTGAGTGCCCTAACTACTACCAACACCCCCCCCCTCTCTCGCGTCTATCATCTCTGACAGACCTTTGGTGGGCTGAACGTTTGACATAGTATTCGACGACATCGATAGCCACGTGATGCTCTTCTAGCTTCAATCCATTTTCTAAATCTGTTATTAAGGCATCCCAATGGACTGGCCCTAGAACGTCCGGATGTGGCAGACACAATTGTTCGGAATGTAAGGTTCTCTCCACAACGAAAAGTTGGAGAAGATGCAAGGGTATGGGGACAAATATCTCGGAATGATACTCCTAGAACCCTATAATGAACATCTCCTCAAAAGTCTGTTTGTAGCATGCTAGGAGGTATATCACATTAATGGAGGGGGTAGTGCTCATGTCATATACTAAGTCGAGATTGTCGACAGTGAAACTGGCTCCTTAGAAATGCAGATCTTTAATGTTCTTGAAGGTTCGAAAGGTGACTAGCATTAATTCGAATATTTTTATACACATCTGTGCCATCACGTCAAGAATGTTTCACATTCTGACTCCCTAGTGGTGGATGGTGGATATCATGTATGCTACTGTGGCGGGTCCTCGTGGTGGTGCTAGGTACATGTAATTTAGCCATTTCACACAGCCTTTAACATTCTTCATAATGATGGAAAAGTAAAGCCATGTGTGTCTTCTAAGTACTAGGATGTAACATGGATTGTACTTGATGAATAGTGGCATATTATTCCATGTACAAACCATTTCTAGATAAGTTTCTAGAAGTCAAAGCTCCCAAGTGGGTTGGAAGATGGACCCTTGTGTAGCACTTTTAGGTATGTCATCTAGAATAAATTGGGTGGTGAAAGTTGGGGTCTTGCCACATCATCGTTGCATTTTTGCATTATAATCTGCTAGGAGCACGCAATAGGTCACATATTGATTGTCATTTGTGCCTATCCATTGATGATGGGACATGTGTCGAAAGTATTCTGATTTTATAATGGTATCCTCAATTTTAAACATTGATTGAATTTGCACCACCACTCTATCGTCATGCATATTGGCCGTTTTTTCGAGCGTCTACAACCATTCTAGGGCTTCAACTTCAAGTGTGTCAAATCCTTTAGATGTTTGTTGGCCACCCGACATCAGCATAGGAACATAAGGTTCCTCATATGACTCGTCTACTTCTATGGGCACCAACTCTTTTGGTTTTGGTTCTATGGTCGAGGAGGGCTGTCTTTTGTACTAAAGTAATTTTCCTTGCAATTCAGCGACCTGTTCTCTTAGTGCATTCACCTCTTTCGTGGTTGTTGTAGAATCTCTGACCTTTGTTTGTGCTTCTTGCACCCCTAGCTGTTGGCGAAGGGTATCCCGTTCTTTTCCCAAATCATCATGCACTACCATAAGATCAGCATAGCTTTCAAGAATGGTTTTCATGGTCTCAAAAGGGATAGCTTTAAACCTTTTTGATCAATCTGCTGAGGGGAGCCTTCTATTGTTTCCTCCAGGTTCTCTTTGTTTTGTTCTTGAAGTCATTTGTTCTCTTCTAGAGTAGTGGTCATGTGCTTCCTTAGTAATGTCAGATTACGACGGACTATGACATTCTCATACTGATAAAGTTCAAGTAAAGCTGCTAGTTTCTTAACTTCAAAAGATTATGCTTGTTGAGGAGCCTCCAATAGGGTCTGATGGGCGTGTTCTAGCTTAGTGTAATGTTGATTGAGGTCGGTGTTCTCTTCTTCTAGGGTTGCAAGCCGCTTCTATAATTGCTGGTGGCCGGCAATTATATGGCGATGATGATCTTCTAAGGTTTGATATTCATTTTGCAGCTGATATATATGTTGATGTAACGTAGAAAAAATATTATTGACATTTAGGGATGCTAGGAAAGTGGAGGATGCAAGGGGAATGGGGAGGGGGAAAGGGATCATGAATGAAGTGGAAACAAGAGGTGATGTGGGGGGAGGGGGTATGGGAGATTGTGGGAGTATGGGGGGAGGGAGTGGTGATGTGGCAAGTGATGTTTCCATGGTCTCAAAGGTGTGTGTGATTGTGTAAATGGGAACAAACGGTGCAATGGATGTGATGTCAGTGAACAGTGTTGTGAATGTAGGTATGGCAACCCCTCCAACTTGGGTGCCAGAGGAAGGAGGAATTCCTACGTGTGTGGTGGTGGTGGAGATTAGGGTGGTGGTGTCATGGGGAAAAGTGAAGTGTGCAGTGAGAGGTGAGGATTGTGGTGATAGCAGGGCCTCGTGGTGTTCTTCTGTCTGTGTAGTGTTAGTTGGTGCCAATACATCGATGTGAATTTGCTTCCTGACTCGAATGGGGCGTGTAGGCACTCATTGTTCAAAAGGATGGATGTGAGTGATGGTTGAGTGAATGGCTTCATCCAGGCCAAGTGCATCAGCGTGAAGATTCAATGACTCAATAAACTATTCGTCTACCCCCTCTTCGCCTAACATTTGACTTATGAGTAACTTCCGTGTTTCTAATGATAACTTGTGATGCTCCTGGACTCTCTTCATGGTTTCATACAATCTTTTGATCTGTGCCCACTAGCTCTGAAATTTCTTCTTGCTCCTGGTCGTGTTCTTCGTCTGACTCCTCTTTGTCACTTTCTTCTTCATCTTCGTTCACTTCCACTATTTCAAGTTGGGTAGGGGCGGGAGTCCCTGTAGTTGGTTGCGTTCCTCGGGCTTGGTCTTCCTCAGTCTCAAGATTAGCCTCATTAATCATCCTCGCAATTTCTTCATCTATTAAAACATCCAAGGTGTATCCCTATGGGAACTCCAAGTCAGAGGTAATCAAAGGGAAAACAAGATTGGGCCCCTCTGCACTTAGCCTGGGTAAGTGAATCATAAATGGGTGAACACGTCTTGTTTGAGGTGGTGTCACATCTGGTGTGAGGGTGGCCGCCCTTGCTTGGGTACAAGGTATTTGGACTGCTCCTCTCATTTTCTTGGATGGTGGGCCAATTGTGGATGCCCATCTCTGGAATTCTTGGGCTCTCAACCACACCAATGCTCTCTGGATGGGCACATCATAAGCTAGGCACCTATAAATGATTTGTGTAAGTGCATAGCATCCATGGAGTACATTCTTGTGTTTCTTGTTCGAGTGCTAATGTGCTAAGTGAATTTGATCAATGATCCAATGGGGCAGGTTGAGGGTGAGATTTTCTGTTTCTGCCAAATACAAGCTGAACGAAATTCTCTTGGGTGGCATGGTGAAGCACTCCTGAGCCGGGAAGACGAAGTGCTGCATGATTGTGTGTAAATGCAGGGTGACAGTTGGTGTCATGGCTACCATATCTTTCAATTTGTTGAGATCTTTGTGCTTCATTCTTCTAGGAATCAATGTTTCTTTCTCTATGGGAATCTGCATACCCTTCATGTCCAGGGCCTCGGCGTACTAAATTGATGGTAAGTTTAAACCTTTTTAGTTCATGGTCTGGTGTTAATGAGGGGAGCAAAAAGGTACTATCTCCTCCTTTCACTCTGCTAGGGGTGATAGTGCTGATCAGGTAGGAATAGCGCAAAAAATCAGGTTTGGGTAGCAATGCTCTAAAGTAGCTGTCCAGGCTAGCTTTGGTCCATACTGATCTCATTACTTCTGTGTTATGATAATTTTTGAACTCCCAAGTAAAGAAATGATACCTTCCGCACTTGCCATTAAATTATATTTTAGCTTCCTAGAAGTAGGTGCACTCTCCTAGGGGACGCGCGACATCACTGAACCAATGTGCATGTTTGCCGTCTTGCGATGTGTGCCCCTGCGAAGGATCCTGAATTGGAAGGACATGCACTCCCCTGAGTTCTTGAGGCCTCTCTGTTAGTGGTGTCTCGAGGAGGAGAGTTTCAATGTCTACTATTTGGGTGCTTGAGCCCGCTTGGGAACTGGTTCCTTCTACTTCTGCCATGTTACTACTTTGCTTGCCAATTTTGTGAGAATATAGAAGCACATGCTAACATTGTAGTGGACAAGATATGAGAGTTTGTCCCCATTACAACATTAACATGAGGCAAGTGACAAGTTAGTGAGTCAGTTGGTACCTGATGATTGTGTGTGTACTTAGTGAGCGAATAGTTCTATGAGCTAAGTGGAACGATGCAGTGTTAGGATGATGCAGTTAGTAGGTGGATGTGAATTTACAAATTGGGATCGGGGTGTTTATTACAAGCTTTTCGTCGCCAAATGTAATGTGTGGTTTTACAATATGACCGTCGATGGGTTACATGTGTGAGTGTGTGTGAATGGAGCCCTGTCTAGTGAAGCTTATGGGTGTCTACTTGAGCCCACAAGCAAGCCTTCAACACCCAAATTTGTCTTGACTGTGGGTCAGCCCTCATCGACTTCTTGTGTACCCAGATAGATAGTCTTTTTGTGGGTGATTGTTGGAGAAGCGTTTTATTAGGTGCGCTACGCTGATCACTAGAGTAGGGTTTGGTTGGGACTTTCACTAGAGTTGATTGGGGAAGTTCACCCTTTCCTACCCATATCTGCTTTAATGGTCGAGATGCCTTGGTTGGGGTGATCTTTGGTTTAGAGCCACTACTTCTTTGCTTCCTTCTGATCTCCAAGACTTCATGTTTTTGGTCCGAGACTTCCTCTGGACAAACATGGAGTTCCACTTGCACCATTGTGTCTGGTGAGAGGGTTTTCTACATAATAGATTTTTGAACAAGGAAATCATCTTTTTCCATGATAGTGCTCCTGGAGGGACCAAGAGTTGGTGCCTTTTCTAGTTTCTTGAGTGCTTGATTTTCTAACTCGATGGTAATGTGATTTTAACCTACCCAGACCTGAAGAAGTCCACTTCTTAGGTTCAGGTTGACTGCATGATCATAGATCCAGTCTTGACCTAGGACAAGAGGCTCAGTGAGGTCCTCGTCTTCACACACTAGCACCTTAAGTGTCATAAGAACATCTTAGATGTATAGGGGAAGTTCCACCTCGCCCATGCAAGGAGTTTCCACACCTCCCAATCATATAAGGTATGCTTCTATAGGATTCACACTTAATTTCAACTTTTGACAGTAAGAAAGTCTAACCGCACTAGTGGTTGCACCTGAGTCAATCAAGGCATGTACAGTCCTTGCACTATTTCCTTATCCTACCTTTAAGGTCACAAAAGGACGTCGATCAATTATTCTATGGGAGCTTACACCTGACACCTCACACATAGCCATATGATACCCTAGAGCTACATAGGCATCTGTCCTAGGTTGATCTCTACCCTATCTTCTCAATTTCATTCTTCGGATGGATTCTAATGCTTCTCAGACTCGTTTTTCTTCTTCATTATGTTTCTTTGCAGTGTTGAGTCGATTGAGCATTTCCTCAGTGAGGGGTTTTTGGTATAGTTTGACTCTGCATCCACTAATATAATTAGGGAGGACATCACCTTCTAAGGTGGCTAATTGGATTGCCCCACTTGTTGATATTCTGTTAATAATCATGGGTCCATAGCCATGCTTCTCAAGCTTTCTAGCATGTTGTTTCAGGGTATATACCAAAACTAAATGTCTGGCTTTCAAGCCTTTATCCTTTACATGGGCATCGAAGTATGCCTTCTACCTTTTCTTAGCTACATGAATCCTTGCGGCAGCTCTCAATCTCGGTTCACCTAGCTGTTCAAGATCAAAGATCCTGGAAGAGAGTTCATACCTTGTCCACTCATGCTCTTGTGCTACTTTTAGTGTAGGTATCAAGAAATCCAATGGTAGCACAATATTTTGGCCAAATACCATCTGAAAGGGTGTGGCTTGGAGTACCTTTTTATAGGTGACTCTATATGCCCAAACAGCATGGTGTAGCTGTTTGTCCCAATCAGAGCGTTTATTATTTACTAATTTGGTCAGCACATTGCATCGAATCTTATTGGTGCTTTCGGCTTGGCCATTAGCTTGCGGATGATAGGGGCCAGACTTCTTGTGTATCACCAAGAACTCTTGGAGAATATTTTCAATGACTTCATTCAAGAAATGAGTGCCTCTATCACTTACTAGCTCTATAGGTAGGCCATATCTAGTGAACACATTCTTAAATAAGAACTTAGCTGTCCTTTGAGCATCGTTCTTAGTTGTGGCTTTCACTTCTATCCATTTGGTTATATAGTCTGTGGCCACAATAATATATTCCACATGTGAACCCTTAGCTGGGGGATTAATAGGACCTACAAAGTCTATTCCCCACTTAGAGAATGCACGTCCACCCATCATAGGTTTCAATGGCATCTCATCTTTTCGTATGGGATATTGAGTTCGCTGACAAACGTCACACTGCTTCACATAGGTATGTGCATCCATGTGAAGGGTTGGCCACCACAAGCCTGCAAATAGGATTGCCTTAATCACACAGTTTGGACCAAAGTGGCCTCTTACTACACCTTGGTGAGTAGTTTCCAAGATCTTAAGATATTCACTCTCATGGACACATAGTCTCGGATATTGGTCTTTCCCACACTTGTATAGATTATCACCAATAAGTGCGTAATCTAGGGCTTCTTGTTCTAAACTTCTTTGCCTAGCTAGGGTCATATCTTGAGGGAATGTTTTTGTCCTTAAGAAGGCTACCAATGCTTCACTCCAAGCTGTTATTAGAGACACTTGGTACAGTGTAGCATGCTCCACATGTGATCTAATACAACAGATTGGGCATTCCTTACACAATTTATGGACATCTGCTTCCATTGTTGGCTAGGGCACTCTGAGTCTCCTTAGTGTCTGTAAAGTTCTTTGCCTTGAATAGTGTTGCTCTAATGCACCTACATGTGCTAATTGCAACCATTTTGTGTACTCATCGTCTTCCACACAACAAGATAATATTCCTTGATCTGTGTGGGCTTTTACATACTCCCTTCCATGATCTGGTACTTTTGGGCTTTTACTACCTCCCTCTCTTGAGTGTTCATTACTGGGTATTTTGGTCCATATGTCAATACGGGCACTAATGTCTTGGCCCACTACGGTACAACTTCCAAATTAAACAAGTAAGCATCAGGAAGATCATCTGATACTCCTTGTGGGGCCTCTCTGCATGTGAGCCTCGAGAGATGATCTGCTCTCAAGTGAGTCTTGCCTTCCCTCACCACTACCTCAAAGTCATATTCCATTAGTAAGAGGAACCATTTCACTAATCTTCTTGTATTGCAAGGCTTGTTTAGCAAGTATAGTAGCTTGATGATCAGTAAAAAATTTAAACTTATTTGCAAGAAAATAGTGTCTAAACATTTTTATCGCATATACCATACCTAGTCCTTCTCGTTCAGTAGTGGTGTAATTCCTTTCTACAGCATTCAGTTGCCTACTTGCATATGAAATTGGTAGATCCATGTTACCTTCACCCGTAGGTTGTGCTAGCACACATCCAATAGCATAGTTGGATGCATCCACATGAACATGGAAAGGCTTGTTCCAATCTGCGGTAGTCAGATTGGTGTTGAACACAATCTTCTTTTGAGCTCGTTAAAGGAGTTTTCACATTCCTCAGTCCACTCAAAGTAAGTCAAAAGGGAGTATAGAGACTTTGCAATGATTGCATACATATGAATGAATCGGCAATAATAGCCACAATGTCCCATGAAAGCCTGTACCTCCTTGACATTCCTTGGCCTAGGTAGCTCCGCAATAGTTCGCACTTTATCCTCATCCGTGGATATGCCGTTCTTTGACACTATGTGTCCTAGAATCTTGCCTTGTCTGACCATGAAAACACACTTTTCTGGGTTCAAGCAGACCTGATATTCTCTACATTTGTTAAAGATAGCTCGTAGCTCAAGGATATGGGTTTTCCTTACGTTGGAATGAGCACAGAGATCATCAACGTAGACTTCCAAATACTTCCTCAAGAACTCTTTGAACACATGACACATCAGCCTCTGAAAGGTAATTGGCGCATTGGTAAGACAAAATGGCATTATTCGAAAGGCAAATATGCCCCACTTTGTGGTGAAAGCCAAATTATTCTGATCTTCTCGAGCAATGGCTAGTTGATTGTAGCTAGAAAATCCATCAAGGAAGCTATACACTTCCTTGCCTACTACTCTTTCTAGTAGATGCTCAGTGATAGGAAGCGGATACTTATCTCGAATGGTGGCTACATTAACCTTCTTCAAATTAATGCATACATGTAGCTTGCCATTCTTCTTGGGTACCACTACAATGGGGGATACCCATTCAGTGTGCTCAATTTCATAGATGATCCAGCTTCAAACAAGCGATCTATCTCTTCCTTTATCTTAGCAGCATAGTTATCATTACATGTGTATGGCTTCTGCTTAGAGGTTTTTGCATCTGAGGTCATGGGAATTGTATGTGAGCATATGTTAGGGTCTACACCTTTCAAGTCATTGTAACTCCAAGCGAATACATCTCTGTATTCTCTTAACAAGGCTATTAGCTCATGCTCTTCTTCCTCCGTCATGTCATGTCCTATGTACGTGCATCTTTCTTCTCCTTCTTCTATGGCTACAACAATTTTCTTGGTGGTTTCTTTGTTATCATAGGCCTCTCGGGATTGTGCATCATTTAGGCATTCTTATCATGACTCTTCTATCCTCTATCTCATACTTCTTAAAATTCTCGAGGATCTCAAACAAAGATTATTCCTCTTCTGATGTGGTTTCTTTCTTCTTTCTTTTCGTGCCTTCATTTTTGGTGGTCACTTGTGTGGTTAATCTCACATCATCTGTAAGTCCTTTATGTCTCTGAGGATGAGCTTCTACTTTGTAAAAGTATTCTTGATCTGATGCAAAGGGTGGGTCCATAATGATTGACTCTAGATTGGAGTCACTTGCGTCCTGGAATGCATCAGTGCTAGGTTTGCATTCTTCTATAACCGAATCATACATAATTGGCTCTATTGTGAAGGCTGAGATGCCATAGCCATCCTCGTCACAATGGGGTGCCCATTGTTCTTCATTGATGGCTACATCCATTGTTGCTAAAATTTCCGCCCAACCATGAGGTTCAAATTCTTTGTCAAGAAAGGCTATAGGTGCATAGGCTGGGTCTTGAATTGATCTATGGGTTTCCTTCGCACCTACCTCTCTGGTTTTTTCTCTCTTCTCTTCTTCTACCGCTACTTTGCACATCCATAAGTGGGTGTCTTCATGCATCCATGAGGATCCTCATCCTATGGAATGCACTGACTCCGTATCATCCTGAGCTCTATGGATGGGATTCCATTGAATAGGGGGTACGTCTCTATGAGAGTAATCCTTGAGATTAACTTTGGTCATAACACCTAAGTGTTGCAGATACAAGGAATTGGTTCCCCAATCCTGTACCACTTGCAACTACCGCATAAATGGTCTTTCCAAAATCATCTTATAGGCCTTATTTTTGCTAAAGTTACATATAGCAAAAGTATGCTCAAACTCTACACCACATGTAGTGAGAGTTATTCCTTATAAAAATCCTAAGGGTCTCTCTATGTGCCATCGGCTATCTATAGTTTCATTCTTGTTGGCTTGAGTGTTGGCTTGCCCCAACGCTTCCATAGGGAAGTGATGGCAATTGCTACTCCTGCACTTGAGTCTAAAATTGCCTTGGTTGTGTATCCTTGATGGGTAATGGGAAGATAGGTGTTTCCTTCTTCTCCTTCACTCGCGTCTCCTATCTTGTACAAGGTTATTTCTGGCACTGCTCTATGAGATCCTACCTAGGAACGAGGTTTTGCTACTTTTGGCACTTGATTGGCTACATGTTTCCACAATTCTGGCCTAACCTTGAGTAGCTCTTCTAAAGTGAGATTGCCCTGCACTTTAGTGTTTTTCACTACCTCTGTGTTCCTAGGTATGACTGAGTCTTCGTTTCTTACCATGACCGTGGGTGCTCTCATACAGGTAGACTTAGCTTTCCATGGTCCTGTGAAATGGGGTAGCTCTTGTAAGGAATTAGATTCAAAGTCTAATCTCTCTTGAGATTGGGTACTCTCCTGATCTCCATAAATGGAAGGAATGTCTTGTGGGAATTGATCATGCGCTTCATCCACAAGTTCAATGGGAGGAGGAACTTCACTCTCTTTAGCCCATTTCTCTTCTTGAATCTCTCTTAGAAATTATGGGGAACACCGATTCATAGAAGAAGATGTGTATGATTCGGTGGAGTTAGGCACATAATCTTCCTGGGGGGGAATGCTTATTCTTTCACTTGCCTTGTCCCTTTCTTGGGAGGTGGCTTCCTTGTCAGATCTTTTAATTATGCTCTCCAATCTCTCCAATAGTCCATCAAAGTGCAACTGTGTCTTAGTTGAGCAAGAGTAGTTGAAGAGGCGATTGGCTTCAAACATGGTCTGAGCCAATGCTACTATTTTAGCACAAAGCTTAGTTCTTTCTATCTCTAAATCAGCTCTAGGGTAAGATTTGTCATGTTCTGTCACATTTGGCCCATCTTGGATTCTGGCCTCATATGCCTTAAGCATCATGTCTAGGTCCTCGAGAGTAGGGTCAGCTAATACTGATCCTACTATAGGGGGTGGTGGAATTGTATGGGAAGGTGGCAGATTAGGTGGTGATAGAGATGAAGGTGGTGGTGGCATGTGAGAGTGTGTTTGAGAGGTGAGTTCAACGATTTTGGCTTTTGTTTCTCTTATGCTCTCTTCTAATTTGCCCATCTTCTTACACCATTTTCTTTTCATCCTTTCTCGCCCATCTTTCTAGGCTCTCATTTGTTTCTTGGTTGTGCTCTCAATTTCACTGACCTTGGCACTCTTTTCTTCGCCTAAACCTTGGTTCTATTGCAAAGCCTGAGCTCTGGTGACCACTTGCACTGGTGCAACGGAAGTTACACTTCTTGTAGAGTCTACTACTAACCCAATAATGTTGATAGGAGTGATTTTTGGCGTATTATTGGGGTTCTTTGGGCAGTCTCGTAAGACATGCTCCTTTTTGAAATCTTGACAAAAGCCTTGAATTGTCATAGATTGGGGTTGTCTAGGGGCAGACATCGGGCAATCACGAATGAGGTGATCTCCCTGACATCCGTAGCATGGTCCTCTAGGAAATGGGGGTCTTTCCTGCCTATGTTGAGGTCTAGGATTGGGGTTTGCATACATGAAATTTGCATACTCTGGCTCCCAACTAGGTTCAATCCATTCTTCACAATAGTAGGACTCATTATGGTTAGGTGATTGCGTGTAGTAAGCTTGGGGGCTATCAATATGTGTAGAATTAAAACTATGATCATTGGGGTCACCTTCTAAGAGTAATGGAGTTACTAGAACTATAGCTCTATTTAGATTTTCTTCTGCAGCTGTGTACTTCACTAGAATCACATTAGCTAGAGCAAGGGGTTGTTGTGCTAGAACTGGTTGAGGTCTCTACTACCCTTGATAGGGTGATTGATAGGGTTGATGGGGCCTATCATACTATTGTGGTGGGTACTGGTTCTGGTATTTGCCTTGTTGTGGATATGGCTGAGGGTAATTTTGTCTAATAGTTTGTTTGCTATAAGGGCAGTCTTGTGTAGTGTGGTTGGTGTATCTTCGCTCTATGGTGCAGTACTGGCTACTTGGATTCACTTGGGGTTAAGCCATAATGTGGCATACGCTCACCATATGGTCACCTCCACAAGTATAGCACCGCCTCACTAGGGTAAATCTGGGTATCTGTTTGCTTGAGACACCTAATTTCGGAGCTACCTTCTCTGCGAGTTCCTCAATAGACGTGGATTGTCTAGAAGAGAGGCTAATAGAGCTATCTGAATCTTTTTAGATCTTTGAAAGCTCCAGCTCCTCTCCTAGATTATCCTCTATGTCTATGCACATGCGTACACATTCTTCTATGGTTCTAGGGTCCTTCAGGTACACATATGATCTCAACTTGGTACTTAGCAATCCATCTAAGAATAAAGCCACTTGTTTGGCTGGAGTGGGTAACTCAAGAATAGGAAATCTCTCTAGGTATTGCCTAGACCTTCTTCGTGCAAGTCTAACCATCTCTTGAGGTGTCTGCTCAAAACTATGAATCAGTGAGGAAGTATTATGCTGGATACCACTCTTTGAGAATTCGGTAATGAAAGCATCTAGGAGTTGGTCTATGTTCCTGAATTGCCTCTCATTTAGTGGTTGAAACCATGTAAGGGTTGTGTCCTTAAAGGTTAGACCGAAAGCATTCTACTGTGTGAATAGATCCTCAACTCGTTCAGCTCTCAAGACTTGCCTAAATTCGGCCACATGATTGTATGGGTCTCCAGTGCCATTGAAGTAATTCTTCATGGACTTAACGAGCTGGGTTGGCCTCAAGGTCCTAGCGTGTTCTCTAGGCCTTGGCAAAGGAAAATTATCAGTAGTTCTTTGGTTCCTTGGTTCTCTAGGTCAATGATGGCACAAGTGTGTGAGTGAGAAGCACACAAACATGCACACACATATGCACACGCACACACAAGGCAAGAACAAAGAGAGAAACAATGGAGTTCTTTAGATTACTCAAAAAGTCTCATATACAAGCTCAAATCACCAACAAGCTAACCCCAAAAATGAGCTCTCTAGCTCTTTTTATAGTTTTTGACTAGCTTTGGTCCTGTCCAGACCTAGTGTCTGGCCTAGTTAAAACTTAGGTTCCTATGCTATTTTGGAGGCTCAAACAAGCTCTAAAAATCATTTAAACTGATACATAAGTACTTTTGATACTCCCCAAGCTTGAGGACTCCTCAGCTTGAACAAAATGGAGTTGGATCTACCCAAAAGCGGTATTTACAATGTTCATGTAGTGATGAAAATCACTGTTAAAAGGAGATTTGGTTCGAAAAATTGACTCGCCTATTTGTCGGATCTTCGTTGATTGCTTTGCCTACTTGTTCCTTCTCTCTGCTCTGACTCCGTGTGTTGGCTTCCCTGTCGTGTAGGTCTTTGAGCGCCTTGACTGCTACCAACAGGATACGACTCCCTCTTGAATTTACACCTTAGAGAGTTCTATAACCTCTCCATTAGGCCCTATGATCCCATCACAAAAGTCATCACCACTTTCTTAGATTACTAATGCAAACTCATGTTGTGTGGTAGACATGTATCAAGCAAAGATATGCCTATTATGCTTCTAAATAAGCTTTCTAGGTCACATGACGCTTTCTTAACAACCCTTTAGAATTGGGGTTGTGTTAACCTGGGTGGAGGTGTAAATGCTTTTGCTCATCCATGACTCGTGAGCTAAGTCTTCAACATTGCAACAAGTAGCTATGAAAGATAAAGGTCCCTTCAACAACGCTAAGAACTCTAGTAATCAATCTAGCAATGCTCCTAAAAAAGGCTCTAGAAATTCTTCCAAGATGTTTAGATGCAAATATTGTGGAAAATTAGGTTGCATTTATTCGACTGAATAAGGAAAACATACCGAATAAGTTTAGAAAATTCCAGATTTTTCCGAATATCCGTGAATAAAAATTTGTATGCCCTCTTTTTTCAATCGATAATCTTTCAATCGAAAAGAATTTCGGTTGAAAAGATTTTCGATTGAAAATGTTTTTGATCGAAAAGTTTTTAGATTGAATACATTTTAGATTGAAAATGTTTTAGATCTAAAAAGTTTTATATCTAAAAAATTTTATATCTAAAAGATTTTAGATCAAAAAGTTTTAAAATATGTTTCATCAATAGAGCTACATAAACACTCTTTTTTTTTACTATGCGCTTGTATAGATTCACAAAAGATAATACAAGTTGCCTTTTCTTTTTATAGTCAAACATGATATCATATTATAATCCACTTCCTTTATTAAAGAATATGACCAATTTGTTGATCACAATCCAAAAGGACTCACATTATCTAAAAGTATCAAATTTAAATGCCATGAATCTCTTTGGCACGATTTCCATTTTTAATCTATATTATTATATACAACACATGTAGCTCACAATTTTAGACTTCCATTAATTTATCTATTCTCTTCAAACCACATGAAATTTTTGCAAGTTCCCTATATCCACACATGTGCTTCACTCTCGTATTAAGTGGAAAATGTCTCAAACCTCTCCATAATTTTTTATCTCCCTATGGATATCTTCAATTTATTGGCTCCATGTTCTAGATATAATTTGCATTAGCCAAATTACTTTGAAATAATACCTTGTCATTTGAGCATGCATGATCACAATCATAATCAAGGAAAACTATAATCGAAGCCATTCTTTCTTATTTTCTTTATGTCCACATTTTGTTTCCTCTAGTAAAACCTTTTGTAGCACCTATATATCCACCTTTCAACTTAAGAATCAATGTATTCACCTAGGTTTCTATCTATCTACCCATCTATTTATCTATCTATCTATCTATGTAAAGCCTAAACCCTAACCCCTATAGCCCTGAACCCTAAACCCTAAACCCTAAATACTGAAGCCTAAACACTAAACTCTAAATCCTTAATCCTAAACACTAAATCCTAAACCCTAAACTCTAGACCCTAGACACTAAACCCTAAACCCAAACCCTAAACCCTAAACCCTAAACCCTAAACACTAAACCCTAAACCCTAAACCATTAATCCTAAACACTAAACCCTAAACCCTAAACCTTAGACCCTAAACTCTAAACCCTAAACCCTAAATCCTAAACCCTAGACCCTAAACCTTAAATCCTTAAGCCTAGAACCATAAATTATAAACCCTAAACCTTAATGACTAAACCCTAAAACCTAAACCTAAATCCCTAATCCTACCCACTAAACCTTCAACCCTAAAACCTAAACCCTAAACCCTAAATCCTAAACCCCAAAACCCCAAATCCTACACCCTAAACCCTAAAAACTAAATTCTTAACCCTAAACCCTAAATCCTAAATCATAAATCTAAAACACTAGACCCTAAAACCTAAACCCTAAACCCTAAATCCTAGATCCTAAACCCTAAATCCTAAACCCTAAACCTTAAACCCTTAACCCTAAATCCTAAACCCTAACCTATAAACCCTAAACTCTAAACCCTAAACCCTAAACCCTAAAGCCTAAACCCTAAACCCTAAACCCTAAACCCTAAACCCTTAACCCTAAACCCTAGACCCTAAACACTAATCACTAAACCCTAAACCCTATATCCTAAAACCTAAACCCTAAACCCTAGAGCCTAAACCCTAAACCCTAAACCATAAATTTTAAACCCTAAAACCTAGACCCTAAACCTTAAAGCCTAAACCCTAAACCCGTAACCATAAATACTAAATCGTGAATCCTAAACCATAAACCCTAAACCATAAACCCTAAACCATAAACCCTAAAACCTAAACCCTAAACTCTAATCTCTAAACCCTAAACCCTAAATCCTAAACCCTAAACCCTAAATCCTTAACCTTAGAACCCTAAACTCTAAACCATAAAGCCTAAACTCATGCTGCTCACTAGTCCTCATGAAAAGCATATTGCTGATTTTAAGGCTGATTTGCATGCCTCATTTGAGATGTCAGATTTGGGGCATTTCCATCATTATTTGGGCATTCAATATATGCATGTTGATGGTGGAATGGCTTTGTGTCAAATGAAATATATTGACACATTATTGCAGTGTTTTGGCCTTGAATACTGTAACCCTATTGCCACTCCTATGGAGATAGGTTTACGATTGAGTCTTCTGATGCTGGAGATGCATTTGATGCTATTCTCTATCAACAGGCTTTTGGATGCTTGATTTACTTATGTATTACTTGGTTGGATATTTAGCTTGTTGTCTCACAGATGAGCAGGTTTATGCATTGCCCAAGTGTCAAGCATTGACAGGTGGTTAAGCGCAATTTTCGCTACTTGAGTGATACCCGGCTAATCGGCTTGTTTTATCCTAGGGGGGATCCCTATTGCCAGATTTGCATGCTTTTTTTGTACTCTGATTGGGCTAGTTGCTATGACACTCATATATCCACTAGTGGTTTTTGCTTCATGCTTGGTAGCTCATGCATATCTTGGGTGAGCAACAAGTAGGCTATTGTGGCCACTTTCAGTTGTGAGGCTGAGTATAGGGAAGCTTTCACGATGACTGTTGAGTGTGTGTGGCTCAGATGCCTTATGGCTGATTTGGGTGTTGGTCAGTCTTCTGCCACCACCATCTTCACTGATAGTCAGAGCGCATTGGAAGTTGCAAGGAACCCTATGTTCCATGCTTGCACTAAGCACATTGAGATGTAGTATCATTATGTCAAGGAGAGGTTCTCTACTGGAGAGATTAGCTTGGCATATGTGCCCACGCAGGAGAACATTGTAGACCTTTTCACAAAGGCTCTGCCTCGGGAAAAGTTTGAAGCTTTCCTCAAAGCTTTGGGCTTACTTCCTTTTGTGGACTGATTCCACATAGCTTGGCACTTCCTTATACATGAGTGCCAGCTCCTTGTTCACCACATCACTCCCGGGGGGGATTTGTTGATATATTTAGGTAGTGATGTGTGTGAACACACCAGGACTGTCGTGGCACTTTTTCCCCTCTTTAGGAGGGCTTTTTCCCCTCGCTTGTATATATGCCTATAGCCCTAGCATGTTACTTATCTTTGTACATTCTAGTGGTAATACATTTAGTATTGTGTGTTATGCTCCAAGCTTCTTCTTCTTCCTTGTGCTGTTCACATGCCTCCGTAGACACCTAACTCCAACATTTATTAGATTGATTAAAGCTATTATTAATCACTAAGTTCAAAGTATATCTGTAAACTCTTGTCCAGAAATGACAACTTTGACATAGGTAACTTCTACGTTTGATTTCTCTCCGACTATAATCCATTTTACAAAATCCTTTTGGACATATCTTCCTTGCCTCTCAAGTTATATTTTTAGTGCTTAGAAACAAAAAAATTTACACTCATCACTAAGATATGAGCAGAACATTAATCGATGAGATGCACTATTTTAAAGTCTTAACTTCTAAAGTTTCACATGTGAATGTTGCTATGAATCATACACACAATATGAAAGGAATTAGGACATAAAACTTTAACCATAGCTTGGTTTACTATTGATTTATGTCTATGTATAGGGAGTTTTGATCCACGTGATCATCCTAAGAGAAATCTAGATTAGACTGAATTCTAATCCTATAGATTTCACTCAACACTTCTATCTCATCTATGATAATGAATTCTATTTATTTCTAACATCATAATTGACTTATATGGCCATGAATTTGTAGTGGATCATGAAAAATACATTGTTATTTACTTGCTTTATTAAGTGTCTAACTATAATACACTAATAAGGATCCTTTGAAGTGGATATATGCACAATCATGTCTCATGCTTTTTATCATGTCTTTATTCTTCTTGGTCTTTATCTGTAACAAATCTCTCTTTGTCTTTATCTATACTCTTGATTCACTTCATTACTCTTCATAAACACCAATTTGCCATTGGTTTGCTCCAATAGCTCCCGCTCAATCACTAATTGTGATTATGCTCTATTTATTTATTCCTGCCATCTCTTTGAACCTATGTAGCTTAGGTCCATCTAGACTCTTGGTTAAAATATTTGCTACCTGTTCTTTGTTGGAGTATACATTACTTCAGTTTCTTTATCAAGTATCTTTTCTCTCAAGAAATGATGTTGAATCTCAATGTGTTTGTCCTTTGCATGAAAAACTGGATTAGCTACCAAGTAAACTCATGTTGCCACCATGTATAATTGGAACTCCCTACTCAACTCCAAGGCTCTTCATCAAATTCTTCATCCATATTACTTCTTTTGCTACTTATACCATTCTTTTATACTTAGTTTCTATAGATGACAAAGCAACTATGTGTTGCTTCTTGCCTCAATTTGTTTGAGACATGTACATAACAAGTACATCCAAACATTTTCAAGTGAGAAACATCAGGTTTCTTAACATAATATTTTGATATATGTTCAAGCCATGGATCTTTGAGGTACATGCTCTATTCATAAGGTACACGATGGTATTTTTTGCATCACACCAAAACATGTAAGGTACATTCATCTTGTGAACCATTTCTTTAACAATCTCTGCAATGTATCTATCCTTTCTCTCTAGTCCCTTTTTGTTGCGGTGTGTACTTGTATGTTACTTGCCTCTTGATGCCTTGATCCCACAAAAAAAAAAGAAAAATCACCTAAGAAATATTCCCCCCTCCATCAGACCTTAGCTTCTTGGTGTATGTACTATCTCTTCTGTACCATTTCCTTCAATGCTTTGAATCATGTAAACACATTTGATCTCTGTTTGATGAAATAAATTCAAACCATCCTTATGCAACCATCTAAAAAGTTACCAAAGTACTTGTTACCTCCAATGGATTTCTCTCTGGTCGACCTCCACCCATATATATCTAGCCTCTTGAATTGCATTACTTCATTCTTTGTATCTGATGTGACCTATCCTCTTGTGCCACAAGTCCAACTCCAAAATCTATTTGTTGCCATATGTGAAGTAGAAATGTTGAGTAGAATTGGAGTTTACCTCCAAAGTGAAGAGTACCCCTTAATTCCTTCCTCTTGTTATGACCTTGTAACATTTGTTAGGGTTCTCTATAAAGCATTCACCTTTGTTGAACCTTATTTGATACCCTCTTTCAACCATTTACTACATGAAAAACCGTATGGAGACATCTTCCTTCGTCCTTGTCATCAAAATTTATATCTCCA
The DNA here is from genome assembly GCA_020310875.1 of Ceratopteris richardii. Taxonomy (NCBI): domain Eukaryota; kingdom Viridiplantae; phylum Streptophyta; class Polypodiopsida; order Polypodiales; family Pteridaceae; genus Ceratopteris; species Ceratopteris richardii. The sequence goes on from CM035426.1 coordinate 5,396,068, forward strand.
ACATGGGAGATTGCATGGCATGTATCACCAACTCTTTCTAAATTTCCTTTGCCTTTCAGAGCCTATAGATTAGCAAACCAAGAATCATTGAGACTCATATGGTTGCTACATCCACTATCAATATACCAAGTGCTATCTACTTTACTTGAATTCCCGTTCATATGCATCCTAAAGATATTATTATGTTTTGAGCTTGTAGAAGCATAATAACTTGGCCTTTGAATGAAGAACCTTGATTATAGCTCCCTTGGTTTCCTCCTTAGTATGCAGCTCTAGAATGGTGGCCAAACGTGCTACATATATAACACCCTTCTCCATCCTGATGCCCATTTTGTTGATGCCTTCTTCCTCTTTCTCTTGTTCTTCCTCTACCTCTTTCTAATGAGGTTCCTCCTTCATGACCTTGATTGCTTGAGTCGGCTTTCTTTCCTCCAAATCTTCTGTGCCTAGATTTTTCCTCTTCTTCTTGTGTCCTTTTTATTACATGCATAAAATACGTGCATCTTTGATTTTAGTTGAACCTCCATGTTAGCCACTAGAATGGATATTTGTATAGTCCCAATATTTTGTAATCTCGTATACTTTATGTAAATCAATTAATTAGTATTCCAATGAATTCAATAGACTTACCTAGTACTCTGTAACGAGAATGAAGATTCATATGACTATTGGAATCCCATATCCAATAGTGGAGAGACGAACGAGAGAGAATCTAAATAGCAAAGTTGTAGCCTATTGTATATGCAGACAGTTGTATTCTTTGTACTGTAATGAAGAATTAATTTTGATGCCAAAATCTAAGTACTATCATGCAGTTCAAATCATTTTCTTTGTTTTTATGATTCTCATTATCTATTGAGTCTATATAATATTAGGGAATAGAAACGCATTGGAGACATTCTAGTAAACCCCATTCCCCAAACCTATCTGTGTTTGCTGAATTCTTAGCAGCCAAACATTTTTGGTGACCATGATGGGATGGGTTACAGAGTAAAGGCATAAAAGCTAGGATTATTTATGATTTAAAAGATGCATCAGTGGCAATGTTTACCACAATGATGCTGATGGAGAGGAATTATGCCAACATGATCGAGTAAGCATTTTTTCAAAATATTCAAATACATAAAAGATGGACCATACAACAACATCAAGAACAATGGAACGTGAAGGTGAGAGTTCAATTTGGGCACATATAGTGACACAATTAAGATATTTGGTAGAAAAGGGCATAGTCTCGTCTCCTTTGTTGCATCAATTGTTGGAGGTATAGCAACCTTCAAAGCGATGAAGTTGCAATGGGACAAAGCAGAAGGATGATGGGTTAAGGACAAATCTAAAAAGGGGATAGAAGGAAGACCCTAGGATTTAATTTTAACATTGGGCCTCCTCAATTTTGTTTGGGAAAAGTAGCTTGCGCAAGAGCAGACCATGTTACAAAGGCAATTCTTGGAAATAGGTGAGATGGAGTTTTCCCACATAGTCAAGATAGAGGAAGACAAACTATTAGTAACCAGAGATGAAGAGTGGAAATTGTGGTAGGTTCCCTTTTCTATGGTCGCTCCTATCCAGCACATTAGTGGAATGTAGTTTAACAGGTCCAATGGAAGAATAAATCCTGACCCAGATGTACATGTGAGATTGTTCAATACCAAATATAATTTATTGGAAGGAAACCCCAATGATGCATAGAAGTGCCAAGTTTTTCAAGCCACATTGAGCAATGAAGCAGTAAGATGGTTAAGTGAATTTTCCCCTAATCATTTTGCAATGTATGATGCCCTCAAAAATACATTCTTAAAGTGAATTTTCCCCTAATCATTTTGCAATGTATGATGCCCTCAAAAATACATTCTTAACACAGTTTAGAAAGGCAAAGACCATTAGGAAATAATTTATTACTTTATAGTACATGGTGCAACAAGCTAATCAGACGACGGCTAAGTATGCATCGCTTTTCTAGGGTACTTTACAACTAATTGCGGATCTAGAAAGACCTCTAGAGGATGTAGTTTGACGTTCTTTTATGGATGTCTTGAACTCTATCTTGAAGGAAAAAATATGTTTATTTGCATTGGATGGCACTCATTCATTGAATCAGATCATAGATGCTATAGAGCAATTGGAACGTAAGTGAAAGCAGTGAATCTTGCTTGGCAACATCCTTTCGATGTCACAACCCTAGTAAATTCAACTCCTTTGTCTATTACTGATGCGTATAGCCAAATGTTTTGTACAGTGCTAGAATCCAGGACATGTTGCATCTAGTTGTGCATTAAATCAAATGTATTGTGCCATTTGTAACATGATGAATCACAATACGGACCGATGTAGATATAACGATCAAAATTGGACTACCTCAGTGAATCGTATGCAACGAGAACCCATGAGAATGGTCAATGGTATTCTAACCCTGATGTGCACAATGTACAAGTCAATGATGTGGGTGGTTTGTGAGTTGTACCAAATTCAAACGTTTTAGGTAATTGAGGCTAGAATCGACCAAATTACTCTAGATACAACCGAGGTTACACAAGGTTGGGTAAAGTTGCTCAAGATAATCCTATTTCTATACCCCTGAAGTGATTTCCATCACAAAGCGCACACACAAGTTGCAGATTGGGATCAAGAAGCACCAGTAACATTTTTTGATGCAAATAGTAGTAGCAGGTGGAGTCAAGGTCAAGAATCCCTCAATAGAAATGCATCCATCAAGAATGCTGCTATGGAATTACATTGTAGTCGGGTCAAGTCTTTTGTAACAATTTCTAGAGAGGTCAACAGGGACCAGGAAGACATGCATACAGGTGGTGTAGATCCCTGGCAAACATTTTGTAAGTCAAGTATTCAATTACTATTAAGGGATCTATTAAACTTAGTTCATGAAGAGAAGGTAGTTGGATAAGCTCAAGTGAACATGGTGGAGACCGTCCAGGACGAATTAGTGAATTATGTGGTTCCACTCATTTCATATCATATAAGAAACACTCATATTCCAAAGGTCTTAATCGATGGTGGATCTAGAGTTAACATTGCTATGATGCCAATTTGTAAACGATTCGGTCGGACTGAAATAAAACCTGCTCCGTTTTACATTCCCATGGCGGACTAGTCCATAGTTAATCCAATTGGTCATTTGTGGTGAATCGTTAGTGCCAAGGTTAACCTATTCAATTTCTTCCGCTTGAATATGAACGCTGGTTTGGGTAAGGACATAATCCTTTGCCAACCAAGCAATATCATCATCCGCAAAAGGAACAATTTCCTCTAGTTGCATATTAGCCACCAACTAACTTTGTTTTAATTTTTCCAATGCCTCTAGAATCTCTACTAATCCTATTGACCAAACATCATTATTTGCTTGCAAAAATTTCATTTCCTCATCTTCGTCTAAATCATCAATCATATGAGGAGGCTCTGCAATTGCTGGTATTTGGACCTTCGAATAATGTTGACGATCATCCAATGGTATGAAGTACTTTTTGTGTCCCTTGTGAAAAGTGATTGCTTGGGAGCCCCAATCTGCTGTACCTTAGTCTCTTTGACCCAAGCGCATCACGAAAAAAGGGTATAATCATTAATTTTTCCAATTAACTCAATTACCACAAACATAGGTTGTACTTAAATTATTTATTGAATTTAAGGATGTATTTTCTTGGAACTATTCTGTTTTGAAAAGGCTATATCCTTGATTTTATGAGCATAAGATTGTTCTTAAACTGAATGCTTCTCTTGTAGTTCAACAACATTATCGCATGAATCTGCATTTTGCTAAACAGGTCAAAGAAGAATTGGATTGGGTGTTGAAGGTGGGATTCGTAATTCCAATTGAGTATCCAGAATGGGTACCCCCCATTGGTATTGTGCCCAAGAAAAATAAACAACTCAGAATTTGTGTGAACTACCAAAAATTGGATGCTGCTACTATACCTGGTCCTTTCCTACTCTCGTTTTTGGATACTATGTTAGGTGAAGTGGTGGGTAGAGAGTTGTATTCTTTTCTTGATGGATACTATGTTAGATGAAGTGGCGGGTAGAGAGATGTATTCTTTTATATGTTAGATGAAGTGGCCGGTAGAGAGATGTACTATCATGTGGTTCGGGTTAAGGAATGCCCCGAGCACCTTTCAACAATGTATGCAACAAATTTTTGCACCATTTGTGACAAGTTTCATGCATGCTTTTCTTGATGGTTTCTCAATTTTGGGCTATCCTATGGATCATTTAGAGCAATTATGGCTCTATTTTATGAAGTTTCGGGATGTTCAATTAAGTCTTAATCTAACCAAATCAGTCTTCGGTGTCAAATGTGGGAAACTATTCGGACATATTATTTCTCATCAAGGAATTGTAGTGGATCCGGACAAATTCAAAGTGGTTCTACAAGTCCCTCCACCATGTAATCCAAAGGAAGTTCTAAGGTCTTTAGGTCCAATTTGCTGGCATGGTCTAGATTTGTGAGTGAGTAGGAATAAAGCACTCTAATGCCGAAACATGTATCGAATTGTAGAGTATGGAGTAAGAGTGACTCCAAAAAGCAAAAGTGAGGTCCTATAAGAATTTGATCATCATGAGAAATGAATATGTTCTGCTCATAAATATAGAGGAGCATTATTACAAAAATACTCATTTTCATAATAGCATATGAACCTTCATGTATGAAGAGTGTGCACATGAGCGCCTCTATGTACGTCCTTATGGTAAGCTTCAAAAATAGTTTTCCTCAAATATTCTACTAGAAGGGATGTAGTCGAGTGTGTATGGAAATTTGCACTACATAACATTAAACAGTGACGTGTCATATGTGCATACTCAAAGAACAAGTGTTGAGATGTGCACAACTTGCATATCGGATTCATAGAGCATAATTGGCTGAGTTTTGACATATATATGAGACACTTCAACTGTGTTGACAGTACTCTTTGGTATCCTCTTGAAATAGAGTTAATTGGAACATATAGAATTCTCGCCAACTTTCCAAGTCAATTGTGGAGAAATGTGAACCCCACCTTGCAGGAGCTAGAGTCTTCCTTTGTGTTACTGATTGCATGCTTCAGTCAGTTTGTATGTTCAACTCTTTTTGATGTTGATGGTACCTGCATATATATATATATATATATATATATATATATATATATATATATATATATATATATATATATATATATATATATGTGTGTGTGTGATGGTATGTGCAAATATATATATTCTTGTCGGACAATACCTCTGCTCGGACAATATGATGTTCATGAATAAGTGGTGTGCATGAATAATAATCATCCATAAATGATTATATATGTTTTAACTTGTGATCATCTTCGTCATGCCCATTTGTAGAAATGTAAGTTATCATGAAGTGAATGCGTGCAGTACAGATTATTGATTCAGGTACATAATATGACTATAGCGCTTCTCTGCTATCATCAATCCGAAAAGAATTATAAAGCATAAGAAGCATAATCGTCACTTGAGCATGTTGTAGAATATTTATGAATGAAGTTCAGAGATGATTTAACCTTCTCTGTGAGTAGGAAAGAGAAAATATGTGCTTGCAGTAAAACATTGAGCTTCATATGCTTCTCTATAGATTATGCATGATTGTGATCTCGATGTATTGACTACAACTTCTACGCATGTGTAAAATTCCTACTGTATTGGTACCGACCATGACACACTCATCATGAATAACGATGAGCGAACATTTCAATCTCATAAAACCATCGACATATATAATTGTAGATGATTTTGTTCACATCGCAAATGCACTCATTACTTAAGGTATGAGCTACGAGATGATGTAAGCATATGACTGACGTATAAACATGTAGAGTCTTGTAATTATGTGTACATACGCACTACTGCAGAGATTCACAATAATGAATCAGGAAAGATACCGAGCTAATGTTGCGAGTGAGAGAGAGAGAGAAAGCTGAATATGGGGTCAACAAAATAACATATATCGTGAATACTATGTTGCCCAGTTGTTTCATTAGCTACTTGTTCTTACATACAAGAAATATGAAAGCGGCAAAGTATCATTGCGCAATCGTTTCTTACTATACGAGATGTAGGATCAATTTCCTTGATTTAAGGAGTGACCTTTGCAAGTTTCCTCTTTGATCTAAATTTTCTACGTAACTACTTTTCCTTTTATTTTTGTAAGTCGTGGGTCATGTGGATTCTATATGAAAACCTTCAGGAATGACATCATATGGAAAATATAAAGTGTGAGAAATGATAAGAGCGGTGATTTGGAGATTAGTTGCTCCAAGAGCTCCCCTTCAATCTTCAAATTCAACCGATCATATTTGATGTTGTCTCCTCTCTCTTTTGCTTTGCTTTTCATTATGGTATCTCTCCTTTGATCTATTTGCTTTTGATTCTTCTCTTCTATTTTCAGTTATGGTTGCTGCTTCTCTATTCTTTGCTCCATTCTTCATGTGTGATTCTTCTTCATGTTCTTCTTAGATATGTAGATTCTTCGATAAGGTAGTAGCCTTTCCATCTGTAAGACTTTTGTGTTGATGATGAGTCCTTTCTTGACCTTGATGGATTTTCCTTCTTGATCATTTGATGTAGAGATCTCCATTTGATTATTGATTGACTCCTTTGACTCATCGTTGTCTTCTTGTCTTCAAGCAGTAGCTTCCTTTCTCCCCATGTTGTAGATGCCCTTTTTAATTGATGTAATCCATCGATATATTCCTTCATGTCTTTGAACTTGTCTTTAGAGGTGTAGTCCTTGCTTTCTATGGTTGATCTTCTCTTCAAGAGTGTTGTCCTTGCTTGATGTAGTTGAGCTTCTCTTTAGGAGTGTAGTCCTTGCTTCATGAAGTTGATTGCTTATTCAAATTTGTAGTCCTTGATGTGGTTGATTTTTCTTCATGTGGTAGATCCCCGAGAGTAATCTTGCTTCATGTGGTTGATCTCTAAGAGCATAATGTTTGCTTCATGTGGTTGATCTCCAAGAGTAACTCCCCTTTGATTTGATAGTTCTTTTGTAAAAAAATGCTTCAAATAACGAAGTACACGAGCTTGATGCTCATGACGATGACTTGGAATAGGTACATAGTAAAGTTTCAAAAAGAAAAAACAAGTTACAAAGCAACAAAAGGCTTTATCTTTGGCTTTTGCCATCCATGTATAACAACTTAACTTTGTCCTAATGCAAAGTTCAAAGGTTGTGGTTTTTCACACTCATCATCGAGCGAGCAAGGCTCTAGCTCTAGAGTGATTCTATTCCTTCACTTGTTTGATAACTTTCAAGATGAAGCTAATCAAGATCCCAACTTCTTGATTATTCTCCATTTGTGATTTCACCTTCTATGTGTGTAGAACAATTCTACCATAGCTATTTATCAAGTGCTCACACCACTTGTATTGTACTTGAATATATATGTTGGTCCTTTACATTGGTTGATGATAAAGGGAGTTTGATCCACCATGACTATCTTGACTATGCTTTACAAAGAAAATGTGATTTTTTGGATAATATGCAGCCCTTGTCAAGTTTTTAGTATGGCTCTTAATTCATGAGAGTATATCCAAAGTTTTTTGTTTGTAAATGAATATAAGTCATAGTGACTTATGAGAGCACATATAAAGTGCTTATAAAACTTCAAGTGGAATAACCTTCTTTACCTTTGTATGGGTGCATTGAATGCACTTTCTTCATCTTCCTATTATGAGGAAGTCTTCTTCTTTGATTGGATGAATGTCCTTCTTCTTCCTACTATGAGGAAGTCTTCTTCTTTGATTGAGTGCATTGGATGTACGGACTTTTTCTTCCTACTATGTGGAAGTCTTCCTTTAGCCAATGGCTTCGTTCACTTCTTCCAATTGATGTGGAGAAGTGGGCTTCAATGTAATTCTTTCCATCGGATAGGTAAGCCTTTGAAGAGTGACTTCGTGGGTCTTTGCCTTGGACACTTTGAACATTCTTCTTTCAAGCTTGTTTGATAATGGAAAGAGTGCTTGAGTAGCACTTGGCTGCAAATACAATTAGTATTTGTGTGTACAAGTCTCAAACAAGAGAGGCATAGCTTTGACAAGCTAATATGAGATGGACTAGTGCTATAAGAAATATGATTTAAGATATTCTTTTGATACAAATGTATATGGTAGATAATCAGTTTACAATGGGGATGATCATTGAAATATGGATTCCTTTGAGAAGGCTTAGAATCGGTATTCTTCAAGATCAAACTATAAGTGGATTGATCCTAACCATGGTTTTAGGTGCATAAGGATCATGACAAATGAAATTCTATCAAGAGAGATACCAAATTGATGATTTGAAATCATTTGTTGTTGATGATGAGCCTTGCTTTGATTTCCAACCCTTCTTTGTTTTCTTTGAAAATGATCTTCTAGTGTTGAGTCCCTTGAGCTTTGCTCTTCATCCTATGCTTTCTTCATAACTTGATGACGCTATCTTCATTGATGCCGATTTTTCAATGCATTGCTTCACGGCCTGTGACTTTGCTTGAATCATCTTCCAAGCTTCAATCATCATCTAACATAGTAACCATAGAAATACATTCTAGTAACATGTTGTATATGAGGGATAACTTAATCCTTGCTCTTCCTTGAATTGTTGAATTGAGTATATCATACATATGATATCTCAAAGGATACAATGAAAAACTTTTCAAGAATGAGGTTTCATAAAGATTCAACATAAATAAGTTGGACACATGCTTGAAGGTCGCTTGGTGGAAGAGTAGTCTTCATTCTCCTTGATGCTTCCATGTAGCAATTTGAACTACAAGTATAGCTCGAGGGTTTAGAACTTCTCCATCCTCTTGCATGGTTGATGTTGAAAGAAAGTAAGCCTACATCATGTATTATCTTCCATCCTATAATTATATTGCTTCTAATATCATGGAAAAAAACCAATTGCTTCACACTCCCTTGGGTTGCCAATATGAACGAGTTGTGTAATCAAATGTGTTTACTACAAGCTTCATGAACATACGCTTTCACATGCCTCAAGTACAACAAGTGTAGTATGCAATGAAGTGGTTGGTTGAGGCCTAAAGTACCCTCCAAATTACAAATCATGTAGCCATAAAATAACAGGATTACATTGAGTAATCATGAAATCAAATAATGCATAAGTATGAATAAATCAAGAGACTTGACTTTACATGATGATCATAAGCATGATCATATAATCTCACATAAATATCTTCCAATAGAAACCCCCAACTTGCGTCCATTTGTATGTCCACTTGAGTTGAATCCATGTAAGATATGTGTAGCATGTAGCACACATAGATTATGTTGTTGATGTAGTTGAAGCCGTTTCTTAAAATCTTGCTCTTCATAAGTTGATTTGAAATACCTTCCTTCAATGAGTGTTGATCCACTTGCTCCATAGACAAATGCCAAATAATGAGGTGTCGACCAGGGTTGTTGAAGACTTGGAGTAGCTCTCAAAGACTCTGGATGGCTCTGATACCACTGTGAGTGAGTAGGAATAAAGCACTCTAATGCGGAAACATGTATTGAGTTGTAAAGTATGGAGTAAGAGTGACTCCAAAAAACAAAAGTGAGGTCCCATAAGAATTTGATCATCAAGAAAAATGAATATGTTGAATATAGGAGCATTATTACAAAAACACTCATGTTCATAATAGCATATGAACCTTCATGTATGAAGAGTGTGCACATGAGCGCCTCTATGTACATCCTTATCGTAAGCTTCAAAAATAGTTTTCCTCAAATATTCTACTAGAAGGGATGTAGTCGAGTGCGTATGGAAATTTGCACTACATAACATTAAATAATGACATGTCATATGTGCATACTCAAAGAACAAGTGTTGAGATGTGCACAACTTGCATATTGGATTCATAGAGCATAATTGGCTAAGTTTTGACATATATATGAGACACTTCAACTGCAAATTTCGACGATCAGCATCACAATTGTGTTGATAGTACTCTTTGGTATCCTCTTGAACTAGAGTTAACTGGAACATATAGCAATGCTCGCCAACTTTCCAAGTCACTTGTGGAGAAATGTGAACCGCACCTTGCAAGAGCTAGAGTCTTCCTTTGTCTTACTGATTGCATGCTTCAATCGGTTTGTATGTTCAACTCTTTTTTATGTTGATGGTACCTGCAGATATATATATATATATATACATGTGATGGTACGTGCAGATATATATATTCTTGTAGGACAATACATCTGCTCGGACAATCCTACATGTTATGAACAGATGTTCATGAATAAGTGGTGTGCATGAATAATAATAATCCATAAATGGTTATATATGCTTTAACTTGTGATCATCTTCGTCATGCACATTTGTAGAAATGTAAGTTATCATGAAGTGAATGCGTGCAGTACAGATTATTGATTCAAGTACATAATATGAGTATAGCGCTTCTCTGCTATCATCAATCCAAAAAGAATTATAAAGCATAATAAGCACAATCGTCAGTTGAGCATGCTGTAGAATATTTACGAATGCAGTTCAGACATACTTTAACCTCCTCTGTGAGTACGAAAGAGAAAATATGTGCTTGCAATAAAACATTACGCTTCATATGATTCTCTATAGATTATGTATGATTGCGATCTTGATGTATTAACTACAACTTCAGTGTATGTGTAAAAGTCTTACTCTATTGGTACTGACCATGACACACTCATCATGAATAACGATGAGCAGTCATTTCAATCTCATAAAACCATCGACATAGATAATTGTAGATGATTTTGTTCACATCGCAAATGCACTCATTACTTAAGTTATGAGTTGCGAGATGATGTAAGTGTATGACTGACGTATAAACATGTACAGTCTTGTAGTTTTGTGTACATATGCACTGCTGCAAAGATTCACAATAATGCATCAAGAAAGATACCGAGCTAATGCTGCGAGAGAGAGAGAGAGCTGAATATGGGGTAAACAAAATAACATATGTCGTGAATACTATGTTGCCTAGGTTTTTCATTAGCTACTTGTTCTTATATACAAGAAATATGAAAGCGGCAAAGTATCACTGCACAACCGTTTCTTATTATACGAGATGTAGGCTCAATCTCCTTGATTTAAGGAGTGACTTTTTCAAGTTGCCTCTTTGATCTAAATTTTCTATGTAACTACTTTTCCTTTTAATTTTGTAACTCGTGGGTCATATGGATTCTATATGAAAACCTTCAAGACTGACATCATATGGAAAATATAAAGTGTGAGAAATGATAAGAGCAGTGAATTGGAGATTGCTTGCTCCAATAGGATTTACGCTACTTGGCCCATATTTCCATGTTGTTGAATGCTTTGACACATATTAAACCATCTGCATTTTAGTGGAATCTGGAAAGCGATAGGGTGTTTTGAACATTAAAAGCTTTACTCATGCAAGCACCTCTGTTGTAAGCTCCGAATTGGTCCCAATCATTCCATGTCTTTGTTGATGATTCAAATATTGCCATAGGAGCCATTTTGATGCACAAAGTTGGACAATCATGGTTTCTCCCAATTTATTATGCAAGTTTCAGAGTGACCACTACAAAGAAGAATTATTTGATCATTGAACATGAATGCCACGGTCTAATTTACTCTATCAAGAAATTTAGGCATTATCAATTGTGAAGGACATTCACTTTTCATGTCGATCATTTTGCCTATTGTATTTAGTTAAGAAACAAAATTTGGTGGGCTGATTAGCTAGATGGTTGATCCTTTTAGAAGAATTTGAGTATGATGTAGTACATCGTCCTAGATCTTCACATATCATTGTAGACTTTTTGTCCTGATTGGACAATGGTGAGCCACCAGATGGAGTTGATGATTCTTTTTCGACTATGCACTTATTTCATATTTTGGATTAGTTTGAGCCGGACCTAGGTATTCCAAGATGGTATGATGAAATGCTTTCTTTTTTGGAAACCTATGTCCTACCATCTCATTTATGTTAAAAGTCAAGCTTCAAGCTACAAATTCGTGGGGAATCTTTTATGGACATGTGGAGCAATCAAAGGAAGCCAAAAGCCATGAGATTCCATCAAGAAAAGTCACTCAACCACTCCCCAATTCATCTCAACTAAATCCTCCAAGTTAGGAGGCTGATTTGGAAAGGTAGTTCCTAGATTTTAGGGGCACACTTCTCACTATAAAAGGAGCATGTATCCCGACTTCTTTAGGGCCATCTTCTTGGCGTTTTAGCTCATGTAAAGTGAGCACTAAGTGCTGGAGTTGTGATAAGCAAACCCCTTGCTTAAGCTAGCCCCTTGCTTGCTTGTTTGTTTTCTTTTAGTAGGCATATCTATGTGTGTGCACAGGGAGTGTTGCAACTCTCTACCCCTGAGTTGTTAGCATTGGTTCTCCCTCATATTGTATCCATTTGATGTAATTCTTGTTTCATTAGATAGATATTAGAGTCTATTGTATGCTCACAAATTCTCTGGAGCATTCTCTGAGTACTCTAGGAGAAACATTCATTTTAGTGAAGTTGTGTGATTGATATCTCTCTCTATGTGTAGGCTTTGTTGGAAATACTTTGCTCTCTGTTGTAAGGGCTGATTCTCCTTCTCTATTTATCCATTTGCTATCATTTTGGTGTCATTGGGTAGCTACTAAAGCGGGCTAATGTTGACCCAAGTTTGGGATTCATTCTCTCTATAATCTGTGAGAAAAGCTTGCTGGAGTGAAGTGAGGTCTCTGCTTGACTAGCAGTTGTGAGCATTCAACTAGCTCATGTTGTAGACATTGTTTCTCTTTGTGTAAGCATCCATTTGAAGTAAAATTTGATTTTTTGGAAAGCCCTTGGTGTTTTCTATAGGTCTACAAAAGCTCACTGGAGTTGTCTGCATAAGCTCTGAGTAAGAGCATTTTTTGTGTGCAGAGGTCATAGAAGGATACCTATGGAGGTCATTCGCACTTCATTGTTGCTTAGGGGTTGAGATACTTCCCCCATCAGTGGTATCAGAGCATTTGGGCATCTTTGAGGTATCACATACAAGCATGAAGACCTCATGGAGTTGGTTGTTGAAGATTTGCATCAACAAAAGCTTCTTGGAGGTAGCTCACATCAAGGGGGAGCTATTCTACTCAAAGTTTCAAGAGCACAAGGTGTCCATCTAAGGAAAGCTTTGGATTGAGGTAACCTCAGAGCCTCATTTTCATTTTACACACATTGGAGCATTAACCAAGGGCTAGGTCAAGTATCAAAGACTAGATATGGGAGACTTCAACACTCAAATTGAAAAGCTAGACAAAGGGAACTATCAACCATGGAGATTTAGGTTCTCCAACTATCTTATGGGCAAGGGCCTTTGGGGGTAGATTAGTGGAAGTGAACCAAGACCTAGGTTGGATGAGAATCCAACCAATGACCAGAGAAGGGCCTTTAGGGAATGGAATGAAAGAGACAAGAGGGTTATCTTTATTCTTTCCCAACACATTAGCAATAGTATGATCGGCCATATCAAGACTTGGATTCAAGCATGAAGGTATGGGAGACACTTGAAAGGATTTATTCAACAAGCACCAAAGCAAGGAAGATCCAACTCAAGAATGAGCTCAAAAACCTTAGGAAGAGCTCAGGGAGTAGCATAAATGACTACATACTTAAGGTCAAGGAGTTATCAGATGCATTGGGATCCATTGGAAGCCACGTAGACGATGACGATCTTATGGCTTATACTCTCAATGGTTTGAGAGATGATGAGAAGTGGAAACCCTTTACCACTTCAGTTTATGTAAGGGATAATCTTCCCGATTTTGAGCAATTGGTTGCTCTCATGGTCATCGAAGAAATGAACATAGGTGGAAGTTCAACTAAAAGCAAGGATGCACAAGTTTTCTATGCAGGTAATCAAAGGGGCAAAGGAAGACGAGGACAAGGAAGGGGCAAAGGAAGGTTTGGAGGAAGGCAAGGCCACTCAAGCAATCAAGGACATGACCAAGGCACCTCATCACAAAGAGAGAGAGGAAGAACAAGAGGAAGAACAAGAGGAAGAGGAGGACGACATCAACAAAACAGGAATCAAGATGGCGAAGGATGTTACATATGTGGCAAGTTTGGCCACTATGCTAGAGATTGCTACCAAGGAGGAAACCAAAGGAGCTATAATCAAGGTTCTTCATACAAAGGCCAAGGTAATTATGCTTCTACAAGTTCAGAAAATGACAATCTCTTGATGATGCACATGAATGGGAATTCAAGAAAAGTAGATAACACTTGGTATATTGATAGTGGATGTAGCAACCATATGACTTGCAATGCTTCTTGGTTTACTAATCTACATGTTCCCAAAGGTAAAGGACATGAAGAAACAGGTGATGATACAACCCATGAGATCACCCATGTTGGAGATGTAGCTGTGGATGACAAGGAGGAAGGAAGATGTCTCAAGGATGTCTTGCATGTACCTACTATCACAAAGAACTTGGTGTCCATTGGGCAAATGGTTGAAAGAGGCTATCAAGTAAGGTTCAACAAAGGTGGATGCTTTGTGGAGAACCCTAAGCAAGGTTACAAGGTAATAGCAAGAGGAAAAAAGCAAGGGAGACTCTTCACTTTGGAGGTAAATTCTCATTCCACTCAACATGTCTAGTTCACATATGGAAACAAGAGGATTCCGGAGTTGGACTTGTGGCACAAGAGGATAGGTCACATCAACATACAAAGAAAGAAGGAAATGCAATTCAAGAGGCTGGTTGAAGGTCTTCCCAACTTCCAAGGACAAGGTATGAAGCATTTATTTGAATCCTGTCAACTAGGGAAGCAAGCGAGACTTCCATTCAAGAAGAGTGGCTACATAAGCCAACATCCATTGGAGTTGATACATACAGGTGTGTGGGGGCCAACCAAAGAGCAATCCATTGGAGGTAACAAATACTTTGTCACTTTTATAGATGATTGCACAAGGAAGGTTTGGGTCTATTTCATAAAAAACAAATCAGATGTGTTTACATGTTTCAAAGCATTCAAGGCAATGGTAGAGAAGGAAACAGGTACATATATCAAGAAGCTAAGGTCCGATGGGGGGGGGGGGAGAATATTTATCCAATGAGTTTTCTGATTTTTTAATGGATCAAGGCATCAAGAGGCAAGTAACATGCAGGTACACACCCCAACAAAATGGAGTAGCAGAGAGAAAGAATAGATACATTGCCGAGATCGCTAGAGCAATGCTTAATGAGATGAATGTACCTAACATGTTTTGGAGTGATGCAGCAAATACCGCCGTGTATCTAATGAATAGGGCTCCTACCTCAGGGATCCATGGCTTGACACCATATCAAGCCTATTATGGTAAGAAACCTGATCTTTCCCACTTGAAGATATTTGGATGTATTTGTTATGTACATGTGCCAAGTGAATTGAGGCACAAGCTACAACCAAAGGTAGAAAAGTGTGTGTTTCTAGGATATTCAAATGATCATAAAGGTTACAGGTGCTTCAACCCAAACACAAAGGACTTGAGGATATCAAGGGATGTAGCATTTGATGAGCTACTCGCTTGGTATAAGAAGTATGATTGTATGCAGGACTATGAAGAAGAAAAGCATGGACATGATGAAGAACAAACTGACCTAGAGCTAAGCAGCCCAAGGTGTTCCATGAGTGAAGATAGTTCAAGCATGAAATCACCATGGAGGGGGAGATCTTCATCAATCTATGAAGCACAATCAATCAACAAAGGCAAAGCAACATTGGTGGAGTTGGATGAAGAAGGTAATGAAGTTGAAGATGATGAAGGACACATGGAGAAAGAAGCCATGTCAAAGAAAGAGATCAAGTTCCCAAGGCAAAGGAGGTTTATTCCTCCAAAAGGTGGAGAAAGGAAGTCTTCTAGAGTTAAGTATCCAACTCAAAGGTTTACTTATGATTCATACATGGCAACACATTATGCATATATGAACAAAGTTGTAGAAGATCATGAGCCCGATTGCTATGAAGATGCAAGCAGGTACACCGAATGGAAAGAGGCAATGCAAGAAGAGATCAACGCACTTGAGGAAAATCAAACATGGACTCTAGTGCCCAAGAAGGAGAACATGAAGGTAATAGGTAATAAGTGGGTGTATAAAGTAAAGAGGAATTCAGATGGATCTATTTCTAGGTTCAAAGCAAGATTGGTGGCCAAGGGTTTTGCACAAACCTATGGAGTGGACTTTGAAGAGACATTCAGCCCCGTGGCAAAGATGAACACCATTAGGACACTCATTGCAATGGCTGGTAGCAAAGGATGGAAGCTTTTCCAATTGGATATCAAGAATGCCTTTCTCAATGGAGACTTGGAAGAAGAGGTATACATGGAGCAACCACTAGGTTTTGTTCATAAAGAGTTTCCACATCATGTTTGTAGGTTGAAGAAGGCACTTTATGGCCTAAAGGAAGCTCCAAGGGCTTGGAACCAAAGATTGGTGGACTATTTGATCAAATGTGGTTACAATCAATGCAAGGCGGATCCATCTCTCTTCATCAAACAAAGAGGAGAACTTGTAGTCTACATGTGTGTGTATGTAGATGATCTTATCATTATAGGTAATGATACAAAAGGCATTGAGGAGATCAAGGCAAAGCTTGGAAAGGAGTTTAGGATATCTGATCTTGGAGATCTTAGGTATTTTCTTGGCATTGAAGTTGTATACAAAGAAGAAGGTATTATGCTCATATAAAGGAAGTAAATTCTAGACCTACTTGAGAGGTTTGGGATGCTACATTGCAAGCCTATTTCAAATCCCATCGAAGTTAATGTAAAGCTAAGCTCCATTGATGGAGAGCCATTAGAGGATGTAACTTTGTATCGATCTATTGTAGGCTCTTTCAATTATGCCACAATAACTAGGCCTGACATAGCATATGGAGTTGGAGTGTTATCACAATTTATGGATAGTCCAAGGACTACACACTTGCAAGCTGCAAGAAGAATGTTACGATATCTCAAGGCCACTATAAATGAAGGATTGTTCTATTCATTTGATGATGATATGCAGGTCAAAGCTTATTCTGATGCGGATTGGGCCGGTTCCAAGGAGGATAGAAGAAGTACAAGTGGTTACCTAGTCATGCTAGGTAGCAAGATCATCTCATGGATTTCAAAGAAGCAACCCACGGTGGCATTATCTTCCACCGAGGCTGAGTATAGAGCTTTGGCGCAAGTCACATGTGAGCTTATGTGGATTAAGAAGTTATTTATGGAGCTTAATTTGTAGGTTGACACATATCCATTTTTTTGTGACAATATGAGTAGCATTCATCTAGCATCGAATCCTGTCTATCATGCTAGAACCAAGCATATTGAAGTGCACTATCACTTCATAAGGGAAAAGGTGATATCCAAGGAAGTTTCAGTACATCATATTGGTACCAAGGACAAGGTTGCCGACATGTTTACAAAGGATTTGGATGGAATGAACATTTCAAAATTCAAGCAGTGCATCAACATGAAGGAGCTTGGATGAGGATGAAGAATTGAAGCTTGAGGGGGAGTGTTAAAAGTCAAGCTTCAAGCTACAAATTCGTGGGGAATCTTTTATGGACATGTGGAGCAATCAAAGGAAGCCAAAAGTCACGAGATTCCATCAAGAAAAGTCACTCAACCACTCCCCAATTCATCTCAACTAAATCCTGCAAGCTAGGAGGCTGATTTGGAAAGGTAGTTCCTAGATTTTAGGGGCACACTTCTCACTATAAAAGGAGCATGTATCCCAACTTCTTTAGGGCCATCTTCTTGGAGTTTTATCTCATGTAAATTGAGCACTTAGTGCTGGAGTTGTGATAAGTAAGCCCCTTGCTTGCTTGTTTGTTTTCTTTTAGTAGGCATATCTATGTGTGTGCGCAGGCAGTGTTGCAACTCTCTACCCCTGAGTTGTTAGCATTGGTTCTCCCTCATATTGTATCCATTTGATGTAATTACTGTCTCATTAGATAGATATTAGATTCTATTGTATGCTCACAAATTCTCAGGAGCATTCTCTAAGTAGTCTTGGAGAAACATTCATTTTAGTGAAGTTGTTGCATTTGCTATGATTTTGGTGTCATTGGGTAGCTATTAGAGTGCTCTAAAGTTGCCCAAGTTTGAGATTCGTTCTCTGTATAATCTCTGAGAAAAGCTTGCTGGAGTGAAGTGAGGTCTCTGCTTGACTAGTAGTTGTGAGCATTCAACTAGCTCATGTTGTAGACATTGTTTCTCTTTGTGTAAGCATCCATTTGAAGTAAAATTTGATTTGTTGGAAAGCCCGTGGTGTCTACTACAGGTCTACAAAAGCTCACTGGAGTTGTCTGCATAAGCTCAGAGTAAAAGCATTTTTGGTGTGCAAAGGTCAAAGAAGGATACCTGTGGAGGTCATTCGCGCTTCATCGTTGCTTAGGGGTTGAGATACTGCCCCCATCAATTTACAATCTATAGCTCGCAAAACATTGGCATTTCATAATCAGTTATTCTTGATTATTGTGGATCAACTATATTATAAGGACATAAGGGATATTTGGCTATTTTGCATGCCACCACATGAAGTACGTACTAATGTTTCAGAGGCTCATTTTGGTATCAGTGGTGGTCATTTTTGTACGGATCTCACACTACAAAAGATTTTTGATAGTGGTTTGTGGTGGCCAATGATGCATAATATATGTCCATGCACATGTGCTACAGTGTGATCCTTGCCAACATATGGCTGAACCCTAGGATATTCATTGATTACCATTACAACCCATTTTACCTTTGGAGCCATTTCGAAAATGGGGAGTGCATTTCATAGGTCCTATTTGTCCACCGGCTACATCTGGTAAAACATTCATTTTAACTTGTGCAAATTAATGTACACAATGGGTGGAAGCTTGGTGTCTGCAACATTCCATCACGAATAGTGTAGCTACAGTGCTAGTCATCGAATTATTCCCTCGCTATGGTCTTCCATTGGAGCTTGTTTCAAACTGGGGTACTCATTTTCTAAATGAGCTTATTAAGTCCATGACGGATTATTTTTGTATTGAACATAAATTCAGCTCTCTGTATTATCCTTGGGTGAATGGATTAGTAGAAAGCACAAATACAAAATTTTATTAAATATGTTGCAGAAGTTTCTAATGGAATGTCCTGCTAAATGGGAAGAATGTTTATCTTTTGTTTTATGGTTGTATCACACTTCATACTGTTGGAGATATACGTCTGCGGAAGCACGCGAACATCACAAGGAAGAAGAAGAAGCTTGGAGCACAAACACACAATACTGAATGTATTACTAGAGAATGTACAAAGATAAGTAGCCCATTAGGGCAATAGGTGTATATACAAGCCGGGGAAAAAAAACCTCCTAAAGAGGGAAAAAAGTGCCCCGGCACTCCTAGAGTGTTCACACACATCACTACCTAAATATATCAACAAATCCCCCCTGGGAGTAATGCGGTGAACAAGGAGCTGGCACTCATGTATAAGGAAGTGCCAAGCTATGTAGAAATCACTCCACAAAATCTGCGGAATATCATCTTCGACACCATCTTCATCAGCTCCAACACCTGTATTTGCAGTACCTGTCGTTACAGGTGTAACAGGACGTCTTTCAACACCCTGCACAATGTTCCACAATCCTTTTGCAACTAGTACATGTCGCATCATATAAGCCCATAATGGGTAGTTGGTACCATCCAAGTTATCCTCAACAGCCAACATACGGAATACATCACTGCTTTCAGCCATGGCCGGTGACTACAATACCTTGATGCAGAAAATTGACTGTATCTCAAAAAGTTGAACGAAACAACCCAGACGAGTTCTGCTAGACCTGTAGCAGACTTTGAGACGCTTAAAGTGGCGAACAGAAACTGGTATATACCTTTGGCACAAAAGGACGAAATAGCCTGCACAAGCACTGTGATAGTGCGTTTGGAGGCCGAAACGAGCTCAGATCGCAATTTCGGCACCACAGAACAAAGCTGTTTTGATCTCGGAAACACCCTGAGTATGCTCACCAAATTTCGTGCGAATCTAAGACTGCAAACGGAGGAGTGTCGATGGCGCCCTAGAAGAAGCGACCACCTGCTCTGATACCAATTGTTGGAGATAGACGTCTGCGGAAGCACGTGAACAGCACAAGGAAGAAGAAGAAGCTTGGAGCATAAACACACAATACTGAATGTATTACTAGAGAATGTACAAAGATAAGTAGCCCATTAGGGCAATAGGCGTATATACAAGCCGGGGGAAAAAAACCTCCTAAAGAGGGAAAAAAGTGCCCCGGTAGTCCTAGAGTGTTCACACACATCACTACCTAAATATATCAACACATACAAGGTATCTATTGGTTCCACACCTTTTAAACTTCTTTATGGGTTAGAAACCATAGTATCTATGGAAATTATGGTGGCGAGTTTATAGATTGTGGTTCAACAAAGGCTTCTACCAAAAGATTCGTTAGATTTTTGAATTGACACATTGCACCAATTGGAAGAACATTGTTATACTAGCTTTTTATTGATGCAAGCACTACAGAACATACAAAGTCATTGGCATGATAGACACATACGAAGTCCTATTTTTTGACTCATTGATTAAGTCCTCTTTTTTAATTCCAAAATGAAAAGCTAGGCTGGCAAATTCAAACTTTGATGGGCAGGTCCATTCCATATTCATCAAGAAATCACACCCGCTATGCTTCAACTCACCACATTAAGAGGTGAGATTTTATGAACTCTAGTCAATGGGTCCAAATTGTGACCTTATCATAGTTACGGTGGTTGCTTGTACCTAAACATAGTGTATATATTCAGAATAAAGTGATAGTTGTCACGTATTGAATAAATGGCATCATGACTCATGAAAGGTAGCTTTGGATGGTGGCAACTTTTAGCGAATCTTTAGCATGATGCAAGTGCAGTACATTTACATGCAACATTAACTACCCTCTATGTTGAATTGCAGACATATAAATCTTGTCAATTTTACAATCAACAACTTTGTTATCTTCTATTTCAGCCATAGTGGTGGCTATAACAGAGTTTTACTCACACTTTTTATAAGTTGCACACTTCTTCACTTGTTTTCGGATCCACGAAGACCGCCACTATCTTGCACAATATTCTCAAGCTATCAAACATGAGCACATTAGTGATCCTTGATTACTTAATGTAGCTTCATGTCCACTGGTTTTAGTGTCGTGTCTTACTCTCGTATGCACAGATTCCATGGCTTCTTATCCCGAATCATCCGATGATTAATCCCTTTGTGCAACAATGTGATGAACAACTTAGTGATTTAGGGGATCAAATAGCTCTGATTGAGTTTTTATATTGGACAATCTACTCACTTGGTGATTGACCCAGCCTACATTGTAGCTCACTTATAAGTTAGTAATGAAGGGATCAGTACACCAATAGAATTGGCTACAATAGAGGACATGGAATGCATGTTCAACCGTGCATGTTGTGGTGAATACAAGTATGCAAGACTCCCAGATACCAACCCATGGAAGTTTGGCCTAGATTTGGTTACCTTAGGGAGATTTGTGCAGTCAAAGTCATATGGAGTTTTGTAGATGGTATACTCATTGGTGTAGGATGTTGCATTAGCACAAGCTAACGTTAATTGGGCATAGATTATTCTTATAAGAATTAAGAAGAAGGTGCAAAAGCTGTGTAGATCGTCTCGCAAGACTTATCAGTTGGATACGAAGCTAGGTGTGATTTTGGCTTTTTCAGTCCTAAAAGCTCCTCCCCATGCATTCATCAGTTCGTGGTAGTCAATGAAGCAAGTTTCTTACAAGAAAGTAGAAGACAAGGTAAAAGACCATTACTCCACTTGCAAGATCCTATGAATGCAAAGAAGTGATTGATGGTCCATACTGTTCACGAAGCTATGCCTTAGGTGGAAGAAGCCCACCAATGGAGAATGCATGAGCAAAGTAAGTAGGATCTTTGACAACAACAACAAGAGGCAGCTACAATAGTCATTGAAGCCCAAGAATGCCAAGAGGCTACTATGGATGAGGCTACCTGACGACAACAACAACAACAACAAACAAACAAAAGGCAACAGTCTAGAGGGTCAACAACGACAACAACAACAAACTTAGAGCCAAGGACCCAATAGGAAATAACAATAGCATTAAACGCAACAACAAAAACAACAAAGGTGTGCTGAAGGTCATAGCTAGACTAGGGTACTTGACCCGTTATTGCAGCAGTTCCACCAAGGCTATCATTCTAGAAACTCTCCTCCCTCTTCATAGCATGAAAAAGATTCTCAGCCTTCAATGTCAAAAAGAACAAAGACCAATTAGTTCTCAAAGTTAGGCCCTTCCACATCTATTTGTTTTTTCAACTTCTAGTCGGAAAAATCCGGATCCATGGTGTAATAAAGTAGGTAAAGTCCGATTGCCAACCATTAATTGTTCAAATATTATTTTTATGTGGTTCTTTAAGGATTAAGAAATTCATACCAGCATCATGGCGGATGTGACTAGATTATTAGCCATGTGTTCACTGAAAATGGAGAAGGAGGAAAGAACTCATCTATTAGTGCATTCTCAGCTAGAGCAATTATAGGGTGAAGTGTTGTTCTTAAAGCAAGAGAATGCAAAATTAGAAGATGCTTTGGCAGGTAGAGCTTGAAGAGATAACTCACGATCAAGCTAAAATTATCAAAAAATCAGTTGAGGTTAAAGAAGAACTTTGAAATATAGTTCGAAAGGATAAAGACGATATTCAAAATTAGGTCGCTACCTTATTGAGAGAAAGAAATTTTGCCAATGATTAGGTAGTCTCACGTAGAGAGAGTCTTCAAGTAGTTATGGCGAAACTAGATGGAGTCAAGGAGTTTGAGGTTCAATTGCGGGAAGCTAATTAAATCATATGAGATAACGTAAAGATGCTTGCAAATAGGAAATAGAAATTTCTTCTTTATTACACAATAAAGATAAGTTGTAGAAAAACTCATAGATATTGAAGAACAGTTACAACAACAAAATGCTGCATTTCAAATATTGCAAATGTGTCATGAAGAAGGAAAGGCAGCAATGCTCGAGTTTTTGGTGAAGTTTAAAGATTATTTTATGGAAGCTACCATACAAGCTACTACTTGGGCTTCCGCATTATAGTCAAATTTGGATGCAAAAGAGTTTCAAGAGCTGATTGATTCTAAAGTCTCAACTCTTCGTGAAGTTTTTGATAAATTTTTGTATGACATAATTAGAATCAATAATCCTTCTTCGAATAATGAGGTCCCATAAGAATTTGATCATCAAGAAAAATGAATATGTTAAATATAGAGGAGCATTATTACAAAAACACTCATGTTCATAATAGCATATGAACCTTCATGTATGAAGAGTGTGCACATGAGCGCCTCTATGTACGTCCTTATCGTAAGTTTCAAAAATAGTTTTCCTCAAATATTCTACTAGAAGGGATGTAGTCGAGTGCGTATGGAAATTTGCACTACATAGCATTAAATAGTGATGTGTCATATGTGCATACTCAAAGAACAAGTGTTGAGATGTGCACAACTTGCATATCGGATTCATAGAGCATAATTGGCTGAGTTTTGACATATATATGAGACACTTCAACTACAAATTTCGACGATCAGCATCACAATTGTGTTGACAGTACTCTTCGGTATCCTCTTGAACTAGAGTTAACTGGAACATATAGCAATGCTCGCCAACTTTCCAACTCACTTGTGGAGAAATGTGAACCGCACCTTGTAGGAGCTAGAATCTTCCTTTGTCTTAATGATTGCATGCTTCAATCAGTTTGTATGTTCAACTCTTTTTGCAGTTCAGACATACTTTAACCTTCTCTGTGAGTACGAAAGAGAAAATATGTGCTTGCAATAAAACATTAAGCTTCATATGATCCTCTATATCTCATAAAACCATCGACATAGATAATTCTAGATTATTTTGTTCACATCACAAATGCACTCGTTACTTAAGTTATTAGCTGCAAGATGATGTAAGCGTATGACTGACGTATAAACATGTACAGTCTTGTAGTTCTGTGTACATATGCACTGCTGTAGAGATTCACAATAATGCATCAGGAAAGATACTGAGCTAATGCTACGAGCGCGCGCGCGAGAGAGAGAGAGAGAGAGAGAGAGAGAGAGAGAGAGAGAGAGAGAGAGAGAGAGAGCTGAATATGGGTTAAACAAAATAACATATATCGTGAATACTATGTTGCCTAGTTTTTTCATTAGCTACTTGTTCTTATATACAAGAAATATGAAAGCGGCAAAGTATCACCGTGCAACCATTTCTTACTATACGAGATGTAGGCTCAATCTCCTTGATTTAAGGAGTGACTTTTGCAAGCTGCCTCTTTGATCTTAATTTTCTACGTAACTACTTTTCTTTCTATTTGTGTAACTCGTGGGTCATATGGATTCTATATGAAAACCTTCAAGACTGACATCATATGGAAAATATAAAGTGTGAGAAATGATAAGAGCGGTGATTTGGAGATTGCTTGCTCCAACAGGATTTACGCTACTTGGCCCATATTTCCATGTTGTTGAATGCTTTGACACATATTAAACCATCTGCATTCTAGTGGAATCTAGAAAGTGATAGGGTGTTTTGAACATTAAAAGCTTTACTCATGCAAGCACCTATGTTGTAAGCTCCGAATTGGTCCCAATCATTCCATGTCTTTGTTGATGATTCAAATATTGCCATAGGAGCCATTTTGATGCACAAAGTTGGACAATCATGGTTTCTCCCAATTCATTATGCAAGTTGCAAAGTGACCACTACAAAGAAGAATTATTTGATCACTGAACTTGAATGCCTCGGTCTAATTTACTCTATCAAGAAATTTAGGCATTATCAATTGGGAAGGACATTCACTTTTCATGTCGATCATTTTGCCTGTTGTATTTAGTTAAGAAACAAAATTTGGTGGGCTGATTAGCTAGATGGTTGATCCTTTTAGAAGAATTTGAGTATGATGTAGTACATCGTCCTAGATCTTCACATATCATTGTAAACTTTTTGTCCTGATTGGATGGTGAGCCACTAGATGGAGTTGATGATTCTTTTTTGACTATGCACTTATTTCATATTTCGGATTAGTTTGAGCCCGACCTAGGTATTCCAAGATGGTATGATGAAATGCTTTCTTTTTTGGAAACATGTGTCCTACCATCTCATTTACAATCTACAGCTTGCAAAACCTTGGCATTTCATAATCAGTGATTCTCGATTATTCTCGATCAAATATATTATAAGGACATAAGGGATATTTGGCTATGTTGCATGCCACCACATGAAGTACGTACTAATGTTTCAGAGGCTCATTTTGGTATCAGTGGTGGTCATTTTTGTACGGAGCTCACACTACAAAAGATTTTCGATAGTGGTTTGTGGTGGCCAATGATGCATAATATATGTCCATGCACATGTGCTACAGTGTGATCCTTGCCAATGTATGGCTGAACCCCAGGATATTCATTGATTACCATTACAACCCATTTTACCTTTGGAGCCATTTAAAAAATGGGGAGTGCATTTCATAGCTCCTATTTGTCCACCGGCTACATCTGATAAAACATTCATTTTAACTTGTGCAAATTATTGTACACAATGGGTGCAAGCTTGGTGTTTGCAACATTCCATCACGAATAGTGTAGCTACAGTGCTAGTCCTCGAATTATTCCCTCGTTATGGTCTTCCATTGGAGCTTGTTTCAAACTGGGGTACTCATTTTCTAAATGAGCTTATTAAGTCCATGACGGATTATTTTTGTATTGAACATAAATTCAGCTCTCTGTATTATCCTTGGGTGAATGGATTAGTAGAAAGCACAAATACAAAATTTTATTAAATATGTTGCAGAAGTTTCTAATGGAATGTCCTACTAAATGGGAAGAATGTTTATCTTTTGTTTTATGGGTGTATCGCACTTCATACAAGGTATCTATTGGTTCCACACCTTTTAAACTTGTTTATGGGTTAGAAGCCATAGTATCTATGGAAATTATGGTGGCGAGTTTATAGATTGTGGTTCAACAAAGGCTTCTACCAAAAGATTCGTTAGATTTTTTGAATTGACACATTGCACCAATTGGAAGAACATTGTTATACTAGCTTTTTATTGATGCAAGCACTAGAGAACATACAAAGTCATTGGCATGATAGACACATATGAAGTCCTATTTTTTGACTCATTGATTAAGTCCTCTTTTTTAATTCCAAAATGAAAAGTTAGGCTGGCAAATTCAAACTTTGATGGGCAGGTCCATTCCATATTCATCAAGAAATCAGACCCGTTATGCTTCAGCTCACCACATTAAGAGGTGAGATTTTATGAACTCTAGTCAATGGGTCCAAATTGTGACCTTATCATAGTTATGGTGGTGGCTAGTACCTAAACATAGTTTATATATTCAGAATAAAGTGATAGTTGTCACGTATTGAATACATGGCATCATGACTTATGAAAGGTAGCTTTGGATGGTGGCAACTTTTAGCGAATCTTTAGCATGATGCAAGTGCAGTACATCTACATGCAACATTAACTACCCTCTATGTTGAATTGCAGACATATACATCTTGTCAATTTTACAATCAACAACTTTGTTATCTTCTATTCAAGCCATAGTGGTGGCTATAACAAAGTTTTACTCACACTTTTTATAAGTTGCACACTTCTTCACCTGTTTTCGGATCCATGATGACCGCCACTGTCTTGCACAATATTCTCAAGCTATCAAAGATGAGCACATTAGTGATCCTTGATTAATTAATGTAGCTTCATGTCCACTAGCCTACATTGTAGCTCACTTATAAGTTAGTAATCAAGGGATAACTACACCAATAGAATTGGCTACAATAGAGGACATGGAATGCATATTCAGCCATGCATGTTGTGGTGAATACAAGTATGCAGGACTCCCAGATACCAACCCATGGAAGTTTGGCCTAGATTTGGTTACCTTAGCGAGATTTGTGTAGTCGAAGTCATATGGAGTTTTGTAGATGGTATACTCATTGATGTAGGATGTTGCATTAGCACAAACTAATGTTAATTGGGCATAGATTATTCTTATAAGAATTAAGAAGGAGGTGCAAAAGCTGTGTAGATCCTCTCGCAAGACTTATCGGTTGGATATTAAGCTAGGTGTGATTTTGGCTTTTACAGTCCTAAAAGCTCCTCTCCATGCATTACATCAGTTTTTGGTAGTCAATGAAGCAAGTTTCGTACAAGAAAGTAGAAGACAAGGTAAAAGACCATTACTCCACTTGCAAGATCCTATGAATGCAAAGAAGTGATTGACAGTCCATACTGTTCAGGAAGCTATGCATTAGGTGGAAGAAGCCCACCAACAGAGAATGCATGAGCAAACTAAGTAGGATCTTTGACAACAACAACAAGAGGGAGCTACAATAGTCATTGAAGCCCAAGAATGCTAAGAGGCTACTATGGATGAGGCTACCTGACGACGACAACAACAACAACAAACAAACAAAAGGCAATAGTCTAGAGGGGCAACAACAACAACAAACATAGATCCAAGGACCCCAAGGAAATAGCAACAGCATTAAACGCAACAACAAAAACAACAAAGGTGTGCTGAAGGTCATAGCTAGACTAGGGTACTTGACCCCTTATTGCAGCAGTTCCACCAAGGCTATCATTCTAGAAACTCTCCTCCCTCTTCATAGCATGAAAAAGATTCTCAGCCTTCAATGTCACAATGAACAAAGACCAATTAGTTCTCAAAGTTAGGCCCTTCCACATCTATTTGTTTTTTCAACTTCCAGTCGAGAAAATCCGGATCCATGGTGTAATAAAGTAGGTAAAGTCCAATTGCCAACCATTAATTGTTCAAATATTATTTTTGTGTGGTTCTTTAAGGATTAAAAAATTCATACCAACATCATGGTGGATGTGACTAGATTATTAGCCATGTGTTCACTAAAAATGGAGAAGGAGGAAAGAACTCATCTATCAGTGCATTCTGAGCTAGAGCAATTATAGGGTGAAGTGTTGTTGTTAAAGCAAGAGAATGCAGAATTAGAAGATGCTTTGGCAGGTAGAGCTTGAAGAGATAAGTGACAATCAAGCTAAAATTACTAAAAAATCAGTTGAGGTTAAAGAAGAACTTTGAAATATAGTTCGAAAGGATAAAGACGGTATTCAAAATTAGGTCGCTACCTTATTGAGAGAAAGGAATTTTGCTAATGATTAGGTAGTCTCACGTAGAGAGAGTCTTCAAGTAGTTATGGCGAAACTAGATGGAGTCAAGGAGTTTGAGGTTCAATTGCGGGAAGCTAATCAAATCATAGGAGATAATGTAAAGATTCTTGCAAATAGGGAAATAGAAATTTCTTCTTTATTACACAATAAAGATAAGTTGTAGAAAAATTCATAGATATTGAATAACAGTTACAACAACAAAATGCTGCATTTCAAAAATTGCAAATGTGTCATGAAGAAGGAAAGGTAGCAATGCTCGAGTTTTTGGTGAAGTTTAAAGATTATTTTATGGAAGCTACCATACAAGCTACTACTTGGGCTTCCGCATTATAGTCAAATTTGGATGCAAAAAATTTTCAAGAGCTGATTGATTCTAAAGTCTCAACTCTTCGTGAAGTTTTTGACAAACTTTTGTATGACATAATTAGAATCAATAATCCTTCTTCGAATACTGATGATCCTTAGTTTAGTGTTAGAGTCCATCGTGCATTGTGGTCGAGATTCAAGAGGAGGTCCACAGATGAGATGAACACAACAAAATCCAGACTCAATGGACATAAGTATGATCCAATTGGAATGAATAAATGTGACACTTTTGCAAGAAATGGGCAAGCAACGGATAAGAGAGATGGATGATCTGAATTTGTTCTTGCTCAGTGATCTCTATCCACAAAGGAGTTCTTTATTGCATATTGATGCGTGATACATTTCGGTTGCATTCATCGTCATTGATGGCAAGGAATCATTGATTGACTTCTTGAATGATCATTTGAACCTAAAAAAATCAATGTTTGTTTGGGTTACAAAGATCAAGAAGGTTCTCAAAAAACTTTACAAGATGATCTTTCAAAGTCCGATGAATCAGAGGATCCGCCCACTACACTAGACCATACTATTTACTTATCTTTCTATTAAATTTTTGGTTTACATCCATCGTTCATATCAATTTTTAGGATCACATTTCCTTATAACTAACTTAAATATATTAAAATAATTAAAGAGGGATGCCACCCCTTCATAGTGCTTTAAATTTTGGGTAACGAAGAGGATGTGTGGATCAAACAGAAAACACAACTAGGAAAATTTATGCAAGTAGTGCTTTGGGAATAGGAATTGCAATTTCTATAAAATTGTGTTCATTTTCTAAGTACTCTATTGAATCTGTGTGTATCGTAACATTTTGTAGTAATTGTTAGAGTAACTCAATGAAGAAACCTAGTCACTCCAATTATCTAAGTATTATTACTATCATAAAACAAGGAATGATTTGAACTGGTTAGTACATTATAGATTGAATGGATTGATAAAACTTGTGTAGTTCTTGGATTGGACAAGAGTTAGTTGAGGAAAACTTAAGGAACTCATATGCAAGATTCCTCTTGCCAAGAACCCTTGTTTGATCACCACACTACAAAGTGTTAGCTATGTTTAGAGAATTACATTTTTGTGTGCAATAATTGGATGAAGGT
Source organism: Ceratopteris richardii (assembly GCA_020310875.1). Classification (NCBI taxonomy): domain Eukaryota; kingdom Viridiplantae; phylum Streptophyta; class Polypodiopsida; order Polypodiales; family Pteridaceae; genus Ceratopteris; species Ceratopteris richardii. The sequence continues at coordinate 5,425,703 of CM035426.1, forward strand.
TAGCATATCCATCATATTGATTTTTTACATATAATCACTTCTGATGGTCTAAGCTTTCTCCCTTGATTATACCAATCATTTCTTCTCTTGATACGAAAACCTCAAGAAGGGATTGATTGAGGTATGATATCTTCTTAACCTTTGTTGCTCTAAAAGAGTGTGTTTCTATTGAGAGTAAATCCTCTTTGCAAATCATTAAGGTTTTCCAATTTTGGGTCCCAAGTAGCTTTGACATTGCACTTACCCAACTCATTAGTTTCACTAGGATTATTAAGAAAGATATGCACATATCCTTGTCTATCATCATATATACCATGTTTGAATTGTGCCACAAGCATCAAATTCAAAGGAACTTTTATGTTTCTCAATCTAATGTCATGCATCCCATATTGATACACATAGGCTACAAACCTATTTGTATACAAGTACTTGAGGATATTCACATAATCTTCTTGGTTAGAAGTTTCATGCTCTAAACTATAGTCTTCCATATTTAGTTGAGGTATTGATGTATCACTCACTTCCAATATCACTTAACTCATTCTGATGTCCTCTATCTCTCCTTTTAGTGCATATGTTCCCTTTTATAAAGCTAGACCTCAATTTCATCACTTGCAAACGCTTTTGTCTATGTGTTTGATGTTTATCCACCTCTTTTCTTGCTTTTCCAATTTTATTCAAAATTATGTTTATGGTTCAACTTTTATCTCTTCTCAAGCTCTAAACAATAGCATTATCTTTACTTATTCCTCTCCCTCAATTTTGTTAGAAATTTAGGGTTAAGTATTCCTTGTTAATTTGAATTGATTTTTTGGATTTTTACCTGACCAAAGAGTTGACTATCTCTAGATAAAACCCTCACAAGGTGCACATGTCCAATTTTATAAGTCTTCATATCCCCATAACTAATCGGCCTTCCACAACCTTTTGCTAAACCATGTTTCCTTTTTCATCATATAACAAAGAAATGGTCCTCTTAGGCATGATCAACTTGATAGGAACAAGACATGTTTGTATAAGTATTGTTGGAATTAAGAGACCCTTTCTTGTTGGTGCAAATTGAAATCCTAAGAGATTGGCCTATGCTATTGGAATTCTTTTCTGCTTATTATGTTTAAATGAAATTCATGTTTATGTTTATGAGGTTCAAAGGTTAAGGTCTTAAAGTTATCTCAATCAACAATGAATTTAAAAATTAGGATGAATCGTGAATGAAAGGAGCTAAAATCCATGAATTTGGAGTTCAATTTCAAAATGATCCTAAGAATTACAAGTACTTTTAAGTGGAACATCCAACGAGTTTCAAGTTAAAAATATGTATAACGAGGACTACCTTTTAATTGCGGGATAAGTGCACATTACAACGCATTTTGAGCTGAGATTATGAGCTTACATTGTACTCACTTGGCGTGAGACTAGTCCTCCACAACTCCTTTGTATCATATGTGCAATATCAACACACATTATGATTCATCTACATTGATTATTTATTGTTTGTTTGTTGCTAAATTACTCTGAGTTACGCAATCATGTTGTATGGTTATGTGTGGGTACCTAATATCTAATTCATCACTTGGATAACTTTAGAAAGCACTCTTTCAAGCTTAAATATAAATCTCCTTCATCCTATAAGGCAACTCATCAATGGGATTAACGCTCATGACAAATGGGAAGCTTTCACCACAACTATGGACCTCTACATGGATATGCAAGTACCTCATTGCAATACAATTAAGGGGAAATTGTTCACACGTGAAGCAAGCTCATGAAGAATGGTGAAAACAATAAAGGTAACCATTCCTCTGCTCTCTATATAGATAAGAATAAAAGCAAGGATAAAAAAGGGAAAGGTAAGGAATCTAATGATGAGGGAAGCACCTCTCAATCAAAATTTGCAAGTAGAGGTAGAGGCAGAGCAGGTAGACAAGGCAGCGGGAGAGCTCAAAGCTTATCACCCTATGCTATATGTGTTCTAAGAAACACATTACATCGAACTGTTTCAAGAACCCAAGGAATCAAGAGGAAGAGGATACAATAGAGGAGGCTATGGAAGTTCAAGAGGAAGAGGATACAATAGAGGAGGCTATGGAAGTTTAAGAGGAAGATTCAACAACTCCTATGGATATAACAACAACTCATACAACAGAAATTGTCAAGGTGGATACAAAGAAAAGAGAGACTGTTGGAACTCAAGGTCAAGCACAAGCATCGAAACACATCAAAGAGATGGGCACACAAGAAGAGAGATCAAGTAGGGAGCTCCAAGATGTGTATGTCAAATTTTCAAAGGAAACCCTACAAAAACAATGATTTTGATCACTAAAAGCCATTGTAAATACCACTTCATATTTTTGCAACTCAATTTTGTTCAAGTCGAGGAGTCCTCATGCTTGAGGAGTATTAGAAGTATCATCCTACCAATTTTCATAATTTTTAGTCTCCATTTGAGCCCTCAAATAAGCCCTCAAACATAATTTTTAACTAGGTTGGACACTAGGTCTAGACAGGGCCAAAAGTAGTCCAAAAACTATAAAAAGAGCTAGAGAGCTCATTTTTGGGGTTGTCTTGTTAGAGAGTTAGCTTGTTAGAGATTGGATCTCTTGTATTAAATTTCTCTTGTAATCAAAATCCTTCCATTGTTCCACTCTTCGCTCTTACCTTGCACGCGTGTGTGTGTGTATGTGTGTGCATGCTTGTGTGGTTTCACTCACGCACTCATGCCTTTAGTCACTCACGGTCTTCATACCAGTCCTCACATCTCTGTGGATTGACAAGTAAAGGAGGTGGTGCTTACGCTTGAGCTACACCAAATTTTGGTGCCATTGTCAGGGAGAGAGCTTCAAGGACGAGCGTTGTGATGGTAAGATCATAGATTTGCGACATTGGAAGGTAAGAAATAGTCATTTTGTGTTTCTTTTCTGATTTTTTCTTCTGCTTCTTCATCATCTTGATCATCACGATCTTCATCCATCATCATCTTCATAGAATTTTTTTGTTTTTGAGTGCGTTTTCATTATTTTCACATCATTTCTCATGTGTGGGAGTGCAAGAAAGAGCTACAAAGTGATTGAGAGTGCATCCGCTTGTGTTTTCATGATTTTCTGCACATTTGGGCCTCGATGCAAAAATTCAAAATTCCCGTGTGAATTTTTGCAAAAAACTGCGACTTTTTGAAAATTTAAAAAAAATTGAATTTCATGAATCTTTGGTTTCCCACCTAAAATCGCAATTTTTGAGAAAATTGCAATTCTTTAGCTCTAAGTGTGGAAAAAGTGAGACTCTTTCACTATTGACCCTTAGGTGGGACTAGGAAACCAAGGGGACTCCAAAGGATTTTGAGCAATACAAGGGGGAACAAGTGACTCAAAAATGTCGTTCAACATGGAAAGACCCACACGTAGTTCAGCCTTTGCATATTTATAGACACCAAAAGGACCCTATAAGACACAATTGGAATATATCAGGACCAACCAATTAGATGCTCACATTTATGAGGATGACCTAAGGTGATCAGTAGTCCAACTCAAAAATCCAGATCAGCCCTTTGGACTTGAATACCCAGTGGTCAAGTTCAAAGAGGGTTCATACATTGATGAGGAAGGAACCATGTATGTGGTTACCAACCTACCTGATACGAGAGATGAGTTGGGAAATATCATTCCTAAGAATGAGATAGGAGACCTAGAGCAAGGGGACCGAGGATGAGAATCCAAGACTCCTAGAGGCAAGTCAGTTTTGACCAGAGTGATCACTCCAGATTGGATCCCTCAAGACAATAAGAGCATAGAACTATTTTTGAATAGAGAAACAGAGAAAGCCTTTTGGAGATTCAAGCCAAATCAACCGAGCCCAATAGTAAGCATTTATGAATTCAAAGATCTTGAGACACCATGCAAAGTTGTCTATCTAGATAACACATCGGGGAGAATGTTCTTGGTAACAAAGCATGACAAGCATGCATACACTTGGAAGAGTGAATTGATTTTCCCTCCAGTAAGATCTAATGTTTCCCATGACCTTTAAGGTGTAGGATCATCCAAAGCTCATGAAGCACAATGAGAATGAACAAGAGAGAGACCTGAGGTCAGCTTTGCACACACTTTGGGAAGATACAGACCAAGACTTTAGGGTGAAAGACCTGAAAGAGAGAGACATAGAGCACATAGGCATCAAAGAGTTGAACATGATTTTCCATTGCATCGACCCTGCAAGCAACCAAGAACCCTTAGACCCTCTCAAGTGGTCAAGGCAATGAAGAACTATTTCGATAGGATAGGAGATCCATATGATCATGTGGTCAAGTTCAAACAAGTGTTAAGAGTTGAACAGGTTGAGGACTTGTTCATTCACTTTGAGGCATTTGGTTTGACCCTCAAGGGTACCGTGTTAGCTTGGTTTAAAACAGTCACAACTACCAGAATATAGGTCAACTATTAGAAGCATTCATTGTAGAGTTCTCCAAGAGTGGCATCAGACATAATAGATCATCCTTGATCCACAGCTTCAAGTAGACACCCCAAGAAATAGTGCGACTTGCAAGAAGACGGTTCAGATAGTACTTAGAAAGATGCCCTGATCCAGAGTTACCCACATGGGCCAAACAAGTGGCCTTGTTTTTAGATGGCTTACTAAGCACCAAGTTAAGATCATATGTGTACTTGAAAGATCCTAGATCCATAGAAGAGTGTGTGCACATGTGCATGGACATAGAAGATACCTTGGGTGAGGAGTTAGGATTGTCTAGACTCTATAAGGATTCTGATAGTTTTACTAGTCATACATCGAGAATCTCCACTGAAATAGATGAGATAGTTGAGCAAGTTGCAAAGAAGTTAGGAGTCCAAAATAGAGAAACACCAAGAGTCACCTCATTGAACCGATGTTATACTTACGGAGGGGATCACATGGCTAACGTATGCCCAATGCAAAATGAGAATGTGAGAGAAAGGAATGCTCCATATTGCACTATTGAGAGAAAATACACAAACCATACGGCTCAAGGTTGTCCCTATAATAGGCAGGCTGTTTGAGAAACTTGTCAGCAACCTTACCAACAGGGTAGGTACCAAAACCAATACCAACAGCTGTATTATAGGCCACAATAGCAATATCAACCTCAGTACCAACAACAATATCAAGCACCATATAGGCCACAACCAATTCTAGGGAACCAACCGCCAGCTCCTACCAACATGATTCTAGTTAAGTATGCAGTGGTAAAGGAGAACCTGAATAGAGCATTGGTACCAACGACCCCATTAGTTTCAGAAAATGACCCTCATGCTTAGAGTTCTGACTACACCCATGAAGATAGTCCACAAACTTATTACATAGAGTCACCAGAGAATAGTGAGATTTACTCGCATCAATATGAGGCACCACCTATGGAACAAAATTGGGAGCCAGAATACTCCAATGTTATGTTTATGAATCCAAACCCCAGGCCCCAATTGAGACAACCAAGACCACAAGCCCCTAGAGCACCATGCTTTAGATGTCAGGGCGACCATTTCATTCATGAATGCCCCCACTCACCATCTTTGGGTCAAGGACAAACCATCACAATACAAGCCTTTTGGCCTGAGTACGGCAAAGAGCATCTTCCTAGAGATAGTCCCAAAATTCCCTCTGGTGCACTGAAGATTACACCCATTAATGTGGTAGGCTTAGTGGTGGATTCAAGTGCTAGTAGCAATAATGTGGCTCCTATACAAGGAGTCACTAGAGCACAAGCCTTAAAATATGATAAACTAGTTGAACAATCAGAGTCAAGTGAATCAGAAGAGCCTAGTAAGAGAAAGACAAGAACATGGAAGGATACGAGGGAGAAGTCCAATTGAAAGTGGAATAAAAAGCTATTGGAACTAGAAGAAAGCCTAAAAGAAGCGAAAACAAAAATAGAAGACATTGCATCTCAAAATCCCTTGCACGTTGAAGATCCATCCACTCCATTTCATCCCACGCCACCACCCATTATAAATAGACCACAACCAGGGTCTGTTCTTGTAGATCCAACTCCAGAAGGCTTGGACATGATGTTCAAGGCCTATGAGGCTCGACTTCAAGAAGGGCCAACACCTCCAAACTAGACAAGAGTTACCCAAGAGCATATTTAGAGATTGAACGAACAAAAATGTGCATTAAAATGGTAGAACTAGCTCAGGCTATGCTCAAGACTACTCGATCATTCAATTAGACAAACTCTATCAAACCAGATTTGAATTTCTAGGGCTTATTAGAAAGATTAGATCAGTTGGTAAACAAACCACAAGTTCCTTTGCCTCCACAGGCTCAACCAGTGATTGAAAGAGAAATCTCATCACCAACAAAAGCTTATGTTCCTGATTCCGTGGATGATGGAACACCACTTTCAGTTCAAGAGTACTCTCAAGAGTTCTTGTGGGAAATACAAGAAGAGAAATGGACCAAGGAGAAGAGTAATCCCCCCCTATTCCTGAAATTGATGTCCTTCATGATCAGTTTCTGCAAGACATTCCATCTATTTAGGGAGACCAAGTAGAGCAACAAGAAGATGAAAGATTAGATTTCAAATCTAATTCTTTACAAGAGTTGCCACAGTACACAGACCCATGGGAATCTGAGTCTCTTCATATCAAAACACAAGACATGAAGACTCAATGGTTCCAAGGAACATTGATGTCATGAAGAACACTAAGGTTCAGTGTCATCTCACCGTAGATGATCTGCTCAAAGTAAAACTAGAGCTATGGAGACATGTGGCAAATCAAGTTCCAGAACTTGATTCCAATATGTGAAAAGAAGGATCTAAGCAAAAAGTTCCAGAGACACCTCTTGACAAAATAGGAGACATGAGTGAAGGTGAAGAAGGTAATACTTATCTTCCAATCAATTACAAAGGTTACAATGAAATCGATCATAGATTCAGGTGCTAGTGTTGCGATTGCGACCACCTCCTTGTGGAAGCAATGGGGAAAACCCGCATTAAGACCAAGTAGAATGAAGCTTCAAATGGCTGATGGCCATGTTGAAAGACCTCTAGGATTGCTAGAAGGGATAACTCTAACCACTTGTGGTGTAGAGTTTGAGCACACCTTTGCTATATGTGACTTTGGCAAAAATGATGTCTATGAAATGATCCTAGGAAGAACCTTCCTACGGCAATTGCAGATAGTACATGATTCAGGAACAAACTCTTTGTACTTGGAGCACTTAAGGGTCACAAACAAGGTCAATCTAAAGGATTATACATTTAGAGATGTACCACCCCTACAGTGGAACCCTATCCACAAGGTGCTAGAAGATTCAATCTCTATGCATTCTGAAAGTAATTCTGATCCATCTTGGATGCATGTAGATACTCATTTGTGGATGGGCAAAGTCATAGAGGAAGAGGAAAATTTCTGAAAAGTGAGATAAGATGGAACTTCGCCAGGAGATAGACCAGTTAGAGACCCAGCCCACACACCGATGATCTTTTGAGATGAGGAATTTGAGCCTCATGGCTGGCCAGAAATCTTAGCCACCATGGACATTGCTGTCAATGAAGAACAGTGGACACCTCATTGTGATGAGGAGGGTTATGATATTTCGGTGTTCATGTGTCAGCCCGTGCTAGAAGAGTATGACCCTAGTGCATACGATCCCCATGATTGCTGACACCAAGCCTACCAAATAGATGTTGTACACACATAATGACACTTATGCAGCTAAAATAAAAGTAGAAATCGATAGGCTAATTGAAGCTGGATTTATCTATGAGATTGAGCATACTAAATGGGTGTCCCCCATTGTAGTGGTGCCCAAGAAGAATGGAAAGTTGCAAGTGTGTATTAACCTTAAAAAAGTTAATGCCGCTACAATTAGAGATAGTCATCCACTTCCAATCATTGGACGTTTATTGGAGCATGTTGTATGCAAGGAAATTTATAGATTTCTTGATGGATTTTTAGGTTACAATCAAGTAACCATTGCCCCAAAAGATCATCACAAAATGGCCTTTGCCACAAAGTGGGGAATTTTTGCATTTCGTGTGATGCCATTTGGTCTCACCAATGCACCTGCAACATTCCAAAGACTCATGTGTCATGTCTTTAAAAACTTCTTATGAAAGAGCTAAGAAGTATATGTGGAGGATTTATGCACTGATTCAAAAGAAAAAAGATACCACATCCCTGAGCTCAGACAAATCTTCAATGAGTGTAGAGAATATCGAGTTATCTGAACCCAGAAAAGTGTGTATTCATGGTGTGTCAAGGTAAGACCTTAGGTCATAATGTTTCTAGGAATGGAATATCAACAGATGAGGACAAAGTAAGAGCCATAGTGGAGTTGCCAAGGCCAAGGAATGTTAAAGAGGTACAAGCCTTTATGGGCAATTGTGGATATTATCATAGATTCATCTACATGTATGCGATCATAGCTAAACTTCTTTATGCTTCTTGACCAATTTTGAGTGGAATGAAAAATGCGAGAATTCCTTCAATGAGCTGAAAAGACGTTTAGACAGCACCAATACTGACGACTCCTGATTGGAATAAACCATTCCATGTCCATGTGGATGCTTCCATTCATGGAATACGATGTGTGATAACACAACCTAGAGGTGAAGGAAATTTAGATTTGCCCATAGCATATGCTAGTAGACAACTAAACACGACATTAAGAAACTATACAACAACTGAACGAGAGGCTTAGGCATGGTATATGCCGTAAAGAAGTTTAGACACTATCTATTGGCCAACAAGTTCAAGATTTTCACTGATCATCAAGCTTTATTATATTTGGTCAAAAAACCTTGCAATATAGGATGCTTAGTAAGATGGTTCCTCTTACTAATGGAATACGACTTCGAAGTTGTCATCAAGAAAGGTTGAACGCACCTAAGGGCAGATCACCTTTCTCGCATCACTTTAGGAGAATCACTGCAAGGAGTGTCTTATGACCTACCTAATGCTTATCTGTTCAATTTTAGAAGTTGTTCCTAAATGGGCAAATAAGTTGGTACCTATCCTAACCTTCGAAGGCACAAATAAGAATGTGAGAACAAACAAAGAAGAAATTGTAAAATCACAAAAATATCAAATATTGGCAGGAAGTATGTACAAACAAGATACAGAGGGTGTACTAGCCTGTTGTGTCGAGGACGATGAACGTAGTAATTGGTTGCAACAAGCTCATGAAGGATTGCTAGGAAATCACTATTCTAAACAACAAATATTGCAAATCTGAAATGTTTAGGGGTGTATTGGCATAGCATGGACAAAGAAATACATGAATGGATTAAGAATTGTCCAATATGTCAAGAGAGAACACCAGTGGAGCATGCCACTCTTTATCACGTGTCACTAATTCCAGATTGGAGTGCCCCATTGGTAGAATTTAAGAAATCAGGAACACTACCCAATGAAGCTAGTCTCGCAAGAAGACAAAGCATGGAGCAAGAGACTAAAGACAATGCATTTTTTGGAGATAACCTATAGGGAAGAGGCAAAGATGGTTAGTTAAGATTGTGTGTTCCCAAATCAGACTATTTGAAAGTCTTAGAAACTGCACATAGAGGTGTTGTAGGTGGACACTTTGGTCATGACAGAGTAATCAAGACCATTCTATTCTTGGGACTTTGGTGGCCCAGTCTTCGTATGGATGCACATACCTATGTGAAGAAACGTGACACATGCCAATGTGCATAGAATTTGATAAAAAAAGATGAGATGCCCTTGAGTCCAATGATGGGAGGACGTGCATTCTCGAAGTGGGGTATAGACTTTGTAGGCCCCATTAACCCTCCGGCTAGAAACTCCCATGGAGAGTACATTATTGTAGCCATAGATTAGCTTACAAAGTGGGTAGAAGTAAAAGCCACGACAAAGAATGATGCTCAAACAATAGCTAAGTTCTTATTTGAGAACGTGTTCACGAGATATGGACTACCAATAGAGTTAGTGAGCGATAGAGGCACACACTTCTTGAATGAAGTCATTGAAAACCTTCTCCAAGAATTCTTAGTGATACATAAGAAGTGTGCCCCTATCATCCACAAGCTAATGGACAAGCTGAGAGCACAAATAAGATCCTATGTAATGTATTGACAAAATCGGTAAACAATAAACACTTTGATTGGGATAAACAACTTCATCATGTTGTTTGGGCTTATTGACTTGCCTATAAAATGATACTCAATGCCACCCCATTTTAGATGGTCTTCAAAAAAAACGATGTGCTACCATTAGACTTCCTAATCCCAACATTAAAAGTAGCACAAGAGCACGAGTGGGCTGGACATGAGTTGTCGTCTAGGATCTTTGATCTAGAACGCTTAGGTGAGACGTGGCTACGAGCGATAGCAGGCATCTATGCTGCAAAGAAAAGACAAAAGGCTTATTTTGATGCACACATCAAGGATGAAGGATTGAAAGAGGGGGATCTCGTGTTGGTTTATACGCTAAGATAACATGCTCATAAAGTGGAAAAATGAGGATATGGACCCATGATCATTAATAGAATTTCCACGAGTGGTGCGGTTCAATTGGCCACTCTAGACAGTGACATCTTTCCAAACTATATTAGTGGTTGTCAGGTCAAGATATATCAAGAACCTCTTACAGAGGATATGCTAAGGAGACTCAACACTACTAAGAAGAAAAAACAAGAAGAGATAAGCGTTAGAGAAGAAACACAAGTAGAGGCTAGAGAGCGCATTAGGAAAAATAAGTTAAGGTTATTAGGCCTAGATGTCAATCCAGAAGCCCCTCACTAACACAAACATCAGGTGAAATAGCCTCGCGAATAGTCGATTGACATCCCTTTGTGACCATAGAGGTAGGACAAGGAAAGAATGTAAGGACTGTGAGAGCATTGATTGACTTAGGTGCAGCAACTAGTGCAGCTAGACCTTCATACTGCCAATACTTGTAATTGAACATCAATCCCATAGAAGCCTATCTCATAGGATTGGGAGGTGTAGAAACCCCTTGTTTGGGTGAGGTAGAGCTTCCCATCTATCTTCAAGATGTTCCAATGAGGGTCAAAATGCTAGTGTGTGAAAATGAGGACCTTACGGAACCACTTGTCTAGGGTCAAGATTGGATCTATGACCATGCAGCCAACTTAAAACTAAGAAGCCAACTTCTTCAAGGTATGGTTCATGAATAATGCATTACATTAGAGTTAGAAAACAGCATGCTCACAAATCATGGTGTCACACATTCTCATATATCTTCTAAGTCTAATCTTATACAAGAGGATGTTGTATGTGTCAAAAGCTCTATGATGGAGAAGGGGTCAATCATGGAAGAATAGGCTCGAAGGCGAGTGGATCTCTCTTCTTCTTCAAAGACTAATGCAGCCACAGTAGATCCACTGCAAAGGCAAGCACAACAATTCAAGACCATTGCTATATCAAATACAAAGACACCATTCAACACGAAAGCAGTTCCGTGCATGAAGCAGATATGGGTACAAAAAGGAGGACACCGGCCTTGCCCCAACACTTCCTATCCAACTTACATACACAATAACCTATACTTTCCCACATGAGAAAAGTCTCAACAATGAAGCCAAGCTGAGGCAATGGTCAGAACCAAACACCAAGCCCAAAAGTAGGCCAACGCACCTCGTCAACAAGAGTCAGAAGACCGGCAACAATGGTATGGGTATGGAAGCCAAAAGCACTAGTAGCCCATGTAGAACAAAAGAAACAACCACGTGGAATAAATAGTTTAAGAAGCCATCTGAAGATGAAGAAGCCCAAGGCGATCTCTACTTAGCCAAACATGGTTCCCAAATAGATCCCTATAAGGAAGAATGATCAATTTTCATTCAACAATCAATCGCTTACATCATTTCAAGGTCCAAGGGATACCTCCAGAAAAGACGACATCAACATCTGCAAGTAACATTGAAAGCCTCGACAAGCGAAAACCATGTGCTCCTTGCACAACCCTATCTTTTGCACCATTCAGGCCATGTATTTCCAAAGTATGCATTAATATAGGGCCACATTACACGGCCATGCATAGCCACAATTGCAAATCCGAGGCAGAAGAGCACATTGACATATGTCAACTATTTTTATTGGTACTAACATCTGTCTTCTTGTTTTGTGACCTTATTCCAAAAAACAAAGGAAAAGAGAGAGAGAGAGAGAGAGAGAGAGAGAGAGAGAGAGAGAGAGAGAGAGAGGGAGAGAGAGAGAGAGCTTGTTCCTAGGTTGGGCTCATGGAACATGAATGATTCATCCTTAGTTGAAGGTGGAACCATTAATTACTAGGCATTTATCAATTTCGATATAAGTGTGTCTCAGCTAGCAGATGATATTTTTACTACCTTAGAATGGCTTGAAGGTCTGCAACTTGAGCGATGCTTAACTACTGTATGTATGAGACCATCCAAGGAGATATCTGCAAGGGGTAGTTCTCGTACCCTACAAATCCTTGTATGTATACTGGGTGAGAAGACTCCTGCTTTGGTGAGCTAAAGAGAATATGTGAAACTAAGCTTGGTGTAGTTACCCAATGTTGTTTGTCAAGGATTATAAAGAATTTCAGTTCTCAGTATTTGGAAAATGTTGCGTTGAAGAGAGGGGACATGACCAAGGGCTCGAAGAATCGCATCAGTGAATCATCAACAAGGACATTCATCAACTATAGAAGATGCACCATTGGCCAATCACTATGTTGGGAGTGCAACACGAAGAGCAGACTCTCGATCGACCTTTCATGTTAAGAATCCTCTACTTGTGTAGCTCAGTGATGAGTAGCACCTCCTTTAATGTCAATCCGGGAAGACATGAGGATGGTATGAAGACCTCGAGCAAGTGAAGGCACAAATGTGTGAGTGAGAAGCACACAAACATGCACACACATACACACACACGCGCACACACGGCAAGAACAAAGAGAGTAAGACAATGGAATTACTTCTATTACAAAGAAGTTCTCATACAAGCTCAAAACTACAAGAAGCTAAATGAGCTCTCTAGCTCTATTTATAGTTTTTGACTAGCTTTGGCCCTGTCCAGACCTAGTGTCCGGCCTAGTTAAAAATTAGGTTCCAGGGCTTATTTGAGGGCTCAAACGAGATCTGAAAAATATGAAAATTGGCAGGCAACTACTTCTAAGGCTCCGCAAGCTCAAGGACTCCTCGCCTTGTAAAAAATAGAGCTACAAAAAGATGAAACGGTATTTACCAGGGTTTCTAGTGATGAGAATCACTTTTAAAATGATGTAAGGTTTGGAAAAATTTTAATAGGTTGCCTTAGTGCTAGATCCGCATGCATGCCCATACTTGGCTTCTTCGCATATGATGCCAACACTCTCCCCCCCTTAGCGTCTGTCGCCTCTGACAGACCTCTACTCCACGGTTTGATCAATGTACTGCTGTAGTATGTCGGTTGCCAATTCTTGTTCTTTAATTCGCAGTCCTTTGACCAGGGCTCTCTGCAGGGCCTCCCAATTAACTGCGCCCGGTAGGTCAAGTTGTGGCGTGGTGTAGAGCTCTGAATGCATTGTTTGTTTGCAGGCGAATAATTGTAGGAGATGAGTTGGGCGTGGCGCGAACACTTCTGAGTGTGCTTCCCAGAACCCCGCGGTGAACATGTCATCAAACATTTGCTTGTAGCAAGCAGGGAGATATCTTATTCGTGCATGCCACGCATAAGCCACTCTGATACTCGAGGTCGTGCTCATATCATAAAGTAAATCATAGTTACCGTTGATGAAGCCTGGAATTGGCGGCTGAATAGTACGTACATTTCGGAAAGTCTTTAACACCACTTGCATCATATCCAGTATCTTGAGCATCATCTGTGCAACGACGTCAAGCATGGGGTGGAGGCGTGGCATCCAATGTCTGATGGTAGCCATCATGTGAGCTACAGTGGGTGTGCTGGTTGGGGATGCAATGGCGGGGTAATTGAGCCATTCTTTGCAATTGGCATTGTTCTTAACTTTTATGGCAAATGCCTTCCATGATCTTCTTCGTTGCACTGGCCCGTAGCAATTGTTATACTTCAAGTGCATGGGCGCGTGATCCCATGTTCATAGCATCTCCGGATAGGTTTCCAGTAACTTTTGCCTCCAGGTGGGTTGGTATATGTTCCCTTTGTGGGCGTTCTCTGGAATGTCCTCAGGTTCAAATTGGGTAGCGAAAGTAGGGTACTTGTTGGTTTTACGTTTGATCTCAGCATTGTAGTCTGCCAACAGTACAAAGTATGGTTTATATTGTAACTCAGAGCTGGTTATCAGTCTTCTAGGGGCGAGGTGTCTGAAATATTCTGGTTGAAGTATGGATTCTTCAATAGTCCTCATGGCCAATGCTGCCTCCTGGAATGGGTTGAGGCTCATAGTTGTCTTCAAATGTTTCCTCCACTGGAATGATTACTGCTTCTTCTTCTATTGGTTGATCAGGTGGAGAAGGGGGTCTTTCATATTGTAACAACTTGATCTTTAATTCTGCCACTTGTTGTCGTAGCTCAAGTACCTCATTGGTCGTTGTTGATTCGGGCTCTGGTGAGGTGGCAGCATTGACCATCTCTGTAGGTTTTAGTGGGTGGGGTGTAGGCACTTGGGATCTTTGTAATTCCTTGACTTGGTCGGCAAGCTGATCATGTGCGTCTAAGAGGTTGGCATAGGTTTCCAATATTTGTTGTATGCTTTCTGAAGGGATGGCCCGGAAGTTAGCAGGGTCGATGGGTGCCCCTGGAGTATTTTCTATGGCGGCTTCGAGGTTGTCTTGATTTTGTTGCTGTAATCTCCTGTTTTCTTCTTTTGCAGCCGCTAGGTGGCGTCGGAGTAGAGCCATGTTTCGTTGTAATCTAGCATTACGGGCTAGCTGATCTCTGAGTTTTTCTTTCATTGCCCTAGTCGTCTCTGTATGTTTGGCTTCGAGCTCCACCTGGGATTGTTGGAGGGTGGTCACTTCATGTTGTAGTGCTGTATTACTTAGCTCCAAGGCATTGACACGTGCCTGGAGTTGAGCCGAGAGATTGCACAGCTCTGTGTTATTTTCTTCCAGTAATCTATACTCTTGCTTAAGTTGAGTGGCCGCTTCGAACATGGTGTCTAGTGCATGACTAAATGATGTGGATGCAAGGGTAGAGGTGGAAAGTGCAAAGGGTTGGGAAATGGGGAAGGGAAAAGTGGATGATGTGCCTATGAGTGAAGTGAAATGTGAGGATGTTGGAACAATTGTGGTGGTGGGTGCTCCTTTGGATGGTGAAATGTCCATGGGATCGGACGTGATGGTGTGTGACGTGTGAATCATGAACACAGGAATGGTGGGTGGTGTGTTAGTGGTTGTCGTGAATGTGGGGGAGGTGGGGTGGGAGTGGGATTTTCTCCTGTAATTCTGAATTTGCTCCACAAGGTTTGCCAAGAACGGAGGTAGGGTGACTTGTGTAGGCTCTGAGGAGGTTAGGAGTGGCCCAATGGGTTGGGGTTGGGAGAGAGGAAAAAAGTGGTGGATGTAGGTAAAGGGAAGGATGGAGAAATGGTGGTGTGTAGAACGGGTTCACTATGGGTGGATACTGGTTGTTCAGGATGGCTAGTGGTGAGGGGTTCTGAGGGCTGGATGGGAGGTGATGGTGGAGACGGTATCTGGATATGTACATCTGGTTCATCATTATTGGATGGGCTTGCCATGTGAACATCTTCCTGAGTGTTTGTAGGGAGTGAGGTAGAGACTTCCATCTGAATCATCTTTCCCCATCGTGGTCTTGTATCGATCCTTTGTTGGTCATATTGAGGGGTATTACGATATACCATGGTCCTCATGGCTTCCACTATTCCGCAGGTATCTGCTAAAAGGTTTAATGATTCCACAAATTGAGGGTCTACATTCTCCGCCTGCAACATCTGGTTCACCAGTGCTCTATTTGCGTCCTCTGACAACTTATGCCTTTTTTGCACTTGCTTGATCGTTTTGTAGAGTCAAGATGTATCTTCTACCAAAGTAGCCATGGATACAAACTCAACATCTGTGGGTAGTACAGGGGATGATGGAGTGGGTTGTACCATGCCTCTTGATTGTGGTCCTTGGAGATGGATAGTGAAAGGGGCTACTTGTTCCTCTTCTCTGAGGGAAGCTTCTGTGGTGGCCTCACGAGGGATTAGAACTTGTGAAAGCGAACCACGCATTCTTTTCGCGGGTTGAACCCCTGACTTCCGCCCCTTGAAGAATTCCAGTTGTGAGTACTTAAGGGCCCTTGCGATCGGCACATCATAGGCAAGGCATCTGTAGATAATTCTTGTAATCACATAGTAATATTCAACTCAAACTTCTTCATTTCCTCCTGGTTTGATAGAGAAGGCACCAGGAATGTGCCTGAATGATCTTTATCTCTTGTCACCTTCATTGTGGCAATCAAGTAGTAGCACCGAAGAAAATCAGGTTTAGGTAAAGCTGCACTAAAATAATCTTGCAATCCCACTTTCAACCAAATATCTTGAAGAGGAGCTGCATTCTGTAATGTTTCAAATTCTCTCGAGAAGAATTGAAATGTCCACCATACTCCTCCGAATTCCAACTTGGACTCCCATATGTGGTCCGCATCTCCCAAATCTCTTGGCATCTCGTTGAACCAATGAGAATGCCCCTTCACTCTTTCTGTTAGGCCACTTGGAGGATCCGAGATAGGAATTCTTCTCACATTCAAAAGCTCTTAAGGCCTTGCTGTCAGTGGAGCTTCCACAGGCATGGTATCCCAATTACTTTGAGTGCTAGTGCCTGCCTGGGAGCTTGTTCTTGCTGTTGTTGCCATGAGACTCCTTGCAGCAGTTGATGCTTATTTGCTAGCAGAAGAGAGGCACATTAGTGTTGCATAGGGAACAGGATGTAATAGTGTTCCCTCCACAATACTAACATAACAATCGAGATGGTTAGTGGTTAGAGGTGAAGTGTTTGTGATAGATGTGAGTGGTGGTTAGTGGTTAGTGTCATTCTAGATGCATAATTTTGGATATGCAAGGTACTCAGAATGCATCTGCTTCAGAGTGGATGGATTTACAAAATTGGGTCTGGGGGTTTGATACAGGGTTCAATTCTCCAGACTTTGTTTGAGGATTCATGGCTCCTTGAGCTGATGATGGTTAAAGGTTCATGGACTAGATTGTGCTGGATTTGGGACCTTTTGGGTACCCATTTCTAGACATTCCTAGGTTTGACCGAGTGCGTGTTAGTGTGGGATGTAATTAGAGTTCCTGAGTTGTTTGCCAAGAGGACTTGTGAGTGTTGAATTATGCTAGTGACTAGAGTTGGAGCTATTTGGGCTCATAAGCAGGCCTTGGGCACCCATATCTGTCTAGCATTGGGGCTAGCCTTCATTGACCGCTTAGGGACCCAAATAGACATGGTATGCCTAAAGTGTTGACTAGGGATATCCTTCGTTTTAGTCCTTGCCAGTGTGGCTTGCTTGATGCTCTTTTGAGACCCTGTCTTTGGGGCCGTGATTTTTTCCCCCTTGCGTATCCATATCTGTTTCATGCCACGAGGCACTTCATACTGCCAAAGTTGGTGCTCATGCTTCTTGTTCATCGCTCTCCTCAGTGTCGGGTGTTGCTGAGCCTTCCCTTTAGATTCTTCTCTGGAACAGATGGGAGTTCCTCCTTGACTTCTGTACCTTTGGCAAGAGTGAGAATCCTCTGCACCATAGAACTTTGGACAAGAATAACATTATCTTCATGTGGGTTCCTGGAGGGACCAGGAGTTGGTGCCTGTTCTAATGGTTTGAGTGCTTGATTTTCTAATTCAATCGTAAGGCGGCTTTGGCCTACCCAAGCCTGAAGAAGTCCACTTCTTATGTTGAGGTTGACTGCGTGATCATAGATCCAGTCTTGGCCTAAGACGAGAGGTTCGGTAAGATCCTCGTCTTCACACACTAGTACTTTTGCTGGCATGAGGACCTCTTGAATGTAGAGGGTAAGTTCCACCTCTCCCATGCAAGGGGTTTCAACACCTCCTAATCCTATCAGATATGCTTCTAGGGGTTTTACCTCCAATTGCAATTGTTGGCAATAAGAAAGCCGAACTGCACTAGTGGCCGCTCCTGAATCAATTAAAGCTCTCACGGTCCTTGCACTCTCTCTTTGTCCTACTTCTAGGGTCACAAAAGGTCGTCGATCAACTATCTTACGGGCCAGTTCACTTGAAGCTTCGCACATGGCCATGTGATAACCTAGAGTTTCTTGAGCGTCAGTCATGGTTTGATCCCTACCTTGCCTTCTCAATTTCATTCGTTGAATGCGTTCTAAAGCTTCAACCTGTGCTTCTTCTCAAATTCTCTTTTCCTCTTCCTTACGTTTCTTTGTAGTATTAAGTCGATTGAGCATTTCTTCAGTTACGGGTTCTTGATATAGCTTGACTCTACATTCGCTTATGTAACTTGGTAGTACGTCATCCTCTAGAATGGCTAGTTGTACTGCTCCGCTTGTGGAGATCCTATTGATAATCATTGGTCCATAGCCCCTTTTCTCTAATTCTTGTGCATGTTGCTTCAATGTGTAGACTAGGACTAGGTCTCCTGCTTTCAAGCCTTTATCCTTCACATGTGTATCAAAATACGCCTTTCTTGGCTGCATAGATTCCTGCTGCAGCTCTCAATCGTGTCTCACCTAAACGTTCGAGATCAAAGATTCTAGAGGAGAGTTCATGGCCGATCCAATCATGCTCTTGTGCTACTTTCAATGTAGGTATCAAAAAATCCAATGGTAGCACCGCATTTTGGCCAAACACCATCTGAAAGGGTGTGGCTTGGAGTACCGTTTTATAGGCAATTCAGTATGCCCAAATAGCGTGGTGTAGCTGTTTGTCCCAATCAGAGCGTTTGTTATTCACCAATTTAGTCAGCACATTGCATAAGATCTTATTTGTGCTCTCAGCCTGGCCATTAGCTTGTGGATGATAGGGGGCAAACTTCTTGTGTATCACCAAGAACCCTTGAAGAAGATTTTCAATGACTTCATTTAAGAAGTGAGTCTCTCTATCACTAACTAGCTCTATAGGTAGTCTGTATCTAGTGAACACATTTTCAAATAGGAACTTTGCTGTTGTTTGAGCATCGTTCTTCGTAGTGGCTTTCACTTCTACCCACTTGGTTAGATAGTTTGTGGCCACGATGATATACTCAGCATGTGAACCCTTAGCTGGGGGATTAATAGGTCCAACAAAGTCTATTCCCCACTTAGAGAATGCACGTCCACCCATCATAGGTTTCAATGGCATCTCATCCTTGCGTATAGGATACTGAGTCCGCTGACAAACCTCACACCTCTTAACATAGGTATGTGCATCCATGTGAAGGGTGGGCTGCAAATAGTATTGCCTTGATCACCCTATCTGGACCGAAGTGTCCTCCTGCTACACCTTGGTGAGCAGTCTCTAATATCTTGAGGTATTCGCTCTCATGGACACACAGTCTTAGGTAACCATCTTTACCACGTTTGTATAAATTATCACCAATGATTGTGTAATCCAAGGCTTCTTGTTCCAAACTTCTTTGTCTGGCCAATGTCATATCTTGAGGGAATGTTTTCGTCCTCAAGAAGGGAACTAATGGTTCACTCCAATCTAGCACTAAAGACACTCGATAAAGAGTGGCATGTTCCACTGGTGGTTAAGTGCAGCAGATTGGGCATTCCTTGCACATTCTATGGACATCAACTTCCATGGTTGGCCAATGCACTCCTAGTCTCCTCAGTGTCTGTAGGGTTTGTTGTTTTGAGTAGTGTTGTTCTAATGCACCTACATGTGCTAATTGCAACCACTTAGCGTACTCGTCCTCTTCCACACAACAGGCTAATACTCCTTGTTCCGTATGTTTGTACATACTTCCTGCCAAGATATGATACTTTTGAGCTCTTACTATCTCTCTATCTTCTGTGTGCATTACCGGGTGATTAGGACTGTATGTCAATACTGGCACTAATGGCTTAGCCCACTATGGTACAACTTCCAAATTAAACAAGTAAGCATCAGGTAGGTCATCTGACACTCCTTGTGGGGCCTCTCCTGATGTGAGCCTTGAGAGATGATCTGCTCTCAAATGAGTCTTGCCCTTTCTCACCACTACCTCAAAGTCGTATTCCATTAGTAAGAGGAACTATCTTACTAATCTGCCTATGTTGCAGGCTTGTTTACTAGGTATAGTAGAGCTTGGTGATCAGTAAAAAATTTAAGCCTATTTGCAAGCAAATAGTGTTTAAACTTTTTAACCGCGTACACCATGCCTAATCCTTCTCGTTCGGTGGTTGTGTAATTCCGTTCAGCTGCATTCAACTGTCTACTAGCATAGGCAATAGGAAGACCCATATTACCTTCACCAGTAGGTTGTGCAAGTACACATCCAATAGCATAGTTGGAGGCATCCATATGAACATGGAATGGCCTGTTCCAATCTGGTGTGGTCAAGATTGGTGCTGAACATAATCTTCCTTTAAGCTCATTGAAGGAGTTCTCACATTCATCAGTCCACTCAAAGTTAGTTAGAAGAGCATATAGAGGCTTTGCAATGACTGCATACATGTGAATGAACCGGCGGTAGTAACCACTATGCCCCATGAAGGCCTGTACCTCCTTGACATTCATTGGCCTAGGTAGTTCTGCAATGGCTCTCACTTTCTCTTCGTCAGTGGATATGCCGTTCTTTGAAACTATGTATCCTAGGATCTTGCCTTGCCTGACCATGAAAACACACTTTTCTGGGTTCAAGCAGACTTGATATTCTCTACATTTGTCAAAGATTTGCCTGAGTTCCGGTATATGAGTCTGTTTAATGTTGGAATGAGTGCATAGATCATCAACATAGACTTCCAAATTCTTCCTCAAGAACTCTTTAAACACGTGACACATCAATCTTTGAAAGGTAGCAAGTGCATTGGTAAGCCCGAATGGCATTACCCGAAAGGCAAATATGCCCCACTCTGTGGAAAAAGCCGTCTTATGCTGATCTTCTGGTGCAATGGCTACTTGATTGTAGCCAGAGAACCCATCTAGGAAGTTGTACACTTCCTTGCCTGCTACCCTTTCTAATAGATGCTCGGTGATAGGAAGTAGATAACTATCCGTGATAGTGGCTGCGTTAACCTATTTCAAGTTAATGCATACACGTAATTTACCATTCTTTTTGGGCACCACTACAATGGGGGATACCCATTGAGTATGCTCAATTTCATAGATAAATCCAGCTTCAACCAAGCGATCTATCTCTTCCTTGATCTTGGCCGCATAGTTGTCATTGTATGTGTATGGATTTTGCTTAGAGGGCCTAGCCTCTGAAGTCATGGGGATCGTATGTGAGCATATGTCAGGGTCTACACCTTTCAGGTCCTTGTAGCTCCAAGCGAATACATCTCGATACTCCCTTAGCAAAGCTATCAACTCTTGCTCTTCTTCTTCCGTCAGGTCATGTCCTATGTAGGTGCATCTTTCTTCTCCTTCTTCTACGGCTACAACTATTTTCTTAGTAGTTTCCTTGCTATCATAGGCCTCTCCTGATTGTGCCTCACGTTTAGGCATTCTTACCATGACTCTTCTATCTTCTATCTCATACTTCTTGAAATTTTCCGGCACCTCAAACAAGGACTCCTCTTCCTCCGGTGTGGCGCTCTTGGTGGTCACTTGTGTGGTTAATCTCACCACATTCATGAGCTCTTCATGTCTCTGAGGGTGAACTTCTACCTCATAGAAGTATTCTCCCTCTTATGCAAACGGTGGGTCGATGATGATTGACTCTAGGTCGGAGTCACTTGCATCCTTAAATGCATCAGGGTTAGGTTCGCATTCTTCTAACACTGCATCTCCCATGATCGGTTCTATTGAAAAGACTGAAATGTCATAGCCATCCTCATCACAGTGGGGTGTCCATTGTTCTTCATTGATGGCTACATCCATTGTTGCTAAAATTTCAGCCCAGCCATGAGGCTCAAATTCTTCGTCAGGAAAGACTACAGGTGCATAGGCTGGGTCTTGAATTGATCTATGGGTTTCTTTTGCACCTACCTCTCTGGCTTTCTCTCTCTTCTCTTCTTCTACTGATACCTTACACATCCATAAGTGAGTGTCTTCATGCATCCATGAGGATCCGGATCCTAGGGAATGCACACACTCAGTCTCATCTTTGGCTCTATGGATGGGATTCCATTGAATAGGTGGTACGTCTCTATGAGAGTAATCCTTGAGATTGACTTTGGTTGTAACACCTAGATGTTGCAAATACAAGGAATTGGTTCCCCAATCCTGTACCACTTGCAATTGCCGCATAAATGGCCTTCCCAAAATCATCTCGTAGGCTTGGTTTTTGCTAAAGTCGCATATAGCAAAAGTATGCTCAAACTCAACACCACATGTAGTGAGAGTTATTCCTTCTAGCAAGCCTAAGGGCCTTTCAATATGACCATCGGCCATCTGCAATTTCATTCTCGTTGGCCTGAGTGCTGGCTTGCCCCAACACTTCCATAAGGAAGTGGTAGCAATTGCAACTCTTGCACCTGAGTCCAAAATTGCCTTGGTTGTGTATCCCTGTTGAGTAACTGGTAGATAGGTATTTCCTTCCTCTCCTTCACTCATGTCTCCTATCTTATCCGAGGGAATTTCAGGTACTGTTCTGTGGGATCGTACCTGGGAATGAGATTTGGTTAAGTTTGGCACTTCTTTGGCTACATGTTTCCACACTTCTGGCTTAACTTTGAGTAGCTCTTCTAAAGTGAGATTGCACTACACTTTAGTGTTTTTTACTGCCTCAGTATTCCTAGGTATGATCGAATCTTCATTTCTTATCATGACCGTGGGCGCTCTCATGCATGTTGACTTAGTTTCCCATGGGCCTGTGAAATGTGGTAGCTCTTGCAAGGAATTAGACTCAAAATCTAATCTCTCATAAGATTGGGCACTCTCCTTCTCTTCATAAATAGAAGGGATGTCTTGTGGGAATTGATCATGTGCATCATCCACAAGTTCAATGGGAGGAGGGACTTCACTTTCCTTTGCCCACTTCTGTTCTTGAATCTCTCTCAAGAACTCTGGTGAGTACCTATTCATAGAAGAAGAGGTGTCGGGTTCAGTGGAGTTAGGCACATAAGCTTCCTGGGGAGGAATGCTTATTCTATCACTTGCCCTCTCCTCAGCCTGGTAGGTGGCTCCTTTTCCAGACTTTGCAAGTAGCCTTTCCAATCTATCTAATAGGCCGTCAAAATGCAATGGTGTTCTAGTGGAGCTAGAGCCATTGAACAAGCGACTAGCTTCAAACATGGATTGCGCCAATTCGACCATCTTAGCACAAAGCTTTGTTCTCTCTATTTCTAGATCGGCTCTAGGGTAACATTTGTCATGATCTGTCACGTTTGGCCCTTCCTGGATTCTGGCCTGATATGCTGTAAGCATCATATCTAGATCCTCAAAAGTGGGATCCATTAGGACTGATCCTACTCTGGGTGGTGGGTGGGTTACGTGTGGTGGATTAGAATGTTGGGGAATGGAAGGTGATGGGTTGGAGGGAGATGGAAACGGTGGTGGAGGGGTGGTGTGAGAGTGGTTTTGAGATGCGAGTTCACTTATCTTTGCTTTGGTTTCTCTCAAGCTTTCTTCAAGTTCGCTCATTTTCTGTGACCAGTGTCTTTTCATTCTTTCCCGGCTATCTCTCCAAGCTCTTGTCCTTTTCTTAGTTATACTCTCTGTCTCACTAACCTCAGAATTCTTTCCCAAGCCTACTCCTTGAGTTTGCTGCAAGGCTTGAGCTCTAGTGACCACATGCACTAGGGCAGTGGAAGTTACACTTCTTGTATAGTCTACTACTAGTCCAATGGCGTTGATAGGAGTGATTTTTGGCAGGTTATTGGGATTCTTCGGACAATCTCGTAAGAGATGCTCTTTTTCGCAATCTTGACAGAAGCCTTGAATTGTCACTGGTTGGGGTTGCGTAGGGGCAGGCAGTGGAAAATCACGTATGAGGTGATCTCCCTGATATCTGAAGCAAGGTCCTCTAGGAAATGGTGGTCGTACCTGCCTAGGTTGAGTCCTAGAGTTGGGGTTTGTGTACATAACATTAGCATACTCAGGCTCCCCACTATTTTCACTTGGGTCTTCATAATAGTATGAATCGTTATGCTCGGGTGACTGCATGTAGTAAGCCTGTGGGCTATCAATATGTGTGGAGTCAAAACTATGGTCACTGGGATCACTGTCTGATAGCAAAGGTGTGACTGGGACTATGGCTCTATTCAGATTTTCTTCAGCAGATGCATATTTCACTAGGATCACATTGGTTGGAGCAGGGGGTTGTTGCGCAAGGACTGGTTGAGGTCTCTGTTGCCCTTGATAAGGTGGCTGATAAGATTGTTGTGGTTTGCCATATTGTTGTGGTGGGTATTGATTCTAGTATCTACCCTGTTGTGGATATGGCTAAGGGTAATTTTTCCTGACAGTTTGTTTGTTATAAGGGCATTCTTGTGCGGTGTGGTTGGTGTACCTTCGCTCTATGGTGTAGTAATGGCTACTAGGATTCACTTGGGGTTGGGCCATAATAGGACAAACACTTGCCATATGGTCACCTCCACACGTATAGCACCTCTTGACTGGGGCAAATCTTGGAATTTGTTTGCTAGAGACACCTAATTTTTGAGCTACCTTCTCTGCAAGTTCCTCAATGGATGTGGATTGACTAGATGTGAGGCTACTAGAGCTATCCGAATCCTTATAGATTTAGTTCTAACTCCTCGCCTAGATTATCCTCAATGTCTATGCACATGCGCACACACTCTTCTATAGTTCTGGGATCCTTCAGATACACATATGACCTGAGCTTGGTGCTCAACAATCCATCTAAGAACAAAGCCACTTGCTTGGCTGGTGTGGGTAACTCAGGCATTGGGCACCTCTCTAGGTATTGCCTAAACCGTCTTCCTGCAAGTCTAACCGTCTCTTGGGGTGTTTGCCTAAAACTATGAATCAGGGAGGAGGTATTATGCCGTATGCCACTCTTAGAGAACTTAGTGACGAAAGCCTCTAAAAGTTGGTCTATGCTCCTAAACTGCCTCTCATTCAGGGGTTGAAACCATGTAAGGGCAGTGTTCCTGAGGGTTAGACCAAAAGCATTGTATTGCGTGAATAGGTCCTCAACCTGTTCAGCTCTCAAGACTTGCCTAAATTATGCCACATGGTCGTATGGGTCTCTAGTGCCATCGAAGTAATTCTTCATGGACTTCACCAGTTGAGTTGGCCTTAGGGTCCTAGTGTGTTCTCTAGGCCTTGGCAAAGTGAAATCATCGGCATTTCTCTAGTTCCTTGGGGCTCCAGGTCTCTCGGTTTCTTCTCTATCTATCCCTGTTCTCCTCCTTTTTGTTCCCAGGGAGTTGGCAAAGCTTACCTCAGGTCTGTCTCTACTTCTATCTCTTTGAGCTCCATGAGCTTGGGAGGTCGCAGCTCCTTGGTGGCTGTAGGACACATTGGACCGAGGTTGGCGAAAAACAAATTCACCCTTCCATGTGTAGGCATGTCTTCCATGCTCAGTGACCATGAAGATCCTTTCTGATGTATTGTCTAGGTAGGTTACTTTGCCTGGGCTATCAGGGTCTTTAAACTCATAGATTGTGAGAGCACCTACTTTGTGAGGCAGGGCAGGCTTATATCTCCAACAGGCCTCATCGGTTTCTCGGTTTAAAAGCAAATCTATGCTTTTATTATCCTGAAGGATCCACTCTGGAGTCATGATCCTGGTGAAGACTGATTTACCACGGGGAGTCCTCGACTCTCTCTCTACATTCCCTTGCTCTATATCACCCATGTCGGTCTCTGCGATCACATTCCCAAACTCATCTGTTCTATCTGGAAGGGTGGTGACTACATAAATAGTCCCTTCTTTATCTAGGTATGCTCCATTCTCGAACTTGACTACCTGGTGTTCTAGTCCATGGGGTTGATCGGGGTTCTTAATCTGGACCAGAGATCTTCTCAGGCCATCTTCGTAGATGCGAGCACCTAGACGATTAGTCCTAATGTATTCCAATTGAGTCTTGTAAGGTCCTTCTG
This sequence comes from Ceratopteris richardii, assembly GCA_020310875.1. Lineage (NCBI taxonomy): Eukaryota > Viridiplantae > Streptophyta > Polypodiopsida > Polypodiales > Pteridaceae > Ceratopteris > Ceratopteris richardii. Next base: position 5,451,698 of record CM035426.1, read on the forward strand.
GTTTTTCTAGATACGCCACCCCTAAACTACCTATTGGTCTCTCCATGTTATAGGACATCTCAGAATCACTTGTTTCTGATCTGGGAGTGTATGGGTAATCACTCAATTGGTGGGCCCAAGACCTAGCAGTGTGATTGACACTAGCAAAGGAGGGTTGAGAGAACTTCCAACCTTAATTCACTTGTTGACCAGACTGCTACACAAGCCTAGGAAACCTTCTCCCAAGCTTGGTACTCACCCTTGCTAGATTGCTTTGAATTGCCTTGCTTGCACACAATGTTCCTGCAAAAGTTCACAAGTTAATCTAGCTCCTTTACCACAATGGATTGAAAGACACACATCAACAATTACTGGCCCCCCTTGGACTAACTCACTGCACCCCCAAAATCTTATGACCACCTAGTCCCACTTAAAGGTCAACTTAAAAATACATGTTCTAAAACTCCGCGTATGATTCTTACAAGCTTTCCAATGAGACCAAAATCAACCGGAGTTCATATGGTGAAGTTATGACCATTCAGGCAGTTAGGGGTCAAAATAGGCTCTCAGGGTTCAGGAAATTCCTTCCTGATTTCTAGGTATTTTTCCCACTTCTAAAACTCTAATATCATCCCAATGTGTCCAAAATTAAGCCCTAAAAGTACCTCAACACACGCAATTAATTCACCCTAAAAATTCATGCGTTAAGCCCGTGTATCACGATAGGTCGGGTCGAGGTGTCGCGATAGGTGGAGGTGTCGCGATAGGTCGGGGTGTCGCGATACTTGGGAGTGTCGCGATAGGTCGAGGTGTCGCGATACTTGGGAGTGTCGCGATAGGTCCGAGTGTCGCGATACTTGGGAGTGTCACGATAGGTGGAGGTGTCACGATAGGTCGAGGTGTCGCGATACTTGGGAGTGTCGCGATACTTCAAGGTGTCGCGATAGGTCCCGGTATCGCGATAGGTCCAGGTGTCGCGATAGGTCGAGGTGTCGCGATACTTGGGAGTGTCGGATACTTGGGAGTGTCGTGATACTTCGAGGTGTCGTGATAGGTCGGGATGTGGTGAATTTTTCTGTTTTGTCTAGTGATCCTAGGAGCTCTCGGCCTGCGCAGTGTCGTGGTGCACTCAGAATCGTGATTGGGTCAACTTTTTGGTGTGTCGCGATAGCTTGAGCTTGATGCCTCGGGGCCTGTGTAGAGAAAATCCGTACCTGCTGAGCTTGCTGGAGATGAGGATGAAGCTGAAACCTGCAAGAAACATGCAAAAGCACACAAAAACAAGAACACACACTCACTCTCTCTCAAACTCGCACAAAGCAAATGAGGAGAATGACAAGGAAGAGGGAATATGTAGTGGAGAAGGAGGTGGAGATGGAGATGGAGATGGAGATGGAGATGGAGAAGAAAACAAGAAATTTACCTACTACTTACCATTCCAACGCGTCCTCTCTATGTCTTACCATCACACGCTCGTCCTCAAAGCTCGAATTCCCCGGCAATGGCGCCAAAATTTGGTGTAGCTCAGTGATGAGTAGCACCTCCTTTAATGTCAATCCAGGAAGACATGAGGATGGTATGAAGACCTCGAGCAAGTGAAGGCACAAATGTGTGAGTGAGAAGCACACAAAAATGCACACACATACACAGACACACGCACACACGGCAAGAACAAAGAGAGTAAGACAATGGAATTACTTCTATTACAAACAAGTTCTCATACAATCTCAAAACTACAAGAAGCTCTCTCAAAAATGAGCTCTGTAGCTCTATTTATAGTTTTTGACTAGCTTTCGCCCTGTCCAGACCTAGTGTCCGGCCTAGTTAAAAATTAGGTTCCAGGGCTTATTTGAGGGCTCAAACGAGATCTGAAAAATATGAAAATTGGCAGGCAACTACTTCTAAGGCTCCCCAAGCTCGAGGACTCCTCGGTTTGTACAAAATGGAGCTACAAAAAGATGAAACGGTATTTACCAGGGTTTCTAGTGATGAGAATCACTTTTAAAATGATGTAAGGTTTGGAAAAATTTTAATAGGTTGCCTTAGTGCTAGATCCGCATGCATGCCCATACTTGGCTTCTTCCCATATGATGCCAACAAGTTGGTTATCACAGCAACACTGACATATCAAGAAACCTCTTCATCAACGTACCCTTGAGCAATTCCCTCAAGACCTAATTTTTTGCACCATGTTTCTTTTAATGCATTCCCCAAGTAAGCATGCATAGGGCTACATTACAAGGCCGTGCACAAGGCACATATTATCCTCAACCCATGCACGAAGACACTTACCCATCATTCATTATGGGCTATGAGTACTTGGCATGATTTCTATGAACATCATCTTTGGAAGATCTAGAGGACATCAATGGAGGCTCACAATGACACATTCATGCTGGAATCCAAGGAAGATGCACATAGCAAGGGACTAAAACTTGCAAAGTCTCGCGGTGAAGAATGAAGAATCGGACAACCAACCCTGCCACATTTGGAAGTTAGACAACTCTTGTTCATACAGAAGGGACACTACCTCTCAAAAGCGCTACATAGAACAACCACTACAACAAAGGTTTGTCAGGGATGACAGACTCGAGAGAGGGGGAGTGTTGGAACTCAAGGTCAAGCATCAAAACACATCAAAGAGATGGGCCCACAAGAAGAGAGAGCAAGTAGGGAGCTCCAAGATGTGTATGTCAAATTTTCAAAGGAAACCCTACAGAAACAGTGATTTTGATCACTAAAATCCATTGTAAATACCATTTCATATTTTTGTAACTCTATTTTGGTCAAGCCGAGGCATCCTCCCAATTGAGGAGTATTAGAAGTATCATACAACCAATTCTCATAATTTTTAGACTCCATTTAAGCCCTCAAATAAGCCCTGAAACCTAGTTTTTAACTAGGCCGAATACTAGGTCTCGACATGGTGAAAACTAGTCCAGAAACTATAAAAAGACCTAGAGAGCTCATTTTTGGGGTTGGCTTGTTAGAGAGTTAGCTTGTTAGATATTGGAGATCTTGTATTAAATTTCTCTTGTAATCGAAATCCTTCCATTGTTGCACTCTTTGCTCTTACCTTGCACATGTGTGTGTATGTGTGTGCATGCTTGTGTGATTTAACTCACGCACTTGTGCCTTCACTCGTTCATGGTCTTCATACTAGTTCTCACATCGTTGCGGATTGACAAGTAAAGGAGGTGGTGCTTACGCTTGAGCTACAAAGACCACAACAACTATACAAATGATCAAGCTCAAGATGATACACTCATTCTCATGAATATGACTATGAAGGATGATAATTGTGATGATCATATCTTTTATATAAACTCAAGATGCTCAAATCATATGGCAAGAGTTGTGGCTCTACTCTATGACTTGGAAGACCCAAAGAACAAACATGAAGTCCAAATAGGAGATGACACAAGACATCCAGTTGAGAAGATAGGTAATGTGAAGACTTCAAATGGTAACATGAACTTACTATGGAGAGTACTTTATGTACCCATCATTACCAAAAACCTTATCAGTGTAGGTCAGATTTTTGAGAAAGGCTTGCTAGTTAGGTTTACCAAGCATGGAGCATATCCACATTAGGGATTCAAGAAGATAGAAAAAGGAGAAAATATAGGTCGATTGTTAACGTCTCAACTCCAAGACACTAAGAATATTGCCTCGTTAAACTATGGAACCCAAAATCTATGAGAGTTAGAGATTTGGCACAAGAGGTTAGCTCAAATTGTAGAAAGAGTCCTCAAACAAATCAATAGAGATCATAGTTCTGAATAGATGATGGGGTATAGTATGAGTGGGTGTTTTCTAGAACCTTCTCTACACCAGCCAATATAACTTCAAGAATGCCTAATTTACTTTTGTAGATTGCAAAATATGCATAAAACCCAATAAGTATTTGCGAACATCATACAAAAATGATTGCATCAAAATAGATAGCTTGCACTTTCACATGTTTTGAAGAAACCTTCTATTTTGGGATGTGAAGGTCATCGAAAAATGCTGAGAGCTCAGAACTTGGTATGAATTGACCAGAGATCTTTTGCGCACATCTAAGTCGAGTGTCTAGATAGCTAACGCAATTGATTTGATGAATTTAGTTAGACTCTATAGTATGAAATAAGGTTAGCAAGTATGGGGTGTCACCCTGACTTTTTAGGAACAAGATGAAGTGTAAATAGAGTCACCTTCAAATCTTAAATTGTTTACTTTGAAGTTGAAGACACAAGGAACATAACACTATTCAGTTATAGAGACCAAACCCTATCTGAGTTGGAAATATGGAACAAGAGGCTAGGACACATAGCAGAGAGAACTCTGAAGCAAATTTGCGGGGATCAAAGTGTGCTTGGCATTCCTAATGTGACCAAGCAGTGCATGATTTACAAATGTGGAGCTTTTCAATTGGTCAAAGCTCACAAGCAACCATTCAAGAGGAAAGGATACATCCATAAAGATTATTTGGAGCTTGTACACACTGATGTGTGGGGTCCTAACAAAGATCCATCCATCTCAGGTTCAAAGTACTATGTCTCTTTCATTGATGATTATAGTAGGTGGACGATTCTCTATTTTACGAAGCATAAGGATGAGGTGTTTACATGTTTCAAGAAATATTTGGCACTAGTTGAAAACCAAACAAGAAGGATCTTGAAAAGAATCAGGTCTCATGGAGGTGGTAAGTATTTTTCACATGATTTTGATCTATTTCTACAGGACAGAAGCATAAAGAGGGAAGTAACAACCAGGTATACTCCTGAATTGAATGGAGTGGCAAAGAGAAGGAATAGGTTAATTGTTGAGGCAGCTAGATCTATGTTAAATGAGAAAAAAATACCTAATTATTTATGGGCAAAGGCCGTTTCTACAGCTACCTATTTGGTTAACAGGCTTCCATCCAAGTGATTGGATGGTATAACACCATATGAAGCTTGGAATGGCATGAGACCCTCATTGAATCATTGCAAGATATTTGCGTGCATTGCCTATGCACACATCCCATCACAAATCAGAGGGAAACTTGATGCTAAGGCTGAGAAGTGCATATTCATAAGGTGTGATCATAATAAAAAGGGATATAGACTTTATAATCCCACTAAAAAGGCATTCATAGTTAGTAGGGATGTAGTCTTTGAGGAGAATAATTCTTGGTTTGATGATGATTGCAGGAGAGTCAAATTACCATAGGATTTGGAAAATGATTTTCCAACCCTAACTCATGGACACCAACACCAAGCAGAGGATATCAACTCAAAAGATGACGAGCAGATTGATTTCAAAGCTTGGAAGTCAAGAGGCACATTCAAATACAAGCAACTAGAGGATCTACCGCTGGATTCCAATCAAGCTTTAAGAAGATCACAAAGAGAAAGTAAGAAGCCCATTAGGTATGGATATGATACATCCTTAGTCACAAAGCACTCTGTATACATCACTAAAGTTTCAATGGCAGAGGAGCCTTCTTCATTTGAACAGGCTAAGAAGAAGAAAGAATGGAGAGAAGCCATGCAAGAGGAAGTGGAAGCATTGCAAGAAAACCACACTTGGGACCTAGTTCCCAAGGAGCCAAATATGAAGGTAATTGGTTCAAGATGGATATAAAAACTTAAAAAGAACTGTGATGGTTCTATAAACAGGTACAACACAAGATTAATGGCAAATGGAGTAGATATGAAGAAACATTTTCACTTGTGGCAAAGATGCCAACAATCAGGATATTGGTAAGTCTTGCTACATCAAAAATTGGAATTTATATCAATTAGATGTCAAGAATGCTTTTTTAAATGGTTGGATATCAAAAGAATTATATATGGCACAACCACCAGGTTTTGAAGATGAAAAAAAAGAAGGATACATATGCAAGCTTAGAAAAGCACTCTATGGTCTCATGCAAGCTCCTAGAGTTTGGAACCATAGACTTGTTACCTATTTGCAGGATCAAGGTTTTGTGGCAAGCAAGGAAGACTCTTCTTTATTTGTGAAGAAGAATAAATCAAAGGTCATCTACTTGTGTGTTTATTTAGATGATATCATTATTACACATAATGATTCTGATTGTATCAAGAAAATCAAGGCTCAATTGATGAAGGAGTTCAAATCAATGATCAAGAGTTGTTAACCTATTTCCTTGGCTTAGAACTTGTGTATACAGATTCTAATATATTCATCACACAAAGAAAGTACATAACTGATATGTTGGTAAAGTTTAAGATAGAAAACAGTAAAGTTGTAGGTATTCCTATGAAGATCAATCATAAATTAAGTACACATGAAGGTCAACCACGATGATATTACAGGGTATCAACAACTTGTGGGTAGTCTTAATTATGCTACATTGACAAGAGTGGATATTGCATATGTTGTGAGCACATTGAGTCGATTCATGCATGTACCAAGGAAGCCACACATGGAAGCTACAAAGAGGGTGCTTAAGGACCTAAAGGGTACAATGAATGAGGGATTATTCTATCCCTTCACTTCTGACATAGATATAATGTTATATTCTGATGTAGATAGGGCTGGCTCCAGGGATAATAGGAGGAGCACTTTATGGTACCTATCTTTTGCAAGTTCAAAAATCATATCATGGTCATCCAAGAAGCAAACAAATGTGGCCTTATCTTTCACAGAAGCAAAATATAAAGTTTTGGCAAATGCAACTCAAGAAGCTATGTGGCTTAAGCAAGTGTATGTGGATTTGGAGATACACTCCTACACTCAAATTATATTTGGAGATAATACAAGTTCAATTCAGTTGGATGCTAATCCTATGTACCATGCTAGGACTAAGTACATTCAAGTGCACTATCATTATGTTAGGGAGAAATTTCTAAGCAAGGATATTTAGTTAGCATATGTATCCACTCATTTGCAATGTGCATATTTACTCACTAAAACATTGGATGGAACAAAGATGAACAGGTTCAAATTGATGATTGGGCTGCAAGAGATCAAGGAACAATGAAGATCATGCATGTTCGGCTTGAGTGGGAGCTGTTGGTGCAATTAATCCTAAGCCTACACACTTGATCACTTCACATAATCTTGATGTATTAGCATATCACTTGGGAATCTCATATGTACAACCTCTTGTAACTTTAAGGTTACAATTGCTCATTGTAAAAAGGTCAATGAACCCATGAGGAGTTAGGAAGCAAAGAATCTCATAATTTTTGGTAGCCGAGTCAAGAGAGAATCAATCCTATACTTTAGGATGTACTTTATTGGTAAAGATTTGAATTCAAATTCAAATCCTTGGCTCCAACAAAAAGCTATAAAACATGAGAAGAAAATCATGTGTGTAATCTCGAGGTAGAGAGATCATTTCCATGCACCTTCATTGAGAAGAGGAGCTCATACCATGGCTCACTCATTGAGCAATGCCTTATTGACAATGACCTTTGTAATTTTATATGATTTAGTCGATACATGTTCATTACTTCCTACTCTCATATCTCTATCACACTCTATCAAAATAGTGATCTTGTCTGAGCTGATTTTCAGTGTATACAACATCATTTTGCATGTTTAAAGCATGAAATCTTCAGCATACTCTTTACTTTACTCCTAAAAAGTTTCATCTATAATGGTTCACACGATCATCAAATATTAAGAAAACATTGCACATTGGTTTGTGATTGTCAAGGCCCATAAAATTCGGGGTGTATGTTCAACTTGATAAACATAATTCTCTGCATATACTTCATCATTTTGGATGATTCCACTCATGAATGGTAGCTCGTTAAGCTAATTGTAGTTCCCCAAAAGGAAATTTACTAATTGTTTCCATACTCAAAGAATTGAATAAGATACTGAGTAGGTGTCTCAACCAAAATAGCAAGTTTTGTGCATTGGATCATATTCCTACCTATCTGTTTTGATTCTATCTTTTGTGCATCATCTTCCAAGCAACATATATGAAGATTTATGCTTATTAGCAAGTTAAAGAGGCCCACAACACTCTCTAGCCATCACTTATAGCAGGTGTAAACCAGGTTTTAACTACACCAACTCATCTCTTGTGATTATCCATCATCTCCTCCAACAGTTTATTCATTAGTTTCTCATTTAGGTTAATCAAAATTTGGGTTTGTTGTAAAAGAGTTCTAAACTGTTCATATTCTCCATATTCACACACACACACACACACTTCATTCCTCTTATGAACATAATTTCTTGTATCTAGTTCCTATTTTGCCTAGATTAAGATCTTGTAATTTTGTATCATATTCATACATTGTAACTTTACATTTGAATATAAGATAGTGTAGGTGAGCATCACAGTTTACTGTTACAATTTTAAAGATCTTCTCTATCTCTCTATCCCTCACTCATCATCTTTTTTATTATTAATGTGTGTATGCTAAGGTTCATGTGTTGGAAGCTCTTGTAAACCTCTAGTTTATTGTTATTGAGGCCCACCCCATTTCCAACATTTGGTATTAGAGCATAGTTCACATACACCCTTAACAAGATGAGTGCCTATAGACTTGAGAATCAAGAAACACTTGAAGGAATGTCTAATTATCCAATGTGGAGATGTATGATGATGATGTATAAGTATCAAAGGACTTAAGGAATATTGTCAGTGACACTTGTTCAAGGCCAAGACAAGTCGGAGAAGAGGCTACTTCATCTTCTAGAAGAACCCCTATTCCTATTTCTACTGAACAAGAGGTTAGTGTAGAAGAAGGAACCGCTTCATCATCAGGAGTTAGTGGTACTACTACTAGATTATTTCCTATAGAAGAGCAATCTAGGTGGGATTCTAGGGATGCACAAGCACTTTCATATATTGCTATGGGAGTAAGGAGGCATATTATACCCCAAATCCCGTGTTGTAGAAACTCTCATCAGGCTTGGTTGGACTTAATAAATCTCTATCAGAGTAGAAACCATGCTAGGAAAGCTAACCTAAGGATACAACTAGCCAACTCAAGGATGAAAGTTGGTGCATCAGTTCAATAACATATTTTGAAGCTAAAAGATTTACTAGATCAGTTACTCAAGGTTGTAGTAAATATTTCAGATAAAGAGATCATAAATATACTTCTAAACTCACTTCTACATATCATGATTTTGTTACTTCTTTATCTATCTCTAAAAGAGATAGAGGACTTTCATTAGACGACCTATAGTTTCTATTACTTCAAGATGAAGATCAACAAGAGGGCATGGAAGAGAATGATGAATACATGTTATCATCATCAAAGGGAAAGAAGAAGAAGGAGACAAAGAAGGAGAAGAAGAGTCAACAATACAAGAAGGAAAGTAAGTCTTATAATCCTAAATATTCTCCTAATACTTCTTGTACACCCAAAGAAACGTTTTGAACTACATCTGATTCAAAGAAAGGAGTATGCCATTATTGTAAGAAACTAGGTCATTTCATAGTAGAATGCGAAATAAGGATTTTTAATGAGAAGAAGAAAGCATCAGGTAATAGTGTTGAAGATGATCCCAAACCTAAATCTTCAAAGCAAGAATCTTATGCATGTGTTAGTATTGAAGAAATATATTTTGATAAGAAAACGCTAAATGGAATCTCAAATAATCGTGAGATTATTGATTCTAGAGCTACTAAGCATATGACAACTTATAGAAAGGTATTTTATTCCCTTTCTAACTCTTCAACTAAAAGAGTGACCATTGCAGATGGTCATGATTTGAATGTTGTAATTGTGGGAGAAGTGCACCTAAATTCAAGAGCAGGTGGAAATTTCACAATTTCCTATGCTTTTTATGTTCCAAACATGAGGAAGAATTTTTTTTCTATCTCTACTTTCTTATAAGATAGTTATAAATTTAGAAGACATATATCCCCCCCCCCTCGATCATAACGAAGGGTGCCCATTTATCATGCTGACATATTTTTAGCCAAAATCAAAAACTGTTTGAAGCACATAACCACTTCGGACTTTTCTTTGAGTGGATATACCCATGCATGCCTAGAAAAATCATCAATTAAAGTCATGAAGTAAAGATAGTCTCCAAAACAAGGTGTCTCCATAGAACCACAGACATCACTATGTTGGAGTTTATTGACCTCCAAAATATAGCTGGAAGTAGGTGGAACCCCCTAGGAACAAGTTGACCTTCTCGCAAACTCCATCATAGAAAACCAGTCATGCTTGTAGAGCTTACTGTTCTCTATTGGCTTAGAATTTTTTAAAGTTGTTTTAACCATATATACTAGAGACCAAGAGATTTCCAATGAGCCAAAGAACACTCATATTGGATAAATACACAAGGAGGTATGACCTCTGCAAGTCTGAGGTTTAATGGAGACCTTCAGCAAGGGTGAAACCCGAGAACCCACACTACTTGTAGAGAGAACTACTCTCAGTTCACAAACCCAATAATTATGCAAATTGATAATATGAAAGTAGACAGTAAGAGCTTTCAAATGAGCTATCAAACATGTAATGTGGATATATAATGAGGGAGATACAAGCTCTGCAATCTCTGCATACAATACTATATCAGCGTAGAGATACACATATGACTCTCTTGGACATCCCAAAAGATCACGACTTCTCTCCTCTTTTCATAGCATGGGGAACTAATATAAAACCTTCCTAATACATCTAAATTCGTGGTAGACACTTGGGTGGAGATATTACATGACTCAATTGCTCAAATAAGCAAAGTATTGATGGACTTTGAGAACTAGCCACATCGACCTTCCACTAGGACACCACTGGAGCTCCCTTGTGACTCACTAATTTGACTCACCATGTTCTAGAACTCATGTGGTATTTTGGCTATATTTTATGAATAATATGAGCCTTCATGAAGTATTTGAAGACTTCCAAAAGGTATTTACATAATTTGAAACTTGTACCCTACATAAAACAAATGTTCGCAACATTCTCCCCCTCAAGTTTCAAAGGGTATTTCCTTCATGCCAAGAATATAGTTGAATCTTGGAAGCTTTTGTCCATCCAAGGATTTAGTGAAGATATCTTCAACTTGATCCTTTTTTCCCACAAAAGAAACTTGTACTTCATTGTTTATGGCCTTCTCTCGAACATAATGATAGTGTACTTCTATATGCTTTGTTCTAGCATGAAAAATAGGATTTGAGGTCATATGAATGCTGCTCAAGTTATCCCCATCTATCAGTGGTACATCAACCTGCACACTCAAGTCATGAAAAAACTTTTTAAACCACATAACCTCAGTAATAGCCAATGCTAAACCTCTATACTCAGCCTCTGTAGAGGATAAAGCAACTGTAGGCTGTTTCTTTGAACTCCATGTAAATGTCTTGTTTCCTGCAATTACCACATATCCACTTGTGGATCTTCTGTCATCTTTGTTTCCAGCCCAATCTGCATCATTGAAGACTTTAAGAGTTAGATCAGCATCATGTCTATAGAATAATCCTTCGTTCATGGTACCTTTCAAATACCTAAGCACTCTTTTTGCTGCATGCATATGAGGTACTCTAGGTTCATGCATAAATTGTGACAATACTCCCACTGCATAGCATATATCAAGTCTAGTTTTTGTTGCATAAATTAAAGATCCTACCATGGATCTATATGCATTCATATCATGCAACTCATCACCTTCCTTTGCACTCAACTTTACATTACATTCCATTGGAGTAGAAACAAATTTACATTCTTGCATACCAAACCTTTTCAACATATCACATATATACTTTCTCTGTATCAACCACATACCTTCATCGCCATACACAATTTCAATCCCAAGAAAGTATCTAAGCAAACCAAGATCTGAAATTTTAAATTCCTTTCCCAAATTACCTTTTATCTCTTGAATTGCTTTTGCATCATTCCCTGTAATCAACAAGGCATCCACATAAACGCATACATAGACACACATGTCATCTACATGTTTTACATAAAGTGAAGGATCAGCATGACTCGCTGTGTATCCTTGCAACATAAGATACTTTACCAACCTTGCATTCCATGCCCTTGGTGCCTGTGTAAGACCATACAATGCCTTCTTTAACCTGCATACATGATTAGGACATCTTGCATCCACATAACCATCTGGTTGTGACATATACACTTCTTCATTTAACTCACCATTAAGAAAGGCATTCTTTATATCAAGTTGATATATATTCCACCTTTTACTTGCAGCTAAAGCCAACAAAGTTCTCATCGTTGCCATGTTTGCTACTGGACTAAATGTTTCCTCATAGTCCAGTCCTTGAGTTTGATTATATCCTTTTGCTACAAGTCTAGCCTTATATCTTGACACACTACCATCACTATTTCTTTTTATCTTAAAAACCCACTTGCAACCAATTACCTTTTGTTTTGGTGTCTTTGGAACTAAATTCCAAGCCTTGTTATCCTGTAGTGCTTCCATTTCTTCTCTCATTGCTTTCTCCCACTTTTCATCTCCTTTTGCCTCATCATAACATGTGGGTTCATTTTCCTGCTCAACTTTTGTCATAAAAGCATAATGAGTATTCATGAAAGATTCATAAGTATACCTTTGAGGTTGCTTACTCACTCTTGAAGTTCTTCTTACCTCCAATGTAGATGCTCTTCCTTTCTTATTAGGAACCTTTGATGATTCTCCATACTCACATACATCACTAATTTCCTCTCCTTCATCATTAACTTCAAGAAGTTTGAGTTTACCTTTACTTCTAACACTTGGAGGTGACTCTTGCCTTAATCTTCCATTGAAAGGTAGCTCTCTTTCTTCATCCAAACCACTTTTCTCATCACTTAAACTTCTTGTGGGCTGAGGTAAGCACTCATCTCCTTCACCTGTATCTTCTTGATCTCCATTTATGACCTGCAAACTTCTCTTATCTACATACCATGAAAGTGATTCATCAAAATTTACATCTCTTGAAACAACCACCTTATTGGTATGAGGATTATAACATCTATATCCTCTTTGAGTATCTCCATAACCAATAAATATACACTTTTCTGATTTCACATCAAGTTTTGATCTCACTTCACTAGGTACATGTACATAACATACACAACCAAATACTTTCAAATGACTTACACTTGGTTTCCTTCCAGGCCATACCTCATATGATGTCAAATGATGAACTCCAGTAGTAGGTACTCTATTCATAATGTACACACTTGTGCTAACAGCTTCAGCCCAAAAAGAATTAGGCAAACACATATAATTTAGCATGCTTCTAGACGCTTCTGCTATGATTCTGTTTCTTCTTTCTGCGACTCCATTTTGTTGTGGAGTATACCTGCATGTAACTTCTCTTTTGATACCTTCACCATACAAAAAATCAGTAAAATCTTGAGAGAAATACTCTCTCCCTCATCGGATCTTAGCTTCTTAACATATCTTCCTGTTTGCTTCTTGACAAATGATTTAAAATTTTTGAAACAATCCAAGACCTCACTCTTATGTTTAATTAAATACACAAATGTCATTCTAATATGATCATCAATGAATGATACATAGTACTTATTACCAGCCAAGGATGCTTCTTTAGTAGGACCCCATACGTTCGTGTGTATAAGGTCTAGCAATCCACTGCTTACATAGCTTGAATGCTTGAAAGGCTTTCTACTCTGCTTACACATTTGACATGCTTCACAAAGATGCACCATATGTTGCTTAGTAAGATCAGGTAATCCTTCAATAATCCTCTTCTTTGATAGCTACTTTAACCTGTGTACATTCATGTGTCCAATCCTTTTGTGCCATAGATCAAGCTCTGCTATTCGATGCATACGATAAGAGAAATAGTTTGTATGATTTGGGTTTACCTTGAATGTAAACAATCTACCTTGTTTTTTACCTCTAGCAATTAACCTCCTTTGCTTTGGATCCTCAATGAAGCAACCTGCATGATTAAATCTTATTTCCAAACCTTTTTCTACCATTTGCCCAACTGACATCAAATTCTTAGTGATCGTTGGCACATAAAGTACATCCTTTAAGCAATTTGTCTTGCTCTTATCCTGCATAACAACATCTCCAACCTACATAATCTTGTGTGTTGTATCATCTCCTGTTTCAACATGACCTTTACATGAAGGATTATGCATATTAGAAAACCATGAAGCATCATGTGACATATGGTTAGAGCAACCACTATCTACATACCATACATCACTATTGCAATTCATCTTAGTTTCTACATTCATCATAAGAAGAGAATCATAATCATCACTTTTACCTTCAACTGCATAATTTCCTTGCTGTTTACCTCTTCTTGAATAGCCTCCTCTTCGATTACCACCTTGATTCTTTTCATTTTGATAACAATCTTTGGCATAGTGTCCATACCTTCCACATATATAGCAATTGTTCTTATCTTCACTCCTTTGTCTTTGATTGTAGTTGTAGTAGCCTCTCGTACCTCTAGCGCTTGATCTTCCTCTTCCTCTTGTGTTGAAGAAGCCACTTGAAGTCCCTTGATCATCGCTCCTTCTTCCTCGACCTCTATTTGAACCTCTTCTACCTCTGTTTCCACCTCTTGATGATCCTACATAAAGAGCTTGTCCTTGAGATCCTTTTTGATTTGAAGTAGAACCATTTAGATTCATCTCCTCCGTGACCATGAGAGCAACAAGCTGATCAAAGTCTGGTAATTCTCCTCTAACATAAATTGAAGTAATGAATGGTTTCCATCTCTCATCATCCTTGAGTCCGTTGAGAGTATGTGCAACCAAGTCGTCGTCCTCCACATGAGCTTGAATTGATCCTAGTTGATCTGCAATCTCTTTAACCTTCAACAAGTAATCATTGACCGATGTCCTTGTATCTTTCTTTATGTTATTCAACTCATTTTTGTGTTGAATCTTCCTTGCTCTTGTACCTGTAGCATACAACCTTTCCAATGCAAGCCAAACATCTTTACTTGTGTCTAGATCTTGTATGTGTCCTACCATTGAATCTTGAATATTTTGTGATAAATGAATATAACCCTTTTGTCTCTTTCATTCCAAAGTCTAAACTCCCTCAATTGTTGCTGATTTGGATCCTCTCGTAATATAGGTTTGATATCCGTTCCATCAATCAAACCATACAAGCCTCTACCTTGCAAGTATGCTGTGATTCTAAATCGCTATGCTTGATAGTTGTTCTTATCAAGCTTCTCTATTTGTGCATGTTGATCGCCCATTGTGTAAATACTAAACTTCCTCCTTCAACCCTACTTTTGGATATGTTTGATAAGAAGAAGTATGAGATTTACCTTTGTAATAAAGTCTACGCACCTTTCTATGCTTGGATGTTGCTTGAGATGCTTCCTTGCTATCTCCTTCTACCTTTGTGTAGTGTCAATGATGAACCGCTACTCCAATAGCTTCAAATTCTTCATCAAGGTATTATAACCTTCTCCAAGCTTCCATTCCTTGCTATGATACCAATGTTGGAGTTTATTGACCTCCAAAATATAGCTAGAAGTACGTGGAACCCCCTAGGAACAAGTTGATCTTCTCGCAAACTCCATCACAGAAAACCAGTCATGCTTATAGAGCTTACTGTTCTCTACAGGCTTAGCATTTTTTTAAAGCTGTTTTAACCACATATACTAGAGACCAAGAGCTTTCCAATGAGCCAAAGAACACTCAATGTGGATAAATACACAAGGAGTTATGACCTTTGCAAGTTTGAGGTTTAATGGAGACCTTCAGCAGGGGTGAAACCCAAGAACACACACTACTTGCAGAGAGTACTGCTCTCCGTTCACAAACCCAATAATTATGAAAATCAATAATATGAAAGTAGACGGTAAGAGCTTTAAAATGAGCTATGAAACATGTAATTTGGATATATAATGAGGGAGATACAAGCTCTGCAATCTCTGCATACAAAACTACAACAGCGTAGAGATACACATATGACTCTCTTGGACATCCCAAAAGATCACGACTTCTCTCCTCTTTTTATAGCATGGGGAACTAATCTAAAACCTTCCTAATACATCTAAATTCGTGGTAGACACTTGGGTGGAGATATTACATGACTCAATTGTTCAAATAAGCAAAGTATTGATGGACTTTGAGAATTAGCCACATCGACCTTCCACTAGGACACCACTGGAGCTCCCTTGTGACTCACTAATTTGACTCACCATGTTCTAGAACTCACGTGGTATTTTGGCTATAGTTTATGAATAATATGAGCCTTCTTGAAGTATTTAAAGACTTCCCAAAGGTATTTACATAATTTGAAACTTGTACCCTACATAAAACAAATGTTCGCAACACACTATGTATAAGTTGCAATTTTTGAGTAGCCTGAACTAGACCATCTTTCGAAAAGGAGGAATGCTTCATTTTGTCCAAAATATAGCCTTCACAGACATGTTTTTTGGGTGCCTCAAGTTTGGGCAAAGAGGACACCATTTCAGATTTTTGTAGGCGTAGCAAACTAGCAAAATTCAAATGACCAAAGCATGCATGCCAAAGCTTTGCATCTGACATAGCCTGAGAATCATGTACTGCACATGCTGAATCATTCATATATTTTTCATAATCAATGATCTTATACAGCCCATGAGATAAAATTCCAAAAGAAATAATCACGTCACCATTTGAGAGATCATGATTTGTACATCTATCATCAACAAATTTCACAACCAAACAAATCTTTTCTAAGGCTGAAACTAATAACAAATTCTTCTTGATTGCTGGCACAAATAAAGCATCTAAAAATGTAAAAGAACTACCATCATTAGTAGTCATAATGATCTTACCAACTCCCATAATAGGATAAGAGGAGTTGTTGGTGCATGTAACAATATTCCCTCTAGGGTCAGACTCGAGTGAAGAGAAGAAACTGCACTGCAAGGTAATATATTTGGTTGCCCCACTATCAAAGTATCAAACATCTGAGTCTACTATAGACATCCACTATTGATGAGAAGATGGGTCAAAATTGCAAATAGTAGTATACATCCATTTTTCATCTTGCACATGATTAACAAACTCTGTTTTTTGATGTAGAGGCCTCTACAACAACCATTGCGGCCTCTTTCTTCTTTGCCTCTTTAGTAGCCAGTTTTGGACAGCTCTTAATGACATGATCATTTGCTTTGTAGTATTTGCAAAACAATTTTTCTTTTTTTGATTTCTTCTCATCTTTGTCTTCCTTCTTTGATTGTGGAGAATTAACAGATTTCTGCTTACTAGCAAAAGAGCTCCATTGTCCTTTGCCCTTCTGACTAGCTAGGAAAGCTTGATCTACAACACCCATAATAGACTTGTTCTACCTGGACTGATCTTCCTGTAATAGAACATAATCTAACTCTTTAAATGTTAAGACATTTGGATTGCCTTTCATCATCAAGCGAAGAGTAGAAGCAAAACTCTGATATGAGTCGGGAAGACCATTCAGAACCGTGTGCACAAGTAAACTGTCAAGAAGGACTTCATTAGTAGAAATCAATTGTTCCTTCAAATCCTTGATCTTTGTCAGAAAATTGTCCATAGAATCACCTTCATTTGTGTGCTCACTCTCCAACTGTTTTTGGAGGTAAGCAACACGAGCCTCATTCCTAGCCTGATACAAAGTGGTAAGTGTATCCCAAGCATCCTTAGCTATTTTGCAAGAGTGAATATGAGGGATAGTGGTAGGTTTGATAGACAATGCTATCAATACGTGTGCCTGAGCATCTCTGCCAACCCAACTAATTTGCTCTACAGTAGGTGCAACAGGAACTATAGCACGGACAAGAATCTGAAGAATATCAACATCTTCAATGACATCTGTATCAGCTTCAATACCTATATTTGGAGGTGTGATAGAATGTTTTTCAACACCCTACAAAATGTTCCATAGTCCTTTTGCAACCAATACATGTTGCATCATGTAAGCCCACAATGGGTAATTGGTACTGTCGCACTTATCCTCAACAAGTAACATACGGAATAAATCAGTGCTTTCAGCCATGACCACTAACTAAAATACCGTGATACAAAAAAATGACTATGTCTGAAAAACGTTGAACAAAACTACCCTGATGAGAACCGAAACATGTATATATATTTGGCACAAAAAGATGAAAAATCCTGCACAAGTGCTAAGATAGTGACTTCAGAGGCTAAAACGAGCTCACATCGTGTTCAACACCACAAAGCAAAGCTATTTTGATCTCGTAATCACCCTGAGTATGCTCACCAAATTTCATGTGATTTTGAGACTATGATCGGAGGGGTGTCGACGACACCCTAGATGAAGCGACAACTTGCTCTAATACCAATTGTTGGAGTTAGACATTTGTGGAAGCACACAAACAACACGAGGAAGAAGAAGAAGCTTGGATCACAACACACAATACTAAATGTATTGCCACTAGAATGTACAAAGATAAGTAACCCATTAGGGCTATAGGCATATATACAAGTTGGGGCTCCTAAAGATGGAAAAAAGTGCCCGCATGTTCCTATTGTGTTTAGACACATCACTACCTAGATATATCAACAGCAACTATGTGGGATGCATCTACAAACAAATGAAATGGTCATGGTCAATTTGGTGGTACCAAGACTAGCAAAACCATTAGCCTCTTCTTAAACATATAAAATGCTTCTTTCTAATCATTTCCTCGAGAAATGATTGTTTTTTCTTGGCCAATCGTTTTAATATAGCACAAAAATGGGCCAAATATCAAAGAAAACAACCATGCCACTTTACTAGTCCCCAAAATCGTATACCTCTTGAACTGTTCTTGGAAGCTCTACATCATGTATTTATTGAAGCTTTCAAGGATCAATGGCAATTCCTCGTTTACTAATAGTATTTCGAATAAAATACGAATTTTAACTACAAATGCACAGTTGATAAGATTTAATGATAAGATAAACATTTGACATCTTTGCAAACATAATTCAAAGTGATAAAGATCGTCAACTCACTTATTCGTCACACTAAAGTCATATATGAACTCTTTCATGAACCAATTCAAGAAAGGCTTGAAAACTTGCATTACCTAGCCGATCATGATACAAATGCAATACTTACATTTAGAATCAAAGTGCAATTAAGCTCAGAAACTTCAATTAAGATATATAGATCTTGAGTCATAGCACTACCACTTGTCTTTGTAAACAAAGCTAAACTTTATCTTTTAAGATCAACTTTGCATAAAAAGTCTATAGATTCTCTTGTCCTTGACTTTTTCCCTTCACGATCTCATTAGCATTTGTTGATAGTAGCATTCCAAGTGACGACAACAGTTGAAGATTGTGGAAACACTAGATAATGTAAATCCATGCTTAAAATAGAACTTTATATCTCTATCACTCTTCATATCTATAACTACTCATTAGAACTTTTATCTTTCGGTCGGTCTAACTAAAAAATTCTTTAACTTTTAACTGTTCATTTTCTTGGGAAGATACATTTCAGCATTACATTATTCTCTTTTGTCTGATACTTCAATATATTCTACACTTCAATTCCAAAAAATAATTTGTGATCAAATTGAGATCCATCTCTCTCTCTCTCTCTCCGCCAATCAACACCACACATATCCTCCTCTTCCTTCCAATGACATCATGTGAAATTCTCATTTCAGATAGAATCAAGGTGTGCTTTCCTCTAACAGCATTGATTGCATTGTCTTGCGCATCTTTATATTTACATTGCACTATTAGTTGCCAACTGGATGAAGTAGATAGAAAACTTTCTGTGTGTCCGTTGAAACCTCTTCATACACTCTTTAGATTTCCCTTGTGATCAACGCCATGCTTTCATGATAGCCTTACGCTTTCTTCCTCTCAGATGTCCTACTTTCCATGTAGCACTATTTTCACGCACTATCTTCCATCTCTCTCTTCCTGTGTGCCTCCTTTCCCTATCCGTGATGATTCTTCCATATGTGAAGGTTGATAATCTTCATGGCATACCCCTCTGCGATGAGAGCCATGCCTACTTTGAAGGCCACGTTCCCCCCCCCCCTTTTATTGCATGCGCCACCCACCAACTCCCTCTTTGCCTTTGCCTGCCTCAAGTAACTTACGAATATGTTGTCTCCTCCCATTCTCTCTGAGTGACCATGCTAGTGGAAGTTTCTTTCCATCCATGATATCATCCTAGTGGTGTTCTTGAGTACGTCCATGTCAAGGGAAGTATCTCCGCAAGTGAATAGATATGCGTTCCTGCATAGCGTTGGGAATAGGTTTGTATAGTAGCAATTCAAATGCACTCATTCAAAGGCCGTCAGAGTATACCTCAACACTTAGCCTCGTCCAATGTATGATTTCCATTTTATTCCTTGATGTGCATCATGTGATGAATGAATGCTTCTAAACGCTTGAACGGGTGGAATAATCACCACATCCACGCCCTACATAATGTGCATCCTCTGGATGCACTTTGTGTCCACGTCTATAAGTCCGTATGACGTCCCAGATGTGATCAACAAAACTTAATGAATGTGAATCAAAGAAAATATGGTCTTATGCATGGGCATATAGAGTGCCCATAACACATGCATACTTGAAGTTTAGCTGAGAACATTATTTTGCATAAACAAGAAAATCCACATCTGATGACAAATCTTCACTTAACATCGAAATTTGATCTTACTTAGGACATATACAACACTTTTGTTGTGAAAATGGACGTGCATCTATGACAACCAAATCATGTGCTCCTTCCAAATAGAAACATGCATACTTTGAAATGCATTCAATATCAAAATGATACAAAATGAATGGTTTACTTAAGGTTTAATAAATAGAGAAACACCACTCTCGATCTTCATCTTCATCACCTACTCCATCTTATTCAATCATCACCATCATCATCTTCTTCTTCTTGAGTCCGCAAACAACCAAACTTTGCAAAATCACGAGAAACATTAGAAGTTTACGATACAAAAATCAAATCCTAGTCTGTCTTTGAGATTATAAGTCCATTGCAATCCATGAAAAAATATCATGGTAATCAATGTGCAAAATCTATGATCATTATGAAACTTAGTTTTCCTTTTGATAGTTCATACAACATTCACTCCTGCCCAAAACCAGTCTTTATAAACTCATTCTTACGATTATAAGCCAGTGGACCTCTTGATAAGAAAGCCTCCTGCTTGCTTGAGTATTTTCGGCACACTTTGAGTATCCATAGCTCATACTTTGATTGTCTATGTAGGACCTAGTTAGATATGAGTGTTGAGCAAAGTTCCCTATTCCTTTTGTATCCGTTTCTTATACTTCTTGGTTTTTTAGATTCGGACGTAGCCTTCTAAAATTGTATTGAAGCTCAAGTCTGATCTTTACATATTCTATGAGATATCAAGCATGGAGTGAATAGTGACCTCTATTTGCATGTCATTTAAAGGCAGTAAGTAGCCTATCTTAGAGGCGTTGGTTCTTAGAGTAGAAGAGAGTACTTTTGAGTGAGATATCTTGCATTAGGAAGATCTTGTACACTAGTTTGAGTTGCCAAAATAAATTGGGTTCATTCCATTGGAAGGTAAAGAATCATTCTTTTGAATGAATAGAGGTATTTGTGAACATGCATGTGAGGTCATTCATGCTTCAAGTTGAATAGGGAAGTTGCACATACTCCCAAGATTAGGCACAAGCTTAATATATCAACAAAATCTTAAGCACCTCCCTTCACACACTCATAGTGAGGAAGCATTCATGAAGAGTGTGCCTACAAGGTTGTCTTCACACTAAGAGATTAAGAGAGACTTGCAACTCAAAAGGAAAAAGGGATGAGAGAAAAATAGAGACAAAAGTCTAGAACACAAACTAGAATCAAGTGATATTAGTAAAAATATATTACACCTAAGAAATAAGCTTTCATACATAAACAGTTCAATAGAACATATAGGATTACTTAGAATACACATATGACCTTTACAAATATCTACAACTTTACTTCTTTTACTACCCTTCCTCTCTATTCGCCCTTCTTCTCCTTATTATCTCTTTTGAATCCAACATTGCCTCTGATTTGGTACACAATTCCCATATGAATGCACATATAATTCGATAGTGATGTGCGTGAACATAGTTAGGATCACTATGGCACTTTTTTGCCTCTGTAGGAGGTCTTTCCGCTCCTCTTGTATGGATGCATATATGCCTAATGGATCAATTATCTTTATACATTCACTTGGTAATACATTCTCTATTGTGTTGTGCTACAAGACTCATGTTAGGCCATCAAAGCTAAATCTGTAAAAACATATAGTTATGTTATTTTAATAATTTTGGCGAACCGCCACAGATCGAAAATATAGCGACTATAAAACATGTAACATTTTTCAGTTATTGGAATAGAAGGATGTATGAGGACCGCTAGGAGAGAGAGAGAGAGAGAGTCCAGGCTATGCATCAATGAAGCCTCTTCTGAGCAATGCTTCAAGCACAAGGATTCTTGCAATCCAATGTTAATTTCACTATTTTGTTCCCTTTCTTGTTGTGTAATCTACGTAGTTTGTTATTGATTTGGTGGAAAATCCTATTAGTAAGGAAGTCTCTGTTGTGTTCGGTTAAGAAGTAGTCTAATTGTGTCAAGGTGATTGTTTGTTATTCAGTAAGGAAGTATTAGAACGGTGTGAAAGTGTTAATTATGCTATTTGTGTGACAAAGTATGATCTAGTGTAACTCATTTCGTTTATGTTGGTGAGAACAAAGTGTTAGTTTGTTCTAGTATTTTTTGTGTATACTAGAAAGCAGAATTAAGAGTTTTGTAAACGTTATGTGATTGAGAGTATCTAATTCTGATAATGATAGCTTGTCTAAGCAATCTATCAATTCTAAGTTACACCACCCAAGAACCATGCCTGAATTATCTCTCTCCTTACCTAGAGAGGGTAACATTGAGATTGGTGATCTTGCTCAGGAGTGGTTTTTTGCAGACTACATGCCGATACTGAGATGTAGTGAAAAATATCCTAAGTACAAGAGTGAGAAGCAACAAGTCTGAGTAAGTGATTGCACACCACAGTAACGAACTTAAGACATACCAACATGAGAAGAGAAAATTGGAGATATATGTCAAGAATTAGGCAAGGAATTGCCAAAACAAAAGGGCTTTCTTGATTTTGGCTTGTAAGTAATATGTGTGAGTTTTGGTAGAGTTTTTCTCTTTGTAGAGAGTTCGGATAGTCCAACATCAACAACTGATTAAGATTCGAAACAAGAAAATCCCATTGCGCAAGTGAAAATATGCAAGGAACTAACATCATAAATTTCCAAAACTATGGAGAGACCTCCCATGGGACTAGAAAGCACCACACAAGGGTGGAGGACACTGATTGAAATACTAATTATAGAATATTTCCAAAATTTCTAGAGTACCAAAAAGGTTTCTCTAATTAGTAAACCAGAACCCCTTAAACAGTGGAATTCGGTCCTATAGCCATGGTAGATACAACATTACCTCTAGAAAGACAATATCCGATATGTATGACGTATACCAAAGTTGGTGGATTCCCTAGAGATGACTCACATGCACATGTCTAAGCCTTTGAAATTATTTATGGAGTCTTAGAAAATTCAAGAGATGATGCATAAAAAGCACAAGTATTCTAGTCCACTGTAACCAATGAGGTTTCTAAATGGCGAATTAAGAGATCTAGCACTATCACTAGTATTTGTAAACAAAATCAATATTTAGCCTTTAAGATCAACTTTGCAGATAAATTCTGGAGATTCTCTTGCCCTTGAATTTCTCCCTTCAAGATCTTCAAGTGACAACAATAGGTGGAGATTGTGGAGAAAAATGAGAGTCTAACCCCATTCTTAAAGTCATAGTTTTTATCTCTATCCTCATGTCAAGTTTTATCTTTTGACACGTCTAACTCTAAAGTTCTTCAATGTTCTCATGGTTGAATTTCTTGGAAGGATACATTTCACCATCTTATTCTTATATATGGTCTCATACGTTAATAAGTTCCAGACTTCAGCTTACAAAAACGAAAAATCTGTCGTGCCCAAATTTACATCTCTCTCTCTCTCTCTCTCTCTCTCTCTCTCTCTCTCTCTCTCTCTCTCTCTATATATATATATATATATATATATATATATATATATATATATATATATATATATATATATATATATATATATATATATATATATATATATATATGTGTGTGTGTGTGTGTGTGTGTGTGTGTGTGTGTGTACACGCATGTATGTATGTGTGTCTGTAATCCTCTCTCTGATTGAGAGTCGATAGAGCATACATACCACTTTGCAATCATCTTGGGTGTACTAGGCATATTTCGCGGTCTTAGAAAGGATCAACAACAAGAAAGCTAAGGGAAAATATGGCAAATGCTGCCAAATAGTTTTTCTACAGACCCTTCGAAAAAACAGAATGCATATTAAATCAACAGATGCATAAGTTAAACTTGTAGACTTCGCAAATATACACATTCCCGAAATTCTTTCACAATTCGTTTCTTTCAGAGACGCTTTTAGTCTCTTACAAGAAAAAGAAATGAAAAATATGTAAAAGTTTGCAAATAAAAAGCTATCTTCTCTATCATTTATGCGCCAATGATACAGAAAAGCTTGTCGTCGATTGCCTTCATTGTTTAAGGAATCAAAGAGAGTTCTTGAACATTGTTCAACACTCAACGAATCACCCTTGTGATCAGCGCCATGCTTGCATGATAGCCTTATACTTTCTTCCTCTCAGTCAATTCCCATCAAGGTCACCAAATGTGTTTGAAACGTTTCGTTCTTCTAAGCTTAGAGAATTTTAGGTTCTAGTCTGATAACCAAATAACTAGATTTTGGGAGAATATCTAATACTAATTAACCATATAGGAATTCTTTGTAGGATGATTTAAGAGGGCACACATTTCTTAAGGAAGTCGGCACTCATTGAATGGACAAATCACCTCGTTGGATCCTAGAATGATAGCTTCACTTACAAAATGAATGAGTACCTACGGACAACTTAGCCCAAATTTAAAAAATCTGATGCCAAGATTTCGAGATTTCTAATTACCACTTGGAGCATGCACTATTAGTGTACATATAGTTAACGTTAGTCACTTCAGCACCTTACATAAGTCTAATTACGCTACCTATAGTTATGAATTGGGTATTGAAAATCAAGATCCAACCTTAGAAACATATGAACCCTATCACTTAGTGACACTCGAAGTCTCCTGATGCAAGGATGATCCCTATTTTTTGGGACAAGAGCATCCTATCATTTAGGGAATCTTCTCCAAGCCATATAACGACATCATGTACTTGAAATTAAGAGGATCCCACATGTGTTATGACTTGGAGGATTTGAATAAGCTATTAGATCCCTTGCTAAGAAAGCCCCCTACTTGCTTGAGTATTTTCTCCACACTTTGAGTATCCATAGCTCACACCCTCATTTGTTTGTGTAGGAGCAAGCTAGCTCAGAGTGTTGATCAGAAATACCTATTCATTTCGTATCCATTTATTGTAGACTTGGTATAGTAGAAAACAAGTTGTGTCACATTTGAGAGTATTTTTCTATTTGGTATGTGTTAGTATCAAGTGAATTTATGAGCCATCTCTATGATAGATAAGAAAGATGTGTGTTCATAGGGTATGCAAGAGAACAAAAAGGTTTTATAGATTCTACAACCCCATAATCAAGGAGTTGAAGGTATCAATGGATGCCAAAATTTGATGAGATTTTTAGCTTGGTATTATTCAATGTATCAATGCAGGGAAATGAAGATGAACAAGGAAAGACTTGAAGAGAAAATGAAGAATGACAAAGCATGCTCTTTAATGGAACAAAGGTCTCATGAAAACACTCATCATGGATTGGAGATAGCCCTATATCAAGTCAAATTCATGATGGACAAAACAAAGGCAATGTGAAAATCACAAAAATTGAAGAAGATGAAAACTTGTGGATAGAGCTTAATGCAGACCGTTATCAAAAGAAGAGGGAGATCTAAAAAGTAAATAAGAAATATTTATTTGAATGGAAAGTTAAATAATAAGCTACCATAGGATGAGGTATCCTGTTGGGGGGATTTCTTATGATTCGTGCAATTCTAGACACTATCCATATATTAGCAGAGTTGTTCAAGAACCCATATGCTTTGAAGAAGCAAATACATGCAAGGAATGGAAAGAGACTACACAGGAGAAAATTATATCTTGAGAGGAAAATCACAATTGGAAATTAGTTCCAAGGAATAAAGAAATGAAGTTCATTGGAAACAAGTGGGTATATAAGGAGAAAAAGCATTTAGATGGTAGCATCTCTAGGTATAAAGTAAGGCTTGTACCCAGAATTTTTGCTAAGACCTATGGAATGGGTTATGAAGAGACCTTTAGCCCTCTAACAAGATGACTACCATTAAAACACTCATTGCACTTGTAGCTAGCAATCATTAAAAAATGTATCAACTTGATGTGAAGAATGTTTTTCTAATGGAGAGCTAGAGGAGGGAGTATCCATGGACCACTCATTAGTGTTTGAAGATAAAAATGAGAGGATATTATGTTTGCATGTTAAACAAGGAAAACTATGGTCTCAAGAAAGCCCGAAGGGCATGGAATTAAAGTCTTGAGGACTACTTGATCATTTGCGGAAGGGCATGGAATTAAAGTCTTGAGGACTACTTGATCATTTGCGGATACAAATAATTCAAAGCTGATCCATCATTATTCTTGTTGGAGTTAGACGACTACGGAAGCATGCGAACAACACAAGGAAGAAGAAGAAGCTTGGAGCACAACACACAATACTGAATGTATTACTAGAGAATGTACAAAGATAAGTAGCCCATTAGGGCAATAGGCATATATACAAGCCAGGGGTAAAAAACCTCCTAAAGAGGGAAAAAAAGTGCCTAGGCGGTCCTAGTGTGTTATCACACATCACTACCTAAATATATCAACAAATCTCCCCTGGGAGTGATGTGGTGAACAAGGAGCTGGCACTCATGTATAAGGAAGTGCCAAGCGATGTGGAAATCACTCCACAAAAGGAAGTCAGCCCAAAGCTTTGCGGAAAGCTTCAAACTTCTCCCTTTTCAGAGCCTTTGTGAAAAGGTCTGAAATGTTCTCCTGCGTGGGCACATATGCCAAGCTGATCTCCCCAGTAGAGAACCTCTCCCTGACATAGTGATAATGCACCTCAATGTGCTTAGTGCGAGCATGGAACACAGGGTTCCTCGTAACTGCCAATGCGCTCTAACTGTCAGTGAAGATGGTGGTGGCAGAAGACTGGCCAACACCCAAATCAGCCATAAGGCGTCTGAGCCACACACACTCAACAGTCGCTGTGAAAGCTACCCTATACTCAGCCTCATAACTGGAAGTGGCCACAGTAGGCTGCTTCTTGCTCAACCAAGAAATACATGAGCTATCAAGCATGAAGCAAAAGCCACTGGTAGACACATGAGTGTCATAGCAACCAGCCCAATCTGAGTCAGAAAAAGCATGAAAATCTGGCGGTAGTGATCCCCCCTTGGGATAAAACAACCCAAGTAACCGAGTACCACTCAAGTAGCGAAAGATGCGCTTAACCACCTTCCAATGTGTGACTCCTGGGCAATGCATAAACCTGCTCATCTGTGAGACAGCAAACTGAATATCTGGCCGAGTAATGCATAAGTAAATCAAGTATCCAATAGCCTATTGATAGAGAACAGCATCAAATGCATCTCCAGCATCATGAAGACTCAATCGTAAACCTGTCTCCATAGGAGAGGCAATAGGCTTACAGTCTTCAAGGCCAAAATGCTGCAATAATGTGTCAATATATTTCGTTTGACACAATGCCATTCCACCATCGACTTACATACACTGAATGCCCAAATAGTGATGCAAATGCCCCTAATCAAACATCTCAAATGAGGCATGTAAATCAGCCTTAAAATCAGCAATATGCTTCTCAATAGGACTAGTGAACAACATGTCATCAACATAGACAACAATGATTAGAAGCACATCATTAGCACGCTTAACGTATAAGGTGCTTTCAGTTGGACTGTTCTCAAAACCATGTGCAATCAGATAGGCATGTATCTTCTCATACCAAGCACGTGGTGCTTGCTTTAAACCATATACTACCTTCTTTAACCTGCACACCTGGTTTTCATGTCCTTTCTGCACAAGGCCACGGGGCTGAAAAACGTACACTTCTTCATGCAAGTCACCATTCAAAAATGTTGTTTTAATGTCCAACTGATGTACATTCCAACCATGATGGGCTGCTAGTGCACAAATGCTCCAAACAGTAGTCATACGGCATGTAGGTGCAAAGGTCTCATCAAAATCAATGCCTCTTTCCAGCGCATAACCCTTTGCAACAAGCCTAGCCTTATACCTGTCAACTGTACCATCAGGTTTACGCTTCAGCTTGTATACCCACTTAGTGCCAATGGCCTTCTTGCCAGGAGGCAAGTCACATAAAGACCATGTACCATTCTTCATTATAGCATCATATTCAGATTGCATACCAACCATCCAATTTTTTGAATTTTGTGCTTCATCAAAAGAAACAGGCTCATTCTCATCACAGAGACTAGACGCAGCCATAGCATAGCAATCTGATGCAAAGGAGGCACTATGAGAGCCTGAACGAGTACGATATGACAAAGGTGCATTTAATTTGCTGTCACGCAAAGTCTACACCAACCATTTTGGCATATTTTTTGCCTGCTCAATATCAACTCTCTCATCAACAAGTGCATCATGTAAATCTGCATCAGAAATGGAATGATCTGCATCATCATATGAAACCTGCAAAGGCTGAGAAGTTGCCTCATTAGGAACAACACTCGACTGTCCACCTGTAAAAAGAGGCATCAAAGTATCATACATGTCTTTAGAGCTAACAGATGTCTCCTTAGTACATGAAAGCAATGGCTGAATAGCATCTTCCACAAAAACAACATCACGGCTAACGAGAATGCGTTTAGTCTGTGGATAATACAGACGATAGCCTTTACTTTCAAAACTGTACCCAACAAAAATACATTTTACTGCTTTATCATCCAATTTTTTGCGATGTTGTTCAGGCACTAATGCATATGCCAAACAACCAAAAACACACAGATGAGCAACAGATGGCTTGCGATCATGCCAAGCCTCATATGGAGTGATAGACTGCAGTGCTTTAGTGGGACACTTGTTCAGTACATATGTTGCACACATGACAGCCTCAAGCCAGAAACTATGAGGTAAAGCCTGACTCTTGACCAACTCGCCATCTCCATGAGAGACATGTTCTTCTGTTCATCAACTCCATTCTATTGAGGTGTATACGGCACTGTACACTGGTGTTTTATCCCATGTTCAATCAGAAACGCATTAAAATCAGAAGACATATATTCCCCCTCTCGATCATAACGGAGGGTGTCCATTTTACATGCTGACAGATTTTCAGCCAAAACCGAAAACTGTTTGAAGCACATGAACATTCGGACTTTGCCTTCAATGGATATACCCAAGCATGCCTAGAAAAATCATCAATGAAAGTCATGAAGTAAAGATAATTTCCAAAAGAAGGTGTCTGCATAGGACCACAGACATCACTATGTACAAGCTGCAATTTCTGAGTAGCCCGAACTGAACCATCTTTTGGAAAGGATGAACGCTGCATTTTTCCCAAAATACAGCCTTCACAAACATGTTTTCCAGGTGCCTCAAGTTTGGGCAACGAGGACACCATTTCAGATTTCTGCAGGCATAGCAAACTAGAAAAATTCAGATGATCAAAGCGTGCATGCCAAAGCTTCGCATCTGACATAGCCTGAGAATCATTTACTGCACATGCCAAATCATTTACAGATCTTTCATAGTCTATGAGCTTATACAGCCCACGACATAGAATGCCAAAAGCAATAATCACATCCCCATTTGACAGATCATGAATTGTACACCTGTCATCAACCAATTTCACAACCAAGCCAATCTTGGCTAATGCAGAAACCGATAACAGGTTCTTTTTGATCCCTTGCACAAATAAAGCATTTGACAAAGTGAAGGAACTACCATCAGCAATAGTCAAAATGATGTTACCAACTCCCATAACAGGATAAGAGGAGTTTTTGGTGCATGTAACACTATTCCCTGTAGGGGCAGGCTCGAGTAAAGAGAAGAAACTACGCTGCGAGGTAATATGTTTGGTCGCCCTACTGTCAAAATACTGGCAAACATCTGAGTCTACTGCAGACATGCACTGCTCATGAGAAGATGGGTCAAAACTGCAGATAGTAGTAAACGCCCATTCTTCTTCCTACACAAGATTTGGAGACTCTGTTTTTGGTGTAGAGGCCTCTACAACAACCATTCCAGCCTCTTTCTTCTTTGCCTCTTTAGCAGCCAGTTTTAAACAGTTCTTTATGATATGATCATTCCCTTTACAGTACTTACAAAACAATTTTTGCTTTTTTGTTTTCTTCTCATCTTTATCTTCCTTCTTCGAATATGCAGAATTAGCTGATTTTTGCTTACTAGTTGAAGAGCTCCATTTTCCTTTGCCCTTCTGACTAGACAGGAAAGCTTGATCTGCAACTCGCATAATGGATCTATTTTGCCTGGACTGATCTTCCTGCAACAGTACAGAGACTAACTCCTCAAATGATAAGGCATTTGGATTGCCTTTCATCATCAACCGAAGAGTAGAAGCAAAACTCTGATATGAATCAGGAAGACCATTCAGAACGGTCTGCACAAGTGAGCTATCTGGTATAACCTCATCAATAGAAATCAATTGTTCCTTCAAGTCTTTGATCTTCATTAGGAAATTGTCCATAGAATCACCTTCATTCATGTGCTCACTCTCCAACTGTTTTCGGAGGTAAGCAACACGAGCCTCATTCCTAGCTTGGTACAATGTGGTAAGTGTATCCCAAGCATCCTTAGCTGTTTTGCAAGAGCGAATGTGAGGAATAATGGCACGTTTGACAGACAAAGCTATCAATGCATGTGTCTGGGCACCGCTACCATCCCAGCGAATCTGCTCTATAGTAGGTGCAGCTGAAACAGCAGCACGAACAGGAATCTGGGAAATATCATCTTCAACACCATCTTCATCAGCTCCATCACCTGTATTTGCAGTACCTGTAGTTAGAGGTGTAATAGGACATCTTTCAACACCCTGCACAATGTTCCACAATCCTTTTGCAACCAATACATGTCGCATCATATAAGCCCATAATGGGTAGTTGGTACCATCCAACTTATCCTCAACTGCCAACATACGGAATACGTCACTGCTTTCAACCATGGCTAGTGACTAAAATACCTTGATGCAAAAAATTGACTATATCTCAAAAAGTTGAACAAAACTACCCAGACGAGTTCTGCTAAACCTATAGCAGACTTCGAGACGCTTATACAGGTGGACCAAAACAGGTATATACCTTTGGCACAAAAAGACGAAATAGCCTGCACAAGTGCTACGATAGTGTATTCAGAGGCCGAAACGAGCTCAGATCGCGATTTCGGCACCATAGAGCGAAGCAGTTTTGATCTCTGAAACACCCTGAGTATACTCACCAAATTTCGTACGAATCTGAGACTGCAAACGGAGGAGTGTCGACGGCACCCTAGATGAAGCGATGACCTGCTCTGATACCAATTGTTGGAGTTAGACGCCTGCGGAAGCACGTGAACAGCACAAGGAAGAAGAAGAAGCTTGGAGCACAACACACAATACTGAATGTATTACTAGAGAATGTACAAAGATAAGTAGCCCATTAGGGCAATAGGCGTATATACAAGCGGGGGGAAAAAAACCTCCTAAAGAGGGAAAAAAGTGCCCCGGCAGTCCTAGTGTGTTCACACACATCACTACCTAAATATATCAGCAATTCTAAAACAGATAAGGTGAAGCATCTCTCTATTTATGTGTGTATATAGATGACTTGATTAATACAAGTGATCATGAAGAAGGCATCAATGACATTGAGGAGAGGCTTGGGGATGTTTTGTAGATCTCAAACCTTGGTAATGTAAGATAATTTCTAGGTATTGAAGTCACATATAAGGATAAAGACATTTCTCGTACAAAAATACATCTTGGATGTACTAAAGAATGATGATCTTACATGTTGCAAACCATTGAGTAATCTAATGGAGTTTAGTTTTAAACTAGCTTCAATAGAAGGCGATGAATTTAAGAATTCACTTTTATATAGGTCTATATTCAGCTCTTTCCAATATGCCACTATCACAAGGCTTGCCTAGCATATGTAGTTTGTGTGGTATCTTGATTAATCCACGCACCTAGGGTTCCTCATCTATTTGTATCTAAAAGAGTGGTCAGATATCTTACGTGTACTTTAAATAAAGGCCCTTTTGAAGATGATTGTAGTTGAGAGCATATAAAGATGCATATTGAGCTAGATCCAAAGAAGAGAGGAAGAATAAAATTGGCTTTGTAGTGACGCTCGACAAGAAGTTCATTCCATGGATGGAAAAGAAGGAACCTATAGTTGCTCTATATTCTACACAAGCTGAATATAGAGCATTGGCACAAGTTACATGTGAGCTCATGTGGCTCAAGAAGCTTATGTTTGAATTAAATTTGTAGGTCAATCAATTTCCAATCATGTGTGACAACATGAGTAGATCATACCTCTCTTCCAATCTTATTTTATATGCTAGGACTAAACATAAAGAGATAGATTTATGCTACATTAGAGAGAAGATGTTGGCTCTTCTTACATTCTCATCAAAGAATTGGACTCAACCAAGCTAAAAGTAGCTTGAAATAGGCATTATAATAATGAAGCTAGGATGAAGAGTTGAAAATTGAAGTTTGAGGTTGGTATTAACAATGCAACTCAACCATTTGAAACATATGAATTCTCTCAATTGGTGGAACTTGGAGCATCATGAAGCGAGGAGCCAACCACGAGTATTGTTGCATTCAAATTTGAATTTGAATCCCCCTCATTACTCTCAAATCAAACACCTATCAAACTTAGGTGCAATGAATCCTTTTTTCTGGGAAAAGAGAATCTTATCATTTAGGATATCTTTTTCAAATCATGAAAACACATCATGTCCTTTGAATTGATATGATCTCATGTCTATTATCACTTTGATAATTTTAATATGCTAGTGGACCTCTTGATAAGAAAGGCCCCTCCTTGCTTGAGTAGTTTGCCACACTTTGAGTATCCATAGCTCACACTTTCATTTATTTGTGTAGGAGCTAGTTAGATTTGAATGTTGACCAAGCTACTATATTCATTTTGTATCCATTCCTTATACTCCTTCGCTTGTTAGAAGCTAAAAGTCTTCTAAAATTGGATTGAACATCAAGTTTGGTCTCGATATATTCGGAGAGAAATGAAGCCTAGAGTGAATAGTGGGCTCTATGTGCATGTCTAGTGAAGGAAGTAAGTAGCCTATCTTGGAAGCATTCATTCTTAGAGTAGAAGAAAGTAATTTTTGAGTGAGATGACTTGCACTAGGAACATCTCATGCACTAGTTTGAGTGTCCAAAATTGTGTGGGCTCATTCCATAGGAACATAGAGATGGTTGTTCTGAATGAAAAGACTTATTAGTGAACATACTTTTGAGGTCATTCATGCTTCAAGTCTCTTAGGGATGGTGCACATACTCCTCGCATTGAAGACAACCTTAATTTATCAAAAACCTTTTGAGCACCTTTCTTCATAAAACATAGTGAAGAAGCATTCATGGAGAGTCTATCTACTAAGTTTTCATAACACTAAAAGATTAAGGGAGACTTACAACTATGTTGATATATTTAGGTAGTGTGTATGAATACACTAGGACCACGGAAAATAGTTGGAGAGTGAGCACATGAATGAAGGAGATTCCATGGATAGGTTTTTGACAAAGATCAAATATTTGAAGGAGTAGTTGATTTCTTTTGATGAAGTCTTACTTGATAGTTCACTTGTGTAGATTGTTTTGAATGGACTTCAAGATTCATATCAAAGTTTTGCTACTACTCTTTAGTTGATGTTGAAAGGAACTCCAAATGCCTTAACATTTGAGGATTTGGTCTCTAATCTATTGCAAGAAGATCAGTCCAGGTAGAACAAGTCCATCACAACCCAAGAAGGATCATAGAGATGACAAGAAAAGAAAAGCAAATTTTTTGAAAATATCATAAAGGAAATTATTATGTCATAAAAAGTTATCCAAAACTGGCTACAAAAGAGGTAAAGAAAAAAGAGTCTAGAATGGTTGTTGTAGAGGCCTCTACACCCAAAATAGAATCTACTAATCTTGTGCAGAATGAAGAATGGGCATTTACTATTGTTTGCAGTTATGACCCATCTTCTCATGAAGAGTGTTTGTCTACAGTAGACTTAGATGTTCGGTACTTTGATAGTGGAGCAACCAAACATATAACCTTGTCGCATAGGTTCTTCACTTCACGATCTTGTCCCTACATGGAATATTTTCACATGCACCAACAACTCCTCTTATCCTATCATGGGAGTCAGTAATATCATTCTGACTACTATTGATAGTAGTTCTTTTACATTGTCAGATGCTTTATTTGTGCCAGGGATCAAGAAAAACCTGTTATCAATTTTAGCATTATCCAAGATTGTCTTGGTCATGAAAGTGTTGATGATAGATGCATAGTTCATGATCTATCAAATGGCAATGTTATTATTGCTTCTAGCATTTAATGTTGTCGGCTATATAAGCTCATAGACTATGAGAAAATAGTGAATGATTCATCATGTGTAGTACATGATTCTCAAGCTATGCCAAATGCAAAGCTTTGGCATCCACGCTTTGGTCATTTAAAACTTTTTTAGTTTGCTATGCCTGCAAAAATATGAAGTGCTATCCTCTCTGCCCAAACTTGAGGCACCTGGTAAAAATGTTTGTGAAGTCTCTATTTAGGGAAAAATGTAGCATTCTTGGTTCCCAAAAGAAGGTTCAATTCAAGCTACTAAACAACTATAGCTTGTTTACAATGATGTCTATGGTCCTCTGTTTGAGAAGTATCTTTACTTTGGGACTTTTATTGATGATTTTTCTAGGCATGCATAGTTGTATCCACGAAAAGCAAAGTTTGAAGTGTTTATAAGCTATAAAGAGTTTTTACTTTGGATGAAAATATGTGAAATATAAAATGGGCACCCTTGGTTCTAATTGAGGGGGCGAATATATGTCTTCTGATTTTAATGCATTTATGGCTGAATGTGGGATAAAAAATCAATGTACAATTGTTGATATATTTAGGTAGTGATGTGTGTGAACACTCTATGACCGTCGGGGCACTTTTTTCCCTCTTTAGGAGGTTTTTTCCCCCGGATTGTATATACGCCTATTGCCCTAATGGGCTACTTATCTTTGTACATTCTTTAGTAATACATTCAGTATTGTGTGTTGTGCTCCAAGCTTCTTCTTCTTCCTTGTATGCCGAAATCGTGATTGGAGCTCGTTTCGGCCTCCGAATGCACTATCACAGTGCTTATGTAGGTTATTTCATCTTTTTGTGCCAAAGGTATATACCAATTTTTGTTCGCGAGTATAAGCGTCTCAAAGTGTGCTACAGGTCTAGCAGAATTTGTCTAGGCAGTTCTGTTCAACTTTTTGAGATACAGTCAATTTTCTACATCAAGGTATTTTAGTCACCGGCCATGGCTAAAAGCAGTGATGTATTCCGTATGTTGGCTGTTGAGGATAGGTTGGATGGTACCAACTACCCGTTATGGGCTTATATGATGCGACATGTGTTGGTTGCAAAAGGACTGTGGAACATTGTGTAGGGTGTCGAAAAACGTCCTAGCACACCTACAACTGTTACAACTGCAGTTATTGAAGCTGATGCAGAAGGCATCGAAGATGATGATATTCTGCATATTCCTGTTCGTGCTACGGTTTTTGCTGCACCTACTGCAGAGCAGATTTGTTGGGATGGCAGAGATGCCCAGGCACATGCATTGATAGCTTTGTCTGTCAAACGTGCCATTATTCCTCACATTCGCTCTTGTAGAACAGCTAAGGATGCTTGGGATACACTTACCACATTCTACCAAGCTAGGAATGAGGCTCGTGTTGCTTACCTCCAAAAACAGTTGGAGAGTGAGCACACGAATGAAGGTGATTCTATGGACAGTTTCCTAACGAAGATCAAAGACTTGAAGGAACAGTTGATTTCTGTTGATGAGGTTATACCAGATAGCTCACTTGTGTAGACGGTTTTGAATGGTCTTCCTGATTCATATCAGAGTTTTTCTTCCACTCTTCGGTTGATGATGAAAGGGAATCCGAATGCCTTAGGGAATGATTATATCATAAAGAACTGTCCAAAACTGGCTACTGAAGAGGCAAAGAAGAAAGAGGCTGGAACGGTTGTTGCACAGGCCTCTACACCAAAAATAGAGTCTGCTAATCTTGTGGAGGAAGAAGAATGGGCATTTACTACTGTCTGCAGTTTTGATCCATCTTCTCATGAGCAGTGCATGTCTGCCGTAGACTCAGATGTTTGGTATTTTGACAGTGGGGCGACCAAACATATTACCTAGCAGTGCAGTTTCTTCTCTTCACTCGAGCCTGCCCCTATAGGGAATACTGTTACATGCGCCAACAACTCCTCTTATCCTGTTATGGGAGTTGGAAAGATCATTTTGACTACTGCTGATGGTAGTTCTTTCACTTTGTCTGATGCATTATTTGTGCCAGGGATCAAGAAGAACCTGTTATCAGTTTCTGCATTAGCCAAGATTGGCTTGGTTGTGAAATTTGTTGATGACAGGTGTACACTGTAAGAAAATAATAGCACAGCAGAATAGACCTGTAGACACAGTTGAGAGAAAAACGCAGACAAAGATAGACGCAGACTGAGAGATAGAGAACTCAAATTCTCAGATTGCCGAGCGTAATGCAGTTACAATGATGGTGATGTCCACCCGTGCGCTCCCACTATGGAGCTTAGATGGCAATCTAGACAGACTCTAGATGAAGGGCTTACTAGTGCACAATGCTATGTAAAGCTCAACCTCGGCCGTGCTTATATAGCTTTTACAAGGTGGTTTGGTATAGATAAACATAGTCGGGAGATACAAAATAGTCGGTAAAATATATGATCCGACAATATCTCCACGACCTGAAGTCCTACCGTCTCGGCCCTACGGGCCGAGGGGATAGGCCCCCCGGACCCCGCAAAAGGGGGCAAGCCCCCCTCTGCACTCCCCCCATTACGGTTCTATGGGGAAACTTGTTGGAGCAAGTCTATGACAAGCCTAAGTATTGGCTTGAGTCCCACAAAGTCATAAAAGAAGCTTTAAAATGAAGAGTATGTAAAGTTCACTTGTGAACTACCTCTTGTAACTTTTGAAGAGTTTACTTAATGTAAAAGTGAAAGAATCTTAAGTGGTTGAGTCCACTTGATCAAAAAGGGAAAGAGGAGCCACGAATTCGTGATTTGTGGTAGGTAGAGAATCAAATCAATCATTGATTGATTGGAGAGTGATTGAGGGAAGTTAGCCTCCCAAACTCAACTATAAATAGATGGCAGTTTTAGTCGTGGTTAGAGAGACCTATGTGAAGACCTCCAAGAGCTAAGCTTTATGCCATATCTGTTGATATATTTAGGTAGTGATGTGTGTGAACACTCTAGGATCGCCGGGGCACTTTTTTCCCTCTTTAGGAGTTTTTTTTCCCCCGGCTTGTATATACGCCTATTGCCCTAATGGGCTACTTATCTTTGTACATTCTCTAGTAATACATTCAGTCTTGTGTGTTGTGCTCCAAGCTTCTTCTTCTTCCTTGTGCTGTTCGCGTGCTTCCGCAGACGTCTAACTCCAACAATTGGTATCAGAGCAGGTCGTTGCTTCTTCTAGGGCACCGTCGACACTCCTCCGTTTGCAGTCTGAGATTCACACAAAATTTGGTGAGCATACTCAGGGTGTTTCCGAGACTCCGAACTGAATTCCGCGATCTGAGCTCGTTTCGGCCTCCGAACGCACTATCGCAGTGCTTGTGCAGGCTATTTCGTCCTTTTGTGCCAAAGGTATATACCACTTTCTGTTCGCCAGTTTAAGCGTCTCGAAGTCTGCTACAGGTCTAGCAGAACTCGTCTGGGCAGTTCTGTTCAACTTTTTGAGATACAGTCAATTTTCTGCATCAAGGTATTTTAGTCACCGGCCATGGCTGAAAGCAGTAATGTATTCCGTATGTTGGCTGTTGAGGATAAGTTGGATGGTACCAACTACCCATTATGGGCTTATATGATGCGACATGTACTGGTTGCAAAAGGATTGTGGAACATTGTGCAGGGTGTTGAAAGACGTCCTGTTACACCTGTAACGACAGGTACTGCAAATACAGGTGTTGGAGCTGATGAAGATGGTATCGAAGATGATATTCCGCAGATTCCTGTTCGTGCTGTTGTTTCTGTTGCACCTACTGCAGAGCAGATTCGTTGGGATGGCAGAGATGCCCAGGCACATGCATTGATAGCTTTGTCTGTCAAACGTGCCATTATTCCTCACATTCGCTCTTGCAGAACAGCAAAGGATGCTTGGGATACACTTACCACTTTGTACCAGGCTAGGAATGAGGCTCGTGTTGCTTACCTCCGAAAACAGTTGGAGAGTGAGCACATGAATGAAGGTGATTCGATGGACACTTTTCTTCCAAAGATCAAAGACCTGAAGGAACAATTGATTTCTGCTGATGAGGTTATACCAGATAGCTCACTTGTGCAGACCGTTCTGAATGGCCTTCCTGATTCATATCAGAGTTTTGCCTCTACTCTTCGATTGATGATGAAAGGCAATCCGAATGCCTTGTCATTTGAGGAATTAGTCTCTGTTCTGTTGCAGGAAGATCAGTCCAGGCAGAACAGGTCCATTATGCGTGTTGCAGATCAAGCTTTCCTGGCTAGTCAGAAGGGCAAAGGAAAATGGAGCTCTTCTACTAGTAAGCAAAAATCTGCAAATGCTGCACAATCGAAGAACCAGGATAAAGATGAGAAGAAATCAGAAAAGCAGAAATTGTTCTGCAAGTACTGTAAAGGAAATGATCATATTATAAAGAACTGTCCAAAACTGGCTGCTAAAGAGGCAAAGAAGAAAGAGGCTGGAATGGTTGTTGCAGAGGCCTCTACACCAAAAACAGAGTCTGCAAATCTTGTGCAGGAAGAAGAATGGGCGTTTACTACTGTCTGCAGTTTTGACCCATCTTCTCATGATCAGTGCATGTCTGCAGTAGACTCAGATGTTTGGTACTTTGATAGTGGGGCAACCAAACATATTACCTCGCAGCGCAGTTTCTTCTCTTCACTCGAGCCTGCCCCTACAAGGAATACTGTCACATGCGCCAATAACTCCTCTTATCCTGTTATGGGAGTTGGTAAGATCATTCTGACTACTGCTGATGGTAGTTCTTTCACTTTGTCAGATGCTTTATTTGTGCCAGGGATCAAAAAGAACCTGTTATCAGTTTCTGCATTAGCCAAGATTGGCTTGGTTGTGAAATTCGTTGATGACAGGTATACAGTCCATGATCTCTCAAATGGCGATGTGATTATTGCTTCTGGCATTTTATGTCGTGGGCTGTATAAGCTCATAGACTATGAAAAATCTGTGAATGATTCGGCATGTGCAGTTCATGATTCTCAGGCTATGTCAGATGCAAAGCTTTGGCATGCACACTTTGGTCATCTGAATTTTGCTAGTTTGTTACGCCTGCAGAAATCTGAAATGGTGTCCTCTTTGCCCAAACTTGAGGCACCTGGAAAACATGTTTGTGAAGGCTGTATTTTGGGCAAAATGCAGCGTTCTTCCTTTCCAAAAGATGGTTCAGCTCGGAATATGCAGAAATTGCAGCTTGTACATAGTGATGTCTGTGGTCCTATGCAGACACCCTCTTTTGGAAATTACCTTTACTTCGTGACTTTCATTGATGATTTTTCCAGGCATGCATGGGTATATCCACTCAAAGCAAAGTCTGAAGTGTTCATGTGCTTCAAACAGTTTTTGGTTTTGGCTGAAAATCTGTCAGCATGTAAAATGGGCACCCTCCGTTCTGATCGAGGGGGGGAATATATGTCTTCAGATTTTAATGCATTTCTGGCTGAACGTGGGATAAAACACCAGTGTACAGTGCCGTATACACCTCAACAGAATGGAGTTGCTGAACGAAAGAACAGGTCACTCATGGAGATGGCGAGGTGCATGGTCAAAAGTCAGGCTTTACCACATAGTTTCTGGCTTGAGGCAGTCATGTGTGCAGCATATGTACTGAACAGGTGTCCCACGAAAGCGTTGCAGTCTATCACTCCATATGAGGCTTGGCATGACCGCAAGCCATCTGTTGCTCATCTGCGTGTTTTTAGTTGTTTGGCATATGCATTAGTGCCTGAACAACATCGCAGAAAATTGGATGATAAGGCAGTAAAATGTATTTTTGTTGGGTACAGTTCTGAAAGTAAAGGCTATCGTCTGTATCATCCACAGACTAAACGCATTCTGGTTAGCCGTGATGTTGTCTTTGTGGAAGATGCTATTCAGCCATTGCTTTCATGTACTAAGGAGACATCTGTTAGCTCCAAAGACATGTATGATACTTTGATGCCTCTTTTTACAGGTGGACAGGCTAGCGCTGGTCCTAATGAGGCAACTTCTCAGCCCTTGCAGGCTTCATATGATGATGCAGATCATTCCATTTCTGATGCAGATTTACATGATGCACTTGTTGATGAGAGAGCTGATATTGAACAGGCAAAAACTATGCCAAAATGGCTGGTGCAGACTTTGCGTGACAGCAAATTAGATGCACCTTTGTCATATCGTACTCGTTCAGGCTCTCATAGTACCTCCTTTCCATCAGATTGCTATGCTATGGCTGCATCTAGTCTCTGTGATGAGAATGAGCCTGTTTCTTTTGATGAAGCACAAAATTCAGAAAATTGGATGGTTGCTATGCAATCTGAATATGATGCTATAATGAAGAATGGTACATGGTCTTTATGTGACTTGCCTCCTAGCAAGAAGGCCATTGGCACTAAGTGGGTATACAAGCTGAAGCGTAAACCTGATGGTACAGTTGACAGGTATAAGGCTAGGCTTGTTGCAAAGGGTTATGCGCAGGAAAGAGGCATTGATTTTGATGAGACCTTTGCACCTACATGCCGTATGACTACTGTTCGGAGCATTTGTGCACTTGCAGCCCATCATGGTTGGAATGTACATCAGTTGGACATTAAAACAGCATTTCTGAATGGTGACTTGCATGAAGAAGTGTATGTTTTTCAGCCCCGTGGCTTTGTGCAGAAAGGGCATGAAAACCAGGTGTGCAGGTTAAAGAAGGCGTTATATGGTTTAAAGCAAGCACCACGTGCTTGGTATGAGAAAATACATGCCTATCTGATTGCACATGGTTTTGAGAACAGTCCAACTGAAAGCACCTTATATGTTAAGCATGCTAATGATGTGCTTTTGATCATTGTTGTCTATGTAGACGACATGCTGCTCACTGGTCCTCTTGAGAAGCATATTGCTGATTTCAAGGCTGATTTGCATGCCTCATTTGAGATGTCTGATTTGGGGCATTTGCATCACTATTTGGGCATTCAGTTTATGCAAGTTGATGGTGGAATGGCTTTGTGTCAAACGAAATATATTGACACATTATTGCAGCGTTTTGGCCTTGAAGACTGTAAGCCTATTGCCACTCCTATGGAGATAGGTTTACGATTGAGTCTTCATGATGCTGGAGATGCATTTGATGTTGTTCTCTATCAGCAGGCTGTTGGATGCTTGATTTACTTATGCATTACTCGGCCAGATATTCAGTTTGTTGTCTCGTAGATTAGCAGGTTTATGCATTGCCCAGGAGTCACGCATTGGAAAGCGGTTAAGCGCATCTTTCGCTACTTGAGTGATACTCGGCTACTTGGGTTGTTTTATCCCAAGGGGGGATCACTACCGCCAGATTTGCATGCTTTTTCTGACTCAGATTGGGCTGGTTGCTATGACACTCGTGTGTCCACCAGTGGTTTTTGCTTCATGCTTGGTAGCTCATGTATATCTTGGTTGAGCAAGAAGCAGCCTACTGTGGCCACTTCCAGTTGTGAGGCTGAGTATAGGGCAGCTTTCACAGTGACTGTTGAGTGTGTGTGGCTCAGACGCCTTATGGCTGATTTGGGTGTTGGCCAGTCTTCTGCCACCACCATCTTCACTGACAGTCAGAGCGCATTGGCAGTTGCGAGGAACCCTGTGTTCCATGCTCGCACTAAGCACATTGAGGTGCATTATCACTATGTCAGGGAGAGGTTCTCTGCTGGGGAGATCAGCTTGGCATATGTGCCCACGCAGGAGAACATTGCAGACCTTTTCATGAAGGCTCTGCCTAGGGAGAAGTTTGAAGCTTTCCGCAAAGCTTTGGGCTTACTTCCTTTTGTGGAGTGATTTCCACATAGCTCGGCACTTCCTTATACATGAGTGCCAGCTCCTTGTTCACCGCATCACTCCCAGGGGGGATTTGTTGATATATTTAGGTAGTGATGTGTTTGAACACTCTAGGACCGCCGGGGCACTTTTTTCCCTCTTTAGGAGTTTTTTTTCCCCCGGCTTGTATATACGCCTATTGCCCTAATGGGCTACTTATCTTTGTACATTCTCTAGTAATACATTCAGTCTTGTGTGTTGTGCTCCAAGCTTCTTCTTCTTCCTTGTGTTGTTCGCGTGCTTCCGCAGACGTCTAACTCCAACAATATCAAGGTGTGATTACAAGGCACACATATGTATCAGTAAGTCATTGTATTGTACAAGCAATATACTTTCATTTTCATGATTATTTGAGTTCATATTTCCATGTTCTTGTGAAGTGTACTACTCACTGCCATTACTCTCAGT
Organism: Ceratopteris richardii; assembly: GCA_020310875.1. NCBI lineage: Eukaryota > Viridiplantae > Streptophyta > Polypodiopsida > Polypodiales > Pteridaceae > Ceratopteris > Ceratopteris richardii. Next base: position 5,494,420 of record CM035426.1, read on the forward strand.
TTTCTCAGTCAGATTGCAGTGATGTTTTCTCTGAGCTTGGTGCATCATTTTCAGAGATTTAACTTGGTAAAGTTAGCTCTATAAGTCTACTATATGCTCACAAATTTTCATGTCATTTGGATGTTGCAAGCTTCAGTTATGTTCAGTTGAAGTCAACAGTGTCTGTTCATCTTCACTTCTCTGTCAGGTACCCGATTTTTTCACTCACCTTGTCAGAGCCATGTCTCAGTGGTTACTTATCCAAATGCAATGCTTTAAAGCTTGTTAGATTCAGGTTACTGTCTACTATAAGCATACAAATTTTCATAATCATTGGTTTCTTAAATCTGGAGTTATGTTCATTTTTTCTGCTCACTAGTCGCAAACTATAGCAGCCCGTGAAAATCGGGATGATGTCATCACTTGTTAAAAGTCATTCTCAGTGTGTGGTTCATTATTTTTTATGCGATTACTCTTGAAAGTTAGCTCTTTAAGTTAACTAGACTTCCCCAAGAAGAATTAAGCTAATTGTTGATGTGCTCAGAGAATTATGCAAAACAGTGGACAGGTGTATGAACCAAATTAGCAAGTTTTTCACCTTTGAGCTAACTCCAACTTATCTCTTTTGATCTATCTTTTTGAGAGTGATCTTCCAAGATACATAGGGTGTCTAATGCATCCATTGGCAAGCTAAAAGGGCCCACCATATACTCTTGGAGTTCAATTGGCTGGTATAGATCAAGGATTTTGCAACACCTCTTCATCTTCAAGCACATACCTATCCATCTCTTTATAGTGGTATCAGAGCAAGGTTGGACAACATGGCAGATGGATTTCCTTCATCAATTGACAAATTGGACAGAGGTAACTACTCAACTTGGTCATTAAGAATGGAAGCTTATCTCCAAGGTAGAAGTTTATATGGTTATGTGGTTGGAGATGAAGTTATTCCAAGTTTGAGGAACAAAAGTCAACCAACACAAGAAGAGTAAGAAAGATTGAGCACATGGTGCTCCAAGGATGCACTTGCAAGGTCTTATCTCCTCAACTCTATCTCAGATTTTTTGTTGCCTCACATTAGAAGTTGTAAGACATCTCAGGAAGTGTGGGATGCACTTGAAGCTTTCTTTTCTTCAAGTACTAAAGCTAGGAAGCATCAACTATGGCTGGATTTCACAACTCTCAAGAAGGCTCCCAAACAAAATGTGATTGATTTTGTCACAAAGCTCAAGGACATAGTAGATCAGTTGGGAAGCATTGGAGAGGTAATAGATGAAGAGCAAATTGTAAGGCAGGTCATCAATGGCTTGAAGGCAGATGACAAGTGGGAAGCATTCACCACAGCTATGGATTTGTACATGGACATGCATGTACCTGATTTCAATACACTCATTGGACAACTACTTACTCAAGAGGCAAAGCTTATCAAAAATGGAGAAAGCTCTAAAGGTAATCAATCTTCAGCTTTATACACCGATAAAAGCAAGTCCAAAGATAACAAAGGAAAGGCAAAGAAAGTGGATGATGAAGCAGGTACATATCAAGCTAACTATGCAGGTAGAGGAAGACATGGAAGAGGTAGAGGAAGAGGAGGTAGACAAGGCAGGGGGAGATCCCAAGACTCCGACTCATGTTCTATTTGTGGACTAACTAATCATACAAGTGAAAATTGCTTTAGGAATTCCAGGAATCAAAGAGGCAAAGCATACAATAGAGGAAGTTATGGCTACTCAAGAGGAAGGTTCAACAATTATCATGGCAACTACAACAACGACAATCATTCAAACTATCAAGGAGGCTACAAAGGAAGGAGAGACTTCAATAACTACACAGAACCACAAGGTAAATTTGATGAGCATGTTTTCTACATAGATTCAGGTTGTTCAAATCATGTGGCAGGAAATGTGGCACTCCTATCAGATTTAGAAGATCCAAGGAATAAGCATGAGGTACAAACAGGAGATGATACAAAAAATCTTGTGGAGAAAATAGGCAATGTCAAAGCACCTGATCGAAACATCAACCTACTTAGTAAGGTACTCTATGTCCCTACCATTACAGAGAATTTGATAAGTGTTGGGAAGATAGTAGAGAAAGGGTTGCAAGTCAGGTTCACAAAGGCAGGAGCATTTGTTGAAGATCCAAGTCAAGGATTCAGAAAAATTGCAAAAGGTGAAAAGACAGGTAGATTGTTCACATTTGAATTACAAGACACTAGAAACATTGCTCTCTTTAATTATGGTAGTCTGACACTCACAGAATTGGAAGTATGGCACAAAAGGTTAGCACATATTGGTGAAAGGTCATTAAAGAAAATTTGCAGGGACCAAAGTGTACTTGGACTCCCTAATTTGTCAAAACAACATATGATTTATAAGTGTAGTGCATGTCAATTTGGAAAGTCTCACAGGTTACCATTCATGAAGAAAGGTATGTATGGAGATCTCTTGGAGTTGGTTCATACAGATGTATGGGGACCTAGCAAGGAAGCTTCAATATCTGGATCAAGGTATTATGTCTCCTTTATTGATGATTTCAGCAGATGGACTATCCTATTCTTTATGAAACACAAAGATGAAGTTTTTTCATGTTTCAAAAGATATTTGGCTCTTGTGGAGAATCAAACAGGTAAATCACTAAAAAGGCTAAGGTCAGATGGAGGGGGAGAATACTTCTCCCATGAGTTTGATTCTTTTCTTCAAGAAAGAGGAATCAAAAGAGAGGTAACTACAAGGTACACTCCCGAGCAAAATGGAGTGGCAGAAAGGAGGAATAGGACAATTGTTGAAGCTTCAAGGTCTATGTTAAATGAAAAGCATTTACCTAATTACTTATGGGCTGAGGCTGTATCTACAGCCACTTACTTGATTAACAGGTTGCCTTCAAAATCCCTTGATGGGATGACTCCATATGAGGCTTGGAATGGAAGAAGACCAAGCTTAGATCATTGTAAAATTTTTGGATGTATTGCTTTTGCTCATGTTCCTTCACAAGTTAGAGGCAAGATGGATCCAAAAGCAGAAAGGTGTGTATTTATTGGATATGACAACAATAAAAAGGGCTACAAGTTATACAACCCTACCAACAAAGGATTCTTGGTAAGCAGAGATGTAGTTTTTGATGAGAACAATTCATGGTATGAAGATTCATGCAGGAAGGTCAATTTACCATATGATCTTGAAGAAGATTTTCCAAAGCTTGGTAGAGAACAACCAAAGATTGAAGAACAAGACACCTTGGAGGATGATGAAGAATGTCAGATGGAAAAGATCAAAGCATGGAAGTCTTAAGGTAAAGAAAAATTGCAGGAACTTGGACATGAGGCAGAATCATCACATCATGGCCTAAGAAGATCTATGAGGGAAAAGAAAAAACCAAAAAGGTATGGGTTTGACACCTCATTAGTAACTAAACACTCTATCTACATAGCACATGACATAAACCAAGAGGACCCATCATCATTTGAAGAGGCCAAAGCAAAAACAGAATGAGCATGCAATGAAGGAAGAGATTGAAGCACTTGAGGAAAACAACACTTGGGATTTGGTGCCCAAGACTTCATCCATGAAGGTAATAGGCTCAAGATGGGTCTATAAACTCAAGAAGAATTATGATGGTTCAATTAACAGGTATAAGGCAAGGCTTGTAGCAAAAGGCTTTGCACAAACTCAGGGAATTGATTATGAAGAGACCTTCTCTCCTATGGCAAAGATGCCTACTATTAGGGTTTTGCTTAGTATTGCCTCTTCCAAGAATTGGAAGATACTTCAACTAGATGTAAAGAATGCATTCTTGAATGGTTGGATAACAGAAGAGGTATATATGGCACAACCACCTGGTTTTGAGAATCAAGTTTATCCTGATTATGTGTGTAAACTTAACAAAGCATTGTATGGTCTCAAGCAAGCTCCAAGAGCTTGGAATTTCAGGCTTGTTTCATTCTTGCAGGACAAAGGCTTTCAACCAAGCAAGGCAGATCCTTCACTCTTTATTAAAAAGAGTAACTTTGAGGTCATCTACCTATGTGTATATGTAGATGATATTATATTGACAGGAAATGATGCAGATGGTATGAAGAAGATCAAAGATCAGATGAGAGAAGAGTTCAAGATAAGTGATTTGGGTTCACTTACCTACTTCCTAGGTTTGGAAGTTGTCTACAAAGATCATGGTTTGTTTCTCACTCAAAGAAAGTACATTAAGGACATGTTGGCAAAATTCAAGATGCAAGATTGTAAGATTGCAGGTACTCCTATGGAGTTCAATCACAAATTGAGCTCACATGAAGGTGAACTCATAGAGGACATCACATCATATCAAAGTCTAGTGGGTAGTCTCAACTATGCCACATTGACACGAGTAGATATATGTTACAATGTGAGTGTGCTAAGTCAATTTATGCACACACCAAGGAAACCACATATGGATGCTGCCAAAAGGATTCTCAAGTATCTCAAAGGAACCATAAATGAAGGACTTTATTATCCTTATGTATCTGATTTAGGTTTGAAGCTATTTTCTGATGCAGATTGGGCTGGCTCCAAGGAAGATAGAAGGAGCACGTTAGGTTATCTTACCTTTGCAGGTTCAAAGCTTATTTCATGGTCATCCAAGAAGCAACCCACAGTTGCTCTCTCTTCTACTGAAGCTGAATATAGAGTTCTTGCCATAGCTACTCAGGAAGCTATGTGGATGAAGACATTATTCAAAGATCTTGGATTGGAGTTTGGAACTCCAACTATTTTTTGTCACAATATGAGTTCTATTCATCTGGCTGCTAATCCTATTTTTCATGCAAGGACTAAACATATTGAAGTTCATTATCACTATGTACGAGAGAAGGTTCTAAGCAAAGAGATTCAAATATCATATGTGTCCACTCATCAACAATGTGCACATATTCTAACCAAAGCATTGGATGGTACAAAGCTTTGGAAATTCAAGGCTATGATTGGTTTACAGGTAATCTTGGAAGATTGAAGACCTCAAGCATACTTGGCTTGAGGGGGAGCTGTTGGAGCAAGTCTATGACAAGCCTAAGTATTGGCTTGAGTCCCACAAAGTCATAAAAGAAGCTTTAAAATGAAGAGTATGTAAAGTTCACTTGTGAGCTACCTCTTGTAACTTTTGAAGAGTTTACTTAATGTAAAAGTGAAAGAATCTTAAGTGGTTGAGTCCACTTGATCAAAAAGGGAAAGAGGAGCCACGAAATTGTGATTTGTGGTAGGTAGAGAATCAAATCAATCATTGATTGATTGGAGAGTGATTAAGGGAAGTTAGCCTCCCAAACTCAACTATAAATAGATGGCAGTTTTAGTCGTGGTTAGAGAGACCTATGTGAAGACCTCCAAGAGCTGAGCTTTATGCCATATCAAGGTGTAATTACAAGGCACACATATGTATCAGTAATTCATTGTATTGTACAAGCAATATACTTTCATTTTCCTGATTATTTGAGTTCATATTTCCATGTTCTTGTGAAGTGTACTACTCACTGCCATTACTCTCAGTTTTCTCAGTCAGATTGTAGAGATGTTGCCTCTAAGCTTGGTGAATCATTTTCAGTGATTTAACTTGGTAAAGTTAGCTCTATAAGTCTATTATATGCTCACAAAGTTTCATGTCATTTGGATGTTGCAATCTTCAGTTATGTTCAGTTGAAGTCAACAGTGTCTGTTCATCTTCACTTCTCTGTCAGGTACCCGACTTTTTGACTCACCTTGTCAGAGCCATTTCTGAGTGGTTAATTACCCAAATTCAATGATTTAAAGCTTGTTAGATTCAGCTTACTGTGTACTATAAGCATACAAGTTTTAATAATCCTTGGTTTCTTAAATCTGGAGTTATGTTCATTTTTCTGCTCACTGGTCTCAAACTGTAGCAGCCCGTGAAAATCGGGATGATGTCATCACTTGTTAAAAGTCATTCTCAGTGTGTGGTTCATTATTTTTTATGAGATTACTCTTAAAAGTAGCTCTTTAAGATATCTAGACTTACCCAAGAGGAATTAAGCGAATTGCTACTGTGCTCAGAGAATTATGCAAAACAGTGGACAGGTGTATGAACCAAATTAGCAAGTTTTTCACCTCTGAGCTAACTCCAACTTATCTATTTTGATCTATCTTTTTGAGAGTGATCTTCCAAGGTACATAGGGTGTCTAATACATCCATTGGCAAGCTAAAAGGGCCCACCATATACTCTTGGAGTTCAATTGGCTGGTGTAGATCAAGGATTTTGCAACACCTCTTCATCTTCAAGCACATACCTATCCATCTCTTCACAAAACTGCGGGACGCCACAAGGCCTTTGGTTTCACCTCAAATGGAAATCTAATGGCCTAGAAGTTTATGCCCTACCTAACCTAAGTGCTAGGCTCACAAAGATCATCTACAACCATCAATGGTCACACATAGACCTCATCTAACTTAGAATTTAGGATTCCACAAATGTCCGGCTCTCATAATGGCTTCTCCTCATAATGGGGGCCTTACAACTTAGAGCACCATGGATCATTTGTGGTCACATGAGGGTGGAGTATTGATCATATCTAACACCCCCCCTCAATGTCCACCCGATGGTGAACTACCTCCTGGGTCCAATCCCAAGCTTTGGAAAGTGTCGAAGAAGTTTCTCTCTCCCAAGAGCCTTGGTGAAGATGTCTGCTCCATTTTCTTTAGTAGGACAATAAGTTATCTCCATGACCCCTTCCTCAATCAACTCACACACATAGTGATACTGGATTTCTATGTGCTTGGTACATGCATGGAAAACAGGATTTTTTGGCGATAGCCATGCAACTTTGGTTGTCACACTTCAACTCTGTAGCCTCGTGTCCTTGTATTCCTATGTGCCACAGGATCCTCCTCAACCATACTGCTTCACATGCTGCAACACATGCAGCTTTGTACTCAGCTTCAGTAGAAGATAATGCTACGGTCCGTTGCTTCTTACTGATCCAAGAGAAAATCCCTGATCCTAAAGAAAAGCAATATCCAGAAATTGATTTTCTGGTATCAATATCTCCTGTCCAATCTGAGTCACAATATCCAACCAGAGATGATCCTTCTTCATAAAGAATACCATAATCAGTAGTTCCTTTCACATACGTGAGTATCTGCATGCTTGCCTTCCAATGAGTTTGGCAAGGCTTATTAGAGAACCTGCTTACTACTCCAACAACATAAGAGATGTCTGGTCTACTATTGCACAAGTAGATTAGACTTCCAACTAATTTAATGTATCTTCCAATATCCACTGTAGGTGAAGTATCTTCAATAGATAATTTTGTGTTGACCTCCATAGGTGTAGAAATTTCCTTGCAATCCTCCATGTCGAATGCCTTCAAAATTTGTCTTGCATACTTTTGTTGAGAGATGAAAATCTTCCCTGGTTCCTGCCAAACTTCAAGACCTAAGCAATAATTCATTAAGCCCAAGTCTGCATTTCAAATTCTGAACTCAGGGCATCTTTTGTTTGTTGAAGAAGAGCATCATCATTTCCTATAATCACAAGGTCATCTACATAGAGTACAAGCATAATTGTCTTCCCTACTCTCTTTAGAACATACAAGTTAGCATCAAAAGCACATCTTTTGAAACCTAGGTTCTATAGTAGTCGACAAGTAACATGAAGTAGGAAGATCCGCCCAAGGCCTGTGTAGGCATTTTTCCACACAAGTTAGCATACACCAACTCTAGAGAATAGCTTGCCCTGTTCTTGCTTTCTTGTGAAAATGCCTTCCTCTATTGCTTGCCCATCATGCAAGCTTCACATGGTTCCTTCATTTCTGCAATCAATGGTAGGTGTGCAACCATACCTCTGTGATGCATCTTTTTCAGTACAGGGTATCCAATGTGGCCGAATCTCTCATGCCATAGCTTACTTGTGCCCACGTTTGTAGTGGCTGTAAGAGCACACAAGTCATACAAGTTGTTCCTCCTTATGCCAATGCCAACAATGTTGTTGTTACCATCCATAATCTTAGCTCCTGTCTTACTGAAAGATACTTGATGACCTCGATCAGTTATAGAAGCCACTAAAAGTAGATTTCTTTTTATTTGTGGAACATACAGCACATTTGAAAGCTTTCTGATATCGCCATTAGAGTTAATGAAAGAAACTGTACCTTCACCCTCTGCAGGACATGTTGCATTGTTTCCCATAATGGGGGCCTTATGACTTAGAGCACCATGGATCATTTGTGGTCACATGAGGGTGGATTATTGAGCATATCTAACATAGAATTCATGATCATTCAAATGGTGATATGATTATTGCTTTTGGCATTTTATGTCGTGGGATGTATAAGCTCATAGAATATGAAAGATCAGTAAATGATTTGGCATGTGGAGTAAATGATTCTGAGGCTATGTCAGATGCAAAGCTTTGGCATGCACCCTTTGGTCATCTAAATTTTGATAGTTTGCTACGCCTGCAGAAATTTGAAATGGTGTCCTCTTTGCCCAAAATTGAGGCACCTGCAAAACATGTTTGTGAAGGCTGTATTTTGGGCAAAATGCAGCGTTCGTCCTTTCCAAAAGATGGTTCAGTTTGGGCTACTCAGAAATTGCACCTTGTACATAGTGATGTCTGTGGTCCTATGCAGAGACCTTCTTTTGGGAATTATGTTTACTTTGTGACTTTCATCGATGATTTTTCCAGGCATGCATGTGTATATCCATTGAAGGAAAAGTCCAAAGTGTTCATGTGCTTCAAACAGGTTTTGGTTTTGGTTGAAAATCTGTCAGCATGTAAAATGGGCATCCTCCATTCTGATCGAGGGGGGGAATATATGTCTTCTGATTTTAATGCATTTATGGCTGAACGTGGGATAAAACACCAGTGTACAATGTCGTATACACCTCAACAGAATGGAGTTTCTGAATGAAAGAATAGGTCACTCATGGAGATGGTGAGGTGTATGGTCAAGAGTCAGGCTTTACCACATAGTTTCTGGCTTGAGGCTGTCATGTGTGCAGCATATGTACTAAACAGGTGTCCCACTAAAGCACTGCAATCTATCACTCCATATGAGGCTTGGCATGGCCGCAAGAAATCTGTTGCTCATTTGCATGTTTTTGGTTGTTTGGCATATGCATTAGTGCCTGAACAACGTCGCAAAAAATTGGATGATAAAGCAGTAAAATGTATTTTTGTCGGGTACAGTTCTGAAAGTAAAGACTATCGTCTGTATCATCCACAGACTAAACGCATTCTGGTTAGCCGTGGTGTTGTTTTCATGGAGGATGCTATTCAGCCATTGCTTTCATGTACTAACGAGACATCTGTTGTGGAGAAATTTCACTCCAATACACACAGCGGAAGTTAGAGAACCTCTTCTAGAATCTGCCTTGGAAGACACATGCTTACTAAAACCTGACTCAGTCACAGCTCAGAGATTCAATGACTCTTAAAATTTGTCCACACACAGTAGACTCTTGCAGCTTTCTAACAAGCTATAGCACACTCCATTTGGAGTTCATTTGACCAGGCAACTGACTGTCCAAAGTTAGCCTACCTGTCAACTCAAGTATAGCAGAAAACTAAGGTTCACAAGAAATGTTCCTAGTACCTACTAGAGAATGATCTTCATAAGGTGGCTGTGTACAAACAAGGTATGCGGTTGGAATACCTTTTTACATTCTAGCATCCAAATGAGGTACCTTCTGATGTCCATTGGTGAGAGAATGACCAGCATATGCTTCTGCACCATCATCTTGTCATCTCCACAAATTTTGATCGTTCAAATGACATCTATATATAGATGTATGGGCATGGGACTTTTCACCTACCCTTCATCTTCTCTCACCTCTTGACCTTTCACTTCATGTCCTTTGCCTTTCCATTTCCTTGGGTGGCTTTTGATGCTCCATATCACTCCATATGGATAAAGTCACGTATTTTTTGAGTTTTCCATCTCTCTAAATATATTTTGGCTTTTATATAAGCCTTCAATACATTAGCCCTTTTTAATTCAACACTCTACTCTAAGGTTATGAGTGTTCCCTTTATATTTTAAGGGTCTAACTACTTCATTTTGGGCTTACAACAAATACATAAATGATGAAGAGATACATAATGAGAGGTGAGTATATGCCAAGCCTCACAATTCGAGCTTGCATATGTTCCATAATTTTCAACATCTGTTAGCTCCAAAGACATGTATGATACTTTGCTGCCTCTTTTTACAGGTGGACAGTCTAGTGCTAGTCCTAATGAGGCAACTTCTCAACCTTTGCAGGTTTCATGTGATGATGCAGATCATTCCATTTCTAATGCAGATTTACATGATGCACTTATTGATGAGAGAGCTGATATTGAGCAGGCAAGAACTATGCCAAATGTTTTAGTTAGTGATGATGGCTAAAAGCAATGATGTATTCTATATCTTGGTTGCTGAGTATAGATTGGATGGTACTAAATACCCATTATGGAAATATATGATGTTTCATGTATTGAGTAGAAACAGGACTATGGAATATTGTGTAGGTTGTTGGAAAACATCCGCACGTATAAATATAGTTACTAAAGGTGATGTAGATGGTGTTGAAGATAAAGATCTTCAAATTCATGTTCGTGTTGTGGTTCTTGCTACATCTACTGTAAATCAACCTCCCTGGGATGGCAAAGAGTCTCAACCACATGCATTCATAGCTTTGTCTCTCAAAACATGCCATCATTCCCTACATTTGGTCTTGCAAAAAAACAAAGAATGCTTGGGATACACTTACCATTCTATACCACACTAGAAATGAGGCTTGTGTTGCTTACCTCGAAAAATAGTTGGAGAGTGAGCAGATGAATGAAGGAGATAGCATAGACAATGTTTTTGACAAAGATCAAAGATTTGAAGGAGAAATTGATTACTATTGATGAAGTCTTACCATATATTTTACTTGTGGAAACTGTTCTTAATGGTCTTTCAAATTCATATCACAGTTTTGCTTCTACTCTTTAGTTGATGATGAAAGAAAATCCAAATGCCTTAACATTCGAGGAGTTATTCTTTGTTTTGTTGTAGGAAGATCAATCCATGCATAATAGGTCTATTATGTAAGCTTTCTTAGCTAGTCAAAACGACAAAAGTAAATGGAGCTCATCGACTAGTAAGAAAAAAATTGCCAATGCTGCATTATCAAAGAAGGAAGACAAAGATGAGAAGAAATAAAAAATGCACAAATTGTTTTACAAGCATTGTAAAGGAAATGATCATATCATAAAGAGTTTTCCAAAACTATCTACAAAAGAGGCAAAGAAAAAAGAGGCTAGAATGGTTGTTGCAGAGGCCTCTACACCTGAAACAAAGTCTAGTAATCTTGTACAGAATGAAGAATGGGTGTTCACTACAGTTTGCAGTTTTGACAACCATCTTCTCATGAGCAGTGTATGTCTGTAGTAGACTTAGATGTCTGGTACTTTGATAGTGGGGAAACCAAACATATTACCTCACAATAGTTTCTTCAATTCACTAGAGCATGCCCCTATATTGAATATTATCACATGCACTAACAAATCCTCTTATCATGTAATAGGAATCGGTAAGATCATTTTGACTACTACTAATGGTAGTTCTTTCACATTTTTAGATAATTCTTTTGTGCCAAGGATCAAGAAAAATCTATTCTCAATTTTAGCATTACCCAAGATTGGCTTGGTTGTCAAATTTGTTGACGATAGGTGTATAGTTCATGATTGTTCAAATGGCAATGTCTTTATTCCTTCTGGCATTCTATGTTGTGGGCTATACAAGCTCATAGACTATGCAAAATATATCAATGGTTTAGCATGTGTAGTTCACGATTCTCAAGCTTATATCTAGATGCAAAACTTTGGCATGCATGCTTTGGTCATCTGAATTTTGATATTTTGCTATGTGTGCAGAAATATGAACTGGTGTGCTCTTTTCCCAAACTTGAGGCACCTGGTAAACATGTCTATCAAGGCTGTATTTTGGGCACAATGAAGTATTCCTCCTTCCCAAAATATGCTTTAGTTAGAGATACTCACAAATTGCATCTTGTTCATAATGATCTATGTGGTCCTATGCAAACATCTTCTTTTGGGAACTACCTTTACATCAAGAATTTCATTTGATGATTGTCTAGGCATTCATGGGTGTATCCATTGAAGGAAAATTCCAAAGTGTTCATGTGCTTCAAACAGAATCTTTTTTCGGCTGAAAATCTATCATCATGTAAAATGGGAAGCCTCCATTCTGATATAGATATATGCACAAAAAAACGAATGTGAACATTCATTTTTTTGTGCATATATCTAGAAATAGAGCCCAAATGTTGTCGAATTGTTTCTAGGCCTGGCCATAAGATTTCCATTGCATAGAGAAGTTCTTAAATTGCAAGGATGCGTGATAACATTGTGCAAATAGTTGGTGATAAGATGAATAAAGACAATTACCACATATGGTCATATAGGATGGATAATTTTTTGATGGGAAAAGGATTATGGGGATTAGTGAATGGAGAGGATGAGTGTCCTTAGTTGCCAGATAACCCGAATGCAGAAGAGCAAAAGGAATATAAAACATGGATAGAAAAATATAGAAAGGTTCTCCATTGGATTTTGATATGTATATCAGAAAGCCTAATTCCACATATTATGAAGGCTAGCACACCGAAGGAAGCTTGGGACATAATTCATAAGATATATGGTACGTCGACAGAAGCTAGAAATTTTCACTTAAAGCAAAAGTTGCATAGCATATGGCTAGGAAATAGATCCATAACTGATTATGTGGCTGAAATTAGAAAGATCACTGATAATTTAGCTTCCATGAATTGCAAGGTCGATGACGATGATATGGTTTCAGTTATGCTAATGGTCTAGGACTGTAGTACAAGAGCTTAGATACTTCTATCTCACTAAGAGGCACTATGCCTGATTTTGATGAGCTAGTGGCCCTTTGTATGACAAAAGAAGTAAATCTTGGTTTGAATGCATTGAGAAGTGGCAATTTAAGAGATCATGCATTCTTTCAGCATAGAGGAAGAGGTTCTAGTCGTGGACGTTCATCTTCTAGAAATGCAAATACAATGGATACGCCAAGAGGTATAGGAAGATCAAAGTTGAGAGGTAGAGGAAGATCACAAGCACCTGGAAACTGTTACCATTGCAGCAAGTATGGCCATTTTGAGAAAGATCGCTATTATAAGTAGAATAGTCAAAGAGGAAGAGGTAGAAGCCATTATGCGACACATGGAAATTTCTCTACTGAAAGTTCATATAGAGACTATGGAAGAGATAATATGTTTGCAATGGAGCATGTGTTGAAGAGTATGTCTAAACTTGGAAACGATATGAACTGATACATAGACTTTGGTTGCACAAATCACATGACGAGCATAGGAAACTGGTTTGAGTCAAAAGAGCCTTTTAAGACTAAAGAGTATGTGGCAAGTGGTGATGATACCTTACACTTGATTAACGATGTTGGGAATGTACCACTAGTACAAAGAAATGGTGTTCGAAACACATTGAGTGATTTCTTACACGTGCCTAGCATCACAAAGAACCTAGTTTCGGTTGGTCAACTTGCGGATCAAGACATGGAAGTAATTTTCAATAAACATGGCTATTTTATACATGATTTCAAGTATGTCAAAAGAGGAAAATTGCTTGGTCATGGAAAGAAGATGGGTAGATTGTTCACATTTGATATGAGTACACCTCTTTATGAGAATATATAGTGAAAACTCAGATATAGCTGAATTATGGCATAAACGAATTGGTCATATCAATTTGAGGAAATTGAAGTCTATGGAAAAGCAAATGGTAGTGCGTGGATTACCAAGATTTGGTCATTTAAAATTTGAAAGAATTCATGAAGCGTCCACATTTGGAAAACATCAACATATGAAGTTTCCAAGAAGAGAAATGCATAGAAGGAGACCTCTAGAGCTAATCCATAGTGATGTGGTTGGACCTACTAGAACAAAATTAGTTGGTGGCTCACTATACTTCTTTATATTCGTTGAGGATTATAGCAAGAATACATGGATTTATTTTTTGAAGCATAAGAGTGACGTTTTTGAGTGCTTTGTGAGATTCAAAAGCATGGTTGAAAAGAAATTGGGCATGTATATAAAATGCCTATGATCAGATTCAGGGGGAGAATATATATCAAGAGAATTTGATCAATACCTTAGTGATCATGGAGTGAGAAGGCAATTGTCTTGTAGATATACACCACAACAAAATGGTGTTGCAGAATGCAAAAATCGTGTGATTGAGGAAGTTGCTAGAGCCATGTTGAATGAAAAGATCATGCCAGATATGTTTTGGGCAGAAGCTTGTCATACAGCTCTACATCTCATAAATAGAGCTCCAACTGGCATGGTTCATGATTTCACTCCTTATGAGAGGCTATGGAAGCATAAACCAAATGTGAGCTATTTATGAGTTTTTGGAAGTATTTGTTATGCACATGTGCCTAGCCAATTGAGACACAAGTTTGAGGCGAAATTTGAAAAGTGCATATTTGTTGGATACTCAGAAGAGAAGAAAGGATATAGATGTTATAATCCTGTTACAAAAGAATATATAGTGAGCAGAGATGTTATATTCGATGAAAATGCATCATGTTATGCACCCAAAGACATGGATTTGATAGAGAACGATATGGATGATTCTATGCATAATGTTCATAATGAGCCAAAAACAAGTCGTAGACATTTTGACCATGAACAAAGCCAAGACTATGGTTCATATGAGTTTCCTACACCTGAAATGTCATGGAGTGAAAATCCAAAGGAATATGCAAGAAGAAAGGAGAAAGGGAAAGATACATACATGTCTGATTCAGATATTGATGATGAGATAGTTATGTCTGGCATGTTGAAAAATATGAAGGAGAAATATGTTCCTCCACACGTAAGGAAAGAGACACGTTCAAGATCAGCTGAAGAAACACCTTTGAGAGGATCTACGAGAGTAAGACATCTAGTCGATAAAATAAATCTATGTAATAAGTCTATGAAGCTTCATTATGCATACATGATAGAGAGAATCAAGCATGAGAAACCAAAGAATTTTCATGATGCGTCACAAAGTGAAGATTCATGCAAAGCAATCAATGATGAGATGAATGCATTGAAGAAGAATGATACATGGAAATTAGTGAAATTGCCACCAAATAAGAAAGCTATTGGATGCAGATGGGTATACAAAGTGAAGTGCAAAAGTGATGGTTCATTGGAAAGATTTAAAGCACGCTTAGTTGCAAAAGGAATGCACAAGTATATGGATTGGATTATGATGAAACGTTTAGTCCAGTGGTTAAAATGACAACAGTGAGAAGCGTAATTGCATGGGCTGCTATCAACAATTGGCAATTGTATCAGATGGATGTTAATAATGTATTTTTGAATGGCAAATTGCATGAGGAAGTCTATATGAAGCAACCAGAAGGTTATGTGCATCCAAAGTATCTTGAATATGTATGCAAGTTAAAGAAAGCACTTTATGGTTTGAAACAAGCACTAAGAGCATGGTGTGAACGTTTCACTAAAGAAGTTGTTGGATCTGAAATTTATGCAATCAAAGGCTGATTATTCACTATTTGTAAGGAATTAAGGAAGTGAAACGATTCTATTGGCGATTTATGTCGATGATCTAATCATTACTTGTAATGATGAGAATGGGATTGCTAATTTCAAAAAGCAGCTGAAATCTGAATTTTTGATGTCATACCTGGGAGAGCTATAATACTTTTTGGGAATTGAAGTAATTTCAATGAAAGAGGGAATTAGGCTGATAGAACGCAATTATATGCTAGAAATGCTTGAGAGATTCGGTATGACTGCTTGCAAACCAGTTGATATGCCACTTGATGCTAATGTTAAGCTTATGGATGATGGGAAGTACTTGCATGATGCCATTGTGTATAGGAAGATGTTTGGAAGTTTGATTTATGTAACAAAGACAAGACTAGATTTGAGTTTTGTAGTTGGTTTGGTGAGTCAGTTTATGCATAATCCATGTAGAGTGCACTTAGATGCACTGCAACGCATATTGCAATATGTGAAAGGAACATGTAATTTTGGCCTGTTTTATGAGAGAAAAATTCATCCATTTATATATGCATATACGGATGTGGATTGGGCAAGAAATGTCATGGATCGAAGGTGAATGAGTGGATTTTCATTTTTTCTTGGAAGTGCAATCATTTCTTGGAGTAGCAAGAAGCAAACAAATGTCGCTTTGGCAAGTACCAAAGCTGAATATAGAGGCATTATACAAGGTGTTTGTGAAGCAACATGGATTAAGTACCTACTTGAGGACATGGGAGTCTACATCAATGGAAAGGTCGTCATCTATTGTGACAATGTGAGCATCATAATGTTATCAAAGAATCTAGTTTATCATGTGAGATCGAAGCATATCAAAGTTCATTATCACTTTGTTCGTGAGACGTTCATCGAAGGAGAAGTGGAGTTGATGCACATCAGCATTGCAGAACAAGTGGTAGATATCTTCCACAAAGCTCTTCCCAAGGACAAGTTCATCTACTTCATAAAGCTTTAGGAGTTAGGAAGCTTTGTTTCATATCTAGATTTTATTTCATGTTATTTCATCTTGTATGGACATATGCATTTCTTTCATTTTGTACTCAAGCTAATTCTAAGCTTGAGGGGGAGATTTCTTTGGAAATTTCTGCGGCCACTTTGGCTCCCCTTGCCTCGAAATTGTCCTCTTTCTCCTGCATGATTCTGCTGTTGACTTTGGTCTTGGTTACTATTCCCTCTTCCACTTCCAAAACCTCTACCTCTGCCTCTTCCTCTACCAAAGTAGAATACCTGCTCAAAACTAGATTTTCCTAGGGAGAATGAACCCTCACCAAGAATCTTTTCTTCAATAATCAGCATAGATACCAGATCAGCAAAATTCGGAATATTTTCCCTGGTCTGTATAGAAGTTCTGAACTACTTATATGCAGCTCCTAAACCACGAAGACACACTTCCACCTTATCATCATCATCTACATTCACGCCGATAGATGCAAGTGACTCACATATGCTTTTGATTTTCAAGGTGTAGTCACTTACCGACATGCTCTTCTTCTCCAATGTATGCAGCTCGTTCTTGAGTTTTTCCATTTCTGTAGCAATTCACAACACTGCAAAACACTACAAGCAGCACTTCTTCTTGAACATTGTTGCCCTATGACGTGACAGTTCAATCTCAGAAAAACACAGTTTTCGTGTATCAACAAGACACGGAATCGCTTCTCGATCTAGAATATATGAGTGTTGCCTAACACAACAAAAGTTACAGTTTCTGAAATTGACCTCGTTTTTCTGCAGGCCCCACCTTCTAGGCTCGAAACAAAGGTTGAGATGGCTCCAAAACTTTGATCTGACAAAAACAAGTGACCCTAAAGGGATAACCCTCGAAAATATTTTGAGGTCTTCAACCTTCATGCCGAGTTTTGTAACAGATGAAGGTCGTTTTTGAATCACATTTTCTCCACGCCTTGTTGTGTACTCTTCATTGTCGCCTTCTCCAGGAGCTCTCTACAGCCACGTTGGCTCTAATACCGTGTCACGAGGAAGGAGATAAGGAAGAGAGCTCTCACACAAACTCTCACTCTCAAGGAGAAGCACACACATAGATTGAGGCAAGGAAGAATAATCTTCTTCTTCTTCTTCTATTATATAAAAAGGAATGTACAAGAATGGCCTAAAAACAAGAATACAACAAGTGCAATATATAAAGATTAGTACATAAGGAAAAACCTAATGTCCGCAAATGCATGAGCTTGCAAGGAAAAAATGTGCCATCACTCTCGGTAGATAAATCTAATAAAGCTCAATGAAGTATCCCTGACATATACCGGCGTGATCATTATACATGTCAGAGAAACAAAAAACTGGTACGTGTCATCCTGGATCATCACATGTTGAGCTTCATATCTCAACAAGAATCACCTTCATTCATGTGCTCACTCTCCAACTATTTTTGGAGGTAAGCAACACCAGCCTCATTCCTAGCTTGGTACAATGTGGTAAGTGTATCTCAAGCATCCTTAGTTGTTCTGGAAGAGCAAATGTGAGGAATAATGGCACGTTTGATAGACAAAGCTATCAATGCATGTGTCTGCGCATCTGTGCCATCCCAACAAATCTTCTCTATAGTAGGTGCAACTAAAACGGAAACACAAACAGGATTATGCAGAATAGCATCATCTTCGACACCTTCTGCATTAGAGCTTCAGTACCTGCAGTTGTAACAGTTGCAGGTGTGACAGGATGTTTTTCAACATTGTTGGGGGATTCTTGGACAGGAAGGGATTTGAGTGTTTGTAGGAGAAAAGGGAAAGGAGAGAAGAAAGATACGCACTGGAAGCCTCCATCGATTGATTATAATAAGACAAATACAATGTGAAGCACAATGCAATCCAATGCTTTTGTGCAAAATCCCACAGAGTTCTTAATTACAAAATACCAAATACCCAAGAGACTTGTTGCTGCCGGCCTCTTCTACACCAAACCTCCACCTTCTCCAAGCGTGCACTTGTGCACACCTTGCACCAAGCTTCCACTAAGGGGAGGGATGGATACCTTCTGTCGGCACGCGCACACTTCAATGAGACCTTGGGATCCTTGGAGGACTAGCTTAGCACTCCTCTGCACACTTCCTTGGTCACTCTTCATGCACACCTTGCACTTCACTTCTCTGCGTCGCACACTGTGTGTCTCTTGCACTTCTCTCT
Source organism: Ceratopteris richardii (assembly GCA_020310875.1). NCBI lineage: Eukaryota > Viridiplantae > Streptophyta > Polypodiopsida > Polypodiales > Pteridaceae > Ceratopteris > Ceratopteris richardii. Next base: position 5,513,127 of record CM035426.1, read on the forward strand.
CTAGCTTCACTTAGACTAAGCTCACTCTTGCTTACTCTTAGAATAGTCCAAGAATAGTCCTTGCCTTGATTTGAGTGGGTCGATTCACGTATGCTCCTAACTGCAAGAGTATCTTGGCGCTCACTTTGATGTCCCAAGATTTTCTTCAAAAGTGGCAGCCAACGACTCCCTATTTTGTCCTGCAGTGACTTTAGACTAAAACCAAAAAATTTTAATTGGGGGGCCATACTTTCACTTCTGCGTACGCTGCCGCTTCACATACCTTCACATTTTCCTTTTAACTCTTCAAATGTGCACATAAGAGAGGGTTCACTTGAACCTTCCAAAACACTTTAAAAACACTTTGAACCTTGGGGAAATTAGAGAATTACCTCTGCAACCTGCAACCCACTTTCTCCAATTTACCCTTTGTGGACAATTAATTGTGCACTACCTGTGCACTTTGACACCTGCACTTTAGCACTTTGACTTTGCACCTGTTGAATTTGACCTTGACTTTATTGACTTTGACCCATTTGACTATGACCCTTTGACTTTGATGGTAGTTGACTTTGACCAATATGACTTTTATGGGCTCAACGGTTGCCCACCACCTAATGTGCTCTCCATCCCTGAGAGCTACAGCCAAAACTCTTAGCATATAGGACACCATGATTATGGAGCTGCAAAATCGTGAAGAGGACACCTGAGTAGCAACCAATTCCACCAAAAGCAGGATAGAACAAGCACCAGAGAAGAACCGAAAGTTGGATTTTTCCATGGAAAAGCAAAGGGGGGGCAATGGTGTTGAAAATAAATGTACAAGCTCATTTTCATATGAGCCATGCTTGGATAAATTTACCAAATATAAAGATAAAGAAAAAAATTAGAGGAAAAAAGGAAAAAATAATAAAAGAAAAAGTCTAGCCAAAATTCATGATGAGTAAGAGATACAATATCTTGCCTTGTAGTTAGTAGCATGTAGTGGAGAAAGTGGTGAGTTAAGAAAAAGGCACAAACTTCTTCACATGCTCATTGGTTATAAAAGTGAAGAGTCAGATCTGGCCATTTTGTCATTTTGGCTTCCCTTAGACTCCTTCCAACTGCACGTCAGTTTGTACATAGCTCTGTTGCAGAACTCATATCTTAGTGCATATGTAACCATTGTGTGCGTTTAAACATTCATTGAAAAGTGTATCTTGTGTACTTTCTGCACAGCAAATATCTCTTTGAAAGCTTATGTAATTGGTGAGATATCAGTGAAAGAGTGAAGTCTAGTTTTTCAGTATACTTGTGTAGATAGGTAGTCTATTTTGGTCGGTTAAGTTTCCCACCCAAAACATATCCAAATTGCATGCTTTTTGTCTTGTTGGAAAGCTCCTGGCATCTACTTTCCCAAATATCTTATTGAGATCATTTATATTCTGTGAGATATCTGTCAAATAGTAAAGTCTACTTTTATAGTGTACTTATGTATGCAGGTTGTCTATCTTGGTGAGTTGAGTTTCCTGATCAAAACGCATCCAAATTACTTGTTTTTTATCTTGTTAGAGAGCTATTTGTGTCTACGTTCTCCATACCAAATATCTTTCTCAAGAGATATATATTCAGAGAGTTATCAGTCCGAGAGTGAAGCTCAGTGCTTTAGCATGTCTATGTGGACAGGTAGTTCCTCTTTGACAGTTGTGTTTCCTAATCAAAACTTGTCCAAATTAAGTCATTTATAGCTTTTTAGAAACCTCTCTTTGTCTACTTTGATTGACTAAAGTCTCAAGTCCATTTGAGTTTTGTATTGAGAGCAACAAGCTATCTAAGGTGCAGATGTTTGTCCAAGTGCTAGACATACAAGGGCTCACTACGCACTTCCATTGTGCATAGGAGAACTCATTCTCCACAGTTGGTATCAGAGCGAACTTGGTGCTGAAGTTTCATCAACAAAGCTGGAGGGGAAGCAAAGCAAAACAAAACAAGAAGGAGCTTCACAAATGCAAGAGCAAAGGACTATAACTATTCGAGGTAACTCTCAAAGTCTTTGATACTCTTCAATGGCTGACTTGGGTCAACAAGTAGAGACGCTGGACAAGGATAACTATCCCGTGTGGAAGTTTAGAATGACCAACTACCTAATGGGCAAAGGCTTATGGGGTATTGTGAGCAGCGATGATGCTCAACCTCAAATCAATCAAGCTATGGCCACCGAAGTCCAAAGGAGGCAAGCAAAAGAATGGGAAGAGAGGAATAGGAGAGTCATGTTCCTCATTTCTCAAGTCATTACTAATGCCATGGTAGGTCATATTCAACATCTAGAGAAAGCTAAGGATGCTTTGGAAGCTCTTGAAAGGATGTATTCCACAAATACCAAAGCTAGGAAACTTCAACTCAAGAATGAGTTGAACACAATCAAGAAAAGTTCGAGTCAATCCATAGTTGAATATACTTTGAAGATTAAGGAGCTAAGCAATGCTTTAGCTTCTATTGGCACAACGGTTGAAGATGAAGATCTTGTGTGTTATACTCTCAATGGCTTGAGAGAAGATGAAAGATGGAAGCCTTTTATAGCTTCCATTAACTTGAAAGATGTATATCCAGGTTTTGAACAACTAATCGCTCATCTTGTCACAGAAGAGCTTAGCTTCGGTGGTCCCAAAGGAAAGGACAGCCACAACCAAATGTTATATGCAGGTCGAGGTAAAGGAAGAAACTCAAGAGGAGGCTCAGGAGGAAAAGGAAGAGGTCACAACCACTCCAACTACAATCAAAATAATTCAGAAGACAACAAGGATGCATCAAATGCCAACACACAAGGAAGAGGTCGAGGTAGAAGTAGAGGAAGAGGCCGAAGCTCCTACAATTCTCATAAAGGTATAACATGCTATCATTGTGGTAAAGTAGGACACTATGCTAGTGATGTTTGGCTGAAGAATGGAAGACCAAATGGAGGCAATCAAAGGAACCAAAGCAACTATGCAAGCACCTCAAGTGAAGGAAGCAAGGACACACTACTTGCAATGAGACATGAGTATAGAAGCTCTTGTGAAGATGACAAAAAATGGTACATTGATTCAGGTTGTAGTAACCATATGTCATGCCAAGGAAGTTTGTTCACTAATCTACAGGTACCAAGTGGAAAAGGATGTGTTGAAACAGGTGATGATACTCAACACATGATTGAACATATTGGAGATATAAGGCTTGGAGATACAAGTAGAGCAAAGGTACTATCTAATGTTCTTCATGTTCCTACAATTTCAAAGAACTTGATTTCAGTAGAACAAATGGTAGAGAAGGGTTATCATGTCATATTCAATGAGAATGGGTGCTTCATAAAGAATCCAAAGGAAGACTTCAAGGTCATTGCTCGAGGTAGAAGAGAAGGAACGATGTTCACTTTGGATGTCCAACATCCACATGGAAAGTTCATGTACATTCAATGTGGGAACAAGAAGATTTCAGAGCTGGACTTATGGCACAAAAGAATAAGAGACATCAACATTCCAAAGCTGAAGGACATGAGCAAACATGAAGTGGTAAGAGGTCTTCCAAAATTTAATAGCATTGGACTACATGAGTTATGTGAAGCTTGTCAACTAAGAAAGCAAACGAGGCAGCCATTCAAGAGGAGCAATTATGTGGCTCCAAATGTCTTGGACTTGATACATACGGATGTATGGGGACCAACCCAAGAGGCATCAATGGCTGGTAATAGATTTTTTGTCACCTTCATTGATGATCACTCAAGAAAGGTATGGTTGTTTTGTATGAAGCAAAAATCAGAGGTGTTTTCTATATTCAAAAGATTCAAAGTTGAAGTTGAAAAGGAAACATGAAGGTCTATCAAAACCTTAAGGTCCGATGGTGGAGGAGAATACTTCTCCAAAGAATTTTTAGATTTTATTCAAGAAATTGGGATCAAAAGGCAATTCACTTGTAGGTATACACCACAACAAAATGGAGTAGCTAAGAGGAAAAATAGGCAAATTGCTGAAATTGCAAGATGCATGCTCAACGAGACGAAGGTACCATTGTACTATTGGGCTGAAGCTACCACAACCGCCATTTACTTGATGAATAGGTGCACAACATCGGGAATACATCACTTGACTCCAGAAGAGGCATATTTCGGTAAGAAACCTGATCTTACACAGCTCAAAGTGTTTGGATGTGTTTGCTTTGTTTACATTCCACAAGAAGTTAGAACAAAGATGGAACCAAGATAAAAAAAATGCATTTTCATCGGCTACTCGACGGAGCAAAAAGGATACAAGTGTTACAACCCTAGAACAAAGGAATTAAGAGTTCGCGAGATGTGGTCTTTGATGAACTAAGACCATGGTATGAAGATAAAGGAAAGGAAAAGGTTCTTGAAGAAGATTGTGATGATTATGTAGGAACAAATCAAAGAGAAGCTCAACAATCAAGCACAAAGCTTTCAGGTCCAGAGGCATCTACATCAAATGAAGAATGTTCAGCATGGAGGGGGAGTCATTGTTTGTCTCCAAATTCAGCTCATAGCAGAGCCGAAGAAGCAAGTGCTACTCCAAACAGTGAGGTAGATGCAAGTGAAGAAGAATATGAAGAGGTAATCACTCCGATGGTAAAGCTAAATAGGTTAAAGAAGCAACTTTCTAAAGGCAATGAAAGAAGATCTTCAAGGACAAGGTATCCAACTCAAAGGTTGAGTTATGATAGTTTTATGGCGACACATTTTGCATATATGATGCAGGTTATCAAAGACAAAGAGCCTGAGACATATGAAGAAGCTTGCACACAAAAGGAATGGAAGCAAGCTATGAAAGAGGAGATCAAAGCTCTCAAAGATAATCACACATGGGAGCTAGTGCCAAAGAAAGAAGGTATGAAGATTGTTCCAAACAAATGGGTGTTTAAAGTAAAGAGGAATGTTGATGGTTCACTAGCTAGATATAAAGCTAAATTAGTTGCCAAAGGATTTAAACAAACACAAGGCATAGATTATGATGAAGTTTTCAGCCCCGTTGCAAGGATGGGAACTATCAGAACCTTAATAGCAATTGGTGCTTCAAGGAGATGGCCATTATATCAACTCGACATCAAAAATGCCTTTCTCAATGGAGAACTACAAGAAGAGGTATACATGAGTCAACCGGTTGGATTTGAAGATGCAAACCATCCAGATTTTGTTTGCAGGTTGAAGAAGGCACTTTATGGCTTGAAGCAAGCACCAAGAGCATGGAATCAGAGATTGGTAGAGTATCTAACTAAGTGTGGATACAACCCAAGTAGTGTAGATCCTTTGTTGTACATGAAGAAGGAAGAAAATAGAGAGGTATATATTTGCATATACGTCGATGACCTCATCATAACAAGAAATGATGTTACAGGGATTAAAGATATCAAAAGGAAGCTTGGTAAGGAGTTTAAAATTTCAGACCTTGGAGAGCTGAAATATTTTTTAGGAATTGAAGTTGTTTATGGAAAGAGTGGCATGTACTTGATGCAAAAGAAGTACTTGTTGGATGTTCTTTTCACATTTGGAATGAGTGAATGCAAACCACTCACTCAACCCATGGACACAAATACAAAGATTTGTTCAAATTATGGAGAACCATTGGAAGATGTAACGACATACAGAAGCATTGTAGGATCATTGATCTATGTAAACATTACAAGACCTGATTTGTCTTATGTTGTTGGTGTACTTCTCAGTTTATGCAAGCCCCGACAAGTGAACACTTAATTTCAGCCAAGAGAGTGTTGAGATACATAAAGCATACAGTTAATCATGCTTTGTTTTACAAGTTTGATGAAGAACTGCAGGTCAAAGGCTTTAGTGATGCTGATTGGGCAGGTTCAAAGGAAGATAGAAGATCAACCTCAGGTTATGTGTTCATGATAGGAAGCAAACCTATCACATGGAGCTATGGAGGCTGAATATAGAGGATTAGCTTTTGCCACATATGAAGCAATGTGGATTAAAAAGCTTTTGACTGATCTTCGAGTGCAAGTTGGAACCATCCATATATACGGTGATAACATGTCAAGTATTTACTTGGCAAGCAATCCTATGTTTCATGCAAGGAGCAAGCACATAGAGGTCCACTACCACTATGTAAGGGAGAAGGTGATGAGCAAAGATGTGGAGGTAAAGTTTGTCAGAACCAAAGAGCAGGTTGCAGATATGTTTACAAAGTTCTTGGATTCTTCTAAACTCAAAGGTTTCAAAGACGTGATAAATTTGAAGGACATGGTTGAAGATAACTCCCAAATGAGCTTGAGGGGAGTGTTGAAGATAAATGTACAAGTTCATTTTCATATGAGCCATGCTTGGATAAATTTACCAAGTATAAAGATAAAGAAAAAAAGTAGAGGAAAAAAGGAAAAAATAATCAAAGAAAAAGTCTAGTCAAGATTCATGATGAGTAAGAGATACAATATCTTGCCTTGTAGTTAGTAGCATGTAGTGGAGAAAGTGCTGAGTTAAGAAGAAGGCACAAACTTCTTCACATGCTCATTGGTTATAAAAGTGAAGTGGGAGCACATGCAAAATAAGGAGAGAAAGAGGCAAGAGCTCCCAGTAGTCGGATCTGGCCATTTTGTCATTTTGGCTTCCCTTAGACTCCTTCCAGCCGCACGTCAGTTTCTACACAGCTCTGTTGCAGAGCTCATATCACAGTGCATATGTAACCATTTTGTGCTAAACATTCATTGGAAAGCTTATCTCGTGTACTTTCTGCATGTCAAATATCTATTTGAAAGCTTACGTAATTGGTGAGATATCAGTGAAAGAGTGAAGTCTAGTTTTTTAGTATACCTGTGTAGATAGGTAGTCTATTTTGGTCAGTTACGTTTCCTGACCAAAACATATCCAAATTGCATGATTTTTGTATTGTTGGAAAGCTCTTGGCATCTACTTTCACTATCCCAAATATCTCATTGAGATCATTTACATTATGTGAGATATCTGTCAGATAGTAAAGTCTAGTTTTATAGTGTACTTATGTGTGAAGTGGTCTATCTTGGTGAGTTGAGTTTTCTGACTAAAATGCATCCAAATTACTTGTTTTTTATCTTGTTGGAAAGCTATTTGTGTCTAATTTCTCTATACCAAATATCTTTCTCAAAGGATATATATTCAGAGAGTTATCAGTCCGAGAGTGAAGCTCAGGGCTTTAGCATATCTGTGTGGACAGGTAGTTCATCTTTGACAGTTGTGTTTCCTAATCAAAACTTGTCCAAATTAAGTCATTTATAGCTTGTTAGAAAGCTCCCTTTGTCTATTTTGATTGACTAAAGTCTCAAGTCCATTTGAGTTTTGTATTGAGAGCAGCAAGCTATCTAAGGTGCAAATGTTTGTCCAAGTGCTGGACATATAAGGGCTCACTACACACTTCCGTTGTGTGCATAGAAGAACTCATTCTCCACAAATGGGAGGGTAGAAAGGAGGTGGAGGGGAGGGCTGAGGGGCGGAGATAGAAGGGGTTGGGAGGGTTATGGATGTGGCTGGGCAGATTGGTAAAGGGAGGGATTGGGGGTATGATCATGGGGTCTGGAGAGGGTAAAAATGATCAAACAGTAGAGGGGAAATAAAACCATGTGATAAACGTGCTCAAAACATGTGAGTTTTGACCAAAAGTCAGAGAAACATGTGGATTTTGGAGAAATTAAGTCAAAAAATGAATCCAGAGGTGCCAAAATACATGAAAATGACTCCAAATTTGAAAAACATGGCCATCTAAGGCACGATGCAGAGCCAAAAGGGTTGAATCATAAAAATTAAAAATATATATATATATAATAATTCTTCTTTTTTTTAAACGTTCGCATTGCCAAGTCTCACTACACATATATATATATATATATATATATATATATATATATATATATATATATATATATATATATATATATATATATATATATATATATATATATATATATATATATATATATATATATATATATATATATATATATATATATATATATATATATATATATATATATATAGAGAGAGAGAGAGAGAGAGAGAGAGAGAGAGAAACAAGTAAACTAAATGAAAAATAAATAAAAAATAAGAATAAACAAATGCGATCCGAGGCGCAGGGGGGGAGGGGGGGGTCAGTCAGAACCGTGGGGGGGGGGAGGGGGGGGGGGAGGGGCGGGGGAGGGGTGGGGGAGGGGGGGGGGGAGGGGGGGGGGGGGAGGGGAGGGGGAGGGGGGGGGAGGGGGGGGGGGGAGGGGGGGGGGGAGGGGGGGGGCGGGGGGGGGGGGGGGGTGAGGGGGGGGAGGGGGGGCAGGTGGCGGGGGGAAGGGGCGGGGAGGGAGGGAGGGAGGGAGGGAGAGAGAGAGAGAGAGAGAGAGAGAGAGAGAGAGAGAGAGAGAGAGAGAGGGAGAGAGAGAGAGAGAGAGGATTGATTTTTTTTTCTTCCTTTTTTTGGGAAAACTATCCAAAAATAGAGAAAATTGGAGAAAAAATCCAAAAAAATCCCAAAAAATTTTGAAAAAATATTCATAAAATTTTCTACAGGGCTAGGCTCAATTTCCTTACTCAAAACGATAGAGAGCTTCCTTTATTCCTCCTACTTGACAAGAAAATGACATCAGAAAAGGATAAAAAATGCTAGAAAAATGCTAAAAATACTAGAAAAATTTCCCAAAAATACCCAGAAAGTGTACTTTTGCAGAGTTTATGAAATGCCTTCTAGGTTTGCTAAAAACTCAAGGAACAAGCATGAAATTGATAAAGAAAACTACTAAAACTGAGCAAAATGAAATGAGAAAGCTATGTACAACCTGGACAGATTTTGCAGTTCTAGGTGATCCATACTTCTTCAAGTGTGTTGATGATAGGCCTTGATCCTTGATATGTTGACCAGTGGCAAGGCCTCTCCTTTTAGTGTCTCCAACTCCATAGCACCCCAATTCAGCATTGATTTAACTCGATAAGGTCCTTCCCAGTGTGGAAGCCATTTTCATCTCACTTGTGTTTGAAGATGAGGTCTATGGAGAAGAACTAACATGCCTGGCTCTATGTTGTTGTTCCACAGATTTCGATCATGTGCCTCCTTCCTCTTCATCTGAGTTTCTAACAATTGTTTTGTTGCTAGTAGACGAATCTCCTCCACTTTATGCAGTACTCCCAGCCTCTAAGAGACACCACAATCTTTCTTTCCCTGCATGAATGCCACTTTAGGGGATCCATGTAAAAATTCAAAAGGCTCAATTGGCAATATGCCATAAACCAGTTGGAATGGAGAATATCTGGTGGCCTCTTTGTAAGCTAACCTGTATGCCCATAGGGTACCTTGAAAAGCAATGCCCCAGGAAGTAGGCTGTAACATACATTCCTTCCTTAACATGGAAATTAATACCTTATTTGTTGACTCAGCCTGTCCATTAGCTCTTGGGTAGTAGGCACAAGAGGTCCTATGTAGAATTCTATACCTGTTGAAAATTTCCTGTAGGACCTTATTCACAAAATGAGAACCCTGGTTTGTACAAATTTCAAGTGGACATCCAAACCTGCAAATGATGCTACTGTAAATGAAATCAACCACAGTTTGGGCGGTGCAGTCAGGTGATGCAATAGCTTCAACCCATTTTGTCGCATAGTTCCTGGCTATCAATAAATACTTCTCTCTTTTAGGAATCGATGGAGGGTAGATAGGCCCTAAAAAATCTAACCCCCACTTCTCAAACGGTTGCCAAGACGTGGAAATAATCAAGGGGTTATGCCTCTGCTTGGTGGGATTAGGGCCACACCTCTGGCAAACATCACATGCTTTTCCCCAGTCATCAACATCTTTGAATAATGTAGGCCACCATAAACCAGCATCAAGGATCCTCTGACTCATAATATGCCCTGGAAGGTGCCCACCACCTGTTCCTTCATGTGCAGATTGAAGGACTTCCCTCACTTCTTCTTCTTCCAAGCACTTCCTAAATGTGTCATCCTTTCCCTGTCTATATAATTTATCTTCAATGAAGGTATATGGTCTACTCTTGGTTAGCAGTCTCTTCCTTTGCACAACACTAGCCTTTTCTGGATACACACCAGTTTTAATGAAATTCTTGATATCACAATACCAACCTTGAGCTTGTACAGCGAACAGATTAGCATCTGGAAAATCATCATTGATTCCACTAGCTTGATGCATCACATTGATTCTGGATAGGTGATTTTCCATCACATTTTCTTTACCTGGTCTGTGGACTACAGAAAAATCAAACTCTTGGAACAACAATAACCACCTCCATATTCTACCAGTGGCTTGTGGTTTGTTTAGCAAGTATTTTAGTGGTTGGTGATCCGTTATAATAGCAAATTTTACTCCCAGTAAGTAATGATGAAATTTTTGGACAACAAAAACCATGGCTAAGGCTTCCCTTTCTGTGGTGTTGTAATTCCTTTCAGCCTTAGTCAAAATTCTACTAGCATATTGAATTGGTCTGTCCATCTTAAATTCTTCACTGGGTTGTGTCAGAACTGCCCCTACTGCATAGACACTGGCATCTACATGTATATGAAAGATTTTTTACCACTCAGGTGATCAAAATGGGAGCAGATACTAACCTTGACCGTAATGTTTGATATGCTTTTTCCTCCTCTACTTCCCATTTAAAAGGTATTTCCTTACCTGTAAGTCTAGCCAATGGTCTGGCTATCTCTGCATACATTTTTATAAACATTCTGTGGTATCCAGTATGCCCCAAGAAACTCTAAATCTCTTTAGGAGATTTAGGTTTAGGCAACTTTAATATAGAAATGATTTTGTCAGGGTCTGGGGCCATACCATTAGCCGACATCACATGTCCTAAGAGAGTTCCTTCTGTCACAAGGAAATGACATTTGTTTGGATTGAGCTTTAGCTTAGTCTACCTGCATCTCTTGAAGACATTCTGTAGCTGTCGCAAGTGATGGTCCAAACAATCTAAAGGGGTCTCATTGTGAGAGCCTGAAAATGAAGAGAAGTCATCGATGAAAATTCTAAGTGTTTCCAGCAATAAAGGATCAAAAATGAGGTTGACAGTTCTGTTAAAAGTGGCTGGAGCATTTCTGAGTCCAAATGGAATTTTTACATACACATATGTTCCCCAAGGTGTGATAAAAGCAGTCTTTTCACGATCCTCTAGGTGTATTGATATTTGATTATAGCCACTAAATCCATCCATAAAGCTATATAATGCATGTCCAACCACTTCTTCAATGACCTGCTCTACAAATGGCATTGGGAATCCATCTGTGATTATCACCTTGTTGAGTGCTCTAAAGTCAACGCAAATTCTGATTTTATTGGTATTCTTCTTTGGTACTATAACCATAGGTGAGAGCCACTCTGAGTGTTCCACAGGAATAATGATTCCTACATCCTTCATCTTCTGTATTTCTACATAAATAGCTTCGGCATATTGTGCGTTGAGTCTATAACTCTTCCCTCGTATTGGTTTGGCTCCCTCAACCAGAGGGATTCTATGCTCTCCATAATTGGCAGGCACTCCTTCTAAGTCTTTATAATGCCAGGCAAAAACATCTTTATAATGGGTCAAGAATGATCTTACCTTTTCAAGGAGCCCTGGGTGGTTCCACAACCAAGTGGCCACCAAAACTGGCTGATTATTGTCTTGAGTGCCTAACTGTATTTCTTTGACAAGATTTCTCTCTACCATATTATTTCGTGCTCATCTCCATCCTTGTCTTCTTCCACTAGCTTTTCGTGCATTGCTTCGTAAGCAGGGGTATTTTGGATTTCAATGTGTTCCTCCTTGTCCTGAATCCATCCTGTAGGTATTTCTTGAATTGGGAAAGAACACTCTTCACTAGAATCTTTTACCCTACCTTTAGCTTTAGTAACTTCCTTATCTGTGGTTGTCATATCCTCCTCCAAGTTGTATTTGAGGGGTGTCTTCCTGTCCCTTCTGTGGTCTGTGATGGGCTCTCCCAATCCATCAACCTAGACTTTCTCCTCATCTTCGTCATAACCTTCAGTCGTGCAAGAATTATTAAGAAAAATTCCAAAACAAGAGGAAGAGTTGCCTGCTTGGAGCCAATTTAGAATATCCTCTTCTTCCTCGAAATCTATTTGGGGTTGATCCTCTGATTCTGGTTCCATGCAAATGCCAACTGTTTGCATCATGCTGGTGTTTCTTTGATTATCTGGGCCCTCTTCTAAATGAATTTGTGTCAGCTCTTGCCCTTTCTTTTGTACCCTCATGGTGTCCTTACCCCAATCATGAATGACACTTGCATGTCTCAGCCATGGTCTTCCAATTGAGAGGGGAAATCCTCCTTCAACCTGGGGCAATCTTAAAACCACAAAATCTAGAATGAATAGATTACCTTGTACTTCAAGTGGAACTTTTGGGATCACTCCCAAGGGCCTTACTTTGCTCTGATCTACCAAAGTAACAGTGAAATTTGTAGGCCTTGAAGGGTGGAGTCCAATCTTTTCCATTGTATGTTCAGGCACCAAGTTAATGCCAAAACCACCATCCGCAATAACTCATTGAAATTCATGACCTTTGATAGATACTGTCAGCCGAGGACTTTTATAATCTGTAAGGGGTGCTTCCCCTACAATTTTCCCTTTATGTAAAACAGGAGTCTTTGCTACCAAACTTGTAGTGGAAGCCTCATCAATTATCTGCAATAGTTCTTACCTGAATTTCCCATCCATCTTTATTAAATAAAAAATACTAACCTCCTTTTTCATGGATTTGAGAAGCTTTGAAGGCTCTGATTCCTTAAGAGCATGGGCTCCAATTGACTTACCAAACTCCTCCTGAGCCTTGTTGAATGCATGCCCAATAGCATCACTGGTACATATGGGATCTCCTTTTTGCCTCGTATGTGCACATGCAGTGGTTTTGTCTTCGGATGTCTCTTTGTCTTTGTTCAATCCATCAATTCTTGGTTGTTGAGCTATATCTACTTGAGCCTTTCCTTTATTTCTTGTCTGCACTGTAAAAGATTCTATTTCTTCTAACTGCACCACCCTGGTAGATGGTGATGGCTCATTGACCTGATCTAACATTTCTTCTTTGTGTACAAAAATCATTTGAATATGGGGCCCGGATGAAGAGGCTTGATTCTTAGGAAAACAATTTGTATAGTGGTCTCTTGCCTCTGGGCAGTTTTTGCAAGGAGGGGCATTTTCTGGTAGATTGCACCTACTTTGATAGTGCCCACATTCTCCACATCTGAAACAAATGATTGGCCTTCTAGGCCCATTTGCAAATTTTTCTAGGGTTGTAAGTGTTACCTTGATTGGGTGCAGCCGCCATTACATTTGCTGGTGGTAGGGGTCCTCCTTGTGTCCAATAGGTTGTTGTAGGTATTCCCCTTGATTGGCATTATTGAGCCTCATGACCAGCTTTCCTGCATAATTGGCATGTCACACTTAACAGAGGACATTCACTTACTATATGCCCTTGCTTTCTACACATGGAACACCAAAGTCCACTCTTGATGCCACCCCCTTTGAGTTCCTGCAGCTCCTATCGCAGTTGGGCCAATTCCTCTGCTTGGGCTTCCTCCTCTTTTTGGAGCTTTAATGCTTCAATCTCTCTTCTCAACTGAGTAACAACATTCTCCTCCTCTTTGTGGGGCTTATTCCCTTTTAAGCCCTCCAGCTCCTTCCTTAACTGGATTACTGGATCCTCCATTTCTATAGAATATGGTAGTTGAGAAGAAGTTGCTCCATACTGTTGCCTTATCTGTTCCAATCTTGTAGCTGTGTTGATGAATTCCTCTATGGAGACTGTAGGCAACACTAATTCCTTGATTTTACATTGGGTGGCCATTGGAAGTGGCTTAGCTAACCATTTCTTAACAAAAAAATCATGTGGTGGGTCTGGTAATTTGGCCATTAGTGCCTTAGCCCTACTCACAAACTCTGGGAACTTTTCACTTGGACCCAATCTCAAATTCTCTAATTCCTCTATGATGATCTCTGCAGTATTTCCATGCTGAAATTGATTTTTGAATGCATCTTTCATTAGGTCCCAAGTTGTAAAATGGTTCTCAGCAAACTCGCTGAACCATTTATCTGCTAATCCTTCTAATGTGGTAGGGAAGAGTATCAAAAAGGCATCCTTCCTACCCATTAAGCCTCTAGTTTTGCATAGTGCCAAAAACCTTCTAATATGCTCGTCAGGATCTTCCTGATCTAAGCCTTTGAAAGAAGGAAATTTTATATTTAATCTTGAAAGTAAGGTTTCCAAGTCTACATGGCCAGCCATGCTCCTTACTGATGAAGTTGATGAAAGTGGACTAGATGATCTTCTAACAGCCTTCCCTCTTGTTTGCTTGCAGGTGACCCTCAATGTTTGGACCAGGTTGCGGTCATGGGTTGTTCATAGTCCTCTTAATATGAGATAATTGATAAGAATATGTACCTCTTCGTCCTTTGAAGTAGTACTGTCGACACTAGAATATTGCTCTCCAACTACAATATATCTTCTCCTATGCTCAAATCTCCTTGGATGTCCCAGCGTGCGTGCCAAATTTTGTTGGGGGATTCTTGGACAAGAAGGGATTTGAGTGTTTTTAGGAGAAAAGGGAAAGAAGAGAAGAAAGATACACAGTAGAAGCCTCTGTCAATTGATTATAATAAGACAAATACAATGTGAAGCACAATGCAATCCAATGCTTCTGTGCAAAATCCCACAGAGTGCTTAATTACAAAATACCAAATACCCAAGAGACTTGTTGTTGTCGGCCTCTTCTGCACCAAACTTCCACCTTCTCCAAGCCTGCACTTGTGCACACCTTGCACCAAGCTTCCACTAAGGGGGAGGGATGGATACCTTCTATCGGCACGCGCACACTTCAATGAGACCTTGGGATCCTTGGAGGACTAACTTAGCACTCCTCTGCACACTTCCTTGGTCACTCTCATGCATGTTGGAGCAAGTCTATGACAAGCCTAAGTATTGGCTTGAGTCTCACAAAGTCTTAGAAGGAGCTTTAAAAAGAAGACTATGTAAAGTTCACTTGTGAACTACCTCTTGTAACTTTTGAAGAGTTTACTTAATGTAAAAGTAAGAGAATCTTAAGTGGTTGAGTCCACATGATCAAGAATGGAAAGAGGAGCCACGAATTCGTGATTTGTGGTAGGTAGAGAATCAAATCAATCATTGATTGATTGGAGAGTGATTGAGGGAAGTTAGCCTCCCAAACTCAACTATAAATAGATGGCAGTTTTAGTCGTGGTTAGAGAGACCTATGTGAAGACCTCCAAGAGCTGAGCTTTATGCCATATCAAGGTGTGATTACAAGGCACACATATGTATCAGTAAGTCATTGTATTGTACAAGCAATATATTTTCATTTTCATGATTATTTGAGTTCATCTTTCCATGTTCTTGTGAAGTGTACTACTCACTGCCATTACTCTCAGTTTTCTTAGTCAGCTTGCAGAGATGTTTTCTCTGAGCTTGGTGCATCATTTTCAATGATTTAACTTGGTACAGTTAGCCCTATAGGTCTACTATATGCTCACAAATTTTCATGTCATTTGGATGTTGCAATCTTCAGTTATGTTCATTTGAAGTCAACAGGGTCTGTTCATCTTCACTTCTCTGTCAGGTACCCGACTTTTTCACTCATCTTGTCAGAGCCATTTGTCAGTGGTTACTTATCCAAATTCCGTGATTTAAAGCTTGTTGGAGTTACCCTATGGTCTAGTATAACCATGCAAAATTTCATAATCATTGGATTTCTAAATTTTGAGTTATGGTGATTTTTCTGCTCACTGGTCTATTTCTGTAGCAGCCCGTGAAAATCGGGATGATGTCATCACTTGTTAAAACTCATTCTCAGTGTGTGGTTCATTATTTTTGATGAGATTACTCTTGAAAGTTAGCTCTTTAAGTTTCCTAGACTTCCCCAAGAGGAATTGAGCTAATTGCTGCTGTGCTCAGAGAATTATGTAAAACACTGGACATGTGTATGAACCAAGAATAGCAAGTTTTCACCTCTGAGCTAACTCCAACTTATCTGTTTTGATCTATCTTTTTGAGAGTGATCTTCCAAGGTACATAGGGTGTCTAATACATCCATTGGCAAGCTAAAAGGGCCCACCATATACTCCTGGAGTTCATTTGGCTGGTGTAGATCAAGGATTTTGCAACACCTCTTCATCTTCAAGCACATACCTATCCATCTCTTCACAGTGGTATCAGAGCAAGGTTGGACAACATGGCAGATGGATTTCCTTCATCAATTGACAAATTCGATAGAGGTAATTACTCAGCTTGGTCATTAAGGATGGAGGCTTATCTCCAAGGTAGAAGTTTATATGGTTATGTGGCTGGAGATGAAGTTATGCCAAGTTTCAGGAACAAAAGTCAACCAACACAAGAAGAGCAAGAAAGATTGAGCACATGGTGCTCCAAGGATGCACTTGCAAGGTCTTATCTCCTCAACTCTATCTCAGATTTTTTGTTGCCTCACATTAGGAGTTGTAAGACATCCCAGGAAGTGTGGGATGCACTTGAAGCTTTCTTTTCTTCAAGTACCAAAGCTAGGAAGCATCAACTATGGCTGGATTTCACAACTCTCAAGAAGGCTCCCAAACAAAATGTGACTGATTTTGTCACAAAGCTCAAGGACATAGCGGATCAGTTGGGAAGCATTGGAGAGGTAATAGATGAAGAGCAAATTGTAAGGCAGGTCATCAATGGCTTGAAGGCAGATGACAAGTGGGAAGCATTCACCACAGCTATGGATTTGTACATGGACATGCATGTACCTGATTTCAACAAACTCATTGGACAACTACTTACTCAAGAGGCAAAGCTTATCAAAAATGGAGAAAGCTTATCAAAAATGGTAATCAATCTTCAGCTTTATACACGGATAAAAGCAAGTCTAAAGATAACAAAGGAAAGGCAAAGAAAGTGGATGATGAAGCAGGTACATATCAAGCTAACTATGCAGGTAGAGGAAGACATGGCAGAGGTAGAGGAAGAGGAGGTAGACAAGGCAGGGGGAGATCCCAAGACTCCAACTCATGTTCTATTTGTGGATTAACTAATCATACAACTGAAAATTGCTTTAGGAATTCCAGGAATCAAAGAGGCAGAGGATACAATAGAGGAAGTTATGGATACTCAAGAGGAAGGTTCAACAACTACCATGGCAACTACAACAACTACAATCATTCAAACTATCAAGGAGGCTACAAAGGAAGGAGAGACTACAATAACTACAGAGAAGACTCAAACAAAGAGGATTCATTATTGATTATGAACATGGCTATGCCACAAGGTAAATCTGATGAGCATGTTTTCTACATAGATTCAGGTTGTTCAAATCATGTGGCAGGAAATGTGGCACTCCTATCAGATTTAGAAGATCCAAGGAATAAGCATGAGGTACAAATAGGAGATGATACAAAACATCCTGTGGAGAAGATAGGCAATGTCAAAGCACCTGATGGAAACATCAACCTACTCAGTAAGGTACTCTATGTCCCTACCATTACAAAGAATTTGATAAGTGTTGGGCAGATAGTAGAGAAAGGGTTGCAAGTCAGGTTCACAAAAGCAGGAGCATTTGTTGAAGATCCAAGTCAAGGATTCAGAAGAATTGCAAAAGGTGAAAAGACAGGTAGATTGTTCACATTTGAATTACAGGACACTAGAAACATTGCTCTCTTTAATTATGGTAGTCAGACACTCACAGAATTGGAAGTATGGCACAAAAGGTTAGCACATATTGGTGAAAGGTCATTAAAGCAAATCTGCAGGGACCAAAGTGTACTTGGACTTCCTAATTTGTCAAAACAACATATGATTTATAAGTGTAGTGCATGTCAATTTGGAAAGTCTCACAGGTTACCATTCATGAAGAAAGGTTATATGCATGGAGATCTCTTGGAGTTGGTTCATACAGATGTATGGGGACCTAGCAAGGAAGCTTCAATATCTGGATCAAGGTATTATGTTTCCTTTATTGATGATTGCAGCAGATGGACTATCCTATTCTTTATGAAACACAAAGATGAAGTTTTTTCATGTTTCAAAAGATATTTGGCTCTTGTGGAGAATCAAACAAGTAAATCACTAAAAAGGCTAAGGTCAGATGGAGGGGGAGAATACTTCTCCCATGATTTTGATTCTTTTCTTCAAGAAAGAGGAATCAAAAGAGAGGTAACTACAAGGTACACTCCTAAGCAAAATGGAGTGGCAGAAAGGAGGAATAGGACAATTCTTGAAGCTGCAAGGTCTATGTTAAATGAAAAGCATTTACCTAATTACTTATGGGCTGAGGCTGTATCTACAGCCACTTACTTGATTAACAGGTTGCCTTCAAAATCCCTTGATGGGATGACTCCATATGAGGCTTGGAATGGAAGAAGATCAAGCTTAGATCATTGTAAAATTTTTGGATGTATTGCTTTTGCTCATGTTCCTTCACAGGTTAGAGGCAAGATGGATCCAAAGGTAGAAGGGTCTGTATTTATTGGATATGACAACAATCAAAAGGGCTACAGGTTATACAACCCTACCAACAAAGGATTCTTGGTAAGCAGAGATGTAGTTTTTGATGAGAACAATTCATGGTATGAAGATTCATGCAGGAAGATCAATTTACCATATGATCTTGAAGAAGATTTTCCAAAGCTTGGTAGAGAACAATCAAAGATTGAAGAACAAGACACCTCAGAGGATGATGAAGAATCTCACATGGAAAAGATCAAAGCATGGAAGTCTAAAGGTAAAGCAAAATTGCAGGAACTTGGACATGAGGCAGAATCATCACATCATGGCCTAAGAAGATCTATGAGGGAAAAGAAAAAACCAGAAAGGTATGGGTTTGACACCTCATTAGTAACTAAACATTCTATCTACATAGCACAGGACATAAACCAAGAGGAGCCATCATCATTTGAAGAGGCCAAAGCAAAAACAGAATGGAAGCATGCAATGAAGGAAGAGATCGAAGCACTTGAGGAAAACAACACTTGGGATTTGGTGCCCAAGACTTCATCCATGAAGGGAATAGGCTCACGATGGGTCTATAAACTCAAGAAGAATTCTGATGGTTCAATTAACAGGTATAAGGCAAGGCTTGAGGCTAAAGGCTTTGCACAAACTCAGGGAATTGATTATGAGGAGACTTTCTCTCCTGTGGCAAAGATGCCTACTATTAGGGTTTTGCTTAGTATTGCCTCTTCCAAGAATTGGAAGATACTTCAACTAGATGTAAAGAATGCATTCTTGAATGGTTGGATAACAGAAGAGGTTTATATGGCACAACCACCTGGTTTTGAGAATCAAGTTTATCCTGATTATGTGTGTAAACTTAACAAAGCATTGTATGGTCTCAAGCAAGCTCCAAGAGCTTGGAATTTCAGGCTTGTTTCATTCTTGCAGGACAAAGGCTTTCAACCAAGCAAGGCAGATCCTTCACTCTTTATTAAAAAGAGTAATTCCGAGGTCATCTATCTATGTGTATATATAGATGATATTATATTGACAGGAAATGATGCAGATGGTATGAAGAAGATCAAAGATCAGATGAGAGAAGAGTTCAAGATAAGTGATTTGGGTTCACTTACCTACTTCCTAGGTTTGGAAGTTGTCTACAAAGATCATGGTTTGTTTCTCACTCAAAGGAAGTACATTAAGGACATGTTGGCAAAATTCAAGATGCAAGATTGTAAGATTGCAGGTACTCCAATGGAGGTCAATCACAAATTGAGCTCACATGAAGGTGAACTCATAGAGGACATCACATCATATCAAAGTCTAGTGGGTAGTCTCAACTATGCCACATTGACAAGAGTAGATATATGTTACAGTGTGAGTGTGCTAAGCCAATTTATGCACACACCAAGGAAACCACATATGGATGTTGCCAAAAGGATTCTCAAGTATCTCAAAGGAACCATAAATGAAGGACTTTATTATCCTTATGTATCTAATTTAGGTTTGAAGCTAGTTTCTGATGCAGATTGGGCTGGCTCCAAGGAAGATAGAAGGAGCACTTCAGGTTATCTTACCTTTGCAGGTTCAAAGCTTATTTCATGGTCATCCAAGAAGCAACCCATAGTTGCTCTCTCTTCTACTGAAGCTGAATATAGAGGTCTTGCCATAGCTACACAAGAAGCTATGTGGATGAAGACATTATTCAAAGATGTTGGATTGGAGTTTGGAACTCCAACTATTTTTGGTGACAATATGAGTTCTATTCACTTGGCTGCTAATCCTATTTTTCATGCAAGGACTAAACATATTGAAGTTCATTATCACTATGTACGAGAGAAGTTTCTAAGCAAAGAGATTCAAATATCATATGTGTCCACTCATCAACAATGTGCAGATATTCTAACCAAAGCATTGGATGGTACAAAGCTTTGCAAATTCAAGGCTATGATTGGTTTGCAGATAATCTTGGAAGATTGAGGACCTCAAGCATACTTGGCTTGAGGGGGAGCTGTTGGAGCAAGTCTATGACAAGCCTAAGTATTGGCTTGAGTCTCACAAAGTCTTAGAAGAAGCTTTAAAAAGAAGACTATGTAAAGTTCACTTGTGAACTACCTCTTGTAACTTTTGAAGAGTTTACTTAATGTAAAAGTAAGAGAATCTTAAGTGGTTGAGTCCACATGATCAAGAATGGAAAGAGGAGCCACGAATTCGTGATTTGTGGTAGGTAGAGAATCAAATCAATCATTGATTGATTGGAGAGTGATTGAAGGAAGTTAGCCTCCCAAACTCAACTATAAATAGATGGCAGTTTTAGTCGTGGTTAGAGAGACCTATGTGAAGACCTCCAAGAGCTGAGCTTTATGCCATATCAAGGTGTGATTACAAGGCACACATATGTATCAGTAAGTCATTGTATTGTACAAGCAATATATTTTCATTTTCATGATTATTTGAGTTCATCTTTCCATGTTCTTGTGAAGTGTACTACTCACTGCCATTACTCTCAGTTTTCTCAGTCAGCTTGCAGAGATGTTTTCTCTGAGCTTGGTGCATCATTTTCAGTGATTTAACATGGTAAAGTTAGCTCTATAAGTCTACTATATGCTCACAAATTTTCATGTCATTTGGATGTTGCAATCTTCAGTTATGTTCATTTGAAGTCAACAGGGTCTGTTCATCTTCACTTCTCTGTCAGGTACCCGACTTTTTCACTCATCTTGGCAGAGCCATTTCGCAGTGGTTACTTATCCAAATTCCGTGATTTAAAGCTTGTTGGATTCAGCTTACTATCTAGTATAACAATACAAATTTTCATAATCATTGGATTTCTACATTTTGAGTTATGGTGATTTTTCTGCTCACTGGTCTATTTCTGTAGCAGCCCGTGAAAATCGGGATGATGTCATCACTTGTTAAAACTCATTCTCAGTGTGTGGTTCATTATTTTTGATGAGATTACTCTTGAACGTTAGCTCTTTAAGTTGCCTAGACTTCCCCAAGAGGAATTGAGCTAATTGCTGCTGTGCTTAGAGAATTATGTAAAACACTGGACATGTGTATGAACCAAGAATAGCAAGTTTTCACCTTTGAGCTAACTCCAACTTATCTGTTTGGATATATCTTTTTGAGAGTGATCTTCCAAGGTACATAGGGTGTCTAATACATCCATTGGCAAGCTAAAAGGGCCCACCATATACTCCTGGAGTTCATTTGGCTGGTGTAGATCAAGGATTTTGCAACACCTCTTCATCTTCAATTACATACCTATCCATCTCTTCACAATGCACACCTTGCACTTCACTTCTCTGCATCGCACACTGTGTGTCTCTTGCACTTCTCTCTCTGGCTTCACTTAGACTAAGCTCACTCTTGCTTACTCTTAGAATAGTCCAAGAATAGTCCTTGCCTTGATTTGAGTGGGTCGATTCACATACGCTCCTAACTACAAGAGTATTGGTGCTCACTTTGATGTCCCGAGATTGTCTTCAAAAGTGGTAGCCAACAACTCCCTGTTTTGTCCTGTAGTGACTTTAGATTAAAACCAAAAACTTTTAATTGGGGGGCCATACTTTCACTTCTGCGTACGCTGTCGTTTCACATACCTTCACATTTTCCTTTTAACTCTTCAAATGTGCACATAAGGGAGGGTTCACCTGAACCTTCCAAAACACTTTGAACCTTAGGGAAATTAGAGAATTACCTCTGCAACTTGCAACCCACTTTCTCCAATTTACTCTTTGTGGACAATTAATTGTGCACTACCTGTGCACTTTGACACCTACACTTTAGCACTTTGACTTTGCACCTTTTGACTTTGACCTTGGCTTTGTTGACTTTGACTAGTTTGACTTTGACATTTGACTTTGATTGTAGTTGACTTTGACTACGGTTGGCTTTGACCAATATGACTTTTATGGGCTCAACAAACACCCTGCACAATGTTCCACAGTCCTTTTGCAACCAATACATGTCGCATCATATAAGCCCACAACGGGTAGTT
The DNA here is from genome assembly GCA_020310875.1 of Ceratopteris richardii. NCBI lineage: Eukaryota > Viridiplantae > Streptophyta > Polypodiopsida > Polypodiales > Pteridaceae > Ceratopteris > Ceratopteris richardii. Next base: position 5,535,520 of record CM035426.1, read on the forward strand.
GGTACCATCCAACTTATCCTCAATAGCCAACATACGAAATACATTGTTGCTTTCAGGCATGGCCAATGACTAAAATACCTTGATGTAAAAAATTGATTGTATCTGCAAATGTTGAATGGAAGTTCCCAGACGAGTTCTGCTAAACCTGTAGCAGACTTCAAGATGCGTATACTGGTGAACCAAAACAGGTACATACCTTTGGCACAAAAACATGAAATAGCCTGCACACGCACTACGATAGTTCATTCGGAGGTCGAAATGAGCTCAGATTGTGATTTCGGCACCACAAAATGAATCTGTTTTGATATCTAAAACACCCTTAGTATGCTCACCAAATTTCATGCAAATCTGAGACTACAATCAGAGAGGTGCAGACAACACCCTAGATGAAGCAATGACCTGCTCTGATACCAATTGTTGGAGTTAGACGTCTTCGGAAGCACGAGAACAACACAAGGAAGAAGAATAAGCTTGAAGCACAACACACAATACTGAATGTATTACTAGAGAATGTACAAAGATAAGTAGCCCATTAGGGCAATAGGCGTGTATACAAGCCAGGGGAAAAAAACCTCCTAAAGAGGGAAAAAAGTGCCCCGGTGGTCCTAGTGTGTTCACACAGATCACTACCTAAATATATCAACAACCATCACTTGAACATTGCAGAATATTTGGTTGTGTTGCTTATGTGCATGTTCCATCTCAAATCAGAGGTAAGTTAGACCCTAAGGTAGAGAAAGGCATCTTCATAGGGTATGATATAAATAAAAAAGGATATAGGTTTTATAATCCGTCCAACAAAGGATTTATAGTCAGTAGAGATGTTGTATTTGATGAGAATGATTCTTGGTTTGAAAGTGAATGCAAGAAGGTCAAATTACCTTATGACTTCGAAGAAGAGTTTCCAAGCCTCACCAAGGAGGATTAAAGCACAATTGAAGACATCAAATCAGATGATGAGGACTCCATCAACTTGGAAGAGTTCAAAGCATGGATATCAAAAGGCAAGTCCAAGATGAAGAGGTTTGAAGATATACCTGAACCATCCAACCAAGCTATAAGGAGATCACAAAAATAGATTAAGAAGCCAATCATATATGGGTATGATACTTCATTAGTCACTAAGCATTCTATTTATCTTGCGAAGGATTCATCACTTGAAGAACCTTCTTCATATGAAGAAGCAAGTACCAAAGCAAAATGGAAGGAAGCTATGGATGAAGAAATAGAACCACTCCAAGAGAATGACACTTGGGAGCTAGTACCCAAGAAAGCATCAATGAAGGTAATTGGTTCTAGATGGATTTACAAAATCAAAAGGAACTCAGATGGATCCATAAACAACTATAAAGCTAGGCTTGTGGCTAAGGGTTTTGCACAAACCCAAGGAGTAGATTATGAAGAAACTTTTTCACTTGTGGCTAAGATGCCAACCATCAAAGTATTGGTAAGTGTAGCTGCATCTAGAAATTGAAATATTTATCAACTAGATGTGAAAAATGCTTTTCTCAATGGGTGGATTTCAGAGAAGGTTTACATGGCTCAACCATCTGGTTATGAAGATCCAAATAACGTAAATCATGTATGCAAATTGAACAGTGATGCCAATGGCATCAAACAAATCAAAAACCAAATGATGCAGGAGTTCAAAATTAGTGACCTAGGGTTTCTAAAATATTTTCTTGGACTTGAGTTTGTTGGAGTTGGACGTCTGTGGAAGCACGTGAACAGCACAAGGAAGAAGAAGAAGCTTGGAGCACAACACACAATACTGAATGTATTACTAGAGAATGTACAAAGATAAGTAGCCCATTAGGGCAATAGGCATACATACAAGCCGACGGAAAAAAAACCTCCTAAAGAGGGAAAAAAGTGCCCCGATAGTCCTAGAGTGTTCACACACATCACTACCTAACTATATCAACAAATCCCCCCTGGGAATGATGTGGTAAACAAATAGCTGGCACTCATGTATAAGGAAGTGCCAAGCTATGTGGAAATCACTCCACAAAAGGAAGTAAACCCAAAGCTTTGCAGAAAGCTTCAAACTTCTCCCTAGGTAGAGCCTTCATGAAAAGGTCTGCAATGTTCTCTTGTGTGGGAACATATGCCAAGCTGATCTCCCGAGCAGAGAACCTCTCCCTGACATAATGATAATGCACCTCAATGTGCTTAGTGCGAGCATGGAACACAGGGTTCCTCCCAACTGCCAATGCGCTCTGATTGTCAGTGAAAATGGTGGTGGTAGAAGACTTACCAACACCCAAATCAGCCATAAGGCATCTGAGCCACACACACTCAATAGTAACTGTGAAAGTTGTCCTATACTCAGCCTCACAACTGGAAGTGGCCACAGTAGGCTACTTCTTTCTCAACCAAGATATACATGAGCTACCAAGCATGAAGCAAAAGCCACTAGTGGAACACGTGTCATAGCAACTAGCCCATTCTGAGTTAGAAGAAGCATGCAAATCTGGCGGTAGTGATCCCCCCTTCAGATAAAACAACCCAAGTAGCCAAGTACCACTCAAGTAGCGAAAGATGCGCTTAACCGCCTACCAATGCTTAACACCTAGGCAATGCATAACCGTGCTCATCTGTGAGACAACAAACTAAATATCTGGCCTAGTAATGCATAAGTAAATCATGCATCCAATAGCCTGTTGATAGAGGACAACATCAAATGCATCTCCAACATCATGAAGACTCAATCGTAAACCTGTCTCCATAGGAGTGGCAATAGGCTTACAGTCTTCAAGGCCAAAATGTTGCAATAATGTGTCAATATATTTCGTTTGACACAAAGCCATTACACTATCAACTTGCATAAACTGAATGCCCAAATAGTGGTGCAAATTCCCCAAATCAGACATCTCAAATGAGGCATGCAAATCCCCCTTAAGATCAACAATATGCCTCTCAATAGAACCAGTGAGCAGCATGTCATCAAAATAGACAACAATGATCAGAAGCACATCATTAGCACGCTTAACGTATAAGGTGCTTTCAATTGGACTGTTCTCAAAGCCATGTGCAATCAAAAAGGCATGTATCTTCTCATACCAAGCACGTGGTGCTTGCTTTAAACCATATAATGCCTTCTTTAACCTGCACACCTGGTTTTCATGCCCTTTCTGCACAAAGCCACGGGGCTGAAAAACATACACTTCTTCATGCAAGTCACCATTCAGAAATGTAATTTTAATGTCCAGCTGATATACATTCCAACCATGATGGGCTACAAGTGCACAAATGCTCCGAACAGTAGTCATACAGCATGTAGGTGTTGTTGGAGTAAGACGTCTGCTGAAGCACGCGAATAGCACAAGGAAGAAGAAGAAGCTTGGAGCACAACACACAATACTGAATGTATTACTAGAGAATGTACAAAGATAAGTAGCCCATTAGGGCAATAGGCATATGTACAAGCCGGGGGAAAAAAACCTCCTAAAGAGGGAAAAAGGTGCCCCGGCGGTCCTAGTGTGTTCACACACATCACTACCTAAATATATCAACAAATCCCCCCTGGGAGTGATGCGGTGAACAAGGAGCTGGCACTCATGTATAAGGAAGTGCCAAGCTATGTGGAAATCACTCCACAAAAGGAAGTAAGCCCAAAGCTTTGTGGAAAGCTTCAAACTTCTCCCTAGGTAGAGCCTTCATGAAAAGGTCTGCAATGTTCTCCTGCGTGGGCACATATGCCAAGCTAATCTCCCCAGCAGAGAACCTCTCCCTGACATAGTGATAATGCACCTCATTGTGCTTAGTGCGAGCATGGAACACAGGGTTCCTCGCAACTGCCAATGTGCTCTGACTGTCAGTGAAGATGGTGGTGGCAGAAGACTCTCCAACACCCAAATCAGCCATAAGGCGTCTGACCACACACACTCAACAGTCACTGTGAAAGCTGCCCTATACTCAGCCTCACAACTGGAAGTGGCCACAGTAGGCTGCTTCTTGCTCAACCAAGATATACATGAGCTACCAAGCATGAAGCAAAAACCACTGGTGGACACATGAGTGTCATAGCAACCAGCCCAATCTGAGTCAGAAAAAGCATGCAAATCTGGCGGTAGTGATCCCCCCTTGGGATAAAACAACCCAAGTAGCCGAGTACCACTCAAGTAGCGAAAGATGCGCTTAACGGCCTTCCAATGCGTGACTCCTGGGCAATGCATAAACCTGCTCATCTACGAGACAGCAAACTGAATATCTGGCCGAGTAATGCATAAGTAAATCAAGCATCCAACAGCCTGCTGATAGAGAACAACATCAAATGCATCTCCACCATCATGAAGACTCAATCGTAAACCTGTCTCCATAGGAGTGGCAATAGGCTTACAGTCTTCAAGGCCAAAATGCTGCAATAATGTGTCAATATATTTCGTTTGACACAAAGCCATTCCACCATCAACTTGCATAAACTGAATTCCCAAATAGTGATGCAAATGCCCCAAATCAGACATCTCAAATGAGGCATGCAAATCAGCCTTAAAATCAGCAATATGCTTCTCAATAGGACCAGTGAGCAGCATGTCGTCAACATAGACAACAATGATCAGAAGCACATCATTAGCACGCTTAACATATAAGGTGCTTTCAGTTGGACTGTTCTCAAAACCATGTGCAATCAAATAGGCATGTATTTTCTCATACCAAGCACGTGGTGCTTGCTTTAAACCATATCACGCCTTCTTTAACCTGCACACCTAGTTTTCATGCCCTTTCTGCACAAAGCCACGGGGCTGAAAAACATACACTTCTTCATGCAAGTCACCATTCAGAAATGTTGTTTTAATGTCCAACTGATGTACATTCCAACCATGATGGGCTGCAAGTGCACAAATGCTCCGAACAGTAGTCATACGGCATGTAGGTGCAAAGGTCTCATCGAAATCAATGCCTCTTTCCTGTGCATAACCCTTTGCAACAAGCCTCGCCTTATACCTGTCAACAGGACCATCAGGTTTACACTTCAGCTTGTATACCCACTTAGTGCCAATGGCCTTCTTGCCAGGAGGAAAGTCACATAAAGACCATGTATCATTCTTCATTATAGCCTCATTCTCATCACAGAGACTAGACGCAGCCATAGCATAGCAATCTGATGCAAAGGAGGCACTATGAGAGCCTGAACGAGTACGATATGACAAAGGTGCATCTAATTTGCTGTCACGCAAATTCTGCACGAGCCATTTTGGCATAGTTTTTGCTTGCTCAATATCAGCTCTCTCATCAACAAGTGCATCATGTAAATCTGCATCAGAAATGGAATGATCTGCATCATCATATGAAACCTTCAAAGGCTGAGAAGTTGCCTCATTAGGACCAGCACTAGACTGTCCACCTGTAAAAGAGGCATCAAAGTATCATACATGTCTTTGGAGCTAACACATGTCTCCTTAGTACATGAAAGCAATGGCTGAATAGCATCTTCCACAAAGACAACATCACGGCTAACCAGGATATGTTTAGTATGTGGATGATACAGACGATAGCCTTTACTTTTAGAACTGTACCCAACAAAAATACATTTTACTTCTTTATCATCCAATTTTTTGCGATGTTGTTCAGGCACTAGTGCATATGCCAAACAACCAAAAACATGCAGATGAGCAACGGATGGCTTGCGGTCATGCCAAGCCTCATATGGAGTGATAGACTGGAGCGCTTTAGTGGGACACTTGTTCAGTACATATGCTGCACACATGACAGCCTCAAGCCAAAAACTATGTGGTAAAGCCTGACTTTTGACCATGCACCTCGCCATCTCCATGAGTGACCTGTTCTTTCGTTCAGCAACTCCATTCTTTTGAGGTGTATACGGCACTGTACACTCGTGTTTTATCCCACATTCAGCCAAAAATGCATTAAATTCAGAAGACATATATTCCCCTCCTCGATCAGAACGGAGGGTGCCCATTTTCCATGCTGACAGATTTTCAGCCAAAACCAAAAACTATTTAAAGCACATGAACACTTCGGACTTTGCTTTGAGTGGATATACCCATGCATGCCTGGAAAAGTCATCAATGAAAGTCACGAAGTAAAGGTAATTTCCAAAAGAAGGTGTCTGCATAGGACCACAGTCATCACTATGTACAAACTGCAATTTCTGAGTAGCCCGTACTGAACCATCTTTTGGAAAGGATGAACGCTGCATTTTGCCCAAAATACAGCCTTCACAAACATGTTTTCCAGGTGCCTCAAGTTTGGGCAATGAAGACACCATTTCAGATTTCTGCAGGCATAGCAAACTAGCAAAATTCAGATGACCAAAGCGTGCATGCCAAAGCTTTGCATCTGACATAGCTTGAGAATCATTTACTGCACATGCCAAATCATTTTCAGATCTTTTATAGTCTATGAGCTTATACAGCCCACGACATAAAATGCCAGAAGCAATAATCACATCGCCATTTGACAGATCATGAACTGTACACCTGTCATCAACAAATTTCACGACCAAGCCAATCTTGGCTAATGCAGAAACTGATAACATGTTCTTTTTGATCCCTGGCACAAATAAAGCATCTGACAAAGTGAAAGAACTTCCATCAGCAGTAGTCAAAATGATCTTACCAACTCCCATAAGAGGATAAGAGGAGTTGTTGGCACATGTAACAGTATTCCCTGTAGGGGCAGGCACGAGTGAGGAGAAGAAATTGCGCTGCGAGGTAATATGTTTGGTTGCCCCACTGTCAAAATACCAAACATCTAAGTCTACTACAGACATGCACTGATCATGAGAAGATGGGTCAAAACTGTAGACAATAGTAAACGCCCATTCTTCTCCCTGCACAAGATTTGCAGACTCTGTTTTCGGTGTAGAGGCCTCTGCAACAACCATTCCATCCTCTTTCTTCTTTGCCTCTTTTGTAGCCAGTTTTGGAGAGTTCTTTATGATATGATCATTTCCTTTACAGTACTTGCAAAACAATTTCTGCTTTTCTGATTTCTTCTCATCTTTATCTTCCTCCTTCGAATATGCAAAATTAGCTGATTTTTGCTTACTAATTGAAGAGCTCCATTTTCCTTTGCCCTTCTGACTAGCCAAGAAATCTCGATCTGCAACTCGCATAATGGACCTGTTTTGCCTGGACTGATCTTCCTGCAACAAAACAGAGACTAACTCCTCAAATGATAAGGCATTTGGATTGCCTTTCATCATCAACCGAAGAGTAGAAGCAAAACTCTGATATGAATCACGAAGACCATTCAGAACGATCTGCACAAGTGAGCTATCTGGTATAACCTCATCAGCAGAAATCAACTGTTCCTTCAAGTCTTTGATCTTCGTTAGGAAACTGTCCATAGAATCACCTTCATTCATATGCTCACTCTCCAACTGTTTTCGGAGGTAAGCAACACGAGCCTCATTCCTGGCTTGGTACAATGTGGTAAGTGTATCCCAAGCATCCTTAACTGTTCTACAAGAGCGAATATGAGGAATAATGGCACGTTTGACAGACAAAGCTATCAATGCATGTGCTTGGGCATCTATGCCATCCCAACGAATCTGCTTTGCACTAGGTGCAGCAGAAACAGCAGCATGAACAGGAATCTGCACAATATCATCTTCGACACCATCTTCATCAGCTCCTCCACCTCCAGCACCTGTATTTGTAGTACCTGTAGTTGTAGGTGTAACAGGACGTCTTTCAACACCCTACACAATGTTCCACAATCCTTTTGCAACCAATACATGTCGCATCATATAAGCCCATAACGGGTAGTTGGTACCATCCAACTTATCCTCAACAGCCAACATACAGAATACATCACTGCTTTCAGCCATGGCCGGTGACTAAAATACCTTGATGCAGAAAATCGATTGTATTTCAAAATGTTGAACGGAACTGCCCAGACGAGTTCTGCTAGACATGTAGCAGACTTCAAGATGCTTAAACTGGCGAACAGAAACTGGTATACACCTTTGGCACAAAAAGACAAAATAGCCTACACAAGCGCTGCGTAGTGCATTCGGAGGCCGAAATGAGCTTAGATCGCGATTTCGGCACCACAAAGCGAAGTTGTTTTGATCTCGAAAACACCCTGAGTATGCTCACCAAAATTCGTACGATTCTGAGACTGCAAACGGAGGAGTGTCGACGGCGCCCTAGATGAAGCGACGACCTGCTCTGATACCAATTGTTCGAGTAAGACGTCTGCAGAAGCACGCGAACAGCACAAGGAAGAAGAAGAAGCTTGGAGCACAACACACAATACTGAATGTATTACTAGAGAATGTACAAAGATAAGTAGCCCATTAGGGCAATAGGCGTATGTACAAGCCGAGGGAAAAAAACCTCCTAAAGAGGGAAAAAAGTGCCCCGGCGGTCCTAGTGTGTTCACACACATCACTACCTAAATATATCAACAGGTGCAAAGGTCTCATCAAAATCAATGCCTCTTTCCTATGCATAACCCTTTGCAACAAGCGTAGCCTTATACTTGTCAACTGTACCATCAGGTTTACGCTTTAGCTTGTATACCCACTTAGTGCCAATGGCCTTCTTGCCATGAGGCAAGTCACATAAAGACCAAGTACCATTCTTCATTATTGCATCATATTCATATTGCATAGCAGCCATCCAATTTTCTGAATTTTGTGCTTCATCAAACGAAACAGGCTCATTCTCATCATAGAGACTAGATGCAGCCATAGCATAGCCATCTGATGTAAAAGAGGCACTACGAACCTGATCGAGTACGATATGATAGAGGTGCATCTAATTTGTTGTCACGCAAGGTCTGCACCAGCCATTTTGGCATAGTTCTTGCCTGCTCAATATTAGCTCTCTCATCAATAAGTGCATCATGTAGATCTGCATCAGAAATGGAATTATCTACATCATCACATGAAACCTGCAAAGGTTGAGAAGTTGCCTCATTAGGACCAACACTAGACTGTCCACCTATAAAAAGAGGCAACAAAGTATCATACATGTCTTTCGAGCGAACAGATGTCTCCTTAGTACATGAAAGCAATGGCTGAATAGCATCTCCCACAAAAACAACATCACCGCTAACGAGAATGCATTTAGTATGTGGATGATACAAACAATAGCCTTTACTTTCAAAATTGTACCCAACAAATATACATTTTACTGCTTTGTCATCCAATTTTCTGCAATGTTGTTCAGGCACTAATGCATATGCCAAACAACCAAAAACACGTAGATCAGCAACAAATGGCTTGCGGTCATGCCAAGCCTCATATGGAGTGATAGACTCCAGTGCTTTAGTGGGACACCTGTTCAGTACATATGCTGCACACATGACAGCCTCAAGCCAGAAACTATGTGGTAAAGCCTAACTCTTGACCATACACCTCGCCATCTCCATGAGTGACCTATTTTTTTGTTCAACAACTCCATTCTATTGAAGTGTATACGGCACTATACACTGGTGTTTTATCCCACGTTCAACCAGAAATGTATTCAAATCAGAAGACATATATTCCCCCCCTCGATCAGAACGGAGGGTGCCCATTTTACATGCTGACAGATTTTCAGCCAAAACCAAAAACTGTTTGAAGCACATGAACACTTCGGACTTTGCCTTCAATGGATATACCCATGCATGCCTGGAAAAATCATTGATGAAGGTCACGATGTAAAGATAATTCCTAAAAAAAGGTGTCTGCATAGGACAACAGACATCACTATGTACAAGCTGCAATTTCTGAGTAGCCCGAACTGAACCATCTTTTGGAAAGGACGAACGCTGCATTTGGCCCAAAATACAGCCTTCACAAACATGTTTTCCAGGTGCCTCAAGTTTGGGCAAAGAGGACACCATCTTAGATTTCTACAGGCGTAGCAAACAACCAAAATTCAGATGAACAAAGCGCGCATGCCAAAGCTTTGCATCTGACATAGCCTGACAATCATTTATTGCACATGCCAAATCATTTATAGATCTTTCATAGTCTATGAGCTTATATAGCCCACGACATAAAATGTCGGAAGCAATAATCACATCGTCATTTGAGAGATCATGAACTGTACACCTGTCATCAACAAATTTCACAACCAAGCCAATCTTGGCTAATGCAAAAACTGATAATAGGTTCTTCTTGATCCCTGGGACAAATAAAGCATCTGACAAAGTGAAAGAACTACCATCAACAGTAGTCAAAATGATCTTACCAACTCCCATAACAGGATAAGAGGAGTTGTTGGCACATGTAATAGTATTCCCTGTAGGGGCAGGCTCGAGTGAAGAGAAGAAATTGCGCTACGAGGTAATATGTTTGGTCGCCCCACTCTCAAAGTACCAAACAACTGAGTCTACTACAGACATGCACTGCTCATGAGAAGATGGGTCAAAGCTGCAAACAGTAGTAAATGCCCATTCTTCTTCCTGCACAAGATTAGCAAGCTCCGTTTTTGGTGTAGAGGCTTCTGCAACAACCATTCTAGCCTCTTTCTTCTTTGCCTCTTTTGCAGCCAGTTTTGGAGAGTTCTTTATGATATGATCATTCCCTTTACATTACTTACAAAACAATTTCTGTTGTTTTGATTTCTTCTCATCTTTATCTTCCTTCTTCGAATATGCAAAATTAGCAGATTTCTGCTTACTACTTGAAGAGCTCCATTTTCCTTTGCCCTTCTGACTAGCTAGGAAAGCTTGATCTGCAACTCGCATAATGGAACTGTTCTGCCTGGACTAATCTTCCTGCAATAGAACAGAGACTAACTCCTCATATGATAAGGCATTTGGATTGCCTTTCATCATCAACTGAAGAGTAGAAGCAAAACTCTGATATGAATCAGGAAGACCATTCAGAATGGTCTGCACAAGTGAGCTATCTGGTATAACCTCATCAGTAGAAATCAATTGTTCCTTCAAGTCTTTGATCCTCGTTAGGAAATTGTCCATAGAATCACCTTCATTCATGTGCTCAGTCTCCAACTGTTTTCGGAGGTAAGCAACACCAGCCTCATTCCTAGCTTGGTACAATGTGGTAAGTGTATCCTAAGCATCCTTAGCTGTTCTGCAAGAGTGAATGTGAGGAATAATGGCACGTTTGACAGACAAAGCTATCAATGCATGTGCTTGGGCATCTCTGCCATCCCAATGAATCTGCTGCAGTAGGTGCAGCAAAAACCGCAGCGCGAACAGGAATATGCAGAATATCAGCAGCTTAGACACCTTTTGCATCAGCTTCAGTACCTGCAGTTGTAACAGTTGCATGTGTGATAGGACGTTTTTCGACACCCAGCACAATGTTCCACAGTCCTTTTGCAACCAACACATGTCACATCATATAAGCCCATAACAGGTAGTTGGTACCATCCAACTTATCCTCATCAGCCAACATACAGAATACATCACTACTTTTAACGATGGCCGGTGACTAAAATACCTTGATGTAGAAAATTGATTGTATCTCAAAAAGTTGAACAGAACTGCCCAAACAAATTCCACTATACATGTAGCAGACTTTGAGACCCTTATACTGGCGAAGAGAAACTCGTATATACCTTTGGCACAAAAAGATGAAATAGCCTGCACAAGTGCTGTGATAGTGCGTTCGAGGCTAGAACGAGCTCAAATCGCGATTTCGGCACCACATAGCAAAGCTATTTTGATCTCGAAAACATGCTGAGTATGTTCACCAAAATTCATGCGATTCTGAGACTACAACCGGAAGAGTGTCGACGGTGCCCTAGATGAAGTGACGACCTGCTCTGATACCAATTGTTGGAAGAGGAGGTCTACAAAAGCACGCGAACAGCACAAGGAAGAAGAAGAAGCTTGGAGCACAACACATGATTCTGAATGTATTACTAGAGAATGTACAAAGATAAGTAGCCCATTAGGGCAATAGGCGTATATACAAGCCGGGGGAAAAAAACCTCCTAAAGAGGGAAATAAGTGCCCCAGCAGTCCTAGAGTGTTCACACTAATCACTACCTAGATATATCAACAGAGTTAGTATACACTAACTCTGGAATCTACATCACTCAAGGGAAATATGTGCAGGACATCTTGAAGAAATTCCACTTGGAGAATGCAAAAGTAGCTAGCACTCCTATGGAGTTAAATCATAAACTAAGTGTGCATGAAGGTGATTTGTTTCAAGATGTTGTAGGTTATCAAAGCATAGTTGGAAGTCTAAACTATGCAACTTTAACAAGGATTGACATATGTTATGGAGTAAGTGTTTTGAGTTCATCCATAAACCTAGAGCACCTCACTTGGAAGCTACGAAAAGAATTTTGAAGTACCTCAAAGGTACTCAAAATCAAGGATTTTACTTCCCATACACATGAGATTTGGATATAAACTTGTACTCAGATGCAGCTTGGGCAGGATGTAAGGATGACAGAAGAAGTACTTCTGGATATTTATCTTTTGCAGGTGATAAACCTATTTCATGCTCTTCAAAAAAGCAACCAATTGTTGCTCTATCTTTGATAGAGGTTGAATAAAGGGGATTAGCCAATGCTACACAAGAAGCTATTTGGATTAGATTTCTCTACTCAGATTTGGGACTTCACACTCATTCACTCATGATCTTTGGTGATAACACAAGTTCTTTGCATCTTGTAGCCAATCCCATTTATCATGCAAGAACCAAGCCTTCACATTTGGCTTAGCATGGAAGACTATATGTGGAAGCATTTGATGATTCATATGAACCATAGCTTGTAATTGTTTGATCATTTACCATTGTAAAAGGTTTCTACCTTGAGAGAATCTTGTAAAACCATACATCTCGTGAAGTGTATTAGGGCAGGTACAAATCAAGTTTTAGCAATACCACCTCACTTCCTTGAGGTATCCATCCATCTCTTCCAACAATCTCAGGGAGAGTTTATCTGCTAGAGAGATCAACTTGGCATATGTGCCCACATAGGAGAACATTGCAGACCTTTTCACGAAGGCTCTGCCGAGGGAGACATGAAGCTTTCCACAAAGCTTTAGTCTTACTTCCTTTTGTGGATTGATTCCACATAGCTTGGCACTTCCTTATACATGAGTGCTAGCTCCTTGTTCATCGGATCACTCCCTGTGGGGATTTGTTGATATATTTAGGTAGTGATGTGTGTGAACACATTAGGATTGTCAAGGCATTTTTTTCCCTCTTTAGGAAGTTTTCTCCCCTGGCTTGTATATATGCCTATTACCCTAATAGGTCTCTTATCTTTGTGCATTCTAGTGGTAATACATTCAATATTGTGTGTTGTGAACCAAGCTTCTTCTTCTTCCTTGTGTTGTTCCTGTGCTTCCGTAGATCTCGAACTCCAACACCTTTGGGGTTTAGGAGCTTCATATAAGTAGTTCAGTTTCTCTATATAGACCAGGGAAAATATTCCAAATTTTGTTGATCTAGTATCCATGCTGATTATTGAAGAAAAGAATCTTGGTGAGGACTCAATCTCCCAAGGAAAACCTATTTCTAAGAAGGTATTCTACTCTAGCAAAGGAAGAGGTAGAGATAGAGGTTTCAGAAGTGGGAGACAAAACAGTAACCAAGAAAAAGTCAACCTCAGAATCATGCAAGAGGTAGAGGATAGTTTTGAGGCAAGGGGAACCAAGGAGTTCAAAGAAATTTCTAGAGAAATGATCAAGTAATGACAATAAATGATGCTACAATTGTGGTGAACCTGAACACTTTGAACATGATTGTAGGTTGAAGAATCAAGATAACAGAAGGTAGCAAAACTATGCATCCACAAGTGCAGATGATTCTGAGAAGCTATTCATGGTTCAACATTATATGATGAATATGATGTATGCTGATGATTTGAAGTCCAATGGTAATGTCTAGTATGTTGATTTAAGTGCTTCAAATCACATGACCAATCATGTAGAATGGTTTAGTAATTTGCAAAAATTTCTAGTTCCTAGATATGTTGAAATTTTTGAAATCCAATGGTAGTGTCTGGTATGTTGTCATTCAAGTGCTTCAAATCACATGACCAATCATGTAGAATGGCTTAGTAATTTGCAAAAATTTCCAATTCCTAGATATGTTGAAATAGGTGATGACACATCACATCCTATCAAGCATAGAAGAAACATAACACTATCTATGGAGGACAGGAAGGTAAAACATCTTGTGGATGTGCTACATGTTTTGAATATAACCAGATTTGTATGCTGATGTTTTGAAATCGAATGGTAACGTCTAGTATGTTGATTCAAGTGCTTCAAATCACATGATTAGTCATGTAGAATGGTTTAGTAGTTTGCAAAAATTTCTAGTTCCTAGATATGTTGAAATAGGTGATGACACATCACATCCTATCAAGCATAGAAGAAACATAGCACTATCTATGGAGGATGGGGAAGGTAAAACATCTTGTTGATGTGTTGCATGTTCTAAATATAATAAGGAATCTAGTTTTTGTTGGGCAAATGTTTGACCAAGGATTATAAGGCAAGTTCAATGCTGATGAGTTAGATGTAGAAGAGTACAAACAAGATGGAAGATTGATTGCCAAAGGAAACAAAGTGGGTGGGATGTTCACCTTAAATGTGAAAATTCCTGAAATGAATGCAGCCATGTTTGCAAAAGGTGCAGGAGTTATTGTTGATATAGAGATCTAGCATAAAAAAATTGGACACGCAAATCTGCAAAGGCTAAAATTGATGCAGTCAAAGGATATTTTAAATTTTCAATGGACTACCCAATTTCAAGGTTGCAAAGATGCAAAAGGTATGTGTAGCATGTCAATTTGGTAAACAATCAAGAGCACCATTTCTGCATGACAAGCGTGTTAGTGAGAATATGCTAGATATAGTAAATACAGATGTTTTGGATCCTAGAAAGATTGCATCTATGGGCGGTTGCAATTTTATGTTACTTTCATTGATGACCATACACAAAAAATATGGGTATTTTTCATGAAAGAGAAAAGTGAGGTGTTCAATCACTTCCAGAATTTTAAGGGTATGATGGAAAAGTAGATAGGCAAGTATATTTAGACATTAAGATCTGATGGAGGAGGTGAATACATGTCAAATGAGTTTAGTAGCTTTCTAAAAAGTGATGGAATTTGATGACAGTGTTCATGCATGTACACATCATAATAGAATGATGTTGCTGAATGCAAAAAATGACATATTACAAAAATAGTAAGTGCCTTGATAGCTTAGAAGAATATGCCTCATTATTATTGGGCAAAAGTTATGCACACTGCTATATACATCATGAATAGAACTCTAACTTCTATTGTACATCAAGCTAGACTTGAGGAGAAGTTTACAAGTAAAAAGCCAAAATTTTCACATATGAAAATATTTGGTTGTATTGCATATGTACATGCTCCACATGAGTTGAGGATGAAGCTTGATCCAAAGGCAAAGAAATGTATCTTCATTGGGTACTCCCTTGAGAAAAAAGGATATAAATGCTACAACCCACTCACACAAAAAGTGAAGGTAAGAATAGATGTGGTGTTTGATAAAATGTCAAGCTTTTATGCAGATGCCAAAGACGGACTTAATCTTTACTCAAATGACAAAGGAATGTTGAAAACTCAAGTGCAGAATCTCAAGTTTTGAGTGGGCTTGATTCATAAGCAAGAAATAGTTCCAACTCTAATCCATGGAGTGGAAGATTTTGTGCAAGTTTCAGTACAAAAAATGCATCGATTACATCAAACAAAGATAAAGAAAAGCTTTGTGCTAGTAGTAAAACATCTACAGATTTTGAAGACGTTGATGAAGATTCAAGCGGTTAAGAAAAGAGCCTTGATGAGGAACTTGGATTGCTCTCTATGAAGACTCCAAGAGTAAGAAAGGCACATGCAAATGATTCAAGGAGAAGTGAACCAAGACCAAGAAGACCTGGGAGGATGCAGAATTCAGTGCAATGATTGATGTATGACATTTACATGGCTCGTCATTATGCCTGCATGACCAAGGTAATACAAGATGCTCATCGTTCTAGTTTTGAAGATGCAAGGCAAAGAAGATACAATGGAAGGAAGAATTCTTGTATTGAAGAGCTCACAATACAAAAGAACTTCTTACAATGACCACTTCTCCAAAAATCCTAACCTCAAAAATGAGTTTTCTAGCTCTTTTTATATTTTTCTAGGAGTTTTGGCCAATTTTGAACATCGTGTTCGACATAGTTAGAAATTAGGTTCTAGACTACTTTTGGGGCATCTAACAAACTCCTAAAATCATGAAATTTGGTATGTGAATTCTAACTAAGCTTCTCAAGCTTAAAATTCCTTCAGCTTGCACAAAATGCAGTGGTAATTTAAAAAATTAAGGATTTCTATTACAAATTTAGTGACGAAAAGCATTGTTGAATGCTTCAGAAAAAATGAAGGCTTGACATTATAACATGTGTCCATGCCATGGATGCTTGCTTCATCTAGCACTACCAACACATTATCCACCCATGCGCTCGTGTCACAAGGTAGAGGTATGTTGGTTCAATTTAATATTTTTGTAGTGTAGAAGTCATGTACATATAGGCTAATGGAGAGGTGTGGCCTTTTATGGATGGCGAGACATGGCAGTAGAATGTGGGTAGCCACTGTATGTGTACTCCCTGTAACATAATCCTGGTAGGAGATGGTTGAACCACACCCTAAGAGAGAGGATTAGGAAGTAATCCTCAACCATGGCTTTTGGGGCAAGTGGTTAGCCCATCACATTCCTAACCAAGAGGTTGTGAGTTCAATTCCTTACATTGGTATCAGAGCCTAGGAAGTAAGCTTGGGCAAGGTGGAATGATCCAATGGCCTCTAAAAAAGGCGCTTGGGCATCCTCTATGTGAAAGGGTAGGAATTGTGGAAGGCGCGCGCGTCGGTTTCAAGGATGGACCTTACAGTGATTGGGGTGTATCTCTCAATCCGTATGTCGGATTGAGGCATGTAATATACCGTTGGAAAGTTCTCGGAACGAACTTTCCAATGAGCTAGCTTGGAAGTGTGAATTCCTTGGGAATCCTTGGGTGGCACTTGATTGAGTGTTCAAGATACCAAGCATGGGTGAGAACAAGGTTCAAGACTGAGGTTGAGAACAAGGGCTCGAGACACCGAGGTTGCGAACAAGAAGGTTCAAGACACCGAGGTTGAGAGCAAGGGTTCAAGAGACCAAGGTTGCGAACAAGGTTCAAGAAACTATGCGAGGTTGAGGGACATCAATTCAAGGGCACCTAGGGGTTCAAGGGACTGATCACCGAGGCTAGAGGGATACAAGAGTAGATCATTGAGGACAATGATCGACCAAGGGGGGAAGAATGTAACATAATCCTGGTAGGAGATGGTTGAACCACACCCTAAGAGAGAGGATTAGGAAGTAATCCTCAACCATGGCTTTTGGGGCAAGTGGTTAGCCCATCACATTCCTAACCAAGAGGTTGTGAGTTCAATTCCTTACACTCCCCATATGTTGATTGGTTGCCAACCTCACAAATATTAATGGTATCTGAGTGTGATAAAGAATATTCAATGGAATATTCCCTTTATTATCACGTTAGGGGGTGTTTGTTATATTCCAAAGATGTACGTGCCTAGAGGAACGAGAAGTTCCTTGCTCGAGGGCTAGCCAAGGCCAAAATCCAGAGAGTTTATATGAGGTATCTACTCATGATGGCCAGATGAGTAGAGGGACCTTAGAGAGAACTCTAGATGGTGACTAGGAAAGGGCTATAAATGGGTTGGGAGGTGAGTCCTAGGCAGGTCATTCTCCACTTCTCACATTTGGTATCAAAGCATGAGGGAGAGAGAGACCTTGGGCAAGGAGGTGACAATTCTTGAGCAACTAAATAATGAGAAAGATTTCATGCTATCTTGGGGATCATCATCTCATGGATGGAAGTAGGATTGGAAGGTCAAGCAAGGAGGAAAAAAACGTGGATATTGTTGTACTTTAGGAACGAATGGATTGACGTGTAGAAGGTGGCGCCATTCGAAAGCAAAAATGTGGGTTTAATATCTCAAATACAAGTGAGATTGCATTGTTTGAATATTTCAGAAGTCGGGATTTGAACTCAAATCATGAAAGCTTGCAAGTCTAATGACCAAGCCAATACGTTACACCACCTTTCCTTCCATAGATACAAATAAGTATATTTTTATTCTTTGTTTTTGTAGAACGCAGCGTAGTAGCTAGATATACGGGCATGTGAAAGAATAGAAGGAGAAAGTGAAGACGAGAGAAAGAGAAAGGTAGAGAGAAGGGGGGAGAGAGAGAGAGAGAGAAGAAAGATATGGAGAGAGAGAGAGAGAGAGCGAGAACGAGATTGAAAAAAGGAGAGGTAGAGAGAAAGAGATAGAAAAAGAGAGGTAGAGAGAAAGAGATAAAAGAATATGAAGGAGCAAGAAAATGATGAAGAAAGAGGAAGAGAAAAGATCAAATTGAATATTAGAAAGACAAGGAAAATATTAGAAAGAGAGAGGAGTAAGGAAAGAGAAAAGAAAGATAGGAAGTAAGAGAAAGAGCAAGATTAGCATACCTACCTTTACTAAAATGGCCATAACTCTCTCATATGATGTCCAAATTGGGTGATTCCACTTGGTATAGAAACTAGACTCCAAGAGATCTCAAATGCGTTTCTGGAACCTATGATTGGATAATTAGAAACCACTTGTATAAAGCATTTAATTATGTGCATATCTCTTCAAGGAAAGATGCTGCCCATTCACCTAGCTCCATTGTTTTGGCCATAACTTCCTCATAGGATATCCAAATCAAGAAATTCAAATTGGTATAGATTTTATACTTCCATCCCTTTATTTTGAATGGGTATGCCATATTTTGACTATTGCAAGCCATCTATGCACAAGCTTTTAGATGGTTGTTGATTGGCAAGAAACTCTTTTTGAATTATTTGAGTGTCTAATTATGATAATTAGGGGTTCCTAATCATATTTTGAACAATTTTGAATAGGAATGAATTGCTTTGCATACCTTTGCATCATATTGTTTCTCTCAATTATATTCATTTGAATATTTTTCACATCAAGGTTTATAATTTTGCATTGTATTCTCTTCCAATGCTATGAAACCAACATTGGAATGTGCATGAAAGTTAGTTTTTTTTTACATGAATTCATCTATGCACATGAAGTTACACTAACTTATGTTGATTCATAAAAGCATGCACATATCATGTTTGTATGTTTTAGAATCTTTTGCAGGTATTGAAACCGAAACAAAGACCTTGTTATGAGGGCATGTAGTGCCCAACAAGACATATTGGAAAAGTTTCTTGTTTGCAAGTTTTTGGAGCTAATAAAGTGGTTTTCTTACCACTAGGTTGATGCCTATCATTGTATCATGGTTGCTATTTTTTTTCACGCTTCATTTTCTTAGGGAAGTGCTGTCAAAACTTTTGTAGCCATATGGCATTATATGCCATGTGAGAACAGAGAGAAATCGTGTTCTAAGAGAGAGGAAGTCTTATGTGTGCAACATAACTAAAAGCATCTAAAGTAATTGAAGTAGAGAAGAAGATGCATGAGTGAATGCATGCATACATAGATTATATGATTTCTAGAAAGGTGAAGTGCATGATGCATTTTCTCTCTATAGAAGATCACTTTTATGTATCACCACGATGAGTTAGGGTGAGCATGAGGTATGTGATAGAGGTACCATGCATATGCTAATTGTGCCTTTAGAGAGTAAATAACAAGGTATATACATCAAGAACAACTAAGATGTGTTTTTTTTCTAGTAACGCATGAGCACATGAATTGTTCTTCATGGGAATATATGTACTTGATTCTTTAAGCTGACCAATTTTCAAGTAATTTGGATTTTTACATAGGTCAAATTATTGTGGGAATTGAACTCTTGGCCTACTAGCTAGGAGTATGATGGGCTAACCACTTGCCCCAAAAGCCATGGTTGAGGATTACTTCCTAATCCTCCCTCTTAGGGTGTGGTTCAACCATCTCCTTCTTGTCATTTCTTAGTTCTAAGACTGTCTTCCCCTTCTAGAGATCATTGTCTTCAATGATCAATCCTTGATCTCCCTTTGAATTGATGTCCTCACCCCTGCATGGTCTCTTGAACCTTCTTGTTCTCAACCTTGGTCTCTTGAACTTCGTTCTCACCCATACTAGGTATCTTGAATCCTCAATCTAGTGTTTCCATTGGAACGATTGTTCCGAGAGCTTTCCAATCGTATCTTACACGTCTATATCTGACCTACGAATTGGGAGATACACTCAAATCTTCCTTGGGCTCAACTTTGAAAGTGACATGCGTGCCTCCAATTCACCTTGCCCAAGCCTACTTCCTATGCTTTGATACCAATTGTAGGAATTGAACTCATGACCTACTGGAGTATGATGGGCTAAACAATTGCCTCAAAAACCATGGTTGAGGATTACTTCCTAATCTTCCCTCTTAGGGTGTGGTTCAACCATCTCCTGCTTGTCGTTTCTTGAGTCTAATAGTGTTACCACCTAACTCTTGCCAAGGGAACTATGGGGCTCCTTGGGACCTCTGCCAAGGGCACCACTGATCCCCTAAGACCCCCTTGTTGAGGCTACTCATTGTTGCCTACGAGCCCACAATTGAGGACCATAAAAGCTCCTTTTTCTTACAATATCTTAGATGGTCCAATTCGACCTTCATCCAACATTCAAGTTACGATTTCCCATCAATGAGGTAATGCACAATTGGCTTCTTCTCATAATGGTAGCCTTATAAAATATGCAATACAATCATGAGGGGTAGGCATTGTTCATATACTAGCAAAACAATATTAAATTGCATAATACAAAAGCAAATAAATTGAGATCTTTCCATCAACCAAAAGAATTATAACAAGCATCATATAGAATCAAAATTTCTAAAGGTGGACCTTTGATCAAAAAGTTACATTGTCTCAAAGTAGGATTGACAAACTTATAGAGACTCGAGTGAGGTTTTAGACATGTGGTAGCTAAACAATCATAACTTGTAGAATAGAAACATGAAAATGATTTGAAACTTTCTACCATTCAAGATCAGTTTTCTTTTTTAATGTGTGGCATCATATGAAAAAAAGAATTTTGGAAACAATAATATGATTCTACAAAGTCTATCAACCCAATCTGTGGCTATCATGCCTATGTGCAGAAGAGAATTTCAAATCAAATACAATTCTACAAATGAAGGAGTAAGAAGAAACAAGATTTTTGGAAGGAAATAGTACTTACAAAACCATTTATAGATAATAAGTATGAATTTCGATCCCTAAAGGCTTTTCTCAAACTCTGAGTAGCTTTTCTAACCACTACAACATATATACCAAAATCGAGACTATTGCAGCAAAATTACAAAGAAAATGGAAGGAGCTTATGTTGGAAGTGGAGTGGGCCACAATAACAATAAATCATAGGTTTACAAGATCTTCCAATAGATGAACCTTAACATACACACCTTAAGACTTAAAAGGAGATGAGTGAGAGATAGAGAGAGAATAGACATGATTTTCAAGTGTAACGATAAGCTAATGTGCTCGCCTACACTAACTTATATTCAAATTTCAATTACAATGTGCGAATATGATACAAACTAACAATATCTAAATCTAGGTAGAAATAGGAACTAGATACAAGAGATTGTGTGCATGAGGTATGAAGAGTATGTGTATGTGTGAGAATATGGAGAATATGAATAGTTTAGAACTGTTCTATAGCAAACCCAAATTCTCATCAACCTAAATCAGAAACAAGTGACCTAGAAAGTAAGAACATAAATAGACTTGCTACTCATAGTAAATCAACAATAGATGTTGATGGTAATCTGTCAAAATCTCCTCTAGATAATCACCAAGATGTAGACCACAACTCCTCCAAGAGTGTTTAAGAACACTTCCTTCAAATATTGCACCTCCTCCTCCATCAAGTTGTGTTGAGCCTCCTTGAAGCTTTTGATCACCTTGATCTCCTTGAGAACTTGGGATGATAACAATGAGGTTGGCTATCTTCTTTTATAGTCTTGAAGCTACCATGAAAAAGATCTTTTGAAAAAGCTTCCTACCACCGGGCAACAAAAAAACAATACGATCATGAATTGATGGCATCCTTAGAGAACAGATATTCCAAAAAAAAATTTGTTCATGTCATTGCACCACATGGGATTTGAACCATGGTGGGAGCTTTAGGAGGCACCTACTTTAGCCAAGGTGCCCTATGCCATTCCTTCAAAAGTGAAATATAAATTGTTGTAGTTTCAAAATTATTGGAACCCAATTTTGACTTTGTTACCATCAATCCCGCCTTCAATGTCAAAATGGTACAAGGTTCAATCACTTGCAAAACTTTCTGTGATTTTTTCTTGACTTCTTTCCACTGAATCTTGAGTTGACTGTGTATGAACCTGGAAACTTAGGAAACTGCAAACTGAATGTATGTACATGTATCACATACATATATCAAGCAACCACATGCTTGACTATATAATGTAGCATCAAATGGTTTTGAATCTGCTTCTGGCTGTAATGACACATTGACATCCATAGGTGTCTGCATAGGCTTGGAATATAATATCTCAAACCTTTCCAATAATTTCTTGATGTATTTCTATTGTGTCATGTGGATACACTCATCTTTGACATCCATAGGTGTCTGCATAGGCTTGGAATATATCATCTCAAACCTTTCCAATAATTTCTTGATGTATTTCTATTGTGTCATGTAGATACACTCATCTTTGTATTTGAACTCAATCCTAGGACTTGTGATAATCATATCACTTTTAGTGCATCTTGAACACTAGTTGGTTGATTTTCACATAAATTAAGAGCTAAAATACTATGAATCTCAAATTTTTTGCATAATTTACCTCGTCTTCTTGTTGTCTCTTGGTTTGACTTTTGGTTCTTCCAGTGTATTTCTTTATACCACTCTCCTTCATATAACCATTTTGATGTATCCTTGAAAATTGATGGTATCCTTTCTGGTTCTTCAGTATCTCTTTCTTTTGGAACTTTGAAACCTTCTCCAACATAAGTTAGAATGTCAAGAGGTACTGATGATGGAGTAGGTATTGATGTAGGTAATGAAATTCTCTCTTCACCTGTATCTCTTAGGTTTTGAGTAGGTTGATCACCCCCCTTGTATGGCTAAATGTAAGCATCCAAATTCCTTTTGAAAAATGCATTGTCATCTGCTTTTATGAAATTTAGAATCTCTTCCTTCTTGTCATAAATATGACTTTTTGAGATATATGCATTGTGTGAGAGTAGGATATCACTTGTATCTACAAACATAGAATCTATCTCCTTTGCTTTCGATTGCATAAACAATAAAGAAAGCTTTAATGGCTTTTACATCAAGCTTACCATGATCTTTCTTCTCATTGTGAACATATGTTGGGGAACCAAAAACTTTGAAGTAACTCACATAAGGCTTCTTCCCATAATAAGCTTCCTAAGGTGTGATGATCTTCAAAGCTTTTGGGGAAGACCTATTCAGAATGTGATTAGCTCTTGTTGGTTACATGACAAAAGCGTGTTCGCTAACAAGACTACGGAAAATTGTCACGCCTCAACTAGAAATAAGCTAAAGTGATATTAGAACACCTCTATAATCATCAATAGCTTAGCAACCTTCTGAAATTGAAAACTTTATAACTGTATTTAGTGAAAACTGAAAATTCACTTTATAGAAAGCTTCGCGTTTCCTTCAAGCTTCAATTCTGAACTGATTTACTTCAAACTTTACACTATTGTGTTTTCTTACAGTTAGATAATCTTCTCGTTACTTAAGTGTGCAAAAACTATATTTTGAACTCACCGAAATGTTACTGAACTTTAATCGTAATCTTACTGAAATCAACTGCAATTCTTTTTGTGATTACTTCAAATTATTGTAGATGAAGTAAGGAAGTAATACCTGAGCTTCCTTCAGTAAATGAACTCTTTCTGAAGTTTAAGAAAAACCTTCACTAGTTCAAGGTGCCTTTTTTCAGTCAAACATAGTACTGCGTACTTGTCTCATTTTACAGAAGTCGTTTGATCAGTTTGTAGTTCAGACTCCTAGCTTCAAGATGAGCTATCACTCATGAAAATCTTTACACTGTGTTACGAGATCTAACTCTCAGAAGTACCAGAAAATGTTTACTGAGAAAATTGTGATTGTTAACTAACTTTCACAGTAACATGAAATTACTCAGATTTCTTCACATACGAAGAATGCGCTCAATCTTCCACATGAACATGTGTTTTCTATTAGAGAAGATGTGTAAAAAAATAGGTTGGCCTCACTTTGCTCATAGCTATGGAAAAACTCTCCTACTCTGAGTAGTTATTCCTTACCATCTCTCTTATATGAATACCTGACAATTCAGGTTCTATTATTCATCTCTACATACGTGATCTCTGGCGTCTTCTCTTTCCTCTATTCTTAGTTTCTATATGCGCTCTCTTTCTCTCTCTCTCTATTCCGGTTCTATACACTCTCTTATATATATTTGAAATACTAGATTTGCTGCAAGATACAATGAGCTCATATGATCTCCATGTATGATAGATATACCTTGATCAATACCCATGCTTTTGAACAAGGTCTTCATCCATATCACTTCTTTAGCTGCTTCTACAAGTCCTTTATATTCTGCTTCTGTTGACGATAAAGCCACTGTGTGTGGCTTCTTTGAACACCAGCTTACAAGCTTATCTCCTAGATATATCATATACCCATGTGTTGATCTTCTGTCATCTTGACTTCCTGCCCAATCTGAGTCACTGTATGCTCTCAGCTGTATATCTGACGTAAAAGGATAATATAATCCTTCTTTTATAGTTCTTTTGATATATCTAAGAACTCTTTGTCCTGCAACCCAATGTTTATCCTTCGGACAATGCATGAACTGTGAGAGAACTCCCACTACATAACTGAGATCCGGTCTTGTTAGTGTAGCATAAATTAAGCTTCCCACTAACGACTGATACTTCCTCATACCTTTAAACTCTGCACCACCATATTTGTTGAGTTTATGATTTACTTCAAGCGGTGTTGAAGCTTCTCTGCAATTCTCCATGTTAAACTTCTTCAGTAAGTTTAGGAGATACCTTTCTTGTGAAACATATACACCATGATCTGTATATGTAACTTCCATTCCAAGAAAGTATGATAACTTTCCTAGATCACTGATCTTGAACTCCTTTTCAAGCAGTCTCTTTACCTCTTTGATTCCTTCATCTGAGGTTCCTGTGATTATTATGTCATCTACATAAATACAAATGTAGATCATACCTTCATCTGTTCTCTTAATGAGTAGACTTGCATCAGCCTTCCAGCTTTGGTATCCAAGATCATTGAGATACTTCACAAGTCTGTAATTCCAAGCTCTTGGAGCTTGCTTCAATCCATAGAGAGCTCTTCTTAATCTACAAACATGATCTGGGTAACTAGAACTTACAAACCCTTCAGGTTGTTCCATGTAAACCTCATCTGATATATATCCATTTAAAAATGCATTCTTTATATCTAGCTGACTTAGCTTCCATCCTTTTGATGCTGCTATAGCAATCAATGTCCTTATGGTTGACATCCTTGCCACCAGACTAAACTGTTGAGATATCAAGCTCAACATGTGATGATCCAGGATGACACGTACCAGTTTTTCGTTTCTCTGACATGTATAGTGGTCATGCCGGTATATGTCAGGGATACTTCATTGAGCTTTATTAGATTTATCTACCAAGAGTGATGGCACATTTGTTTCTTGCCAGCTCACTCATTCGCAGACATTAGGTT
This sequence comes from Ceratopteris richardii, assembly GCA_020310875.1. Taxonomy (NCBI): domain Eukaryota; kingdom Viridiplantae; phylum Streptophyta; class Polypodiopsida; order Polypodiales; family Pteridaceae; genus Ceratopteris; species Ceratopteris richardii. The sequence goes on from CM035426.1 coordinate 5,561,205, forward strand.
TTTCCTTATGTACTGGTCTTTATATATTGCACTTGTTGTATTCTTGTTTTTAGGTCATTCTTGTACATTCCTTTTATGTAATAGAAGAAGAAGAAGAAGATCATTCTTCCCTGTCTCAATTTGTGTGTGTGCTTCTCCTTGAGAGTGAGAGTGTGTGTGTGAGCTCTCTTCCTTATCTCCTTCCTCGTGACATGGTATCAGAGCCAGCGTGGCTGTAGAGAGCTCGTGGAGAAGGCGACGGTGAAGATTATGCGGCAAGGCATGGAGAAAACGCGATTTCACAAACGGCCCGCAAGGTGGGGCCCACAGACCTCTGTTTCAAGCCCGCAAGGTGGGGCCCACAGAAAAACTAGGTCAGTTTCAAAAACTGTAACTTGTGTTGTGTTCGGCAACACTCATATATTCTAGATCCACAATTTCAAGCAATTCTGTGTACTGTTGATACACGAAAACTGTGTTTTTCTGAGATCAAACTGTCACATCATAGTGCGACAGTGTTCAAGCACAAGTGCTGCTTGTAGTGTGTTGCGGTGTTGTGAATTGTTGCAGAAATGGAAAACACAGATGGAATGAGTCAGCTTATGAGCGATAAGCTGGACAAGAACAACTTCCATGCTTGGAGATTCAGAATGAAGAATTTCCTGATGGGAAAAGGCTACTGGAAGTACATCGAAGGAGAGAATGAAAATGCTCCGCAGTTACCAGAAAGGAATCGAACTGCAGAACAATTAAGAGCATATGAGGAATGGAATCAAGGAGCATGAAAGGTAATGTATTGGCTATCTGTTAGCATAGAAGATAGCATGATTGGACACATACAAGATGCCAAGACTCCAAAAGAGGCTTGGAACAGTTTGGTCACTTGTACGAGACCAATACAAAGGCATGAAAATTGCAACTCAAGAACGAACTGCATACATTGGAGAAAAAGAGCATGTCGATAAGTGACTACACTCTAAAAATCAAAAGCATATGTGAATCACTTGCATCTATTCGCGTGAATGTAGATGATGATGATAAGGTGGAAGTGTGCCTTCGTGGTTTAGGAGCTGCATATAAGCGCTTCAAAACTTCTCTACAGACGAGGGAAAATATTCCGAATTTTGCTGATTTGGTATCTATGCTGATTATTGAAGAAAAAAATCTTGGTGAGGATTCAAACTCCCAAGGAAAGCCCAGTTTTGAGCAGGTATTCTACTCTGGCAGAGGAAGAGGCAGAGGTAGAGGTTTTGGAAGTGGAAGAGGAAACAATAACCAAGACCAAGGTCAACAATAGAATCATGTAGGAGGAAGAGGACAGTTTCGAGGCAGGGAGAGTCAAAGAGATCGCAGAAATTTCCAAAGAAATGATTTAGGTAATGATAGTACAGGATGCTGGAATTGTGGTAAACCTGCACACTTTGAACGTGATTGTAGGTTGAAGAATCAAAATAACAGAAGGCAGCAAAACAACTATGCATCCACAAGTGCAGATGATTCTGAGAAGCTGTTTATGGTTCAACATCACATGATGAATACAATGTCTACTGGTGTTTCAAAATTGAATGATAATGTCTGGTATGTTGATTCATGTGCTTCAAATCACATGACCAGTCATGCAGAATGGTTTAGTAGTTTGCAAAAAATGCCAGTTCCTGGATATGTTGAAACAGGTGATGATACATCGCATCCTATTGAGCATACAAGAAACATAGCATTGTCTATGGAGGACGGAAAGGTAAAACATCTCGCTGATGTGCTGCATGTTCCAAATATAGCAAAGAATCTAGTTTGTGTTGGACAAATGGTTGACGAGGGATTACAAGTCAGGTTCAATGCTGATGGATTATATGTAGAAGAGTACAAGCAGAATGGACGATTGGTTGCCAAAGGAAACAAAGTGGGTAGGATGTTCACCTTAAATGTGAAGATTCCTGAAATGAATGCAGCCATGTTTGCAAAAGGTGCAGGAGTTATTGCAGATATAGAGATATGGCACAAACGGATTGGACGTGCAAACTTGCAAAGGCTGAAACTGATGCAATCAAAGGAGATTGTCCATGGACTACCAAATTTCAAAGTTGCTGAAATGCAAAAGGTATGTGCAGCATGTCAATTTGGTAAACAATCAAGAGCATCATTTCCACATGGCAAGCATGTTAGTGAGAATGTACTAGAAGTAGTACATACAGATGTTTGGGGTCCAGCAAAGACCACATCTATGGGTGGTTGCAGGTTTTATGTTACTTTCATTGATGACCATACACGCAAAGTATGGGTATATTTCATGAAAGAGAAGAGCGAGATGTTTACTCACTTCCAGAATTTTAAAGTTATGGTGGAAAAGCAGACAGGGAAGTACATTTAGACATTAAGATCTGATGGAGGAGGTGAATATATGTCAAATGAGTTTAGCAGTTTTCTAAAAAATCATGGAATTTGGCGTCAGTTTGCATGCAGGTACACACCACAACAGAATGGTTTTGCTGAACGCAAAAACAGACATATTGCAGAAATAGCAAGAGCCTTAATGGCTGAGAAGAATATGCCTCATTATTATTGGGCAGAAGCTGTGCATACTGCTGTATACATCATGAACAGAACTTCGACTACTGTTATACATCAAGTTACACCTGAAGAGAAGTTTACAGGTAAAAAGCCAAACTTATCACATCTGAAAGTTTTTGGCTGTATTGCATATGTACATGTCCCAGATGAATTGAGGACGAAGCTTGATCCAAAAGCACAAAAGTGTGTCTTCATTGGATACTCCCTTGAGCAAAAAGGATATAAATGTTATAACCCACTCACACGACAGGTAAAGGTGAGCAGAGATGTGGTATTTGATGAAATGTCAAGCCTCTATGCAGATGCCAAACAAGGACTGAGTCTTGAACCAAATGACAAAGAAAATGCTGAAAAATCAAGTGCAGAATCTCAGGTTCTGAGTGGACCGGATGCATCACCAAGCAATAGTTCCAACTCAAATCCATGGAGTGGAAGATTAGGTGGGAATTTCAGTCCAGCAAATTCATCAAATACATCCAAGAAAGGTAAAGAAAAGCTTTCTGCTGGTCATAAAACATGTGCAGGTTTTAAAGAAGTTGATGGAGATTCAAGCGGTTCAGAAAAGAGTCTTGATGAGGAACTTGGATTGCCCTCTGTGAAGACTCCAGGAGTAAGAAGTGCACATGCAGATGATACAAGGAGAAGTGACCCAGGACCAAGAAGATATGGGAGGATGCGTAATTCAGTGCAACGATTGACATATGATAGTTACATGGCTCGCCATTGTGCCTACATGACAAAGGTAATACAAGATGTTGAACCTTCTTGTTTTGAAGATGCAATTGGTAATGTAGATTGGGAAAAAGCTATGGATGAGGAGATGGCTGCACTTTATGGAAATGATACATGGAAGCTGGTTCCATTGCCGCAAGGAAAGAAACCCATAGGCTGTAAATGGGTTTACAAGGTAAAGCATAATGCTGATGGTAGCATAAGCAGGTATAAAGCACGATTGGTAGCTAAAGGATATGCACAGACATATGGCATTGATTATGAGGAAACATTCAGCCCTATAGCTAAAATGTCTACTATTATGACACTTGTTTCATTAGCTACAGCAAAAGGATGGACTTTGCATCAGATGGATGTGAAGAATGCTTTCCTACATGGTGAGTTACAAGAAGAAGTATATATGGACCAGCCACAAGGATATGAAGTTCAAAGCATCCAGAATATGTTTGCAGGTTGCAAAAGGCTTTGTATGGGCTGAAGCAGGCTCCGCGTGCATGGCATGCAAGGATTGCTGATTACTTAACCAGCATTGGGTTTTCTATGTGTGATGCAGATCACTCACTATATGCAAGGAAGGCTGATGATGGCATCACTATTGTGGCTATTTATGTTGATGATCTGATTGTAGGTGGTGATAATGAAGAAAGCATCAAAGAGGTAAAGAAACTTCTTATGCAAGAATTCTACATGAAAGATCTTGGTGTGTTGCACTATTTCTTGGGCACTGAGTTTATACATACAGAAATAGGTTTATGCATGTCGCAAAGGCAATATGCCTTGAATATGCTGCAAAAGTATGGTATGGCTGATTGTAAGCCAATTTCTATGCCTTTAGATCATAATTTGAAATTGGATACTACATCAGGTGAAGCATTAGAAAATGCTACTATGTACAAGAAAATTGTGGGAAGTCTTATATATCTTACAATTACAAGGCCTGATTTAAGCTACATTGTTGGACTTGAAAGTCAGTTTATGCAGGTTCCGAGGAAGCCAAATTTGGATGCTCTGAGGCACACTCTACGTTATGTGAGTGCTACTTTGGATTATGCATTGTTTTATGAAGCTGGTGTAGATTTGCAGGTTCATGGATACACCGATGCAGATTGGGCTGGTAGTACTCCAGATAGAAGATCTACTAGTGGCTTTCTTTTCTCACTTGGAGGTGCAGCTACTACATGGAGCAGTAAGAAGCAACCCACTGTTGATTTGTCGAGTACAGAGGCTGAGTATAGAGGTGCTGCAATGGCAACATGTGAGGCATCATGGCTAGAGATGTTACTTGTAGATTTAGGTGTGGAAGTGCAAAAGCCTATCACTATCTATTGTGATAATCTTAGCAGCATACAGTTAGCACGGAACCCTGTTTTCCATGCTAGAACAAAGCATATCGAGGTACATTATCACTTCATAAGAGACAAGGTATTAGCAGGTGATATTGATCTTGTTTATGTGAGAACAGATGAGCAGGTTGTTGATATTTTCACCAAAGCACTTGGAGATGAGAAGTTGAAGAAGTTTTGGAAGATGCTTGGATTACAGGATATGGCGTTGAGCTTGAGGGGGAGTGTTGAGATATCAAGCTCAACATGTGATGATCCAGGATGACACGTACCAATTTTTTGTTTCTCTGACATGTATAGTGGTCATGTCGGTATATGTCAAGGATACTTCATTGAGCTTTATTAGATTTATCTACCGAGAGTGATGGCACATTTGTTTCTTGCCAACTCACTCATTCGCGGACATTAGGTTTTTCCTTATGTACTGGTCTTTATATATTGCACTTGTTGTATTCTTGTTTTTAGGTCATTCTTGTACATTCCTTTTATGTAATAGAAGAAGAAGAAGAAGAAGATCATTCTTCCTTGTCTCAATTTGTGTGTGTGCTTCTCCTTGAGAGTGAGAGTGTGTATGTGAGCTCTCTTCCTTGTCTCCTTCCTTGTGACATAAACGTCTCATCATAATCTATGCCATGCATCTGAGCATAGCCTTTGACCACCAGTCTAGCTTTGTACTTGGCTATCCTTCCATCTGCAAGTTTCTTAACTTTGTAAACCCATTTATTTCCAATCACTTTCTTACCATTTGGTTTTGGAACAAGTTCCCAAGTCTTGTTCTCTTCAAGAGCATTGAACTCCTCCTTCATTGCTTCTTCCCATTGTTTCTTACCTTTTGCTTCACCGTAATTCTGAGGTTCTTCATCTTCCTTTACTAAGTAAGCATAGTTTTTTTGAGTCAAATAAGAAGTGTCATAGGAATACCTTGTTGGTTGTTTCCTTACTCTGTTTGACCTTCTTAGCTCATATTCTTCATGTGTATCTGAATACACATCTTCATCAAATCTTGATTCATCTTCGTTTCTCATACCTGATCCAATCTTGGACGTACTTGCTTGTATATGATCTTCATCTTCATTCACCTGCATATGTGATTTTCCTTTTTCTTTCCTTCTTATCTCTTCTTCAAGTGTTTCAACACTATGCTCTTTATCTATATACCAGCTCTTTCCTTAATCAAATATCACATCTCTGGAAACAGTAAACTGTTTGGTTAGAGGACTCCATAACCTATAACCCATCTGTTTTTCATCATATCCGATGAACACATATTTTTCAGCTTTTGGTTCAAGCTTATGTCTCAGTTGTGATGGTACATAAGCATAAGCAACCAATCCAAACACTTTACAATGATCAAGTGTTGGTTTCTTGCCCCACCAAGCTTCATAAGGGGTCATCCCATTTAAAGTTGTACATGGTAATCTATTTACCAGATATGTAGCTGTATTTACAGCCTTAGCCCAAAGATAATTTGGATAGTTCTTCTCCTTTAGCATTGCTCTTGCAAACTCAACTAGAGTTCGGTTTCTTCTTTCTGCCACTCCATTTTGTTGCGGTGTATACCTGCAAGCTATTTCTCTTTTAATACATGCATTCCACAGATAATCATTGAACTCTTGAGAAAAATATCCGCCTCCTCCATCAGACCTTAGTCTTTTGAGTTTTTGTCCTGTAAGTCTTTCAGCATATGCATGAAAATGCCTGAAAGCTTCAAATACTTCTGATTTCTCTTTCAAAACATAAAGAGTTATCCATCTTGTTGCATCATCAATAAAAAGAACATAATACCTTGAGCTGCTGATAGATCCTTCTTTTGTTGGTCCCCATACATTTGTATGTATGAGTTCTAACACATCATCGTGTTTATACCCTTTCTTCTAAAATGGTAACCTGTGGGCTTTTCCCATCTGACAGGCTTCGCACATGAATCATATGTTTATTCTTCATATTTGGTAATCCTCTCACATATTGTTTCTCCACCATAGTTTTGATTCCTATTTCATTAGAATGTCCTAACCTCTTATGCCAGAGGTCTAATTCTGTGAATACCTCATCACCATGTGTGATCAAGGCTTGACCAACATTTCCTTGTACTTTAAGAGTAAAAAGTCTACCTTCCTTTTTACCATGGACAATCTGATTGTATCCATTCTCTCGATCTTCAACAAATACTCCTTCATTTGTAAACCTGACTTGAAAACCTTTTTCTACTATCTGTCCCACACTAATCAGATTCTTCGGGATTGTTGAACATACAAAACATTTGTTAGTAGGTCAGCTCCATTCTTACACTTTACTTTTCGAATTGACCTTACATTATGTTTTGTGTTATCACCTGTTTGTGCTGTATGATTTGAAATACCTCCTTCAAGTTCTGATAACAATTCTATATTTCCTGAAAAATGATTTGAACAACCAGAGTCAATATAAAATACCTTGAGGTCTTCGTTTTCTGTCACACTTATCGAGTTCATCATCAACGTTGTATGACCGTCATTCTGCATATCATTCGCATAGTTGTAGTAGGCAGTGTTGTGAGACTGATTCTGTCCCCAACTTCTTGCTCCACCTCACCATATCTGCCTCTTTGGCTTTGTCTTCCTCTTTGATATCTTCCGCTTCTGCCTCTACTGTTATTGTTCTGATTCTGACTTGATCCTTGAGAATTATGCCAGCAATCATGAGCCACATGATTGCTTAATCCACAGATCCAACAAGTCTTCTTGTTGTTAGTCTGATTACCTCTTCCTTTACCTCTTTTACTTCTTACGTTACCTCTTCCTCTTGCAAAATTTGCTTGAGTAGACATTTCTTCTTCATCTTTTTCTTTACCTTTATCACCTTTCTTCTTATTCTTTGTGTACATAGCCGAACTATGTCCTTTATCTCCATCTGCCTTCAAATCTTGCTCAAACGTTAGCATTAGTCCAAGCAACTGATTTAAATCTGGTACAAAATGATTTAAAGAAAGTTCAGTTGAGAGTACGAAAGGTTTCCACCTTTCATCTCCTCTCAATCCTGCAAGCACTTGTGCTATCAACCTGTGATCTTCGATATCTTCATCAATAGATCCAAGATTGTCCGCCAAGTCTTTCATCTTAGTGACATAATCACTAATGCTTTGACTTTGCTTTTTCTTAAACGTTGTAAACTCTGACCATAAGCTAGCCTTCCTAGCTTTCGTCGTATTTTGGAAATGATCTTCCAATGCACTCCATATTTGTACTGCTTTCTCCAGACCTCTAATGTGCGGTAGCAGATGATCTGTAATTGTATTGTAGATATAAGCTCTTGTCGTTGCATCTTTCTTCTGCCACAGCTTCAAGGCTTCTAACTCTTCTTTCTTCGGTTGACTGTCGTCTTCGAAATTCGGCTTCTTTTCTTCTCCTGTCACATATATCATTAATTCTTTACTCATAAGTAAAGCTTCCATGTGCATTACCCATGCGGTGTCGGGTCGTGAGAGATGCTCGGATGGTGGATCAAGTCATCCGCCTAAATCGTTCAGCACACGCGGGGTGTCTGTAGCAAACTCAGGCTTATGGAATTAAGGGCTCTAATGAGACAACCATTTAAATTACCTAATTCTATGACTCAAACTAAAGTTGTCTTACCAAAAGTAAATAGTTTTAACTAGCTATGGACCGTAAGGATGGGCAGCCTCATACATATCAACAGCTTCCTGATATGAGATTGAAACTTCCATAATGGGTTCTTCTACTAAACTTTCAGGTAAGCTAGAGGGTTCTGGTCTGTCTAGAGTTGGCAGAACATTTTCAATATTTTCAATATTTTCAATAGTACTGTGCTTAGACTCATGAACTAACTTAGAAGACATCAAGGAAAGTAATGGAAAAACTAATGAAACAATATGATGCTAAACTGTTTGAATAAATGAATTAATAAGCTAATACAAATGGAAATTCTAGATAATTGGATAAATGTCTAGTCAATTGGATAGTTGACTAAATCGGGAAGATAAGGTTTAAATGGATCTTTAGGCTGCCGCTTCACTTCAATTGTCTTCACTTCACTTTAATTGATTGTAATCTTCAATGTTTCTGCAAAAAACATTAGGTTCACTGCACTTCATTTGCTCTTCAATTGCTCATTAATCTTCAATGCTTCTCGACACTGCAAAAAACATTAGGTTCACTGCACTTCATTTGCTCTTCAATTGCTCATTAATCTTCAATGCTTCTCGACACTGCAAAAAACATTAGGTTCACTGCACTTCATTTGCTCTTCAATTGCTCATTAATCTTCAATGCTTCTCGACACTTTTCTTCATTAGCTTGAACTCATCAATGTTTCTGAAAATAAAACATTAGGATATTAGTAATATTACAAGAATCATTAAGAAACTTAAAAACATTAGTCACATACCATTTTGCATACACATGCATAATAACTTGCCTTTATCATGCATAAATTCTCACAATCAATCATTCATATGCATTCAATCATAAGTAACATTGTACTTCAATCCATATACATGCATTTTCACATATGCTAACATAAACTCATTCATATGCACATGCTAACACTTAACTTAGGCATATTATCATGTTGACATGAATAGCGACATATATGATAACATTATACAAATATAAACACACTTATGTTTATACTTAAGAGAACCCATGTACTTACATCTAAACACATACTTTTATGCTACCATATGCTAACTCATGGTCAACATACCCATAATCATACACTACCATGCATATGCACTTACTTACTCACATGCACATGCTTCTACACTCATACTGATATTTTCATTTGCACACATTTTTCATGCATACTAATGCACTATATATGTTAATGCATATACACTTCCATGCATATGCACTCTAAAACATACACATTAAAGCTTCATACATCAATATACTAAATATCTAGAAAAGGAACTAAGTAATGAACTAAATAAATTACTAAATTAATCAATAATCAAGTGAACTTTCATATAATAAGTGAATTTTCTTCATGTCTCTCTCCTAACTCTCTCTTTGTCTCTCTCTCTCTCTCTCTCTCTCTCTCTCTCTCTCTCTCTCTCTCTCTCTATTTCTCTCTCCCTATCTCTCTCTCACTCTCTCTCTCTCTCTCACTCTCTCTCTCTCTCTCTCTCTCTCTCTCTCTCTCTCTCTCTCTTGTTCTCTCTCTCTCTCTCTCTCGTTCTCTCTCTCTCTCTCTCTCTCTCTCTCTCTCTCTCTCTCTCTCTCTCTCTCTCTCTCTCTCTCTCTCTCTCTCTCTCTCTCTCTCTCTCTCTCTCTCTCTCTCTCTCTTCTCTCTCTCTCTCTCTCTCTCTCTCTCTCTCTCTCTCTCTCTCTCTCTCTCTCTCTCTCTCTCTCTCTCTCTCTCTCTCTCTCTCTCTCTCTCTATCTCCCTCTCTCTCTCTCTCTCTCTCTCTCTCTCTCTCTCTCTCTCTCTCTCTCTCTCTCTCTCTCTCTCTCTCTCTCTCTCTCTCTCTCTCTCTCTCTCTCTCTCTCTCTCTCTGCGCGCGCGCTGCGCGTCTGCAGCCGCCTGCTGGGAGAGAAGGAGGGAGATCCCTTTTTTTTTAAATTAATTTCCTACTCTCTCTCTCCCTATCTCTCTCTCTCTCTCTCTCTCTCTCTCTCTCTCTCTCGCGCAGTGCTGTGAAGGGAGAAGGATTTATTATTTTCCCTTTTTCTTTTGCTCTGCCCTTATCAGAGCTGTCAGACATCTTTTCTGCTTATTCTGCAAACGACTTTCTATCTCTCTATCTCCGTGCGCTGTTGCACATAACTTCGCGGAAACTGGAGGAGCCGGGAGGAGAGATAAATAAGAGAACAATTAGGAAAAAACTCTGAGTCTCTCTCTCTCACGCGAACGTAGTGCTCCGTGTGTCTGCGTTCTCTCTACTCTGTCAGATTGCCACCTGAACTTTAGGAAGGAACAGATGAATTTTCTCTATACTCCTCTCTACAGCCCCTCTCTACCATGTAGTCAACGCCCCTCTCTCACAGAAGCTGCCGGCTACTCACTCTCTACACTCCTCTGAGCGCATCAGTCACCATAGTCATCACAATTGAAGTCCTATCTTCCCCTCTCTCCTAATTGTCTCTTTCTCTCTCTCTAAGATGAAATGCACAGTCATAGAGACATGGAGATGAAGGAAAATGAAGCAGAAAAGAGGAAGAAAATCTACCTGAAAATAAAACATTAGGAAAAACTCAATGAACATACACATTTATATACACACACAAATCATTTGTAAACCATTCCTTTGATTTTACTTTATTTCCTCATCCTCACTTTTCCCCATTAACATTCACCAAACTTTAATTAACTTTTCTCACACAACCTCTCTTTTAATTACCCTCACACTCACCACTCTTTGTACACACCTTTTTTACACTTTAAATGCATATTTTTTTTTTCTACCACTCTTTTAACTTGCACTCACAACTACCACACTGTGAAACTATTCACTTTAACCACTTTAGTTACACACTTAACCCACACCACACTTTAAACAGCACTCACATACACCGCTCATTAATTATCCACTTCAATTATTATATTTATTCTATTACCTTAATTTTCTTAATTAAATAAATCATTTAAATTAACCTTAGTTTAAGTTTTAATTAAATCAAACCTTAGGATTTAATTACACATACATGATTAAATAATTAATTAAACCATATTTTAATTTTTATTATTGAACCAATGTTTAGATATAGATTAATTTCATTAAATATTAATTGTTTTAACCTTTAAAACATTCTGAAACCCTAGAAAACTTACTTAAACCCATCAGAAACTCATGAAAACCCTTTAAAACCCTATCTCTAACCCATGATAAATCATCTAAACCCTTAACATTAACCCAATGGAATCATTTAAGATCCTTTGGATTAATCCTACTGACTTAACTTATATAAACTTATGAAACCCTAGGGGTATATACTCATATGTCTTATATGTATCAATTTAAAACACTCATTAAATGAGTAATTAGGGTAACCCTAATATGAACACATATTCTTCATCATTTCTTGTACCTGCAAACACTTCAAAAGTAATTAATTCAATCCAGAACAACTGATCAACAGTGAAAAAGAGGTTTAGAATTCACCAATTAAGTTACTTTTATTTCTTCTGGTTATCAACTGGAAGATGCAAATCTTCCCGACATCCACCGCCACCAAACCTGCACATCGTCCTCGATGGGCCAACTTGCAGATTAAGGGAAGCGGCATTTTCAATGATTATCCTGAAATTAAATCATAGAAAAGCATCAATTCTTTTTATAAACATCTTTTAACTTATTAAATTTTTAATCTTTTCAACATGCACATGAAGTTTATTTCAATTACATCTGGCAATGAAAACATATTAAAGTATAAAGGTAAACTAGTAACCTGTTCAGTCAACAAACATTAATTTACATTTCATCCATTTATAAACTATGTAAAGATTATAAAACAGAATTCATTTTCATTCATTCAAATGCAGGTTTCGTCATATATACGCATTCACATATGAACAATCAAGCATGCCAAAGAAATCTACTAAATCTACTTGGACAGACAGCCGCCTTGTATGCCCAATTTTAATCACTAGATGTGTTTTTTCACAACTAGTTTCTTCATATAAATATGATGTAAACTTCATATCGATAATAAATGTAAATACCTTTTTGGGGTGGAAGAAGGTATAACTTCCATGTCAATATTCTTTTTTTTTTTTTTCTACTCTTTTGTTTTAAAGGGGAAAGGCTTAACCCCTTAATTCGAGCTAAGGATCTAGCTGCATGGACAAGAAAGATCTAGGTTTTCACAGACATGAATCATGCAACAATATGCTCCTACACATATACAACTACTTTCGTTATCTAAATGAACTACAAATCCTTCTATTTTTTAACAAATCTCACTTAATCTATAAATGTAGAAATATAAATTATGTTTATTTCCCTAATATGGTCAAATAGAGTCCTTTATAAAATAATATTTTTCATTCCAGACTTTATAAATTAGTTTATATGAATGCAAAGAAAATACATAAATCAAAATTGTATGACAAAGAAAAATACGACCTAAAATCAATTTTATCTTCAATCTGCTTCATCTTCAATCTGCTCTCTTTAAATTCATCAGAACTTTTGGCATAACATCTTCAATTGCTTTGATCAATGCATCTTCAGAACCTGTAATCACTTATAAAATAGAAGCTACAAAACAAGTAATCTTCATTATCATTTATCTTGCAAATATCAATTCATATATTCTATCAGATTCATCTTCATCATGTCACAAATTTCATCATAAGAAATTCATAGTGGTTATAATTATCATAAATAATGCATTCTTAATTTTTTTTAAATAGGTTTTTCAACCTATGAAACAAAGTTCATAAAATTTAGGAAAATCAAAATGTTCAAAGTTTTTAACTTGTATCTTTATAAATGAGCATCATTTTTTTTTTCTATCAATGAAAAATTCATATCTGGATTATAAAAGTTCCTCTTACTCATCATATGGTATATCAATAAAATCATCCTCATACTATAACATTTTTTTCATGTTCTTCGTATTTATCATGATCATATTTATATCATATATATTTCTTTCTTTTAAAAGTATATCATCATAATTGTTGTAAACAAAGATCATTTTGTGCAAAATATTCATCATAATAATATTCTTCATAATTGTTCTTCATAATAGTTTTCTTCTTATTTGTGAAAGAAAAAAAATCATAAATTTATCATAAGTTTAGGAAATGACAAGCATATTGATCAAAATCATTTGCAAGCATAATTACAAACATGTTTTTGTTTAATTCAAAACAAACTTGTGTTTTCATATTTTAGAATTCTTTTGATTAAACAAATCGTAATGTAAACTTAATCATAAATTTGTAATTAGCTTTTCAAACATTAAACTAAACAATTTAGGTATATGTTTCTCAATTTTTAGGAAAACAGCATATATGCAGCAAGCAAAAATCAAAATTTGAAATGTTTTAACTTCAATAAACAATTCCATCATAATAAAACTATTCACTGAAATTCTTCTCCTTTTTCTTACCTTTAGATGAGTTTTTGATATTATTTTCAATCTTCCATATGGCTTCTTGTACTCATTTTCCCATATTCTTGTCATGTTCTGATTGAAGTTGAAGATTTTTGTCTTCAGATGTTTGTACTATTCTTTCATCATTTTTATTTTGATCACATTTATTGTCAATTTCTATGACTTTAGGTTCTGTTTTAACCGCCTGTATATCTATATTTCCATCAATTGATTGTTCATTTTCATCATCTTTTATCTTTACATCTTCTTCTTTCTTAAACTTTTTCAATGTATCTTGATCCTTAGATTTAATTTGAAGATCAATGTTATTCATAGATTTAGGTTTAATAAGGTTTTGATCATTGTCCAAACATTCACATTTAGGCACAATCTTGGTGTTCATAGAATGTAATTGACATACAGTGCTTTTCTCCTTATGACTCTTAGGTTTCCATTGTTTTTGAAGTTTGGTTTTAGGACTAAATTTTTCTTGGTCAAAATAGTCTATCATTCCTCCTCTACCTAAGTTTAATCTCAATGGTAGATGCGTTTGATAATCACATATTTTCTGTTCACTTTCTAATACCAATTGTTGGCTACATGCTTTCTCATAAGCCAGACAATTCCTATAAGTATGACCTAGTTGGTCACACCAGAAGCATCTTACAGTTCTCTTCGGTCTTTGATATAAAGCCTTAGGATCAACTTTTCTATGATCGGGTAAAGGATTTTGGTCAATAGAATACATAGATCTACTTTGAACTCGTACTTGATATCTATCTTTGCATTCACATGTAGCACTTTCGTGTATTTGATTGTTTAACCTTTCAATGTTCTCTTTTAAACTTGCAATTTCATGACCAATTGTTTTGAATGATGAAATTTCTTTTACATGATTTGCTATTGTTTCCATATTTTCATTCAAATTTGAGAGTTCATAATGAAGAATTCCTTCTAAATTCCTAAACTCGTGATCAAATTGAGTATCTATTGACTTAAGATTTGCATTAAAATCAGATACTACTGTAGTTAAGATTGAAAGAAACGAGTTTAAGGACTCAAACTTGGAATTAAGCTTTAAATCTATAGATGAAATTAATCGTGTTTCCATATCATGCAGAAGATTCTCTACATTAGATGTCATTTTCATTTAATTATGTGCAAGCAAAAAGAATCCAAATATAAATACCTGGAATCTGAATCGAAGAAGAGGCTTTAAAGAGTGACTTGTGTATAAGTTTATACAATTTTTAATAGAATCAAAATCTAATACATCAGTTGCTAATGGATGATTGTGCAAACGTTCTTGTCGATGAAAAGGGGTGGCGAGGTGAGGATAGCTACTTGCCACTCTTCGTGGAGGCGCTCAGTTCCCTAGGGAACAGCCCTCAACACCTAGAAGAGTGCAAGGAGTCAAATTTTATACCTGAGCTGCAAGGCCGTTTGTTCACGTCGGGTTCACCAATGTCGGGTCGTGAGAGATGCTCGGATGGTGGATCAAGTCATCCGCCTAAATCGTTCGGCACACGCGGGATTTCTGTAGAAAACTCAGGCTTATGGAATTAAGGGCTCTAATGACACAACCATTTAAATTACCTAATTCTATGACTCAAACTAAAGTTGTCTTACCAAAAGTAAATAGTTTTAACTAGCTATGGACCGTAAGGATGGGCAGCCTCGTACATAGCAACAGCTTCCTGATATGAGATTGAAACTTCCATAATGGGTTCTTCTACTAAACTTTCAGGTAAGCTAGAGGGTGCTGGTCTGTCTAGAGTCAGCGGAACATTGTCAATATTTTCAATATTTTCAATAGTACTGTGCTCAAACTCATGAACTAACTTAGAAGACATCAAAGAAAGTAATGGAAAAACTAATGAAACAATATGATGCTAAACTGTTTGAATGAATTAATTGATATGCTAATGGTTCTTGATGAAAGTAATGGGAAAGAATATTGTTGCAAAACTGCTTAAATAAATTAATTGATAAGCTAATGGTTCGAATCAATAAATCTAATACAACTAGAAGGCCTAAACAATTGGATAAATGTCTAGTCAATTGGATAGTTGACTAAATGGGAAATAAGATTTAAATGGATCTTTAAGCTGCCGCTTCACTTCAATTGTCTTCACTTCAATTAATTGTAATCTTCAACGTTTCTGCAAAAAAACATTAGGTTCACTGCACTTCATTTTCTCTTCAATTGCTCATTAATCTTCAATGCTTCTCAACACTACAAGAAACATTAGGTTATCCCAAGACGCCAGGGCGTGTGGTTGAGTCCCTCGCCTCTTGAGGCGGGGGCGAGGGTTCGATCCCCCTGCGCTGCGGGATACCTGTATCCGCCTTCGGGCGTGTAATCCGCCTTCGGGCGCGCAAATCGATGTGTACTCCGCCTTCGGGCGCGCAAACCCAGTCGATGTATGGGCCTCCGGGCCGTCCACCTTGTCTGCCCCTGCTCTTGTGGGATATGGGGGGTCCCATGGGTACTATGCCCTTCATTGTACAGTTGTTCCTCTTTCTCTAATTAAAGTCAGGGGGAGTAGGCCTCGGCCGAACCTCCATTTAAAAAAAAAAAAGAAACATTAGGTTCACTGTACTTCATTTCTCTGTCATCTTCAATGTTTCTGAAAAAAAAACATTAGGTTCACTGCACTTCATTTTCTCTTCAATTGCTCATTAATCTTCAATGCTTCTCAACACTACAAGAAACATTAGGTTCACTGTACTTCATTTCTCTGTCATCTTCAATGTTTCTGAAAAAAAAACATTAGGTTCACTGCACTTCATTTGCTCTTCAATTGCTCATTAATCTTCAATGCTTCTCGACACTTTTCTTCATTAGCTTGAACTCATCAATGTTTCTGAAAATAAAACATTAGGTTCACTGCACTTCATTTGCTCTTCAATTGCTCATTAATCTTCAATGCTTCTCGACACTACAAGAAACATTGAAGATGACAGAGAAATGAAGTACAGTGAACCTAATGTTTCTTGTAGTGTCGAGAAGCATTGAAGATTAATGAGCAATTGAAGAGCAAATGAAGTCATCCGCCTAAATCGTTCGGCACACGCGGGGTGTCTGTAGAAAACTCAGGCTTATGGAATTAAGGGCTCTAATGACACAACCATTTAAATTACCTAATTCTATGACTCAAACTAAAGTTGTCTTACCAAAAGTAAATAGTTTTAACTAGCTATGGACCGTAAGGACGGGCAGCCTCGTACATATCAACAGCTTCCTGATATGAGATTGAAACTTCCATAATGGGTTCTTCTACTAAACTTTCAGGTAAGCTAGAGGGTTCTGGTCTGTCTAGAGTTGGCAGAACATTTTCAATATTTTCAATATTTTCAATAGTACTGTGCTTAGACTCATGAACTAACTTAGAAGACATCAAGGAAAGTAATGGAAAAACTAATGAAACAATATGATGCTAAACTGTTTGAATAAATGAATTAATAAGCTAATACAAATGGAACGTCTAGATAATTGGATAAAGGTCTAGTCAATTGGATAGTTGACTAAATCGGGAAGATAAGGTTTAAATGGATCTTTAGGCTGCCGCTTCACTTCAATTGTCTTCACTTCACTTTAATTGATTGTAATCTTCAATGTTTCTGCAAAAAACATTAGGTTCATTGCACTTCATTTGCTCTTCAATTGCTCATTAATCTTCAATGCTTCTCGACACTGCAAAAAACATTAGGTTCACTGCACTTCATTTGCTCTTCAATTGCTCATTAATCTTCAATGCTTCTCGACACTGCAAAAAACATTAGGTTCACTGCACTTCATTTGCTCTTCAATTGCTCATTAATCTTCAATGCTTCTCGACACTTTTCTTCATTAGCTTGAACTCATCAATGTTTCTGAAAATAAAACATTAGGATATTAGTAATATTACAAGAATCATTAAGAAACTTAAAAACATTAGTCACATACCATTTTGCATACACATGCATAATAACTTGCCTTTATCATGCATAAATTCTCACAATCAATCATTCATATGCATTCAATCATAAGTAACATTGTACTTCAATCCATATACATGCATTTTCACATATGCTAACATAAACTCATTCATATGCACATGCTAACACTTAACTTAGGCATATTATCATGTTGACATGAATAGCGACATATATGATAACATTATACAAATATAAACACACTTATGTTTATACTTAAGAGAACCCATGTACTTACATCTAAACACATACTTTTATGCTACCATATGCTAACTCATGGTCAACATACCCATAATCATACACTACCATGCATATGCACTTACTTACTCACATGCACATGCTTCTACACTCATACTGATATTTTCATTTGCACACATTTTTCATGCATACTAATGCACTATATATGTTAATGCATATACACTTCCATGCATATGCACTCTAAAACATACACATTAAAGCTTCATACATCAATATACTAAATATCTAGAAAAGGAACTAAGTAATGAACTAAATAAATTACTAAATTAATCAATAATCAAGTGAACTTACATTATTAAGTGAATTTTCTTCATGTCTCTCTCCTAACTCTCTCTTTCTCTCTCTCTCTCTCTCTCTCTCTCTCTCTCTCTGTTTCTCTCTCCCTATCTCTCTCTCTCTCTCTCTCTCTCTCTCTCTCTCTCTCTCTCTCTCTCTCTCTCTCTCTCTCTCTCTCTCTCTCTCTCTCTCTCTCTCTCTCTCTCTCTCTCTCTCTCTCTCTCTCTCTTTGCGCGCGCGCTGCGCGTCTACAGCCGCCTGCTGGGAGAGAAGGAGGGAGATCCCTTTTTTTTTTAATTAATTTCCTACTCTCTCTCTCCCTATCTCTCTCTCTCTCTCTCTCTCTCTCTCTCTCTCTCTCGCGCGCGCAGTGCTGTGGAGGGAGAAGGATTTATTATTTTACCTTTTTCTTTTGCTCTGCCCTTATCAGAGCTGTCAGACATCTTTTCTGCTTATTCTGCAAACGACTTTCTATCTCTCTATCTCCGTGCGCTATTGCACATAACTTCGCGGAAACTGGAGGAGCCGGGAGGAGAGATAAATAAGAGAACAATTAGGAAAAAACTCTGAATCTCTCTCTCTCACGCGAACGTAGTGCTCCGTGTGTCTGCGTTCTCTCTACTCTGTCAGATTGCCACTTGAACTTTAGGAAGGAACAGATGGACTTTCTCTATACTCCTCTCTACAGCCCCTCTCTACCATGTAGTCAACGCCCCTCTCTCACAGAAGCTGCCGGCTACTCACTCTCTACACTCCTCTGAGCGCATCAGTCACCATAGTCATCACAATTGAAGTCCTATCTTCCCCTCTCTCCTAATTGTCTCTTTCTCTCTCTCTAAGATGAAATGCACAGTCATAGAGACATGGAGATGAAGGAAAACGAAGCAGAAAAGAGGAAGAAAATCTACCTGAAAATAAAACATTAGGAAAAACTCAATGAACATACACATTTATATACACACACAAATCATTTGTAAACCATTCCTTTGATTTTACTTTATTTCCTCATCCTCACTTTTCCCCATTAACATTCACCACACTTTAATTAACTTTTCTCACACAACCTCTCTTTTAATTACCCTCACACTCACCACTCTTTGTACACACCTTTTTTACACTTTAAATGCATATTTTTTTTTTCTACCACTCTTTTAACTTGCACTCACAACTACCACACTGTGAAACTATTCACTTTAACCACTTTAGTTACACACTTAACCCACACCACACTTTAAACAGCACTCACATACACCGCTCATTAATTATCCACTTCAATTATTATTTTTATTCTATTACCTTAATTTTCTTAATTAAATAAATCATTTAAATTAACCTTAGTTTAAGTTTTAATTAAATCAAACCTTAGGATTTAATTACACATACATGATTAAATAATTAATTAAACCATATTTTAATTTTTATTATTGAACCAATGTTTAGATATAAATTAATTTCATTAAATATTAATTGTTTTAACCTTTAAAACATTCTGAAAACCTAGAAAACCTACTTAAACCCATCAGAAACTCATGAAAACCCTTTAAAACCCTTCTAAACCCTATCTCTAACCCATGATAAATCATCTAAACCCTTAACATTAACCCAATGGAATCATTTAAGATCCTTTGGATTAATCCTACTGACTTAACTTATATAAACTTATGAAACCCTAGGGGTATATACTCATATGTCTTATATGTATTTAAAACACTCATTAAATGAGTAATTAGGGTAACCCTAATATGAACACATATTCTTCATCATTTCTTGTACCTGCAAACACTTCAAAAGTAGTTAATTCAATCCAGAACAACTGATCAACAGTGAAAAAGAGGTTTAGAATTCACCAATTAAGTTACTTTTATTTCTTCTGGTTATCAACTGGAAGATGCAAATCTTCCCGACAGCGGGATAATTATCTCTGTCCAATTTGACAATAGAGATATGATCTGCCATAATCTTCTTGTTTCTGTTACATCCGGTGAGTGTAATGTTATAAGGTTTTACATTTTACAAACTTTTACCCTTGAGAATTACTTTGGAACGTTTCTTGACGCTGTTTGTTGTTGATCTCCTCAGCTTTCACCTTTCTTATGAAAGTTCTTCAAATTCTCTTGTATCTTTACTTCTCTTTCTACTTCTGAGAAACCTTTTCTGCTCTTCAGAACCTTTCTGCTCTGATACCACTGTTGGTTACATGACAAAAGCTTGTTCGCTAACAAGACTGCGGAAAATTGTCACGCCTCAACTAGAACTAAGCTAAAGTGATATTAGAACACCCCTATAATCATCAGTAGCTTAGCAACCTTCTGAAACTGAAAACTTTATAACTGTATTTAGTGAAAACTGAAAATTCACTTTACAGAAAGCTTCATGTTTCCTTCAAGCTTCAATTTTGAACTTATTTACTTCAAACTTTACACTATTGTGTTTGCTTACAGTTAGATAACCTTTCCGTTACTTAACTGTGCAAAAATTGTATTTTGAGCTCACTGAAATGTCACAGGAATGTTACCGGACTGTCACCATAATCTTACCAGAATCTTATCAGAATCAACTACAATTTTGTTTGTGATTACTTCAAATGATTGTAGATGAAGTAAGGAAGTAATACCTAAGCTTCCTTCAGTAAATGAACTCTTTCTGAAGTTTAAGAAAAAACTTCACCAGTTCAGGATGCCTTATTCGGTCAAATATAGTACTACATACTTGTCTCATTTTACAGAAGTCTTTTGATCAAATTGTAGTTCAGACTCCTAGCTTCAAGATGAGCTATCATTCATGAAAATCTTTACACTGTGTTACAAGATCTAACTCTGAGAAGTACCGGAAAATGTTTACTGAGAAAATTGTAACTGTTAACTAACTTTCACAGTAACATGAAATTACTTAGATTTCTTCACATACGAAGAATGCGCTCAATCTTCCACATGAACATGTGTTTTCTATTAGAGAAGATGTGTAAAAAAATAGGTTGGCCTCACTTTGCTCATAGCTATGGAAAAACTCTCCTACTCTGAGTAGTTATTCCTTACCATCTCTCTTAGATGAATACCCAACAATCCAGGTTCTATTATTCATCTCTACATATGCGATCTCTGGCATCTTCTCTTTCCTCTATTCTTAGTTTCTATATGCGCTCTCTTTCTCTCTCTCTCTATTCCGGTTCTATACACTCTCTTATATACATTTTGATCCGAGATTCAAACTCGTAATTCTCGAAACTTCTACGCTGTATATTACAGACGTGAATTTGTCCCTTCACTAAGGCTTTGATTTTCTGACTGACTTTGTTTCTGCTTCTCTTTGTCTTTCTTCGTCTTTATATCTGTCTGTATGTAAAATTTGTGAGTGATTCTTCAACAGCTCTATGTACTGCATCAAACCAAAACTTGGGAGAAAACGTTTTGGATGACATCATACTATGCATCATCTCAACAAGTATCATATTCTTTCTCTCTCCAACACCATTCTGTTCTAGAGTGTAAGCAATAGTGAGTTGATGAGAGATACCTTTGTCTTTGAAAAAAGACTTAAAGTCTTTAGAAATGTACTCTCCTCCTCTATCACTTCTCAAAATTTGGATCTTTGAATGACTTTCATTTTCAAGCATAGCTAAGACTTCTTGAAAGTATGGAAAACCTCTAACTTCACTTTAAGGCCGTAAATCCATGAATATCTTGAGAAATCATCAATGAACATAACAACGTACTTATAACCTTGAATATAATCTATTCTCATCAAACCATTCACATCTAAGTGTATGATCTACAACTTCCTCATTAGGAAAAAAGGTGAACCCTGGATGGGCCTTTTAGCTCAAGGAGTGATTAGTGATGGACCAATCAGAAGAGGGTGGTGGCCACAGTCTATACCCTATAAAATACTAGGCTGAAGGGGGAAGAGGGGACAAGATTCCTCTATGTTCAGGGTTGTCTTCTAGAGAGAGAAGAAATCTCGTAATCAGGCTGGGCCCAAAAGTTCAAAATTTTTTAAAAGTTGTAAAACTCATCATAATACCATTAAATGACCTCCATATCACTTTTCAGGGTCAAAAGTGCTATTTTTGACTTGTAATTCAAAATCCGTGCATGTTTGTGGACTAAAAAAGTGACCTTTTTCAAAATGACTCAAAAAACTCTATTTTCCCTCTTCAAACTCCCATTTTCATACCCAAAACCCAAAAAGTCATATTTTTCACCTCTATTCCCTCCATACCATACAACAGAAGAATTGTTTCTCCTCCTACCATTCTCCCAACTTCTGCAGCAATGACAACAACTCTTACTCCCATGGAAAGCTCCAGAGCTCGTAGGAGACCAAAGGACGAAGTTCACACAATGACGTGCCACAACATCAAAACAATGGAAGGAAGTTGGCTACCACAAGAGTTTTGCAAAGGTGCATGGGTGTACATGCAGCCATCTAGACTTGGTCCTCATCGTGTTCGAGATCGTGGAAATTTGGATCTTCATTGGAAAGGTAAGCTCTTAGGCTTCAAGCAGCAAACACATGGTGGGATGGTTGCTATTGTACAACATGTCTTCACAGTTTCAACCATGAAGTTAGAAAACTCCAATAGAATTAGATATCCAATCCATTGTGAGTATTTCTATTTTCTCAATGCTTCATGGTGTTAAATGTCTTAATTACTCATCTCATATGTTTTTCATTGCTACAGTCATATTTCCTTCTAGTTTAGTGGAAGAGCAACCACTTCATAGTCTCACAGGAACTTTCAAAGCATTACATGCAGACATTGGGGCATTAGTGTTTCCAGATGTACCTCCTGCTAAACTTATTCGTGAAAGGATCTTCTTTTACACTCACGAGTACATTGTTCCTTCCACAGATGGTGAATATGGAAGGTTGGAGATTATCAAAGTTGACTCTCTTCTTAGTTTAGAGTGGCCAAAACCTGATTTTTGGTCCATATCATCTTTCAAGCGTAAGATGGTGATGGACATACATAACTCTTTGAAATTCACACGAGTATCTAGATCAATAGGTCTTCATTGGACTCTACCAATCCATTGCTTTGTTTTCATATTTCAAGGCATTCCTTTTGTAGAAACTCCTACAATGTTCCTATGTAAAGATATTACATACGAAGCAGTAGAAGGATTGTTAGGGGAAAACTGGGGTTATGTAGAAGGATTGTCAAAAGGGGATAGATATCGTTGTAGAATTGGTGACACAGGTATAGGGTTTCGCTATTTAAAACATCGCACCTCATTGTACATCAGATTTTATTATGATCGTTGGATGTGTAAACTAGGAGAGTGGATACCTTTGCAAAGCTCGGAGGGATCTTTAGCTTCATTTGAAATTAATGTGAAGTTACCAAACAATGATATGGAGGTGGTTTTAGTTAATCAACATTGGAACTTGGCCAACTTGAGAGAGCACTTACTTATCATGGGATATGACGATCTTCATGATTTCAAATTTCGAATACGAGGGAACAAGGTAAGAGTTGTATTCCATATATACATATAGATATATATATATATATATATATATATATATATATATATATATATATATATATATATATATATATATATATATATATATATATATATATATATATATATATTATATCACTATTGTTCATGATTTGAAAATGTTTTACTCTTTTATGAATTGTCCACAGATTGGAAAGAGATTGGAAGACAAAATCAAGGTTCTTGCAGATTGGAGCATGGATGGAACTGACATTTCATTGTCATAACTCTTTTTTGTAAAGATACTGTGAAACCTGTAAACAAACCTATTTTTGCAATGAAAAATTTTTCACATTTGCTTCAAGGATATTTTGGCCACATTCTACTTGTATCTGTAAATTCTCAAGGTTTTTCTTGAAAGAGCATTCTTATTGTTTATTTCCTTTGATGTGATCTCAAATGTCAAAGTTTTCCTTTTCAAGACTCTTATGTTTTAATTTAAGGAAAAGTCACTTCTATGAAAAAGTGGAACCCATCACTTAAAAATTCTAGAAAAGTTATAAATAGGAGTCCTCTCTCCTCATTTCTCACTTTTGCAACCACATTGAGTGTTAGAACAGTCTGCATTTGCAAGCTATGGCTTCCACCTCTGTACCTACTAAGAGTGCACGCCACAAGTTTCTAGAATTTTTGGAGGATTCAGATTATAAAGGTCAACATGACCTATATGATCTTCTCTCCAAGGTTCCTAACCTCCATGGAACCGTGCAAATGAATGCCGATGCTTTGGAGGAGCTACTTCAATATATGCAAGTTCATATATTGCATTTCTCCATTGAAATACCACCATATGATGGAACTTGGGTTCCATGTGACCTTCTCACCTACATTCACAAAGGTGATGAGGCTTTTGCAAAACGATTGAAACGGTTCCAGGCAATTGCAGAGGAAGCAAGGCACCTTCTTGATGAAACTGTGCCACTTATAAGGAAATTGAATAGGAAACGCAAGATGGGTCCAAAATATCTTTCATTCATTGCTGCCACAATTTTCTTTGTGAATGAGGAACCAGAACCAATTCCTCATGAGATCCCTCATCTTCTTACAGGTGGTTTTGTCGAGGATAAAAAGGAACCACCTCAAGAACCCTTGAATCTCCTATTAGAGAGAGAAGCTATTGAGAAAACTTATCCTCTTGGTGTGGATGATAAGTTGAAAGAAGTGCCTAAGCCATCCACCTCTTCGGAGCCAGAAGCAACTATTCCAAAGGCGGAGATTGAAACTTTTTCAGTGGTTCTTGTCGAGGGACAAGAATATTTGTTTTTACATGATGTAGAGAAGGCATTTGGGCTACGGCTTGATGAATGCCTAAGTTTGTTTTGTACTTTGTCAGAGTGTCCTTTGGATAGTACCTCTGAGTTGTTGGAGAAAAAGTGTTTGCCATTTGGTGACTCAGTGGCCGACACAATAAAATTGGTTTGCAATGACATACTCACAAGTGAACATGAACATATCACAGAAGAACAATTTAATAATGCACAAGAAAGGATATTGGAATAAAAAATTCCCTCCTCACCAGTAATCGAGC
This sequence comes from Ceratopteris richardii, assembly GCA_020310875.1. Classification (NCBI taxonomy): domain Eukaryota; kingdom Viridiplantae; phylum Streptophyta; class Polypodiopsida; order Polypodiales; family Pteridaceae; genus Ceratopteris; species Ceratopteris richardii. The sequence continues at coordinate 5,586,415 of CM035426.1, forward strand.
AGAGTGGGATGTCCCACTCCAGCATTAATTTACAACTTCAAGAGAGAGGAGAAGAAGAAGATAGCGTTCAGGATGTAGGTATCTTCAATTCATGTCATTCATTCTTACAAACACATGCAGCTACTAATCATAAAACTTTGTGCAGGAGGTGATTGAAGTCGACAAGTTTGCAGCAAGGAGCGGAGGTGATCGAGTGGCTCGTGGAGGTGGCTCATCCCTTGCAAACTACATTGGGAAACTTCCCAAAGACCATTTTGTAATTATCCATAAAGAGTTCAGTCCTCAGGGCCACTTCATGACATGGTGTCTAAAGGCCTTAAGTAAATTGCTTTGTTTATCAACCATTACACAGGGGAGTAATTGTATCTTTTTAGTTAAGAAATCCCTTGTAACTACAACCTTAGGTTCCAACTTCCGTGGAAAGGTCTTAGGCCAAATAGGTATATCTCTAGGTCTAGGTGTTAGAAATGTTGATCAAATAGCAAACTCAATTTTGACTTACACCCTACCCATGGCTTTGGAGCGTCGAAAGAGAGTCATTGAGAAACTCAAAGCCAATTGATGTAAACAATTGAATTAATATCAAATTTTCACTTTGCTTTATTTACAATTGTCTCAAGTATTTCTTTTTCAGTATATTATCTAAAATTCTTTTGGACCTGCATGTGATGTATTGATGTCATGTAGGGCATTGGGAGGACCTTTAGTTTCATTCTTTTGGACTCTTGATCATTGGGTAAGCCTCCATTAAGGTCTTCTAGGGCATTGGGAGGCCAAATAAGGCACTGCCACAGAAACGCGGGAGAAGGCCCTGCAAAACGTTGCAGGGCCTTCTCCCGCGTTTCTGTGGCAGTGCCTTATTTGGCCTCCCAATGCCCTAGAAGACCTTAATGGAGGCTTACCCAATGATCAAGAGTCCAAAAGAATGAAACTAAAGGTCCTGACATGCCCAAGGTTACCTTACATGAGACTGAACCTTCACTAGATGGATATTTTCAAGAATGCAAATGTTCTGAGTTTCAAAATGCTCTGCTCATATGTTTCAAAGGTATAGGGAGGTCAAAATTTGTTCATATTAACTACCCTTGAACTAGATTTACTAGTCATGATCCCTCTTTCATATTTCAAAGGTTTTGTAGGGCATTAGGAGGCCAAATAAGGCCCTGCCACAGAAACGCGGGAGAAGGCCCTGCAAACGTTTTGCAGGGCCTTCTCCCGCGTTTCTGTGGCAGGGCCTTATTTGGCCTCCCAATGCCCTACAAGACCTACATGACCTTAAATAAAAAAGAAATTTCAGTACAGGGATATTATCACTAGATCAAAATGACAAGATAAGAAAACAATCATTCATATATGAGAGATTATCACAAGAAAACACATGGAAATGTAAAATGACTGCTCATGTTTCATTCTAAATAATGAGATTATAAATGGAATAGAGGAAAAGTGCTAATGTTTCATTGAAAATGGCAATATTTACAAAAAATCTCTTGTCCATAGAGATCAGTTACAAAACTTAGCTACGATCACCCCTAATTCTCCTAGCTAATTGTATGTCCTTCGGTTGTATAGTGACTCGCTTAGCATGGATGGCGCACAGGTTGGAATCCTCTAGCATTGATATCAAAAATGCTTCAGCTGCCTCTTGTAAAGCTTCTAAAGCTAGAGCTTGGATCCTTAACCCTGCACAATACCTTTGTAACTCTTCTTTGACCACCCTTGCAAAGGGTCTTCTAGGTATGAGAAGCTCAGCTGTCTTTTGATAATGCCTTATCTCTGCAAATGCCTTCGTATATCTTCTTCTTCGTTGTGGTGCTCTAGCTTGTGGTGGTGGTGGTCTTCGTTGGACATTTTCTTGTGGTCTTGGTTGGGGTGGTCTACGACGAGGTTGAAAGAATTTCTTCTTCCGTTGCACGCGTCTTGAGCTTTCTCCTTGTTCAGGATGTTGTTGCTGGCTTTGCTCTCTCTCTCTTGATCATTGGGTATGGCCCCCTGATTTGATGGTAGTGTCTTTCCCGCTACAGTAACCCTATGATTTGTAGGTATTTCTTCGTTACCCCATGGTGGCAATCTTTGACTCTCATCACTTGATTGTGAACCTTGTTGAGACACATCCTCATGCGATTCATCAAAATCATCATCAGAAACTACCTGTCTATGAGCACGCTCCTTCACCCTTGTCTTTGTTGGTCTCTTTGGTGATGGAGGCTCATCATATGATGATGGTGGTGATTGGGGTTGATTTACGGCCTTTTCCCTGGATTGCCCATGTTCCACTTGTTCATGCAACTGTTCACTCCCAGGGGTATGGCCACCACCTGTTTCGCGATGGGATGCAGAGTGCGAGACACTACGTCGCCTTTTGTGGTGATTCATCCATGGTGGCTTCTGAGTGCCTTGCACATATGTAGGAAAGTTAATGGGATCCTTCCTTGCAGTTTGCTTTGTTCGTGCCATCCTCTATAGTGCTAGAATGTTGAAATGAGACAATGAGTCTCCTTTTATAATGTTTCACTTAAAAAGGTTCTGTTCACATCTGAATGGACAAAAAATAGTTTAAAAATTAAAAATTACCTGAAAAAATTGCAAACAAGAGATTAGTGTGTAGCAAACCTTATGAATTATTCAGAAAATGCCATGAATGTATTAAATGACTTCACTTCCATGATGAACCCTCTCGTGTTCTTGTAGCCCGCCATTGAGCATGACGTAAAGGTCCCAATGATGACTTCCATTTTTCACTAGCTAAGTTGTGTTGATTAAATCTTGCAAGTTTTGCAACTTTCGACTCCTTGGCTCGTTCCATTGCATATGTCCTTGAAAATGCAGTACGATAAAACCAATTAAACATCTCTTCCATATAGTTTGATTGCATTGCACCACCACCATGTCGTGTGTTCTTGAAGTAAACACCTCTAGCCTTGTAATGTGACTTCTCCATTCCTTGTGTACTAAAAATCTCCAATGAACCATATCGATGCATAAAAAATGCTCCATGTGCAAATAAAATATGCTGAAATGATATAAATACATATAACACAATCTTATCAACAAGAAAATTGAAAAAATAAGAAAACTTACAATGTAATGTGTAATATTGCTCTCTCCCCAAGATAGGATGAAACACTTTGCAAACTCCATTAATGTATCTTGAAACAACTGACGGTCATTTTTGTTGGAGCTATTAAGACTCATTAAACCTACCAACTTATCTAAGCATGACCAAACCTTCTTTCGCCTATTACTAAGGTCAATTTGAGAATCATTATCAGTGGTGATCATGCACAAGTCTTTCCATAGCTCCCTGCATTCATTTTTCTTAGGGCTTACACCTGTTCTGAAAAATTTTCTTGCCTTCTTCCCTGTCATTGACACTTGTTGCAAACTATTTTGCGATTCACCAGGTTTTTTGACAACTAGAGTTACATTACCACCATGACAACCAATCGAATTAAGCAACTCTTCCAATTTTTTGATTGCTTGTACAGATTTATCAATTGGCTTCATGGAAAATGCATATTCTATGTGGAGCTTCAATAATCTATCAAATATTCTCATGAAAGCATGCAATGTGCAAAAGTGAACATTAACTAATGGAAATGGAATAATGGGATTCCAATCTTTATCTAATGTGTCACGGTTAGGTATTTCTAACATTGGACACCTTAACAAAGGTCTATCCCATTCCGTGGAAGTAGGTGCATCTATGTATTCATCTAAGCTAGATAGTACTTTTTGTTGTCCCTTTGTTACTTTGTAGCCTCGAGTACAAAATGGACATGGATAACGAGCAGATGCACCTTGCTTGCAACCTAACATGCATTTGATAGTTTTTAAATCCCCACCCAAGTGCCAATCTATCTCAAAATCACCAAAGTTTTCTATGTGGAGCTTTGCACCATGAATTTGAGAAAGTATTACTTTAGTGATCCATGGGGTCCTACTAAAAATCCATGAAAGAACATCATTGGATTCTTTAGGTACTTCAATAGCACCTAACCACCATATTTCTTTCTCGGATTGAACACTATATGTAGACTAAGAGCTAGAGTTACAACTTTCATCAGATATGGCATTTCTCATAGCTTCATTCATGAGTGTCAAACTCAATCTCTCCATTCGTCGTCCCTTTATAATCTGGCATTCATCTAACTTCAATATAAACTGTAATGTGGTATTACAATCTGCATAAATTAGCAAAATCTTTATAACATCAAAATACAATGTATATCAAGGTAACAATAGTGCACATACCTGGTATAGTAGATTTGTAAAATTGAACCATTGCCTGTTGAAGCCTCTCCAAATCCACGAATATGTTGTTGTACTTTGTGTAAGGAAATCCATTTCCAACTGCGCTTTTCAACTCTTTTTTGGATGTAGATAAATGATAAATAGACATAGGCATAATATCCTCTATATATAAGTAGTTTCCAAGAATACTAGTTATATCTTCATTGGACATTGACTTCTTTAGCGATACCTTGTAAGGAGATGGAAACATATTCTGTAAAATACCTTCTCTTTCTAATGAATGCTTCAAAAGGTTGTACAATGCACTGTATCCTTTAGTACTAATTCCTGCTTCATCACATACCATCTGCACGTCTCTAGGAGTGATAATATCTTGTAACTTTTTTGTGAAATCTTTAATCACTTTCTTCTTGATAAGGTTTCCTATCCGTGACTCCAAAATACTAACCACCTGCTTGTTGGTCAAACAAGAATTTAATAACTTGAATTGATCCTCTGTTGTTGATGATGCATTAACATCTTCAACGAATGACCTACATAACAAGAAAAATATATATATATATATACATATAAAAGTCTTCCAAAAAGAGAAACAAATACAAGCCAAACCTTATTGCAAAAACTCGTCGTTTGCGTGCTCCACCACCAATTGAAAGAGAGTCAAAGGATGTTAATCATCGTCTCCTACATCGCATCCCAAGTGGAGTCTCTCTCAAGTGTTGGACAGTGTTTTTAAATTTCTCAATTGTTCTCTCCTTTTCTTCCATATGCTTTTCAAGCTCTGCAAGCTTTTCTTGTAAAGATATGATTGTGCTTTCAAAAGTGACCAACCTTGTATGATTTAGTTGATATTGTTGAATCCAATACTTAGTAATGGCAGTTGAATGTGTAGATAATCGTTGACAATAACCTAACAGCCCAGCTTTACCGGCACCGATGAACTGAAGTAAAGTTGAGAGGTTATGGAATGTTGGATGGTAAGAAGACATTGGATCAGGAGGGTATAATGAACCATGAGTCCAAAGATCAATATTCTTTTCTCCAGCTTCACGATGCTCATTTTGAGAGTTCACATCATTGTTGCATTGTGTATTTGGAGCAAACTCTCTGGGCACACGAACATGGATACTTGTTGATGCTGGGGCATGAGGACGTCCTAATGTGAGGTTTGTAATAGGTGTCAACACCATCTTTTCCAACAATTAAACAATACTGAGAAAGAGACCAGAAATTTGTTTGGAAGAGATGCTAGAGCATGATTTTCTCAAGAAAAGTTTGTTTTCTTGGATGAGGATGGGTCACAGTGTGTTTTTCCATTGAGAATAGCCAAAAATGTTGAAATTTTGAAAAAGTCATTTTTTGGGTGAAGAGTAGTTACGGATTTGATGATGTGGCACTCTACTTTTGGAGGGATTTTAAAAATATTGCTTTTTCAAAAGGAAAATTAAAAAGTAAACTCAAAAAAGGTCACTTCTGACATATATATTAAAAAATGAGCCCTTTCAAGTAAATAAACACTGAAATTGAGACTTTAAAAAAAAAATCATTTTTTTATTCCCATACATGCTCGAGTTTGATGATGTGGAAAGTAGATTCCCTTTCTCTCTCTCTAAAAGAAGAGAGAGAGGAGCCTAGTAAGCCTTAAAAAAAGCCTACTCCAGCCTACTAAAAAGTGCCCTATTAAATGCACTTTGTCCCCTTAGACAACAGTAGAATGAGGCTTAATCCCTGAAAATTAGGGATCCTTACAAGGCCCATGCAGGGTTCACCCTTTTTCCTAATGTTGTGGTTGTGATATATTCATGCTTTGATAAAGGTACTTTATGAAGCTTTCCTTCAAGACATCCTTCACATGACTCTGCATCATCTAATAAAGTAAAAGTATGCAAACTCTCCACCATTACGTGATCTTTGATATGCTTTAGAGCTTTGTAACTTGGCCAAATCTAGCATCCCATCACTTCATGTTCTCCTTAGGTGTAGTAAACCTAGCAAAATTAGCATGAACAATTTTGGATAAGACAAACATCCCACTTCTATTTTTTATTGATCTATTTAGGTAGTGATGTTTGTGAACACTCTAGGACCGTCGGGGCACTTTTTTCCCTCTTTACGAGGTTTCTTTCCCTCGGCTTGTATATACGCCTATTGCCCTAACGGGCTACTTATCTTTGTACATTATAGTGGTAATACATTTAGTATTGTGTGTTGTGCTCCAAGATTCTTATTCTTCCTTGTGCTATTCACATGCTTCCACAGACGTCTAACTCCAATAATTGGTATCAGAGCAGGTTGCCACTTCATCTAAGGCATCATCGACACCTCTCCGGTTGCAGTCTCAAAATCACACAAAATTTGGTAAGCATACTCAGGGTGTTTCAAAGATCAAAACTGCTTCGCTTTTCAGGTGTTGAAATCGCAATCTGAGCTTGTTTCAACCTTTGAACACACTATCATAGTGCATGGGTAGGTTATTTCATCTTTTTGTGCCAAAGATATATACGAGTTTTGGTTCACCAGTATAAGCATCTCGAAGTCTGCTACAGGTCTAGCAGAACTTGTTTGGGTAGTTCTGCTCAACTTTTTTAGATACAGTCATTTTTTTGCATCAATGTATTTTAGTCAGTGGCCATGGCTAAAAGTAGTGATGTATTCTGTATGTTGGTTGTTGAGGATAAGTTGGATGGTACCAATCATCCGTTGTGGGCTTATATGATGCATCATGTATTGGTCGCAGAAGGATTATGGAAATTGTGCAGGGTGTTGAAAGACGTCCTCTAACACCTGCGAATACCGGTATTGTAAATAGAGGTACTGTAAATACAAGTACTAAAGCTGATGCAAATGGTGTTGAAGATTATGATATTCTGCAGATTTCTCTTCATGCTATTGGTTCTGTTGAACCTACTGCATAGCAAATTTGTTGGGATGGCTGAGATGCTCAGGCACATGCATTGATAGCTTTGTCTGTCAAATGTGCCATTATTCCTCACATTCGCTCTTGCAGAATAGCTAAGGATGCTTGGGATACACTTAACACATTGTACCAATCTAGGAATGAGGCTTGTGTTGCTTACCTTCAAAAACGTTGGAGAGTGAGCACATGAATGAAGGTGATTCTATGGATAGTTTTCTGGCAAAGATCAAGGATTTGAAGGAACCTTAACAGTGTTTTACTTCTACTCTTCGTTTGATGATGAAAGGCAATCCGAATGCCTTAACATTTGAAGAGTTAGTTTCCTTTTTCTTGCAACAAGACCAGTCTAGGCAAAATAGGTCTATTATACGTGTTGTAGATCAAGATTTCCTAGCTCAGCAGAAGGGCAAAGGTAAATGGAGCTCTTCTACTAGTAAGCAGAAACCTGTAAATGATGCACATTCGAAGAAGGAAGAAAAAGACGAGAAGAAATCACAAAAGCAGAAATTGTTTTGCAAATACTGTAAAGCAAATGATCACGTCATTAAGAGTTGTCCACAATCAGCTACTAACAAGGCAAAGAAGAAAGAGGCCAAAATGGTTGTTGCAAAGGCCTCTACACCGAAAACAGAGTCTGCTAATCTTGTGCAAGATGAATGGGTGTTTACTATTGTTTGTAGTTCTGACCCATCTTCTCATGAGCAGTGCATGTCTTCAGTAGACTCAGATGTTTGGTACTTTGATAGTGGGGAACCAAACATATTACCTCGCAATGCAATTTCTTCTCTTCACTCGAGCCTGACCCTACAGGGTGATGCGGCTGTGTGGTATCCTCCTTTCCTCTGATACCACTTCTTGTCGACGCGACGAAGGCTGAACCTTTAAGCCTGCGGAAATCGCCACGCCCAAGAAGAACTAAGCTAGAGTGATTTAGAACACCTCTGTAATCAATCAATAGCTTAGCAAAGTTTCTGACGCTCAACGTATAAGACTGCGCCTCTAAATTCACTGAAAAGTTTCACCGAAACTTCAGCAGACTGTCACTGGACTGACACCGTAATCGTACCGGAATTGTATCGGAATGAGCTTCAATTCTGATTATAATTACTTCAAGTGAATGTTTATGAAGTAAGAGAGTGATGCGTGACTTTCCTTAACTTTCTGAACTCTTCCGGAAGTTTAAAGAAAAAAACTCCACTAGTTCAGAATCCCTCTTTCCGGTCAGGCTTTGTACTGTGTGTAGATATCTTTTCCACCGAAAACCTTAATCTACTGAAAGTAGAGATGTCTAGCTACAGAATGAGCTATCTCTCTTACAAACCTTCTTATTCTACTGCAAGATATACTTCATTGTTCTACCGGAAAAAACACATTTACAGTAAGGACTGTAACTGACCGAAAAATGTGTTTACTGAGAAAACGTTAATTGTTAACTAACTTTAATTATAACATAAACATACTCTGTTTCTTTGCATATAAACAGTACGCACAAACATCCACATGAACATGTGTTTTCTATTAGAGAAGATGTGTACAAATGAGCTTGGCCTCTTCTTGCTCAAGCTACAGAAACTCTCCTACACTGGGAGGTTTCTTATTACCATCTCTCTCTCAGATGAATACCCGACATCTCAGGTTTCTATTATTCATCTATACATACGCGATCTCTGGCGTCTTCTTCTACATACGCGATCTCTCGCGTCTTCTTACTTCCTCTATATATCTAACTCTCTCTCGTGCTATGTCTTCTTCTCTCTCTTTCCTTCTTCTACTTGTGCTCTTATTTATACTGCGCGCTCTTCTCACGCACGTTCTTGTTCGCACTTCCCTTCTATTATTCCTATGCACGTTCTCTCTATGTACAGTTTGATTCGGTGTAACGAACTCTGATCCTGGAAGATTATGTACTGTATATAACGGTCGTGGATTTGTTCCTCCACTAAGGCTTTTGATTTTCTTTGATTCTGCTTCTCTCCTTTTCTTTTTCTTTTATGCATGTCTGTTTGTCAAATTCGTGAGTGTTTCTTCAACAGCTCCCCCTCAATCACTAATTTGACATCTTCTGGTCTTTCATATATTTTTCTTTCTTTTATACCTGCCATCTCTTTGAATCTGTTTGTCTTTGTTCCATCCAAGCTTTTCATCAGAATGTCTGCAATCTGATCTTTTGTCGGAGTGTATACTATTTCTATATCTTTCTCCATTACCTTTTCCCTCAGGAAATGATACTGAATCTCTATGTGCTTTGTTCTTGAATGAAATACTGGGTTTGCTGCAAGATACAACGAGCCCAAGTTATCTCCATGTATGATAGGTATACCTTGATCAATACCCATGCTTTTGAACAAGGTCTGCATCTATATTATTTCTTTAGCTGCTTCTACGAGTCCTTTGTATTCGGCTTCTGTTGACGATAATGCTACTGTGTGTTGCTTCTTTGAACACCAGCTTATCTCCTAGGTATATCATATACCCGTGCGTTGATCTTCTGTCATCTTGACTTCCAGCCCAGTCTGTGTCACTGTATGCTTTCAGCTTTATATCTGACGTAAAAGGATAATACAATCCTTCTTTTATAGTTCTTTTGATGTATCTAAGAACTCTTTGTCCTGCAACCCAATGTTGATCTGTCGGACAATGCATGAATTACGAGAGAACTCCTACTGCATAACTAAGATCTGGTCTTGTTAGCGTAGCATAAATTAAACTTCCTAGTAATGACTGATATCTTTTCATATCTTTAAACTCTGCACCACTCTATCTGCTGAGTTTATGATTTACTTCAAGCAGTGTTGAAGCTTCTCTGCAATTCTCCATATTGAACTTCTTCAGTAAGTTTAGGAGATACCTTTCTTGTGAAACATATACACCATGATCTGTGTATGTGATTTCCATTCCTAAGAAATATGATAACTTCCCTAGGTCATTGATCTTCAACTCTCTTTCGAGTAGTTTCTTTACTTCTGTAATCCCTTCATCTGAGGTTCTTGTGATTATTAAGTCGTCTACATAAATACAAATGTAGATCATACCTTCTTCTGTTCTCTTTATGAGTAGACTTGCATCTGCCTTCAAACTTTGGTATCCAAGTTCATTCAGATATTTCACAAGTCTATAATTCCAAGCTCTTGGAGCTTGCTTCAGTCTATAAAGTGCTTTTCTTAGTCTGCACACATGTTCTAGGTATCTGGAACTTACAAACCCTTCAGGTTGTTCCATGTACACTTCATCTAAAATGTATCCATTCAGAAATGTGTTCTTTATATCTAGCTGACTTAGCTTCCATCCTTTCGATGCAGCTACAGCAATTACTGTCCTTATGGTTGACATTCTTGCCCCCGGACTAAACGTCTCATCATAATCTATGCCATGCGTTGTTGGAAGTGAGCTAGGCCCTTAGCTCATGTCATAGGTCCATGGTTCCATAGTTCCAGTCATGTACAACATTAATTCCAGCAATCTTCCATATTGACAAAACATGAACATACCACAACTTAATCATACAAATGATGAGATAAAGATAGAGAGAGAATAGACGTCATGTGTAAGGTGTTACGTAAGCAAGCGCTTACTCATAGTATCATATATACCAATGTTCAATGTACAATGTGGGAGCATATCTCTCAACCATTCTATGTGATGAGAAATAGATGAATGAGTGAATGTACAATGTAACAAACATATTCAGATGTGTGGGCAGTAATCTGAATATACATGAGATGTGTGACCTTATAGGTTATAGAAGAGTGAATATGAGTGACTGAAAGAGGAAGGATCAGTGTGAACGGAAATCCTCAAACTCATGTGAATACACCTTCTCAAACACCTCATAAAATATGCATAAAGCATATACGTACTGTTTCTCTTGTACCTATGCCGAATAGGACTCCTCTTGATATGAATGCCACAGCCTCCATAAACTTCAAGTAGTACCTGTGTGCATAAAGAGAATATGTACCTGAATACTTTAACATAAGATGTGAATCTTATGTTAAACTCCATCCAATGTCTTTGAAGTAGCTAGACATCTTCTTGTAGAAGACAATCTTCAACCTAACATCTTCGTGTAGAAGATGATCTTCAAATACTTCATGTAGATGGTCCCATTCAATGTCTTTGAAGTAGCCAAACATCTTCTTGTAGAAGATAATCTTCAACCTAATATCTTCCTGTGGAAGACAATCTTCAAATACATCATGTAGATGGGCGATCCTCACCATCAAGCTGCTAATAATCAAGTCTTCTTGCCATGAACAAGAGATAACCTCCTCTCCATGAGGTAGAGTGTGAGCACACCCTTCATCTTCTCCAAGAAGAATCACCAAGAAGAACTCCATAGCGGCTCCTCAACATGCTTCAAGTTAGCACAATGGCTGCCCCATGTGCTAGAAGAAACACCACCTCTATTGAGGTCCAAGCTCTAGAAAGCTTGTGTTGATCCTAGGTGAAGGATGAATAGAAGTGACCCAAGTATGTGTTTATATAGTAGTTTGTTCCTCTTGAAAAGCTTAGCCAAAAGCGAATAAAGCATAAATCTTTACGATCTATGATCTACGAAAAGCTCTACGCGATTTCATATTCGGTGCTGTCCATCGCTATGCGTTCGCGTTTTCTCCGTTCGTTGTTTTAATTGATATGCTTTTAAAAAAAGAATTGGACGCGATCGCTACCGTTGGGATTTGAACTCGGGTGGCCTCATTGAGAGGATATTGTCTTAACCACGGCACCCAACGCTTTTGCTTGTACAAGGCATGAATTCAACTGCTATACATGCTGTAAACTGTGGTCAACCAATTAGGACATTGTTTTCCAACAATCCCCCCTGCAATGGCATATTGGTACAATCTGAACTGTATCTGCAAACTATATAATCTGCAAATTACCACAAGCTTCAAGCTTGTACTCCCGAACTTCAGAACTTTTCTTCAAAAAGTCTTCTTCAAAACTGAATTTGACTTTCCTTCAAGAAAACTTGAACTTGTTGAATATGAACCATAATACTTGAGAAAATATGCAAACTAGATATCCAATAGTGTTCTCATCAAGCAATCACTGCTTGACAACAAATGTAGCATGAAATGTCTCCGAACTTGCTATCTCCTGTTTTCAAAAAGCTGAAAACATACACTGGGATCTTTATATTTGCATTTACCTTTCGAAAAAGGATTTCTCAATGTACTTCTGCTGCGTCATGTAAATACACTAAAAATCAAGAACTGAATCCTGGAACCTGTGACTGTCAACTCACAACGTAGTGTATTATGAACACTGCTGGTTCATCTCTGATTGTACTCAACTCAATATGAGTCAAAAAATCTATGATGTCATCATATCTTCATCCTTTAAATCCTTCATACCTCTTTCCTTCAGAATTTGGTATAAACATATATGTGCGCACTTCTGAAATAAACCTTTCTGAAATATCAAGCTTCTCTTCAATAGAACTTTGGAACCTTCTCTTGAACAGGAACATCCTAACAGGAACTTTCTCCAAATATTCTTCTTCTTCCTTCTTCTTTCAAAGCTGGAACATAAAGAGAACCTGACAAAGGAAATATAGGAATACCTGAAATAGGAATACCTGTAGGTATGAATCTGCATTCTTTCACATATGGCTTGAAAATAAATCTTCATGTTTCATCACCCCCTGGATGACTTAACACTAGTATCCAGTATTCTTCAAATATATCAGACTTTATGAAATGTGGAACGTCTTCCTTCTTTCAATAAATCTGATTTTTAGTGATTAATACTTGTATCTGAAACAAAAGTTTTAGGATCCATATTTTTCTGTAACATAACAAGTATCTTCTTTTTCTCTGCAACACAAATCTGATAGAATCTGAATCTTTGACTTACTTCTTCCAATGTTAAGAATCTTCACAAACAAAGGATAGACAACTGAATTATAAATACTCAAGATCATACAAGATCTATTCAAGATCAATGATCTCTCCTGTGTAGAATCTGCTGTCATCAAACCTTCATGACTGAATGTTTGATTTGCTACCTGAATGTCTCTAAGTGTCCATGCTTCTCAAAAAGTTGTAAAACTTTTCTTCAAACAAATCCTTTAAGGAATCTGAAATTCCTACTTGAACCATAAGTGGACAAACTTCTCACCTTAAGAACTCCAAAAGCTGCAAGTTGATACTTCATAACTTTCATATTTTACGCGGGTGAAATGTGACAGTACCTGCTTGACTTTCTTTTGGCTAACTCCACTTCTCAATCAAGTGATAGGATATGATGGAACACCTTTTGGAATACAAACATGTATCCAAAAATCTAGACAATCATAAAAAGTAGATTCTTCAACTGACTGGTACATCAACAAGTCTGAATTTTCTGAAGTTTTCTGAAAATATTGAATATGAGGTAACCTTTTCCAAACATAAAACCTCAACGCAAGTCTTCAACATCTGCTACAAGAAACTCTTTTACCTCAAGAGTTAGATAAAGAAGAAATATACTTCTCTGCAACTTGTCATATACCAAGTAGCTATGTATTGACACTCCAAGAATTCTTTGAGGGAACATATAAGCTGCCTGCTTAAAAGCTTCAACTAAAACATAACTCATACATATATGAGTTAAAACATATATCTGCTGCTTTTCTTTCTCTCAATGCAATTCTTTGTCAAATCTACTAATCATGACCAAGTGTAATGCAAAACAAGAAACTGCTTCTTCTTTAAACAAGATGTTCTCGTAGACTTGTCTTTGGATGTAGAGGATAAAATAGGAAAAGTATATGGAAAATATATGAGAAAAGGAAGTCTTACTTTCCTTTGGAAATGATGGACTTTCTTCTTTTGCATCTTTCTTCCACCTGATGATGTCAACATCTTCAAACTTCTCTTCCATACCTTTTGTTCTCTTCATCTTGAAGTAGCAAACACTCTTGACCTCTTCAAATGAACTTCTCTCTTCCTTTAGTGTAAGAGTAAGAGATAAAACAAACATGGTATATAAATGGAAGTTGAATATAGAAACATGTTTTATCATCTCCTCATATCTCTGAATCAAAATGTTGTTTCAAATGTCTGAAACGACTAAATTCACCAATCGTTGTCTGAATGATGAATTGCCCTTCTAGAGTTACCTTCTCTAGATACATTTGTACCTTGATATCCAACCAACTTACAACAGAAAATTGGCTGAAAAAACTCATCTCATCTCTGCACTTGTCTTCTTAGATGAACTTTCTTGCCATGAAAGAGATTTCTCAAAACTCTCTAGAAAAACCTCTAGATACCTGTTTTGATGTAGCCTTTAACTTTCAAATAATGAAAGTGTATAAAAGCATTCCTTGAATTTCTTCAAATCTCTTCATAACTGCTCTTCTAAGATATGACCTGCAAATGATAATCTGATAGTAGAAACTGATACCTGTGATTTGATGTTGATATGATTCCTTCATCTTCTCTAAACCATTGTTCTTCCTTGAATTTGAAGTAGTCTTCTCTTCATCAATTTTGGGTCTTCAATACTTTTTGTAAAGTATTTGCATACTCTTCCAAAAATACTCGGCTGCTAACAGATCATCAACTTCATACTCCACACTGATGAATGTAACTGAAGTGTCTAATTCTCAAATCTCTACTCATCTAGATTAAGTGTGTATGTCAAATGTCAAATGTTAGAAGATGCTTTCAAATCATATGTTGTAAATCTGGAATTCTAGGAACCTGGGATATGAATGAGCCTTAATGCATTGATGCCAAAGATCTAAAGTTTTGTAACCAAAACCTTAGTGCTCTGATACCAAATGTTGGAAGTGAGGTAGGCCCTTAGCTCATGTCATAGGTCCATGGTTACATAGTTCCAGTCATGTACAAGATTAATTCCAGCAATCTTCCATATTGACAAAACATGAACATACCACAACTTAATCATACAAATGATGAGATAAAGATAGAGAAAGAATAGACGTCATGTGTAAGGTGTTACGTAAGCCAGTGCTTACTCATAGTATCATATATACCAATGTTCAATGTACAATGTGGGAGCATATCTCTCAACCATTCTATGTGATGAGAAATAGATGAATGAGTGAATGTACAATGTAACAAACATATTCAGATGTGTAGGCAGTAATCTGAATATACATGAGATGTGTGACCTTATAGGTTATAGAAGAGTGAATATGAGTGACTGAAAGAGGAAGGATCAGTGTGAACGGAAATCCTCAAACTCATGTGAATACACCTTCTCAAACACCTCATAAAATATGCATAAAGCATATACGTACTGTTTCTCTTGTACCTATGCCGAAAAGGACTCCTCTTGATATGAATGCCACAGCCTCCATAAACTTCAAGTAGTACCTGTGTGCATAAAGAGAATATGTACCTGAATACTTTAACATAAGATGTGAATCTTATGTTAAACTCCATCCAATGTCTTTGAAGTAGCTAGAAATCTTCTTGTAGAAGACAATCTTCAACCTAACATCTTCGTGTAGAAGATGATCTTCAAATACGTCATGTAGATGGTCCCATTCAATGTCTTTGAAGTAGCCAAACATCTTCTTGTAGAAGATAATCTTCAACCTAATATCTTCCTGTGGAAGACAATCTTCAAATACATCATGTAGATGGGCGATCCTCACCATCAAGCTGCTAATAATCAAGTCTTCTTGCCATGAACAAGAGATAACCTCCTCTCCATGAGGTAGAGTGTGAGCACACCCTTCATCTTCTCCAAGAAGAATCACCAAGAAGAACTCCATAGCTGCTCCTCAACATGCTTCAAGTTAGCACCATGGCTGCCCCATGTGCTAGAAGAAACACCACCTCTATTGAGGTCCAAGCTCTAGAAAGCTTGTGTTGATCCTAGGTGAAGGATGAATAGAAGTGACCCAAGTATGTGTTTATATAGTAGTTTGTTCCTCTTGAAAAGCTTAGCCAAAAGCGAATAAATCATAAATCTTTACGATCTATGATCTACGAAAAGCTCTACGCGATTTCATATTCGGTGCTGTCCATCGCTATGCATTCGCGTTTTCTCCGTTCGTTGTTTTAATTGATATGCTTTTCAAAAAAGAATTGGACGCGATCGCTACCGTTGGGATTTGAACACGGGTGGCCTCATTGAGAGGATATTGTCTTAACCACGGCACCCAACGCTTTTGCTTGTACAAGGCATGAATTCAACTGCTATACATGCTGTAAACTGTGGTCAACCAATTAGGACATTGTTTTCCAACAATCCCCCCTGCAATGGCATATTGGTACAATCTGAACTGTATCTGCAAACTATATAATCTGCAAATTACCACAAGCTTCAAGCTTGTACTCCCGAACTTCAGAACTTTTCTTCAAAAAGTCTTCTTCAAAACTGAATTCGACTTTCCTTCAAGAAAACTTGAACTTGCTGAATATGAACCATAATACTTGAGAAAATATGCAAACTAGATATCCAATAGTGTTCTCATCAAGCAATCACTGCTTGACAACAAATGTAGCATGAAATGTCTCCGAACTTGCTATCTCCTGTTTTCAAAAAGCTGAAAACATACACTGGGATCTTTATATTTGCATTTACCTTTCGAAAAAGGATTTCTCAATGTACTTATGTTGCGTCATGTAAATACACTAAAAATCAAGAACTGAATCCTGGAACCTGTGACTGTCAACTCACAACGTAGTGTATTATGAACACTGCTGGTTCATCTCTGATTGTACTCAACTCAATATGAGTCAAAAAATCTATGATGTCATCATATCTTCATCCTTTAAATCCTTCATACCTCTTTCCTTCAGAATTTGGTATAAACATATATGTGCGCACTTCTGAAATAAACCTTTCTGAAATATCAAGCTTCTCTTCAATAGAACTTTGGAACCTTCTCTTGAACAGGAACATCCTAACAGGAACTTTCTCCAAATATTCTTCTTCTTCCTTCTTCTTTCAAAGCTGGAACATAAAGAGAACCTGACAAAGGAAATATAGGAATACCTGAAATAGGAATACCTGTAGGTATGAATCTGCATTCTTTCACATATGGCTTGAAAATAAATCTTCATGTTTCATCACCCCCTGGATGACTTAACACTAGTATCCAGTATTCTTCAAATATATCAGACTTTATGAAATGTGGAACGTCTTCCTTCTTTCAATAAATCTGATTTTTAGTGATTAATACTTGTATCTGAAACAAAAGTTTTAGGATCCATATTTTTCTGTAACATAACAAGTATCTTCTTTTTCTCTGCAACACAAATCTGATAGAATTTGAATCTTTGACTTACTTCTTCCAATGTTAAGAATCTTCACAAACAAAGGATAGACAACTGAATTATAAATACTCAAGATCATACAAGATCTATTCAAGATCAATGATCTCTCCTGTGTAGAATCTGCTGTCATCAAACCTTCATGACTGAATGTTTGATTTGCTACCTGAATGTCTCTAAGTGTCCATGCTTCTCAAAAAGTTGTAAAACTTTTCTTCAAACAAATCCTTTAAGGAATCTAAAATTCCTACTTGAACCATAAGTGGACAAACTTCTCACCTTAAGAACTCCAAAAGCTGCAAGTTGATACTTCATAACTTTCATATTTTACCCGGGTGAAATGTGACAGTACCTGCTTGACTTTCTTTTGGCTAACTCCACTTCTCAATCAAGTGATAGGATATGATGGAACACCTTTTGGAATACAAACATGTATCCAAAAATCTAGACAATCATAAAAAGTAGATTCTTCAACTGACTGGTACATCAACAAGTCTGAATTTTCTGAAGTTTTCTGAAAATATTGAATATGAGGTAACCTTTTCCAAACATAAAACCTCAACGCAAGTCTTCAACATCTGCTACAAGAAACTCTTTTACCTCAAGAGTTAGATAAAGAAGAAATATACTTCTCTGCAACTTGTCATATACCAAGTAGCTATGTATTGACACTCCAAGAATTCTTTGAGGGAACATATAAGCTGCCTGCTTAAAAGCTTCAACTAAAACATAACTCATACATATATGAGTTAAAACATATATCTGCTGCTTTTCTTTCTCTCAATGCAATTCTTTGTCAAATCTACTAATCATGACCAAGTGTAATGCAAAACAAGAAACTGCTTCTTCTTTAAACAAGATGTTCTCGTAGACTTGTCTTTGGATGTAGAGGATAAAATAGGAAAAGTATATGGAAAATATATGAGAAAAGGAAGTCTTACTTTCCTTTGGAAATGATGGACTTTCTTCTTTTGCATCTTTCTTCCACCTGATGATGTCAACATCTTCAAACTTCTCTTCCATACCTTTTGTTCTCTTCATCTTGAAGTAGCAAACACTCTTGACCTCTTCAAATGAACTTCTCTCTTCCTTTAGTGTAAGAATAAGAGATAAAACAAACATGGTATATAAATGGAAGTTGAATATAGAAACATGTTTTATCATCTCCTCATATCTCTGAATCAAAATGTTGTTTCAAATGTCTGAAACGACTAAATTCACCAATCGTTGTCTGAATGATGAATTGCCCTTCTAGAGTTACCTTCTCTAGATACATTTGTACCTTGATATCCAACCAACTTACAACAGAAAATTGGCTGAAAAAACTCATCTCATCTCTGCACTTGTCTTCTTAGATGAACTTTCTTGCCATGAAAGAGATTTCTCAAAACTCTCTAGAAAAACCTCTAGATACCTGTTTTGATGTAGCCTTTAACTTTCAAATAATGAAAGTGTATAAAAGCATTCCTTGAATTTCTTCAAATCTCTTCATAACTGCTCTTCTAAGATATGACCTGCAAATGATAATCTGATAGTAGAAACTGATACCTGTGATTTGATGTTGATATGATTCCTTCATCTTCTCTAAACCATTGTTCTTCCTTGAATTTGAAGTAGTCTTCTCTTCATCAATTTTGGGTCTTCAATACTTTTTGTAAAGTATTTGCATACTCTTCCAAAAATACTCGGCTGCTAACAGATCATCAACTTCATACTCCACACTGATGAATGTAACTGAAGTGTCTAATTCTCAAATCTCTACTCATCTAGATTAAGTGTGTATGTCAAATGTCAAATGTTAGAAGATGCTTTCAAATCATATGTTGTAAATCTGGAATTCTAGGAACCTGGGATATGAATGAGCCTTAATGCATTGATGCCAAAGATCTAAAGTTCTGTAACCAAAACCTTAGTGCTCTGATACCAAATGTTGGAAGTGAGGTAGGCCCTTAGCTCATGTCATAGGTCCATGGTTCCATAGTTCCAGTCATGTACAAGATTAATTCCAGCAATCTTCCATATTGACAAAACATGAACATACCACAACTTAATCATACAAATGATGAGATAAAGATAGAGAAAGAATAGACGTCATGTGTAAGGTGTTACGTAAGCCAGTGCTTACTCATAGTATCATATATACCAATGTTCAATGTACAATATGGGAGCATATCTCTCAACCATTCTATGTGATGAGAAATAGATGAATGAGTGAATGTACAATGTAACAAACATATTCAGATGTGTGGGCAGTAATCTGAATATACATGAGATGTGTGACCTTATAGGTTATAGAAGAGTGAATATGAGTGATTGAAAGAGGAAGGATCAGTGTGAACGGAAATCCTCAAACTCATGTGAATACACCTTCTCAAACACCTCATAAAATATGCATAAAGCATATACGTACTGTTTCTCTTGTACCTATGCCGAAAAGGACTCCTCTTGATATGAATGCCACAGCCTCCATAAACTTCAAGTAGTACCTGTGTGCATAAAGAGAATATGTACCTGAATACTTTAACATAAGATGTGAATCTTATGATAAACTCCATCCAATGTCTTTGAAGTAGCTAGAAATCTTCTTGTAGAAGACAATCTTCAACCTAACATCTTCGTGTAGAAGATGATCTTCAAATACGTCATGTAGATGGTCCCATTCAATGTCTTTGAAGTAGCCAAACATCTTCTTGTAGAAGATAATCTTCAACCTAATATCTTCCTGTGGAAGACAATCTTCAAATACATCATGTAGATGGGCGATCCTCACCATCAAGCTGCTAATAATCAAGTCTTCTTGCCATGAACAAGAGATAACCTCCTCTCCATGAGGTAGAGTGTGAGCACACCCTTCATCTTCTCCAAGAAGAATCACCAAGAAGAACTCCATAGCTGCTCCTCAACATGCTTCAAGTTAGCACCATGGCTTCCCCATGTGCTAGAAGAAACACCACCTCTATTGAGGTCCAAGCTCTAGAAAGCTTGTGTTGATCCTAGGTGAAGGATGAATAGAAGTGACCCAAGTATGTGTTTATATAGTAGTTTGTTCCTCTTGAAAAGCTTAGCCAAAAGCGAATAAAGCATAAATCTTTACGATCTATGATCTACGAAAAGCTCTACGCGATTTCATATTCGGTGCTGTCCATCGCTATGCATTCGCGTTTTCTCCGTTCGTTGTTTTAATTGATATGCTTTTCAAAAAAGAATTGGACGCGATCGCTACCGTTGGGATTTGAACACGGGTGGCCTCATTGAGAGGATATTGTCTTAACCACGGCACCCAACGCTTTTGCTTGTACAAGGCATGAATTCAACTGCTATACATGCTGTAAACTGTGGTCAACCAATTAGGACATTGTTTTCCAACAATCCCCCCTGCAATGGCATATTGGTACAATCTGAACTGTATCTGCAAACTATATAATCTGCAAATTACCACAAGCTTCAAGCTTGTACTCCCGAACTTCAGAACTTTTCTTCAAAAAGTCTTCTTCAAAACTGAATTTGACTTTCCTTCAAGAAAACTTGAACTTGTTGAATATGAACCATAATACTTGAGAAAATATGCAAACTAGATATCCAATAGTGTTCTCATCAAGCAATCACTGCTTGACAACAAATGTAGCATGAAATGTCTCCGAACTTGCTATCTCCTGTTTTCAAAAAGCTGAAAACATACACTGGGATCTTTATATTTGCATTTACCTTTCGAAAAAGGATTTCTCAATGTACTTCTGCTGCGTCATGTAAATACACTAAAAATCAAGAACTGAATCCTGGAACCTGTGACTGTCAACTCACAACGTAGTGTATTATGAACACTGCTGGTTCATCTCTGATTGTACTCAACTCAATATGAGTCAAAAAATCTATGATGTCATCATATCTTCATCCTTTAAATCCTTCATACCTCTTTCCTTCAGAATTTGGTATAAACATATATGTGCGCACTTCTGAAATAAACCTTTCTGAAATATCAAGCTTCTCTTCAATAGAACTTTGGAACCTTCTCTTGAACAGGAACATCCTAACAGGAACTTTCTCCAAATATTCTTCTTCTTCCTTCTTCTTTCAAAGCTGGAACATAAAGAGAACCTGACAAAGGAAATATAGGAATACCTGAAATAGGAATACCTGTAGGTATGAATCTGCATTCTTTCACATATGGCTTGAAAATAAATCTTCATGTTTCATCACCCCCTGGATGACTTAACACTAGTATCCAGTATTCTTCAAATATATCAGACTTTATGAAATGTGGAACGTCTTCCTTCTTTCAATAAATCTGATTTTTAGTGATTAATACTTGTATCTGAAACAAAAGTTTTAGGATCCATATTTTTCTGTAACATAACAAGTATCTTCTTTTTCTCTGCAACACAAATCTGATAGAATCTGAATCTTTGACTTACTTCTTCCAATGTTAAGAATCTTCACAAACAAAGGATAGACAACTGAATTATAAATACTCAAGATCATACAAGATCTATTCAAGATCAATGATCTCTCCTGTGTAGAATCTGCTGTCATCAAACCTTCATGACTGAATGTTTGATTTGCTACCTGAATGTCTCTAAGTGTCCATGCTTCTCAAAAAGTTGTAAAACTTTTCTTCAAACAAATCCTTTAAGGAATCTGAAATTCCTACTTGAACCATAAGTGGACAAACTTCTCACCTTAAGAACTCCAAAAGCTGCAAGTTGATACTTCATAACTTTCATATTTTACCCGGGTGAAATGTGACAGTACCTGCTTGACTTTCTTTTGGCTAACTCCACTTCTCAATCAAGTGATAGGATATGATGGAACACCTTTTGGAATACAAACATGTATCCAAAAATCTAGACAATCATAAAAAGTAGATTCTTCAACTGACTGGTACATCAACAAGTCTGAATTTTCTGAAGTTTTCTGAAAATATTGAATATGAGGTAACCTTTTCCAAACATAAAACCTCAACGCAAGTCTTCAACATCTGCTACAAGAAACTCTTTTACCTCAAGAGTTAGATAAAGAAGAAATATACTTCTCTGCAACTTGTCATATACCAAGTAGCTATGTATTGACACTCCAAGAATTCTTTGAGGGAACATATAAGCTGCCTGCTTAAAAGCTATCAACTAAAACATAACTCATACATATATGAGTTAAAACATATATCTGCTGCTTTTCTTTCTCTCAATGCAATTCTTTGTCAAATCTACTAATCATGACCAAGTGTAATGCAAAACAAGAAACTGCTTCTTCTTTAAACAAGATGTTCTCGTAGACTTGTCTTTGGATGTAGAGGATAAAATAGGAAAAGTATATGGAAAATATATGAGAAAAGGAAGTCTTACTTTCCTTTGGAAATGATGGACTTTCTTCTTTTGCATCTTTCTTCCACCTGATGATGTCAACATCTTCAAACTTCTCTTCCATACCTTTTGTTCTCTTCATCTTGAAGTAGCAAACACTCTTGACCTCTTCAAATGAACTTCTCTCTTCCTTTAGTGTAAGAGTAAGAGATAAAACAAACATGGTATATAAATGGAAGTTGAATATAGAAACATGTTTTATCATCTCCTCATATCTCTGAATCAAAATGTTGTTTCAAATGTCTGAAATGACTAAATTCACCAATCGTTGTCTGAATGATGAATTGCCCTTCTAGAGTTACCTTCTCTAGATACATTTGTACCTTGATATCCAACCAACTTACAACAGAAAATTGGCTGAAAAAACTCATCTCATCTCTGCACTTGTCTTCTTAGATGAACTTTCTTGCCATGAAAGAGATTTCTCAAAACTCTCTAGAAAAACCTCTAGATACCTGTTTTGATGTAGCCTTTAACTTTCAAATAATGAAAGTGTATAAAAGCATTCCTTGAATTTCTTCAAATCTCTTCATAACTGCTCTTCTAAGATATGACCTGCAAATGATAATCTGATAGTAGAAACTGATACCTGTGATTTGATGTTGATATGATTCCTTCATCTTCTCTAAACCATTGTTCTTCCTTGAATTTGAAGTAGTCTTCTCTTCATCAATTTTGGGTCTTCAATACTTTTTGTAAAGTATTTGCATACTCTTCCAAAAATACTCGGCTGCTAACAGATCATCAACTTCATACTCCACACTGATGAATGTAACTGAAGTGTCTAATTCTCAAATCTCTACTCATCTAGATTAAGTGTGTATGTCAAATGTCAAATGTTAGAAGATGCTTTCAAATCATATGTTGTAAATCTGGAATTCTAGGAACCTGGGATATGAATGAGCCTTAATGCATTGATGCCAAAGATCTAAAGTTCTGTAACCAAAACCTTAGTGCTCTGATACCAAATGTTGGAAGTGAGGTAGGCCCTTAGCTCATGTCATAGGTCCATGGTTCCATAGTTCCAGTCATGTACAAGATTAATTCCAGCAATCTTCCATATTGACAAAACATGAACATACCACAACTTAATCATACAAATGATGAGATAAAGATAGAGAAAGAATAGACGTCATGTGTAAGGTGTTACGTAAGCCAGTGCTTACTCATAGTATCATATATACCAATGTTCAATGTACAATGTGGGAGCATATCTCTCAACCATTCTATGTGATGAGAAATAGATGAATGAGTGAATGTACAATGTAACAAACATATTCAGATGTGTGGGCAGTAATCTGAATATACATGAGATGTGTGACCTTATAGGTTATAGAAGAGTGAATATGAGTGACTGAAAGAGGAAGGATCAGTGTGAACGGAAATCCTCAAACTCATGTGAATACACCTTCTCAAACACCTCATAAAATATGCATAAAGCATATACGTACTGTTTCTCTTGTACCTATGCCGAAAAGGACTCCTCTTGATATGAATGCCACAGCCTCCATAAACTTCAAGTAGTACCTGTGTGCATAAAGAGAATATGTACCTGAATACTTTAACATAAGATGTGAATCTTATGATAAACTCCATCCAATGTCTTTGAAGTAGCTAGAAATCTTCTTGTAGAAGACAATCTTCAACCTAACATCTTCGTGTAGAAGATGATCTTCAAATACGTCATGTAGATGGTCCCATTCAATGTCTTTGAAGTAGCCAAACATCTTCTTGTAGAAGATAATCTTCAACCTAATATCTTCCTGTGGAAGACAATCTTCAAATACATCATGTAGATGGGCGATCCTCACCATCAAGCTGCTAATAATCAAGTCTTCTTGCCATGAACAAGAGATAACCTCCTCTCCATGAGGTAGAGTGTGAGCACACCCTTCATCTTCTCCAAGAAGAATCACCAAGAAGAACTCCATAGCTGCTCCTCAACATGCTTCAAGTTAGCACCATGGCTGCCCCATGTGCTAGAAGAAACACCACCTCTATTGAGGTCCAAGCTCTAGAAAGCTTGTGTTGATCCTAGGTGAAGGATGAATAGAAGTGACCCAAGTATGTGTTTATATAGTAGTTTGTTCCTCTTGAAAAGCTTAGCCAAAAGCGAATAAAGCATAAATCTTTACGATCTATGATCTACGAAAAGCTCTACGCGATTTCATATTCGGTGCTGTCCATCGCTATGCATTCGCGTTTTCTCCGTTCGTTGTTTTAATTGATATGCTTTTCAAAAAAGAATTGGACGCGATCGCTACCGTTGGGATTTGAACACGGGTGGCCTCATTGAGAGGATATTGTCTTAACCACGGCACCCAACGCTTTTGCTTGTACAAGGCATGAATTCAACTGCTATACATGCTGTAAACTGTGGTCAACCAATTAGGACATTGTTTTCCAACAATCCCCCCTGCAATGGCATATTGGTACAATCTGAACTGTATCTGCAAACTATATAATCTGCAAATTACCACAAGCTTCAAGCTTGTACTCCCGAACTTCAGAACTTTTCTTCAAAAAGTCTTCTTCAAAACTGAATTCGACTTTCCTTCAAGAAAACTTGAACTTGCTGAATATGAACCATAATACTTGAGAAAATATGCAAACTAGATATCCAATAATGTTCTCATCAAGCAATCACTGCTTGACAACAAATGTAGCATGAAATGTCTCCGAACTTGCTATCTCCTGTTTTCAAAAAGCTGAAAACATACACTGGGATCTTTATATTTGCATTTACCTTTCGAAAAAGGATTTCTCAATGTACTTCTGCTGCGTCATGTAAATACACTAAAAATCAAGAACTGAATCCTGGAACCTGTGACTGTCAACTCACAACGTAGTGTATTATGAACACTGCTGGTTCATCTCTGATTGTACTCAACTCAATATGAGTCAAAAAATCTATGATGTCATCATATCTTCATCCTTTAAATCCTTCATACCTCTTTCCTTCAGAATTTGGTATAAACATATATGTGCGCACTTCTGAAATAAACCTTTCTGAAATATCAAGCTTCTCTTCAATAGAACTTTGGAACCTTCTCTTGAACAGGAACATCCTAACAGGAACTTTCTCCAAATATTCTTCTTCTTCCTTCTTCTTTCAAAGCTGGAACATAAAGAGAACCTGACAAAGGAAATATAGGAATACCTGAAATAGGAATACCTGTAGGTATGAATCTGCATTCTTTCACATATGGCTTGAAAATAAATCTTCATGTTTCATCACCCCCTGGATGACTTAACACTAGTATCCAGTATTCTTCAAATATATCAGACTTTATGAAATGTGGAACGTCTTCCTTCTTTCAATAAATCTGATTTTTAGTGATTAATACTTGTATCTGAAACAAAAGTTTTAGGATCCATATTTTTCTGTAACATAACAAGTATCTTCTTTTTCTCTGCAACACAAATCTGATAGAATCTGAATCTTTGACTTACTTCTTCCAATGTTAAGAATCTTCACAAACAAAGGATAGACAACTGAATTATAAATACTCAAGATCATACAAGATCTATTCAAGATCAATGATCTCTCCTGTGTAGAATCTGCTGTCATCAAACCTTCATGACTGAATGTTTGATTTGCTACCTGAATGTCTCTAAGTGTCCATGCTTCTCAAAAAGTTGTAAAACTTTTCTTCAAACAAATCCTTTAAGGAATCTAAAATTCCTACTTGAACCATAAGTGGACAAACTTCTCACCTTAAGAACTCCAAAAGCTGCAAGTTGATACTTCATAACTTTCATATTTTACCCGGGTGAAATGTGACAGTACCTGCTTGACTTTCTTTTGGCTAACTCCACTTCTCAATCAAGTGATAGGATATGATGGAACACCTTTTGGAATACAAACATGTATCCAAAAATCTAGACAATCATAAAAAGTAGATTCTTCAACTGACTGGTACATCAACAAGTCTGAATTTTCTGAAGTTTTCTGAAAATATTGAATATGAGGTAACCTTTTCCAAACATAAAACCTCAACGCAAGTCTTCAACATCTGCTACAAGAAACTCTTTTACCTCAAGAGTTAGATAAAGAAGAAATATACTTCTCTGCAACTTGTCATATACCAAGTAGCTCTGTATTGACACTCCAAGAATTCTTTGAGGGAACATATAAGCTGCCTGCTTAAAAGCTTCAACTAAAACATAACTCATACATATATGAGTTAAAACATATATCTGCTGCTTTTCTTTCTCTCAATGCAATTCTTTGTCAAATCTACTAAATCATGACCAAGTGTAATGCAAAACAAGAAACTGCTTCTTCTTTAAACAAGATGTTCTCGTAGACTTGTCTTTGGATGTAGAGGATAAAATAGGAAAAGTATATGGAAAATATATGAGAAAAGGAAGTCTTACTTTCCTTTGGAAATGATGGACTTTCTTCTTTTGCATCTTTCTTCCACCTGATGATGTCAACATCTTCAAACTTCTCTTCCATACCTTTTGTTCTCTTCATCTTGAAGTAGCAAACACTCTTGACCTCTTCAAATGAACTTCTCTCTTCCTTTAGTGTAAGAGTAAGAGATAAAACAAACATGGTATATAAATGGAAGTTGAATATAGAAATATTTTATCATCTCCTCATATCTCTGAATCAAAATGTTGTTTCAAATGTCTGAAACGACTAAATTCACCAATCGTTGTCTGAATGATGAATTGCCCTTCTAGAGTTACCTTCTCTATATACATTTGTACCTTGATATCCAACCAACTTACAACAGAAAATTGGCTGAAAAAACTCATCTCATCTCTGCACTTGTCTTCTTAGATGAACTTTCTTGCCATGAAAGAGATTTCTCAAAACTCTCTAGAAAAACCTCTAGATACCTGTTTTGATGTAGTCTTTAACTTTCAAATAATGAAAGTGTATAAAAGCATTCCTTGAATTTCTTCAAATCTCTTCATAACTGCTCTTCTAAGATATGACCTGCAAATGATAATCTGATAGTAGAAACTGATACCTGTGATTTGATGTTGATATGATTCCTTCATCTTCTCTAAACCATTGTTCTTCCTTGAATTTGAAGTAGTCTTCTCTTCATCAATTTTGGGTCTTCAATACTTTTTGTAAAGTATTTGCATACTCTTCCAAAAATACTCGGCTGCTAACAGATCATCAACTTCATACTCCACACTGATGAATGTAACTGAAGTGTCTAATTCTCAAATCTCTACTCATCTAGATTAAGTGTGTATGTCAAATGTCAAATGTTAGAAGATGCTTTCAAATCATATGTTGTAAATCTGGAATTCTAGGAACCTGGGATATGAATGAGCCTTAATGCATTGATGCCAAAGATCTAAAGTTCTGTAACCAAAACCTTAGTGCTCTGATACCAAATGTTGGAAGTGAGGTAGGCCCTTAGCTCATGTCATAGGTCCATGGTTCCATAGTTCCAGTCATGTACAAGATTAATTCCAGCAATCTTCCATATTGACAAAACATGAACATACCACAACTTAATCATACAAATGATGAGATAAAGATAGAGAAAGAATAGACGTCATGTGTAAGGTGTTACGTAAGCCAGTGCTTACTCATAGTATCATATATACCAATGTTCAATGTACAATGTGGGAGCATATCTCTCAACCATTCTATGTGATGAGAAATAGATGAATGAGTGAATGTACAATGTAACAAACATATTCAGATGTGTGGGCAGTAATCTGAATATACATGAGATGTGTGACCTTATAGGTTATAGAAGAGTGAATATGAGTGACTGAAAGAGGAAGGATCAGTGTGAACGGAAATCCTCAAACTCATGTGAATACACCTTCTCAAACACCTCATAAAATATGCATAAAGCATATACGTACTGTTTCTCTTGTACCTATGCCGAATAGGACTCCTCTTGATATGAATGCCACAGCCTCCATAAACTTCAAGTAGTACCTGTGTGCATAAAGAGAATATGTACCTGAATACTTTAACATAAGATGTGAATCTTATGTTAAACTCCATCCAATGTCTTTGAAGTAGCTAGACATCTTCTTGTAGAAGACAATCTTCAACCTAACATCTTCATGTAGAAGATGATCTTCAAATACGTCACGTAGATGGTCCCATTCAATGTCTTTGAAGTAGCCAAACATCTTCTTGTAGAAGATAATCTTCAACCTAATATCTTCCTGTGGAAGACAATCTTCAAATACGTCATGTAGATGGGCGATCCTCACCATCAAGCTGCTAATAATCAAGTCTTCTTGCCATGAACAAGAGATAACCTCCTCTCCATGAGGTAGAGTGTGAGCACACCCTTCATCTTCTCCAAGAAGAATCACCAAGAAGAACTCCATAGCTGCTCCTCAACATGCTTCAAGTTAGCACCATGGCTGCCCCATGTGCTAGAAGAAACACCACCTCTATTGAGGTCCAAGCTCAAGAAAGCTTGTGTTGATCCTAGGTGAAGGATGAATAGAAGTGACCCAAGTATGTGTTTAGATAGTAGTTTGTTCCTCTTGAAAAGCTTAGCCAAAAGCGAATAAAGCATAAATCTTTACGATCTATGATCTACGAAAAGCTCTACGCGATTTCATATTCGGTGCTGTCCATCGCTATGCGTTCGCGTTTTCTCTGTTCGTTGTTTTAATTGATATGCTTTTCAAAAAAGAATTGGACGCGATCGCTGCCGTTGGGATTTGAACTCGGGTGGCCTCATTGAGAGGATATTGTCTTAACCACGGCACCCAACGCTTTTGGTTGTACAAGGCGTGAATTCAACTGCTATACATGCTGTAAACTGTGGTCAACCAATTAGGACATTGTTTTCCAACATGCGTCTGGGCATAGCCTTTGACCACCAACCTTGCTTTGTGTCTGGCTATCCTTCCATTTTCAAATTTCTTAACTTTGAAAACCCATTTATTTCTGATTATTTTCTTACCATTTGGTTTCAGAACAAGCTCCCATGTCTTGTTTTCCTCCAGTGCGCTGATTTCTTCTTTCATTGCTTCTTCCCATTGCTTCTTGCCTTTAGCTTCATCATAGCTCTGTGGTTCTTCATCATCTTTGACCATATACGCATAGTCTTTCTGAGTTTTGTATGAGGTATCATATGAATACCTTTCTGGTTGTCTTCTAGTCCTACTTGACCTTCTTGGTTCTTCATAAGTGTCTGAATACACTTCTTCATCTTCATTTCTCATACCTGATCCGATCCTGGACGTACTTGCCTGCATATAATCTTCATCTCTGTTCACCTGCACAATTGATTTTCCTTTCTCTTTCCTTCTTACCTTTTCTTCAATTTCTTCAGTCATATGACTTTGATCTGCATACCAGCTTTTCTATTCATCAAAAGTAACATCTCTAGAAACAATAAACTGTTTCGTTAGAGGACTCCATAACCTATAACCCATCTGTTTTTCATCATATCTGACGAACACATATTTCTCTGCTTTCGGTTCAAGCTTATGTCTTAGTTGTGATGGTACATAAGCATACGCTACTGATCCAAACACTTTGCAATGATCAAGTGTTGGCTTCTTTCCCCACCAGGCTTCATAAGGGGTCATTCCTTCTAATGTTGTACATGGTAATCTGTTTACCAAGTATGTAGCTGTGTTTACAGCTTCAGCCCAAAGATAATTTGGACAATCCTTTTGTTTAGCATAGCTCGTGCAAATTCAACTAGAACTCGGTTCCTTCTTTCTGCTACTCCATTTTGTTGTGGTGTATATCTGCAGGTTATTTCTCTCTTAATACCTGCGTTCCAAAGATAGTCATTGAATTCTCGGGAGAAGTATTCTCCCCCTCCATCAGACCTCAGTCTTTTAAGTTTTCTTCCGGTAAGTCTTTCAGCATATGCATGAAAATGCGTGAAAGCTCCAAACACTTCTGATTTCTCTTTCAAAACATAAAGAGTTATCCACCTTGTTGCATCATCAATGAATAAGACATAGTACCTCGATCCGCTAATTGATCCTTCTTTCGTTGGCCCCCATACATCTGTATGAATAAGTTCGAGTACTCCATCATGTTTGAATCCTTTCTTCTGGAAAGGTAACCTGTGGGCTTTTCCCATCTGACATGCTTCGCACTTATGAATCATATGTTGATTCTGTACATTCGGTAATCCCAGTACTGACTGGTTCGCTATCATAGCTTTTCATTGAAATGACCCAATCTCTTATGCCATAGATCAAGTTCTGTAATTGTCTTTTCTCCATGTGTGAGCAACGCTTGGCCAATGTTCCCTTGTACTCTTAAAGTAAAGAGTCTTCCATCTTTCTTTCCAGAAACGATCTGATTATATCCATTCTCGGGATCTTCTACAAATACTCCTTTATTTGTAAATCTGACCTAAAAACCTTTTTCGACTATCTGTCCCACACTAATCAAATTTTTTGGTATTGTTGGAACATACAAAACATTGGTTACCAAATGTGCTCCACTCTTGCACTTCACCTTTCCGATTGAATGTACGGTATGTCTCGTATTGTCACCTGTTTGAACAGTATGACTAGAGCTTCCTTTCTCTAGTTCTGACATCAACTCTATATTTCCTGACAAATGATTAGAACATCCAGAATCAATGTAAAATACCTTTAGGTCTTCATTTTCTGATATGTTGATAGAGTTCATCATAAACGATGTATGACTTTCATTTTGCATGTCATTTGCGTAGTTGTTGTAGGTGGTGTTGTAGGATTGATTCTGTCCCCAACTTCTTGCTCCACCTCTACCATAGCCTCATCTTTGGCTTTGTCTTCCTTTTTGATATCTTCAGCTCCTAGTTTTGCTATTATTGTTCTGATTCTGATTTGATCCTTGTTAATTGTGCCAACAGTCATGAGCCAGATGATTACTTAATCCACAAATCCAGCAAGCCTTCTTGTTGGTATTCTGGCTACTTCTTCCTCTTCCAAAACCTCTTGCTCTTCCTCTGCTAGTGCCTTTACCTCTTGCGTAATAGGCCTGAGAGCTCGACTCTTCTTCGTCTTTTGGTTTACCTCTGTCTTTCTTCTTGTTCTTCATGTACATTGCTGAACTTTGTCCTTTGTCTCCATCTCCTTTCAGGTCTTGCTCATATGTGAGCATCAAACCAAGCAACTGATTTAAATCTGGTACAAAACGATTTAAAGAAAGTTCAGTTGAAAGTACGAAAGGTTTCCACCTTTCATCTCCTCTCAAACCTGTTAGTAGTTGCGCTATCAATCTGTGATCTTCGACTTCTTCATTTATGGATCCAAGACTATCTGCTAGATCCTTCATCTTAGTAACATAGTCACTAATGCCGACTTCTTTTTGAATGTCGTAAATTCGGACCATAAGCTAGCCTTCCTAGCTTTCGTAGTATTTTGGAAATGATCTTCCAACGCACTCCATATGTCCTCCGCTTTCTCTAGACCTCTGATGTGCGGTAGTAGATGGTCTGTTACGATATTATAGATGTAGGCTCTTGTCGTTGCATCTTTCTTCTGCCACAGCTTCAAGGCTTCTAATTCTTCTTTTTTCGGTTGACTATCATCTTCGAAAGTCGGCTTCTTTTCTTCTCCGGTCACATACATCATTAAGTCCTTACTCATAAGTAAGGCTTCCATGTGCATTACCCATGCGGGATAATTATCTCTGTCCAGTTTGTCAATAGTAATGTGGTCTGCCATAATTTTTCCAGTGAGTATGATGTTAAGGGTGTTACCTTTCACACACCTTTACTCTTGAGGATGACTTCAGAATACTTCTTGATACCGTTTGTTGTTGATCTCTTCAGCGTTCTCCTTTCCTTATGAAAGTTTTTGACTTCTCTTGTATCTTCACTTCCGTTTGTTCCTTGAGAACCTTTCTGCTTTTCAGAATCTTTCGGCTCTTGGGTCTATACTTGGCTTTGTCACCAATTGAAGGTGGATATTCTGGCTCTGATACCACTGATGCGGTTGTGTGGTATCCTCCTTTCCTCTAATACCACTTCTTGTCGACGCGACGAACGCTTAACCTTTAAGCCTGCGGAAATCGCCACGCCCAAGAAGAACTAAGCTAGAGTGATTTAGAACACCTCTGTAATCAATCAATAGCTTAGCAAAGTTTCTGACACTCAACGTATAAGACTGCGCCTCTAAATTCACTGAAAAGTTTCATCGAAACTTCAGCAGACTGTCACTGGACTGACACCGTAATCGTATCGGAATTGTACCGGAATGAACTTCAATTCTGATTATACTTACTTCAAGTGAATGTTTATGAAGTAAGAGAGTGATGTGTGACTTTCCTTAACTTTCTGAACTCTTCCTGAAGTTTAAAGAAAAAAACTCCACTAGTTCAAAATCCCTCTTTCCGGTCAGGCTTTGTACTGTGTGTAGATATCTTTTCCATCGGAAACCTTAATCTACTGAAAGTAGAGATGTCTAGCTACAGAATGAGCTATCTCTCTTACAAACCTTCTTATTCTACTGCAAGATATACTTCATTGTTCTACCAGAAAAAACACGTTTACAGTAAGGATTGTAACTGACCAAAAAATGTGTTTACTGAGAAAACGTTAACTGTTAACTAACTTTAATTATAACATAAACATACTCTGTTTCTTTGCATATAAACAGTACGCACAAACATCCACATGAACATGTGTTTTCTATTTTTAGAGAAGATGTGTACAAATGAGCTTGGCCTCTTCTTGCTCAAGCTACAGAAACTCTCCTACACTGAGAGGTTTCTTATTACCATCTCTCTCTCAGATGAATACCCGACATCTCAGGTTTTTGTTATTCATCTATACATAGGCGATCTCTGGCGTCTTCTTCTACATACGCGATCTCTGGCGTCTTCTTACTTCCTCTATATATCTAACTCTCTCTCGTGCTATGTCTTCTTCTCTCTCTTTCCTTCTTCTACTTGTGCTCTTATTTATACTGCACGCTCTTCTCACGCACGTTCTTGTTTGCACTTCCCTTCTATTATTCCTATGCACGTTCTCTCTATGTACAGTTTGGTTCGGTGTAACAAACTCTGATCCTGGAAGATTATGTACTGTATATAACGGTCGTGGATTGGTTCCTCCACTAAGGCTTTTGATTTTCTTTGATTCTTCTCTCCTTTTCTTTTTCTTTTATGCATGTCTGTTTGTCAAATTCGTGAGTGTTTCTTCAACACAGGGAATACTGTTACATGCACCAACAACTCCTCTTATCCTGTTATTGTTGGGAAAGATGGATGGACACTCCAAGAGTATGAGTAGGTACTGCCAAATCCTGCTTTGTACCAGCCCTTTGATGCTTCAGAGTTGATTAGTGGACCTTCTTAGCTTTCCAATGACACCATAAAATGGCCTATGTACTTTGGAAATGATGTATGAAAAGATAGAATCAAAACAGATAACTTTGAAGTTGAATTCTTCAAGAAAACCTTCTATTTTTTACTCGACACCTGCTGTATCTTTTGCTTAGTATGACTAGCATAGTAGGAATTGGAAAAAATTCCTTTTAGGGGTATCTAATTAACTTAGCAAGCTAACTATTCCAAGTGATATCACTTAAAAAGATTAACTATGCTCAGAGAAATCAATTTAGCAAGTAAATCTTTACCTCTGATATTTTAGGACTGTTGCAAACTTCGACTAGTGATCACTTCGATGGACTTTTCTCTGAAATGGTTGAATAGAAATCCTTCAAATTTTGATAGCATGTAGATAACTTTGAGCTGGTTCCAAGAAGCTATAGACTTTTGAATTTGGTGGAGAAATGAGTGAGATATGATCTCCACAAGTTGATAGACTTTCAGACACTATGACAGAGAACTCAGAAATGAACAATGTAGATAGATGTATTAAAGAACACTGTTGTACAATGCCATAGGCATGAAGATCATTGCCTAATGGTGTAGATAGGTGTGGCCTAGAGTAAAGGCCTCACACACACTCAGAAATGATAATGAGAAGCTCGAAAAGTGACTCTTCTACCCACGACTTTTTGATGATCACTTTTATAGTAGTTGATTCCAAACTTTGAAATTGAATTCAAACTTTTGGCTCTCTATAATCATGCTCCTACGTCCTAGGAGATATTCCATCAATAAAAACTAACTTTGTCACGAGTTCCTTTTGGTAGGTGTTTACAAATATTCCAAGTCAAATGTGACTTTTACAAAAGAGTAAAGTGGTAATTGACCACTAGCATTGGTTTCTATGCTTCTCCATATGTGTATGAATTACAAGCCAAATGTTTAGGCTTGTGAATTGCACCAACAGCTCCCCCTCAAGCCAAACATTTTGGCTTGGTCTTCATTCTTCACTCTTCATGTATATCCTGCAATCGAGTCATTGATTTAAACCTAAAAAGTTTGGTTCCATCCAGAGCTTTAGTTAACAAATCTGCACACTGCATGTTGCTTGATACATAAGTTAGTTGAATGTCCTTGCTTAATAGCTTCTCTCTCTCACATAATGGTAATGTACCTCTATATGTTTGGCCCTATCATGATAGATAGGATTAGCTGCAAGGTGAAGTGAGCTTGTATTATCTCTAAATATCAATGGTGACCTAGTATATAAACCCAGTTCTGTATACAATAACTTGATCCATATGGCTTCTTGAGTGGAATTTGCCAATCCTCTATACTCTGCCTCTGTAGAAGATAAAGCTACAGTAGGTTGCTTCTTTGAAGACCATGATATTGGTTTATCACCTGCAAATGAAATGTATCCTGAAGTCCTATCATCCTTGCATCCTACCCAATCTGCATCTGAATAAATCTTGATATCCAAGTCTGAAGTGTAAGGGAAATACAAACCATGATGTTGAGTTCCCTTGAGGTATTTTAAATTCCTTTTGGCAGCCTCCAAGTGAGGTGCCCTAGGCTTGTGCATAAACTGACTTAGCACACTAACTCCATATGCAATATCTATCCTTGTCAAGGTAGCATAGTTCAAGCTTCCAACTATGCTTTGGTAACCTGTAATATCATCAATTTCATCACCTTCATGAGCACTTAGTTTTAGGTTTACCTCCATTGGAGTACTTGCAACTTTGGCATCTTGCAAATGAAATTTCTTCAACATATCCTGTATGTATTTTTTCTGAGTAATATAGATTCCAGAGTTAGTATAGACTAACTCAAGTCCAAGAAAATACTTTAGTAGACCAAGATCACTGATCTTGAACTCCTTCATCATGTGGTTCTTGATTTGTCTGATTCCATTGACATCATTACCTGTAAGTATGATATCATCAACATATACACATAGGTATACTACCTCAGAATTACTTCTCTTGATGAATAGAGAAGTTTCTGCCTTGCTCATGACAAAACCTTGGTCTTGAAGGTATGTGTTCAACCTGTGATTCCATGCCCTAGGTGCCTGCTTTAATCCATAAAGAGCTTTATTCAATTTGCACACATATGTTACCTTGTTTGGATCCTCATAACCACGAGGTTGTGACATATATACCTCCTCTGAAATCCATCCATTCAAGAAAGGGTTATGTGCAGGAAAAAGGCATTGATTTTGATGAGACCTTTGCATCTACATGTTGTATGACTATTCTTTGTAGCATCTATGCACTTGCAGCCCATCATGGTTGGAATGTACATAAGTTGGACATTAAAACTGCATTTTTGAATGGTGACTTACATGAAAAAAGTGTATGTTTTTCATGATGGGGATGATTCTAACACCCCAATGCAAAAATGGAAGATGGCTTCCCTCCACTAGGTGCACAAGCAGTGATATATGCTCACTGTTTTGAGCTTTTCTCTGCACCAATACAAAGACTTAAAATGAACTTTTGCAAACTTGTAGTAGCCTATAAGAGCTACCCAACAAGCTTTAAATCATCCCAAATACATATTCGATCTGAGAAAACCATCCTTTGCAAAATAAGCTACCTATTTGCAACACTCTCTGCCTATGTGCAGAGATATACCTTCACAAAGTTGGCAATTTCTCACAACTCACTCCGCCAAATAACTTGAAACTTTGGCAAAGTTCAGGGCAGAGTATGAGAACCAAATGAAGCTTTAAATCGATGAAAATGAGTATAATGAGAGAGCAAAAATGCTCTGCAATGTAGTACAATCAGATTTGGAAAAGCCTAACTACACCTCTAGATAGAGAGGAGCAAAATCATGAGAAAATGAGGTAAGCAAGCAAGGGGCTGCTTGCTAGAGTTTATGACTTCACTAAACTAAGTGGGAAACTCATGGAATGCATAAAACGCAAGAAACAAAGGCTAGATGATGCTTATATAGAGTTTTACTTTTCCTACAATCTAGCTAACCACGCACGAATCAGTGTAGGTGCACTTTTTGGTGGTTGATTTGATGAGATTTTAATTTGAATGAGTTTTGTGGAGCTTCTAACTTTATTCCATGACTTTGGGTCCTCTTTTTTTATTGGCCCACTTGCGAAACTCGTGGTTGAGCCTTTTTTCATGATTGAGACTTGATTTTCAACACTCCCCCTGAAGTCTTAATGCCTAGGTCCGTCATTCCAATGCATGACTTGAAGTGTTGTAGCTTTACTCCATCCAATGCTTTGGTAAACATATCTGCATACTGGTCCTTTGTATTGACATGCTCCACCTTGACATCCTTTGACATGACCTTCTCTCGAATAAAGTGGTAATGCACTTCTATATGCTTCGACCTTGCATGGGACACCGGATTTTGAGCCAAGCATATGCTACTTATGTTGTCACAAAAAATAGGTACTTGCTTAACCTGCAAATCAAGATCAACAAAGAACTTCTTCATCCACATAAGCTCACATGAGACTTGTGATAAGCCTCTATACTCAACTTCGATCGATGAAAGAGCCACGATTGGTTGTTTCATTGACATCCATGAGATGGTCTTCTTCCCTGGCATGATAACATATCCACTAGTGCTCCTCCTGTCATCTTTGGAACCTGCCCAATCAGCATCACAATAAGCTTGTACATTTAATCATCATCAAATGGATAACATAGACCTTCATTCACTGATCCTTTGAGGTACCTAAGTACCCTTTTGGTTGCAACAAGATGAGGTACTCTTGGTGCTTGCAAAAATTGAGATAACACTCCAACTACATGTGCAATATCAGGTCTTGTCATAGTAGCATACAAGAGAGAACCAATTATTGACCTATACATGATCACATCCTTCACTTCTTCACCTTCATGAGCAATGGATTTGAAATGGGTTTGCAATAAGACAAGCCAAACTTCTTCAAAAGATCAAGAATGTATTTCCTTTGCATCAAGTATATACCTTCCTCTTTATATAGTACTTCAATCCCAAGGAAGTACCTTAAAATCCCTAAATCTGAGATTTTAAACTCACATCCAAGCTTCCTCCTTATGTCCTTGATGTTGGCTTCATCATCCCCTGTAATGATCAAATCATCAACATATATACAAATGAAAACAATTTTGCTACCTTCCTTCTTCACAAAGTGTTGGAAGAAGCATTTTTTGAAGAGATATATTTGTAAAATGTCAAAAAATTGTAGAAATATTTATGCAAATGATGTAAAAATGAGGAAGAGTCTTCTTCATGTAAATTAGAATCATATGTATTTTTTCTAGAATTTTTAGAAGCTCTTTGATAGCATATTTTTAGATTAGAAGGGAAAAGGACCAAAAATCAAGTGTGAAAAGGGACACTTGAAAATGTATAAAAGATAATTTCCTCTATTTTGAGGGCGTTGGTTGTATTATTTGTGCTATCCAAGTAATTTGAAGAGCTCTCCTTGTAGAAATCGTGTTTCTTCCTTTCAAGTACTTTCTTTGGATTTGTTGAGTCTATTCTATATATGATCCATGGAATTTCCAAGCTTCTATTGTGTATTTCTGATTAATGTGTATGAAGAGAGGTGATTCTTGATGTATGGAGTGAGAAAGTGCTGAAGAATAGAACTGGAGATGGAAATTGTCAATTTTCACAGAATCGCGATTGTCTCATTTGAATGTTATAGGTATCATTTTTGAGATTTGACTTCATAATTGTGTTCTGCTGAGAAAATAACACACTTTAGGCACCAAGATCATTGTAAATGATGTAGTATTGATCAAGATAATCAAAACCCTAGAAAATTCTCTTCATCTTCATTATTTCTCAGAAATTCAGTCATATTTCTCTTATTTTTTGGATTCCATCATCTAGAAGGGGTTGTGGTCTTTGTATACTTCCTGGATTGACAAATGTAAGATGTATTGTTGATTCTTTATGCTAAAATGATTGGAGAGGACAACTCCAAAGGGTAACAACAAACATTTTTTTGGCGCCGTTGTCGGGGAAGTAAAGCAAAAGCTTCATTGAAGTTGGACCTTGCTAGATCTTCCATTGATGATGGTATTGAACACATTGAAAAGGGAATACTCTTTAATCAAGAAAAGGAAATATGAAAAGGTAGGTTTCTTTGTTTGTCTTTTGGTAAAAGAAAGCAAGAGATAGCCTTTTGAGATAAAGAAGTGGTGAAATTCTTGCAAATTGATAGTTTCTGATATCATTTTTATAAGTAAAGTGCAGGTGTGTGAAAAACTGAATCAAGCTAGTTGAGGATAAGGTAAAATGTGACTATCTTTGCATTTGTAGAGTGCTTTTTGACCAAGTACCAAGCAAAATTGTTGATCTTGGGAAAGATGACATGATTGCATTGAGGGAAGTCAAGTAAAGTACCTATATGCAAATAGATAAGATCAATTTTTTTAGCTAAAGGCAAAGCAACAATCTTGAGAAAAGATTTATTTGCATCTTGAAAAGAAGAATGTTTGAGTTTATCTTTGCATGAATGGATAATTGCACTTCTTAGCACATTTTTCTTTGGGAAGCTCTGCTCTTAAACCGATTAGATTGCAAGCATAAAAGAGTATAACGAATCACGAAACAAAAGGTTAATGGACCTCTAAACAAGAAAACCCTAAAATAAGTGTTTACCTTGATTTAGGGCAAAATACTAAAAAAAATCATAAAATACATCAAAAAACTCAAAAAATTTTATTTTTTTTCTAAAAAAGTTGGATTGGAGTATTGTTGTTGAAAGTGGAGGGGAAAAAGTGGAAAACAATTTCTGAAAATTGGAAAAAATAAATATAAAATATAGAATGAAAGTTGTTGTCCAATTTCTCAAAAAATATGTTTCTTATGAGTTTGATGGTGTATAATTGCAGGTTGAAGAATCTTGAAGAGGACTAAGAGGAAAGAAAAATCAAAAACTACAAAAACAGGAAGTTCAGAAAAAACAGGATTCTCTGCACAGGATCGCGATTTTCTATAAGGAAAAGAACTTGAATTATTTTTGCACATGTAGGTATTGAGGTAAGTGGCTGTAAGAGATTTTCATAAAATAGGTGAGTAAAGAAAATCACATTTCAAAGTATTAGTGAGAATTGAGCATCAAGTGAGTAAATTGAAATTGGATACAAAATCGCGATTTTAACCAGTGGGATAAAAGGGAGTAACTTGTGATGAAAAGTTAGGAATTGTGAATTAAAACCATAAAATTGTTGAAGGATAAAAATTGAACAAGTGAAAAGTGAAAATCCTAAGAAAATTGCACAAAATCGCGATTCTGTGAAGTCTATAAAACCCTAGAATCTTAGAAAAAAACTCATTTGAGTGAGAGAGAGAGAGAGAGAGCTAGACAGAATCACGACTTCCTGCAACCACAAAGCTTTTGGATATTTTTTTGATCACATACTCTTCAGAAATCATTTGTAGATTCTTTGAGTCTGCACTATCTCTTTTTGGATTTCCTTTCTTTTTTCTTTTCAACTCCTCAATTAGGTTTGCACTCCAATCTGGATTTTTCTGAAACCAGTATAAGGTTATAATTTCTTAATCTCTCAAGGATTGGCATTTCTAGCAGTTGGAAATATACTTTCTAACATCTTGAATCTTACTAGGCCAATGTACTCCCATCCTATTGAGATTACTTAGGGTGACTATCATGGAAGCATGAGTACAAGGGTTCCAATAGTGAGCTCTTCTCAAATATTCCTGCTGCTCCTCTTCTGGAGTACAATATTCCAATATGCCCATATGATTGAGATGATACAAATGCCCAGCCAGCAACATAAAATTTCTACTTTGTAATACCATATGTGTGTTGTTTCCAAATGTTTTGCAGGGTCCCATAGTTAGCAACGGTACTAAAGTCATGGCCCATTCAGGAATACTTTCTACTTTGAACAGATATGTATCTGGCAAGTCATCTTCTAAAGGTGAACTTGGCTCTTTAGCTTGGATTCTAGACAAATGGTCTGCTCTCAAATGAGTCTTTCCTTGTCTAACCACTACCTCAAACTCAAACTCCATCAGTAGAAGAAACCATCTGACTATTCTACCAGTGTGACAAGGTTTGTTTACTAGGTAGAGTAAAGCTTGGTGATCCACAAAGAATTTAAACTTGTTGGCCAAAAGGTAATGTCTATATTTTTTTCACAACAAATATCATTCCCAACCCTTCCCTCTCAATGGTTGTGTAATTTTTCTCTGCTGAATTCAGTTGCCTACTAGCATAAGCAATTGGAAAGTCTAATTTGCTCCCTTCTATTGGTTGTGCTAGCACACATCCCAAAGCATAATTTGAAGCATCCACATGGACATGGAAAATTTTATCCCACTGTGGGGTTTTTAGAATTGGTGCTGTTACCAAACAAGTTTTTAAAGTCTCAAAAGCTTGGTCACACTCTTTGGTCCACTCAAATTTTGTGATTAAGGCATACAAAGGCTTTGCAATGTCAACAAACTTGTGTACAATTTTTTTATAATATTCGCAATGTCCCATGAAGTTTGAAGTTCCTTTACATTTGTTGGTCTTGGAAGTTCCACTACGGCCTCAATTTTCCTTTCATCTGTTGAAATTCCATTTCTAGAAACTATATGACCCAACATTCTCCCTTGCCTCACAAAGAACACACATTTTTCTGGGTTTAAACATACTCTGTATGTTCTACATTTTTTGAATATATTTTCCAGATCCTTCAAATGATCTTGCCTTTTTAATGAAAAAGTGCAAAGATCATCCACATAAATTTCCATGATATTTCTAAGGAATTCCTTGAATATGTGACACATTAGTCTTTGAAAAGTTGTTGGAGCATTGGTTAACCCAAAGGGCATAACCCTAAAAGCATAAATTCCCCATTCTGTAGAAAAGGTAGTTTTATGTTGGTCATCCAAGGCTATGGGTACCTGATTGTATCCTGAAAAACCATCCAAAAAACCATAGACCTCCTTTCCTGCAACTCTTTTCAAAAGATGGTCTGTTATGGGCAATGGGTAGCTATCTCTTATAGTTGCAACATTCACCTTTTTCAAGTTAATGCATACCCTGAGTTTCCCATTCTTTTTTGGTACTACAACTATAGGAGATATCCATTATGTATACTCAATCTCATAGATGAAATCGAAAGCCAACAGCTTGTCAATTTCTTCCTTTA
This sequence comes from Ceratopteris richardii, assembly GCA_020310875.1. NCBI lineage: Eukaryota > Viridiplantae > Streptophyta > Polypodiopsida > Polypodiales > Pteridaceae > Ceratopteris > Ceratopteris richardii. Next base: position 5,628,573 of record CM035426.1, read on the forward strand.
TTTTGGCAGAGTATTTGTCATTGAATGTGTAATGTCTTTGTTTGCTAGGCTTGCATCAAGTGTAATAGGAATCTTATGCTCACAGATTTTAGGGTCAATTCCTTTCAAATCATTGTAGCTGTAAGCAAATACATCCCTATAATTTCTGGCCAAATTTCTTAATGCTTCCTCCTCTTGATTTGTCATGTCATCAGCTATTACAATATTTCTTTCTTCCCCCTCTTCCTGGGTGATCATTACCCTCTTAGTTTGTTCCTCATTGTCATATGCCTCTCCTCTTTTCTTTTCTCTCTTTGGTTTCATTTTTAGAAGTAGTCTGCCTTCTACTTCATAAGTCTTGAAATTTGCAGGTACATCAAACTGTTGATCTTTGTTTGTCATTTTCTCATTTTTTTCATCCTCTTGGTCTTTTTCTATTTCCTTGTGTTTGTTTTTTTCTATATTTGCCTAAGATTTTGTCTTTTATTGCATCTGTAGCTTCTACTTCTTCCAAATATTGTGTTTTACCATTTTTCAATATCATTTCTTCTTCCTGGTCCTCTTCTATTTTTGATACCTTTATCATTTGTATTCCTATGTGAAAGATATCATATCCTTCTTCATTTTGGAATTTCACTCCCACATACTCATCTTTAGCTAGATCCATGGTAGCATAAGGCTCAAATTCTTCATCTTTGAATTTTTGTGGTATATAGCTCTCATCCTGTAATTTTCTCCCTTCTACACAATCTTCTTTTCTTAATCTTCTTTTTCTATTTGTAAGGTTCCTTATCACATTTCATTTCCATATTGATGATTCTGTTTCATTCTGATCTTCAATCTCAGATTTTTCACTTAATTCTTGATTTTGATGTATTTTGAACCATTCTTGAGGGGACATGTCACAATATTGACCATTTCTTAGATTCACTCTGGTTATCCTCCCTTTGCTTTGAAGATATAGGCAATCATTACCCCAATCTTGCACAATTTGCATTTGTCTCATAAATGGTCTTCCTAGGATAATTTCATACGAAGTGGATTGTGGAAATTCAACTATGGCAAAAGTATGCTCTATTTCTATTCCACATATTTCCACAATCACCTTTTCCCATATTCCTAGTGGTTTTTCTATGTGTCCATCTACAAGTTGTAATCTCATTTTAGTGGGTATTAATTCATTTTTTCCCCATCTTTCCCAAGTTTGTTTAGTCATGATGGCCACACCTCATTAGGGGAAAAAATGAACCCTGCATGGGCCTTTTAGATTAAGGGATGATTAGTGATGGACCAATGAGAAGAGGGTGGTGGCCACAGTCTAGAGCCTCAATCAACTAGGCTAGGCCTAGGTTTCCTTGGTTTTGGACTGGTCAAAACAACCAAAATGTGATGATAGAAGTGGTATTTCCTCATGTAGTGGTTTAAGATTCGAATTCGGCGATCCAAATTTGATATCCACCCTTGGATATGAAGACAATCGAATGGTTAAGCTTCAAAGATAGAGAGAGATGCGCCTTTGATTATGTATCGTTGGATGGGACTATCAATCCAAGGCTCGCGATTTCTCTTCAAGTGGATTGATGGGCTTGGAAGCGTGCTTGGATGTGGGACGTAGGATCGACGAAAATCCAACGGACTTTCTTCTTTCGCGTCCCAATGCAGTCTCTCTCTTACTTTTCCCATGTCCCATGACTTTAATGAAGCTTCTTTTGTCCTTTTCTGCCAGGACTGTAGCTCCGATCGCGTCCGTCCGTGGGTAAGATCTAATGGCCCTCAATGACCACGAATTTGACTCTCTCTCTTCTTTATTCCCACCTCTCACAAATGATAAGACTTCTCCATTTTGTCGTTTCTTGCCAGAGATTCTTCACTCGTCTTGTCCGTCCGTGGTGAATATCCAAGGGCTGCAATTAGCCACGATCCCTTCCCAACTGAGAGCACTAATTTGTCATTTTTTGACAGGAAACGTCATCAATCGTGGCCGTCCGTTTGAGGTATCTAATGGCTCTCAACAAGCACGAGTCTGTTCACAATGAGGAATCAAATCTAGCTCTTAAGAAATAGTATTTTTAAATAAAATACCACTAGTGGTTTTCCAGGCCCCATTTAACCCTAGCATGATTAATTTTAATCCCTAAAAATTAGGGATCCTTACAAGGCCCATGCAGGGTTCACTTTTTCCCCTAATGTGATCCACTATCCAATATAGCTTTGGCATGATTTTTACCAAATTGTATTCTCAGAGTTGATTTTCCTTCTTCTCCTTCACAATATCCTCCGATTTTATCAATAGGAATGTACAACAACTCCTCCAATTCTTGTTGTTGTGGATCAAAATTCTCTGGTATTGCTTCCCACTTTTTCATATTGTGTTGCAAGTGAGGATTTTGTTTTACCAATTCTTCCATTGTGGTGTGGTATAAAATTGTACATTGTTTGTCTATATTGATTTGGAAGGTTATTTGTGCACTATCTTCCAGATCAATAGTTTTCCTTGTTTTTGTTGCATTTGCTTCCCCAACTGTTGTCGGACAATTGTCAGATTCCCTCATTTTAAGTTGTGTTTCTTGTATGATTTGTCTGCATCTTTGCATTCTTTCATGCTCTAAATCTTGTTAAGGAAACACTCACGAATTTGACGCAACAGACAAAGAGAGAAATAGAATCTTCTGAAAAATCAGTGCACAGGTGTACAGTATGCGAAGTTAGTGCGCGGTGTGCGCATAACAGAGCAATTAACCGCGGCGGGCGCGTAAGGCGTGCATAACATGAATTGAAGAGTGACAGCGCAGAGGAGCGCCAAAGGAAAGTGTATATATATACAGCAAGATTTGAAGAACTCGACACAGATATAGAGAAGAAAGAGAGAGGACGCCATAGATCGCGTATGAGTGAAGAGAGAGTTAGAAGCTCTCAGAAGACGCCATAGATCGCGTATGTACAGATGAATAACACAAGCCTGAAGTGTCGGGTCCTTTCATCTGAAGAGAGATGGTAATAAGAAACTACTCACTGTAGGAGAGTTTCTGTAGCTTGAGCGAGAAGAGGCCAAGCTTACTTGTACACATCTTCTCTAATCAAAAACACATGTTCATGTGGATGTCTGCGCGTAATCTTTACTTGTAAAGAATCTGAAACTATTTCGTGTTACGGTAGGAAGTTTCCGTTTATCGTTAACTGTCACGACTCGTTACTAAACGTGCTTCAGTACCTTCTCTGTAAACACATGTTTCGGTGAATAACAGTTTACTCAGTAAACATATTTCAGTAATTTCTGGTCAGTTACAGTTTCTCAGAAAACAAGATTTTTCGGTAGAACAACGAAGTATAACTCGCAGCAGAGTTCTAAGCTTTGTATGAGAGAAAGCTCATCTTGTAGCTAGACGTCTCTACTTTAAGCTGGTCACAGTTTCCGGTGAAAAGGAGATGTGCATGCAGCACAAATTCTAACCGGAAAGAAGCACTTCAGAACTGTGAAGTTTTTCTTAAAACTTCAGAAGAAGTTCATTAAGTGGAGAAAACTCACGAATCACTTTCTTACTTCTTGTATGTTCACCTGAAGTAATTATAACCAAAGAAGAAGTTCATTTCGGTGAAGTTCCGATACGATTACGGTGACAGTCCAGTTACAGTCTGGTAAAAGTTCCGGTGGAACTTGTGTCGCAGGATAACACAGTTAAAGCGACGTTAATTAGGCTGAGCTACTGTTGATTACAGAAGTGTTCTAAATCACTCTAATTTAGCAAAATCTACTACGGTGGCGCGACAATTTTCGCAGGCCTGACAGAGTTCAAGCTTTGTCGCGAAACCCACCTTCAGGGCGAAAGTAATTCCGCAACGGTGGCATTAGAGCTGAAGTTTTCGCCAACAATTGGTATCAGAGCAGGTTAGTTTTCCAAGAATCGGTATAAGAGCCGGATCATTCCACGAGAGGAAGAAGATCATGGCAGATCATGTCCAAATTGATAAACTGGACAGAGATAATTATCCCGCATGGGTAATGCGCATGGAAGCCTTACTTATGAGTAAGGACTTAATGTTGTACGTGACCGGAGAAGAAAAGAAGCCGACTTTTGAAGATGATAGCCAACCAGAAAAGGAAGAGATAGAAGCTTTGAAGCTGTGGCAAAAGAAAGATGCAACGGCAAGAGCCTACATCTACAACACTGTTTCAGATCATCTGCTACCGCACATTAGAGGTCTGGAGAAAGCAGAGGACATATGGAGTGCATTGGAAGATCACTTCCAAAATACTACGAAAGCTAGGAAGGCCAGCCTATGGTCCGAGTTCACAACGTTCAAAAAGAAGCCGAGTCAAAGCATCAGTGACTACGTCACTAAAATGAAGGATCTAGCAGACAGTCTTGGATCCATAAATGAAGAAGTCGAAGATCATAGATTGATAGCGCAAGTGCTCACAGGTTTGAGAGGAGATGAAAGGTGGAAACCTTTCGTACTATCAACTGAACTCTCCCTAAATTATTTTGTACCAGAGTTAAATCAGCTGCTTGGTTTGATGCTCACATATGAGCAAGACCTGAAAGGAGATGCAGATAAAGGACAGAGCTCTGCAATGTACATGAAGAACAAGAAGAAAGACAAGGGTAAGTCAAAAGATGAAGAAGAGTCGAGTTCTCAGGCCTATTACGCAAGAGGTAAAGGCACTGGCAGAGGAAGAGCAAGAGGAAGAAGCCGCCAGAATACCACCAAGAAAGCTTGCTGGATTTGTGGACTAAGTAACCATCAGGCGCATGATTGTTGGCACAATCAACAAGGATCAAATCAAAATCAAAACAACAATAGCAGAGGCAGTAGCGGAAGAAATCAGAGTAACTTCCAAAGAGGAAGACAAAGCCAAAGAGGAGGCTACGGTAGAGGTGGAGTGAGAAGTTGGGGACAGAGCCAATCCTACAACACCACCTACAACAACTACGCAAATGACACACAAAATGAAAGTCATACATCGTTGATGATGAACTCAATCAGCACATCTGATAACGAAGATCTAAAGGTATTCTATATTGACTCTGGATGCTCTAATCATTTGTCAGGAAACATAGAACTAATGTCAGAACTAGAGAAAGGTAGTTCTAGTCACACTGTTCAAACAGGTGACAATACAAGACACAAAGTACGATCAATCGGAAAAGTGAAATGCAAGAGTGGAGCAGATTTGCTAACTAATGTTTTGTATGTTCCAACAATATTGAAAAATCTGATCAGTGTGGGACAGATAGTTGAGAAAGGTTTTCAGGTCAGATTTACAAATAAAGGAGTATTTGTAGAAGATCCCAAGAACGGATATTATCAGATCGTTTCTGGTAAGAAAGAAGGCAGACTCTTTACCTTAAGAGTACAAGGGAACATTGGCCAAGCGCTGCTCACACATGATGAAAAGGTAATTACAGAACTTGATCTCTGGCACAAGAGATTAGGTCATTTTCACGAAAAAGGAATCAAAGCTATGATAGCGAATCAGTCTGTACTGGGATTACCTTACGTACAGAACCAACATATGATTCACAAATGCGAAGCCTGTCAAATGGGAAAAGCCCACAGGTTACCTTTCCAGAAGAAAGGATTCAAACATGACAATGTGCTGGAACTCATACATACAGATGTATGGGGACCAACGAAAGAAGGATCAATCAGCGGATCAAGGTACTATGTTTTATTCATTGATGATGCAACAAGGTGGATAACTCTCTATGTTTTGAAGGAAAAGTCAGAAGTGTTTGGAGCCTTCAGGCATTTTCATGCATATGCTGAAAGGCTCACAGGACGAAAACTCAAAAGACTGAGGTCTGATGGAGGGGGAGAATACTTCTCCTGAGAATTCAATGACTATCTTTGGAATGCAGGTATTAAGAGAGAAATAACCTGCAGGTATACACCACAACAAAATGGTGTAGCAGAAAGGAGAAACCGAACTCTAGTCGAGTTTGCACGAGCTATGCTAAAAGAAAAAAATTGCCCAGATTATCTTTGGGCTGAAGCTGTAAACACAGCTACATACTTGGTAAACAGGTTACCATGTACAACGCTAGAAGGAATGACCCCTTATGAAGCCTGGTGGGGAAAGAAGCCAACACTTGATCACTGCAAAGTGTTTGGATCAGTAGCGTATGCTTATGTACCGTCTCAACTCAGACATAAGCTTGAACCGAAAGCAGAGAAATATGTATTCGTCGGATATGATGAAAACCAGATGGGTTACAGGTTATGGAGTCCTCTAACCAAACATTTTACTGTTTCCAGAGATGTAACATTTAATGAACAGAAAAGCTGGTATGCAGATCAGAGTCATACAGCTGAAGAATTTGAAGAAGAGATAAAAAGAAAAGAGAAAGATAAAACAATCGTACAGGTAAACAAAGAAGACGAGGCAAGTACGTCCAGGACCGGAACAGGTATAATAAACGAAGATGAAGACATGTATTCAGATGCACATGAAGAATATGAGCTAAGAAGGTCGAACAGAGTAAGAAGACAACCGGAAAGATACTCGTATGATACATCATATATAACTCAACAAGATTATGCATATATGGTTAAAGAAGAGGAAGAGCCTCAGAGCTATGACGAAGCCAAAGGCAAGAAGCAATGGCAAGAAGCAATGAAAGAAGAATTCACCGCACTAGAAGAGAACAAGACATGGGAGCTTGTTCCTAAACCGAATGGTAAGAAAATAATTGGAAATAAATGGGTGTTCAAAATAAAGAAACTTGCAGATGGAAGGATAGCCAGACATAAAGCGAGACTGGTTATCAAGGGCTATGCTCAGACGCATGGCATAGACTATGACGAGACGTTCAGTCCGGTGGCAAAGATGTCAACCATAAGAACAGTGATTGCTATAGCAGCATCAAAAGGATGGAACCTAAGTCAGCTAGATATAAAGAATGCATTCCTGAATGGATATATATCAGATGAAGTCTATATGGAACAACCGGAAGGGTTTATAAGTTCCAGATACCCAAACTTTGTTTGCAGGTTAAGAAAAGCACTTTATGGACTGAAGCAAGCTCCAAGAGCTTGGAACTACAGACTCGTGAAGTATCTGAACGAACTTGGATACCAAAGTTCAAAGGCAGATGCAAGTCTACTCATCAAAAGGACAGAAGAGGGAATGATCTACATTTGTATCTATGTAGATGACATAATAATTACAGGAACCTCAGATGCAAGAATCACAGAGGTAAAGAAACTGCTAGAAAAGGAATTCAAGATCAGTGACCTAGGAAAGTTATCATACTTTCTAGGAATGGAAATCACATATACAGATCATGGTGTATATGTCACGCAAGAAAGGTATCTCCTGAACTTACTGAAGAAGTTCAATATGGAAAATTGCAGAGAAGCTTCAACACCGCTTGAAGTAAATCATAAACTCAGCAAATATAGTGGAACAGAATTTAAAGATATGAAGAAGTATCAATCGTTAGTAGGAAGCTTAATATATGCTACGCTAACAAGACCGGATCTCAGTTTTCCGGTGGGAGTTCTCTCACAGTTTATGCATTGTCCGACAGAGCAACATTGGGTTGCAGGACAAAGAGTTCTCAGATATATCAAAAGAACTATAAAGGAAGGATTATATTATCCTTTTACGTCAGATATAAAGCTCAGAGCATATAGTGACTCAGATTGGGCAGGAAGTCAAGATGACCGAAGATCAACGCACGGGTATATGATATACCTAGGAGATAAGCTGGTAAGCTGGTGTTCGAAGAAGCAACACACAGTAGCCTTATCGTCAACAGAAGCAGAATACAAAGGACTGGTAGAAGCAGCAAAAGAAGTGATATGGATGCAGATTTTACTTAAAAGCATGGGTATAGATCAAAGTATACCGATCATACATGGAGATAATATGAGCTCATTGTATCTTGCAGCGAATCCTGTGTTTCATGCAAGAACAAAACACATAGAGATGCAGTATCATTTCCTAAGGGAAAAAGTAATGGAGAAAGAAATAGAAATTGTCTACACTCCTACGAAAGATCAGATTGCAGACATCCTGACTAAAAGCTTGGATGGAACGAAGACATAGATTCAAAGAGATGGCAGGTATAAAAGAAAGGAAGATATATGAAAGACCGGAAGATGTCAAATTAGTGATTGAGGGGGAGCTGTTAAGGAAACACTCACGAATTTGACGCAACAGACAAAGAGAGAAACAGAATCTTCTGAAAAATCAGTGCACAGGTGTACAGTATGCGAAGTTAGTGCGCGGTGTGCGCATAACAGAGCAATTAACCGCGGCGGGCACGTAAGGCGCGCATAACATGAATTGAAGAGTGACAGCGCAGAGGAGCGCCAAAGGAAAGTGTATATATATACAGCAAGATTTGAAGAACTTGACACAGATATAGAGAAGAAAGAGAGAAGACGCCATAGATCGCGTATGAGTGAAGAGAGAGTTAGAAGCTCTCAGAAGACGCCATAGATCGCGTATGTACAGATGAATAACACAAGCCTGAAGTGTCGGGTCCTTTCATCTAAAGAGAGATGGTAATAAGAAACTACTCACTGTAGGAGAGTTTCTGTAGCTTGAGCGAGAAGAGGCCAAGCTTACTTGTACACATCTTCTCTAATCGAAAACACATGTTCATGTGGATGTCTGCGCGTAATCTTTACTTGTAAAGAATCTGAAACTATTTCGTGTTACGGTAGGAAGTTTCCGTTTATCGTTAACTGTCACGACTCGTTACTAAACGTGCTTCAGTACCTTCTCTGTAAACACATGTTTCGGTGAATAACAGTTTACTCAGTAAACATATTTCAGTAATTTCTGGTCAGTTACAGTTTCTCAGAAAACAAGATTTTTCGGTAGAACAACGAAGTATAACTCGCAGCAGAGTTCTAAGCTTTGTATGAGAGAAAGCTCATCTTGTAGCTAGACGTCTCTACTTTAAGCTGGTCACAGTTTCCGGTGAAAAGGAGATGTGCATGCAGCACAAATTCTAACCGGAAAGAAGCACTTCAGAACTGTGAAGTTTTTCTTAAAACTTCAGAAGAAGTTCATTAAGTGGAGAAAACTCACGAATCACTTTCTTACTTCTTGTATGTTCACCTGAAGTAATTATAACCAAAGAAGAAGTTCATTTCGGTGAAGTTCCGGTACGATTACGGTGACAGTCCAGTTACAGTCTGGTAAAAGTTCCGGTGGAACTTGTGTCGCAGGATAACACAGTTAAAGCGACATTAATTAGGCTGAGCTACTGTTGATTACAGAAGTGTTCTAAATCACTCTAATTTAGCATTCTACTACGGTGGCGCGACAATTTCCGCAGGCCTGACAGAGTTCAAGCTTTGTCGCGAAACCCACCTTCAGGGCGAAAGTAATTCCGCAACGGTGGCATTAGAGCTGAAGTTTTCGCCAACAAATCTGGCATAGGGTAAGCCATTACATGGTCTGTAGGATTTGGTCCCTTTTGAATTCTTCCCTTATATGCTCTTATCAAAGTTTCCAAACTTTGTGAATTTTTTGCCTCTTGCTGAGTTGACTTATTCTGAGGTTGACTATTGTTTGACTGTTCTATAATCTCTTCTTCCAAATTTTTTCCCATTCTTATTTTTTTCTCCCATCTCCCTTTTTGTCTGTTTTTCTTTTCCTTTGGAAATTAATTCTTCTTTTGTTCTTTAGTTGTTTCCTGTTGTTTAGCTTGTGCTCTTGTTATAGCATTTACATTTACTTGATCATGGTCACTCAATTCTTCTTGCTCCATTATGTTGACTGTTTTTAATGGTATGCTATTAGATGTGTTCTGTTGTTTTTCAGGGTTTCTTGGACAATCTTTTATTAGGTGTTCCCTGCCACAGTCCTTGCAATAAGCTCCTTCTATCCTTAGTGTAGGAGGTTGTGGACAGTCCCTAATGAAATGTTCCCCTCCACATCTATAACAAGTTATTTTTTGACTCCCTTTGAACTGAGGTTTCTGATTGGACATGTAATTATTGGTTATGTACATGAATGTAGTTGTATCCATTTCAATTCTCCCATTTCCCAAGTCTAGGGCTTGCAGTTCTGGTTCTCTCGGCTGATATCCTTCCCAGTCTTCTTGATATCCTTCATTCCAATGATAATCTTCTCTATAAGATGATCTTAGTCTTGAGCTTTCTTCTTCTATTGGTGTGTATTTGACTGGTACCACATTTGTTGGTAATGGAGGTTGTTGCCCAAGTACATGTCTTGGTTGCTCAACAAATCCAGATTCTCTTTGTAAATTATGTTGGTTCACATATTCTCTTTCCTTAATGGGTTGTTTATTGTAGAAGCATTCTTCTCTGGTATGATTTGTCCATTTTCTCTCCAATGTACAGTATTTGAGTATTTTCCTATCTTGCAAATGTTGTGGTTTTTGATATGGACATTGTTGTACCAAATGATTTTCTCCACAGTTATAGCATTTCTTATTTGTTGCTATCCTGGTGTTTATCAGATTTGTCTTGGTGCTAACTTCTAAGGCTTTGGCAATTGCCTGTGCTAATTCTTCTGCTGGTGGGATTTTATCTTCATTTGTTCTTGGTTGATCAAATGCTAATAAATCTTGTCCCCTGTTATCCTCTAAGTCTATTGCTTCCCTAATACATGCTCCTAGGTCAAGGCACCTTCTATAATACACCAAGTTTCTTAATTGGGCACTTCTCAATCCTTCTATGAATAGAGATACTTGTCTTGCCATGGAGGGTACTTCCTCTCTGGGACATCTGTCAATGTATTGCTTGAATCTCCTATCTGCCTCTCTGACATTTTCATCTTTTTGCTGTTTAAAGCTATGTATCAAGGTAGCTGTACTATGTTTTATTCCAGTTTTTGAGAATTCCCCTATGAAGGCTTTCAGGAAAGATTCAATATCCAGGTACATTTCCTTTCTCAAGGGAATGAACCAAGATAGTGCAGGTCCAGTTAGGGTTAGACCAAATGCTTCAAATTGCACTTTATAATCCTCAACTTCTTCTGTCCTGATTAATTGTCTGAATTCTGCAGCATGAGCATGAGGATCAAAATATCCTTCATATTGATTCTTCATGCATTTAGCTACTTGATAGGGCCTAAGCACTCTTCCCTGATTTTCCCACTGATCTCTCCTTCTAAATGGAAAATCATTCAGTCCTTCTGCTTCTCTTTCAAAAGGATTTGGGGAAGTATGTATTCTCCTACCTTGTTGTTGCTCAATATTATTGTGTATTTCATTTTGTCTTGGCAGGTGTGGTTGTCCTAAGTTTTGTTCCCAAGGTCTCTTATCTGCACTCTGTCCTAAATCATTAGAATTTTTTGGGTCCTGTGAGAAGATGTATACACATCCCTGTCTATCCTCATATCTACCATCCTTGAATTGTGCTACTGGTGTTATATTCAGGGGAACTTCTAAGTTTCTCAATCTCATGACAAACTTATGCATCCCATCCTGATATACATAGGTTCCAAACCTATTTGTATACATATATTTGAGAATATTTCTGTAATCACTAGTTTCAGAAGATTCATTGGTTTCATTTAAATTTTCCATATTATTTTCTTGCCCAAAATCTTTTTCTTGTAATTCTCCTATCACTGGTTCTATCTCCTTCCTTCCTAGATCTTGTTTAGGAGGTGTGTACAATTTATTAGTAGATCTAAGAATCATTCAACTTACTCACAATCTTTTGAAGAAAATTTTGTTTTTCACGATTCTGTGGAGAGAATCGTGTTTTTCACGATTTTGTGGAGAGAATCGTGTTTTTCACGATTCTGTGGTGAGATTCGTGTTTTTCACAAGAATCATTCAACTTACTCACAATCTTTTGAAGAGAATTGTGTTTTCACGATTTTGTGGAGAGAATCATGTTTTTCACGATTCTGTGGAGAGAATTGTGTTTTTCACGATTCTGTGGTGAGAATTGTGTTTTTCACGATTCTGTGGAGAGAATCGTGTTGTTCACGATTCTATGGAGAGAATCGTGATTTTTACAATTCTGTGGAGAGAATCTTGTTTTTCAAGATCAATTGTACAAGAAAGGGATGGATGGATATTTAAGAATCTGTGTTCCTGAAGATAAATATGTGGAAATGTTAGAAATGGCACATTCTGGAGTGGCAGGAGGACATTTTTCAAGTAATAGGACTGCTAAACTCATATTATACTCCGGATATTGGTGGCCAAGTCTATTTCCTGATGCAAGAACATATGTGAAAAGATGTTTCATTTGTCAGAGGGTGAGTCAACCAAATAAAAGAGACAATATGCCATTAGTACCATTAATTTCAGCAACAACATTTAGTAAATGGGGGTTGGATTTCATTGGACCCATACATCCTCGATCAAAATAGTCCCATGTTGAATACATACTAGTAGCCACAGATTACCAGACTAAATGGGGAGAGGCCAAGGCTACAAAAAGGAATGATGCTCAAACTACTGCCAGATTTCTCTATGAAAATATCATTACCAGATTTGGATTACCAATTGAATTAGTAAGTGATAGGGTAACTCATTTTTTGAACCAAATCATAGAAAACATAACTGAGTATTTCATGATCAGTCATAGAAAGTCAGCCCCATATCACCCACAAGCCAATGGATTAGCAGAAAGTACTAATAAAGTACTTTGCACCGTATTGTCAAAACTGGTAAACACAAATAGGAATGATTGGGATTTACAACTTAATCATGTCCTATGGGCCTACAGAGTGGCATACAAAACTGCACTAGGAACCACACCATTTAACTTGGTATATGGACAAAATGCAGTTCTGCCTATAAAATTCCTTATTTCAACACTAAGGGTGGGTAGTCAATACAAGTGGACTAGACATGAGTTATCGGAAACAATTGTGGAATTGGAAAAACTAGGAGCCTCTAGACTTCAAGCAATCATGAGCATATATGCAGACAAAAAAAGGCAAAAAGCTTATTATGATGTTAATATTAAAGAGAAGGACTTACAAGAAGGAGATTTAGTTTTGACATATACAGTAAAAGAACATCAGAGGAAATTTCAGAAAAAAGGACATGGGCCTTATATTATCCATCAAATACGTAACAGTGGAGCTATCCAACTAGCTAATATGGATGGAGAAATCATGCCAAATTTCATAAGTGGATGTAGAGTAAAAAGGTATGATCTTCCATTAACTGTTTTTGAATGGAGAAGAATACATCAAGCTCAAAATAGGAAAAAAGAAGAGGAAAACATTAGAAAGGAGGCTCAACAGGAGGCAAAGGAAAGGATAAGAAAAATCAAAGATCTTAGAGAAGTCCTTTTGTGTGAAACACCTCTAAAAGTAAGAGAACATTTTTGCCTGTTATAACAATGAATTTTCAGGATGAAATAATCAAAGTTTTGATAGATTCAGGTGCACAATTAAATTTGATCAGTTCAGCTTTGTTGGATAAGTTTAACCTAAAAAGGACTAAAAGCAAAACATTTTTCAAAACCTTAGAAGGACAGATAATACAAAGCATGTCTTCACCTTCTATTGAAGTTAAGTTCAATGAAGAATATATGAGAATAGATTGTGAAGAATGGCCAGATCACATGATGACTGAAAAATTGATTTTGGGACAACCATGGTTAAGGCAAGGTAAAGTAATTTTGGATTTTGAAAAAATGAAGCTTAAGTTGACAGTAAATGACAAAAGGTTTTTAATGCTTCTGTGGAGTAATGAAGAACAAGAAGATCAACAGGATATTCATGACTCAGACCTGGAAGGATTTACTTTTTCATTAGAAGTTACAAAGGCATTACCAATACAACCACTTTATGATCAAGCTTCATTCAATCAAAAACAGGAGAAAATTGAAGGAACAAAAGACGGTGAAGAGATAGAAGAAAGGTGGCAACTATGGAATAGTCAGAAGCATCAAGGCATCAGAACAGGAAGAATGTGGAAACAATGTACACATAAGCACTACTCATCAAAACAAATTCCCAGAACTAAATGGATATGGAAGCCAAAAAATTCCAAGTACAGCTTATCAAAAGAAGATGGTTTTATCCCTAGAACAGGGTCAACAAGGACAAATATTATTGGGTAAAAAAATCAGATTTGATTCAATGGAAAAAGAACATGATTATCTGATATACACTTAGGATTTTTTATAAGAAATTCAGAGTTTTACGGAGAAGAAATTATGACATCTTGGGAATTATTTCAATTTGTTCTACCTCATCCTTTTTCTAAAAAGAGAAATAGGAGGGGAAGAAAGGAGGTGGAGGAAATTATTAAAAAAAAAGAGAGAGAGAGAAAAAAAAAGAAAAAACAAGAAAAATTATTACTATATTAAAAAAAAGAGAGAGAAAAATTATCCATTTTTCTTTTATAATTCTTTTTAATAAATTATCCATTTTTCTTTTATAATTCTTTTTAATTACATAAGTTATACAGCACAAGCAAGATATAGATGGTAATGTAGCAAGTGTCTATTTTTTTTATTCAATTTTTTTTTCAATTTCTTCTTTTTTCAAATATTTCCTTTCTTTATAAAAGCTGACAGAAGAAAAGACAGCACTAGACATCTTGCTACACATGTAATGATCACTTCAATTGAGTTCTTATTTGTGATACAAATAGGAAAGTCAGGAATTCTCTAAGTCTTGTTTTCATTCTTTTTTATTACATCTCAAGGTCAATGTGATTTTATTTATGTTTCTTGAGACTCATGTGGTTGGAGTTCTCTTTTGTGTGATGCTATACTTTATCCAGAATGGTGAATCCAAAGGAACTACCAATCCATGATTTCAAAGCAGACTCAGTCACTCTGTCTAGAGGACATTGATTCTTGGACAGTGAAGTTGCAGTAGAGGAGGTGGATCTAGAGTCTGACGAAGAGCAAGAAATTCCAAAAGCAGAGAAGGTAGTCAAGGAGCTCAAGAATTGGTCAGCATATTTTTACTGTGGGAGTCAGAGGTTACAAGTACACCATGCTATGCCAAGAATTTTACAAATTCCAAAGAATTGTAGTCAATTACAAAAGATGGAAAGCAGTAGGAATACACAGGTTTTTGGATGAACCCCTATTCTTCATAGAATTTGAAAGAGTGGCACAGGTGATGAACAGTTTGCTGGAAGTTGGGAAGGGCAATGAGGCATATTTCAGGTGTACTGTCAAGAACAAAGAAAACCAGGAAGTGAACATTACTATAAAAGCAGAGCATATCAGGGCAGCCCTCCAGTTTTATACCATGGGAACCAAGTTGGACAACAATTTTGTCAAGAAAAATAAAGCTACATATGCAGGATATTCCAAATTTCTTGATTTTAAAGGAAAAGAATATGAGGAGTATGCTATCAGAATGTTCTTGCAATACTTCTGTTTTCCAAAACTACCTAGATACACCATGCCACACAAACCAGTAACATTGATCATGTTCAATAATAAGGATAGAACCAAGCCTTTTGGAGTGATGGATGTAACTCCATACATACATGAGCAATTGAAGGAAGCAGCCAAACATTGGGAGCAAAAGAAGTACATGAATGGAGCTCAATTCTTAACAAGAATTATATATCATGTTCTAGGTATGGAGGATCAATTACAATTGGCTCCAGAAGCCCAATACTTCAAAAGTTTGATGACAGGAATCAAAAGTCCTTCTAAAATTATGACTGTAAGAGAAGCAGAAGCCCAACCAAGCATGAGGGGAGCAGAAAGGAAAAGAAAGGGAGTCTCAGAAGAAGTCATTCCTGTAAAGAAAAGAAGAGTGGATCCCAGAAAGGTAGAATTGGAATAGGAGGAAGCAACTAAGGAAGAGCATGAAGCTGCTCAAAAGGAAGTTCAGTCTTCAAAGGAACCCCATCCACCTCAAACAAGTAAAGAACAAATGTATACTTATTTGACCCAAGGGAACAATAAAAGGGCAGCATATGAAGCTCAGTATCAAAAGATGTTGGAGGACTACTCTTGTAAAGCAACTGATTGGATCCAAGAAGAAGTAGAACACTATGAAGAGCTGCATGATCAGATGATGGCAGTAGAAACTGAGGAAGTTTTTGTCAAAGAAGAAGTGGAACTGTTAGCTTATTTCAAAGAGCTACAAGCACTCCCTAAAACCAGAACTGCAGTTGTAGTAAAGAAGAAGGTTCAGAAGAAACCTGTACAGAGGAGGAAGCTGACCAAGAAAAATAAAGGAAAAGTAGTAGTAGAACTTGTACAAAGGATGGAGACAGAAAAAGTGTCAGTAGAAGAAAAAAAGCAGGAGGAATCCATTGTTATAGAAGAATCAAGAATGGACAAATCAGGAATAGTAGGCTCTTCACAATTCTCTTCAGATTCTGAGAGTGACATTGAAATTCTTGTTGAAAAGTTTGAACTTATCAGTGCCTAGTACACCAAATGTGGCAGTACAAGCCTCTGAAAAGAATAAAACACCAGATGAATTGGGTGAAAAGCCACAAGGAAAACAAGCCCAAGAAGAAGCAGTGAAACATGTTAGTCCTAGAGAAGAGAAAAGGTTACTAAAAGGTAAAGCAGTGATGATGGAAGAGGAGATTGAAGTAAGGAAGGAGTTCAGTTGTGGATTAATAGACTCACGGTTTAAGACTTTATGGACAAACCCTTCACATCAGACCTACTTCAAATTTAACGAGGAAAAGCTAGAAACAGAAAAGGAAACTCAATTATGCAGTTCAGTGCACAAGAAAGAAGACAAAGATCAAATCAAGGAAATAGAGGAAGTAGTGGGAAAGAAGACTTTTCAAGAGGTCAAAGAAGGAAATATAGCAGAAGAAATAAACCAAAGTATAGAAGACATACTTTATGATTTGAATCATAATGAGGAGTTCACAACTACAGAAGATCAGGGAAAAGAAGAAGACTTGGATCTTATGGATATAGATGAGCAAGAGGAAGGACAAAGGGAGCAGATAATCAATGATCAAATAAAGCTCTCTGTGGAGATTGATTCAACCCTTACTCAGGATAAGGTAGTGCAGGAAAAGGAAGGACATATCCTTGAAGAGGAACAACAAGGAATGGAGAAAAAGAAGGTAGAAGAAATCGAGATAATTAAAGAAACATCAGGACATGAGAAAAAGGAGGATCAGACATTAGTGTATGAGCAAGATGTTGCAGATAAAGAAGAAATGAAAGCAGATAAGGACTATGAAGAACAAAAGAACCAGGTCATAGAATATGAGGAAGAAGATGAAGAAGAGAATGATTGCAAAGAAGAAAAGCAGATAGAAGTAAGACAAATGGAATTAGAAGCTGGGTTGGAAAGGATACCCAAGAATATAAGATCTGCTTGTAAAGTTATTATGAGCAATATAGAACAGTTCAGACCATCAAGTAGAAATATGATCATATCAGGAATGGTGGCAGAATCAGAATTTGTAAAAGGCAACAGAATCATTAATGAGCAAAAGAAAGAAAAGGAACAGTTAGTAGAACAATTGAGGATTGTACAGGAGAGAAATGAGGAATTGACCAACATAATAATTTCCTTGGAAGAATTGGAGGTTCAACAGCAAAAAAAAATACAATATCTTGAAGAGAAGTGTGCAAAGCAGGTAGAGCATGTTGGAGCAGACAATCTCCAAATCCACCTCTCATATTCCTAAAAGCACTTTCAAGATGATACGTAGTTTAGAAAAAAGAAAAAATATATATATCCACGTAGTATCATTCCACGAACTACACAACGTGCACAATAACTCCTTACTTCAAGGAGAATATTTTGAGTTCACGTGACAAGCTAAAGTCTTCCTTGATTCAAGGAAATCGAAACCGATATATTTTTTTAGAAAGCATTATGCATGCGGTGATCTCTTGCCACTTCATCCCACCTGTATATAAACATGTAACAACAATAGAAAAGATTGGGTGACATTACAGACTATTGACATATCTACTGCGTGTCGACCCCATGGGTGTCTGCATTCTTCTTCTATGACTTCAGCGTGATAGTGTATCTCTGCATATTTCTACGCCTTCTTCTATGGCTTCAACATGGTCATGTATCTCTGCACATTATCTCTAAGCATCACTTACAACATCACGTACAGTATCTCTGAGCGTCACTTACATTATCTCTGAGCATCACTTACATCATCTCTGAGCATCACTTACAGCAGCTCATCTGAGTCAATGGAGAGCATGCTCATCTACTCTATCATGAAATCGAGCATATATACATAGATAGAGTCTATAGCGTTCGGCGTTAGTGATTATATATTCTGTCATAAACGTGCATGTATGTACATGTTCAATATCTGTCGGATTCTACACCAGCGATGTGTTTTCAATTACTACTCTAAGTGACAGAATTACTAAACGCATGATATGGATTTTGCAGTTATCTTATATAGTGATGTACTTCATTCGCTGATTGTTCATCACTGCTTATCATATCTTCTGAGATATGATGACGATGATACAGAAAATACTCTATTTACATTATGTGCACATATTGTTATGATTAACTCACGTAAGATATAATCCTTGCAAAGTACAATGAATATGCATTATGTTTTTAAGTGATACAGATTGCAGATTACAGACGAAGTCAGTCATGCACACAACAGTGAATCATTCAAGCTCATATGATATGTACGAAACATATTAAGATGTATGAATATTACATAGATAAAGCGAAGGATCTCTTTTGAAGTGTGTTGCCAACGTTTCAAGGTTAATATATCCTTGAAGATTATAATCGAATCTAGAAGAAGTCATGTAAGACTTGTCATAGCTTGGACACATATACACACATGTGCATAAGTCATGTGCTTATTTTTATATGTATGCAAGCTGCACGATACACTTCTCTATTCATTCAAATGTTGCTCACATGTAATGACATCAACGATTTGATGCAGAGTACATAATCATTTAATCTATTATGAGATACATTCTCTTATGCAAATGCATTCATGAAGGAGATCCATATACATACTTCAAAACGGCAGGCATACACATTTTCTTTTCAAGCAGTTCATGTCAAATCTACATGTTCCATTGTATTTTTGAGAACATCATATTGAAGTTCATTCTTATGCTCATGATTCAATTCAAATGGCACCATGTGTTTTGCCTATATGTAATTCGCGAAGTTTATTCATACCTCACCCTCTAATACATGCTTCCGCATTAGAGTGTAAATCATTCACTCACAGTGGTATCAGAGCCATCCAGAGCCTTCGAGAGCTACTCCAAGTCTTCAACAACTCTCATCGACATCTCATTATTTGGCATTTTCCTATAGAGCAAGTGGATCAACACTCATTGAAGGAAGGTATTTTCAAATCGGCTTATGAAGAGCAGGTTTTGAAGGAATGGTTTTTACTACATCATCGGCCTATGCTATGTGTGTTATATGCTACACATACTTTACATGGATTCAAGTCAAGTGGACATACAAGTGGATGCAACTTGGATGTTTATGTGAGAGAATGATCATGCTTATGATCATCTTCTAAAGTCAACGCTTGTGATTTATTCATACTTATGCATCATTTGATTTTATGATTACTCAATGTGATCTTGTCATGTTATGACTACATAATTTGTAACTTGGAGAGTACTATAGACCTCAACCAAGCACTTCACTGCATACTATACTTGCTATACCTGAGGCATGCAAAAGCTTATGTTCATGAAGCTTGTAGTAAACACATTTGACTACCCAACTTACCCATATCAGCAACCAAGGGGGGTATGAAGCAATTGGTTTTGTTCCATGATATTAGAAGCAATATAATTTTAGGATGGAAGATAATACATGATGCAGGTTTACTTTCTTGCAACATCAACCATGCAAGAAGATGGAAGACGTTTCAAGCCCTCGAGCTACACTTGCTGTTCAAATTGCTATATGGGAGCATCAAGGAGAATGAAGACTAGTCTTCCACCAAGTGACCTTGAAGCATGTGTCCAAACTTATTTATGTTGGAATCCTTATGTAACCTTATTCTTGGAAATTACTTCCGTTGTATCTCTTGCACCAAACAATTGAGGTATCATATGTATGATATACTCAAATTCAACAATTCAAGGAAGAGCAAGGATTAAGCTATCTCTCATATATAATATGTTGTTAGAATGTATTTCTATGATTACTATGTCAAGTGATGATTGAAGCTTGGAAGATTATTTAAGCAGAGTCAAAGGCCATGAAGCAATGCATCGAATAATCGGCATCAATGAAGATAGCGACATCAAACTATGAAGAAAGCATAGGATGAAGAAGGGAAGCTCAAAGACTCGACAATAGAAGATCATCATCAAAGAAAACAAAGAAAGCTCGAAAATCAAGGCTCGAAGCAAGGCTCATCATCAACTACAAATGATTTCAAAATGAAGATATCAAGAAGGTCTACACAACCTAGGAACCAAAGGATCAAATTGATGGTAAAATCAAAAGTTCCTATTTACAAGCTCCTAGTGATTGAAGATCAATTAGTTCAGTTCAAGAAGGCATTTTTCCATTAAAGTACTCAATTGGTATTGTTCATCAATTTGGTACCCCTCTTGATAGAGTTTCATTTCCCATGATCCTTGTGCACTTAAAACCATGGTTAGGATCAATGCTCTTATAGTTCTATCTTGAGGAGTACCCATCTTTAGCATCAAAATCACTCTTAAGCCTTCTCTTATTGTATGAAAGATTATCACCATTGTAAAGTGAATCTCTATCATTCACTCTTGTATCACAAAGATCTCATAGATCCTATGTTCATTGATAAGTACCTTTTAAAGCTCAACTATCTCTATATTGAGATATGTATACAAAGCAAAGAAACTTGTATTCTTAGTCAAGTGCTATTCAAGCACATCCCCATCAAAAAGATTGTATTTGCAGCCAAGTGCTTTCTAAGCACACCTCCATTATTGAGCAAGAAGTTTTGA
Organism: Ceratopteris richardii; assembly: GCA_020310875.1. Classification (NCBI taxonomy): domain Eukaryota; kingdom Viridiplantae; phylum Streptophyta; class Polypodiopsida; order Polypodiales; family Pteridaceae; genus Ceratopteris; species Ceratopteris richardii. The sequence goes on from CM035426.1 coordinate 5,649,387, forward strand.
AATAAGAAAATTCAAGTAATCGAGGCAAAGACCATGGACGTCACTACTCAAGACTCGAGTGATCGAGGCAAAGATCGTCGACTTCACCACTCAAGGAAACTCATTATGAAGCTTACCTATTTACATCAACTAGAATAAGCAAGAATCAAAGTAAGAAGAACAAAGTGCATTCAACGCACTCAAAATGAAGACTTCCTCATCATAGGAAGAAGAAGAAAGTGCATCCAACACACTTGAAGAAGACAATGAAGACTTCCTCACAAAAGGAAGAAAAGAAAAGTGTATTCAACATGTTAAAAAAGGTAAAACATTACTTCAATCTACTTGCAAAAATATAGGCACACTAGATGTGCTATCATAAGTCATTGTGACTTACATAGCGAAGTTGTATAGACTCTCAAAGAGTCATTCAAAGGCTGCATATTATCACACACATTGGATCTTATGTAAAAGCAAGTAAAGCACTCAAATCCCCTTCATTACCAACCATTGTAAATTAAAAGGTTGATCACATATACAAGTGGTGTGAGCACTTGTTTCTACACATAGAAGGTATAAACAAAATGAAGATTGATCAAGAAGCAGGGATCTTGATTAGCTTCATTTCTTTATGTAAAAGAAGTCATCAAACAAGTGAAGGAATAGAATCACTCTAGAGCTAGAGCAATGCTCGCTCCAAGATGAGTGACGGAAAACCACAACCTCTGAACTTTGCATTAGACAAAGTTAAGTTGTTATACATAAATGGCAAAAGCCATAGATAAAGCACTTTGTAGCTTTGTAACTTGTTTGAAACCTCCACATGTATTATGATGAAAACAGCTCATGTATTCAAGCTCGTACTTCTTTATATGAAGTACTATGTAAAAGATTATATCCTTTAAAGATCACATAAAAGGGTTCTCAAATCAAAGGGGAGATATTCTTGAAGGAAGGTTCTACATCAACACAAAGCATTCAAAGGAAGAAGACATTATCAACCAAAATGGAGCTATCCTTGAAGCAAAGGACAAAGTAAAGATCAACTACATGGAGCAAAGGACTACATCAATGGACTACATCAACTCTTGAAGAAAAGACATCAACATATGGAAATCAAAGACACTTCAAAAGGAGCAGAAAAGCTATTCTACATTTGAAGAAGATTCAATGATCAAATGCAATTTCAAGGAGCTACTCACAAGTGGAACATCATCAACCACAATGAAGCAAGATTCATCAATGGACGACATCAAAAGGGCATCAACAACAAGGGGATAAAGAAAGCTGCTATTTGAAGATCAAAGACAATGATAAATCAAAAAGTCAATCAACAAGGACTAAATCAAAAGGAGCTCTCTACATCAAAATGATCAAGAAAGGAAAAGATCTCATGGTCAAGAAGGATGTCATCATCAACATCAAAGGCTTGAAGGTAAACGATCCAATGGAAAGGCTACTATTTTAATATCAACAACTACATCAATAGCAAAGAATCTCCAGAAGCATGAAGAAGAATCACATATGGAGACAGAGCAAAGAATAGAAGAAAAAGAAGCAGAACCCAGAAGAAAGGAGGCAAAAGAAGAACAGAATTTCAAAAGAAGATAGCTAAAGAAAAAAAAAAAGAGTGTGGAGACAACATCAACTATGATCGGTAGAATTTGAAGATTGAAGGGGAGCTGTTGGAGCAAACAATCTCCAAATCCACCTCTCATAGCCCTCCTTATTTTCATAGAAAAACTCATAAGTATTTACCCATATGACCCTCTTCCTAAAAGCACTTTCAAGATGATACGTAGTTTAGAAAAAAGGAAAATATATATATATCCACGTAGTATCATTCCACGAACTACACAACGTGCACAATAACTCCTTAAGTCAAGGAGAATATTTTGAGTTCACGTGACAAGCTAAAGTCTTCCTTGATTCAAGGAAATCGAAACCGATATATTTTTTTAGAAAGCATTATGCATACGGTGATCTCTTGCCGCTTCATCCCACCTATATATAAACATGTAACAGCAATAGAAAAGATTGGGTGACATTACACACTATTGACATATCTACTGCGTGTCGACCCCATGGGTGTCTGCATTCTTCTTCTATGACTTCAGTGTGATAGTGTATCTCTGCATATTTCTACGCCTTCTTCTATGGCTTCAACATGGTCATGTATCTCTGCACATTATCTCTAAGCATCACTTACAACATCACGTACAGTATCTCTGAGCGTCACTTACATTATCTCTGAGCATCACTTACATCATCTCTGAGCATCACTTACAGCAGCTCATCTGAGTCAATGGAGAGTGTGCTCATCTACTCTATCATGAAATCTAGCATATATACATAGATAGAGTCTACAGCGTTCGGCGTTAGTGATTATATATTCTTTCATAAATGTGCATGTATGTACATGTTCAATATCTTTCGGATTCTGCACCGGCGATGTGTTTTCAATTACTGCTCTAAGTGACAGAATTACTAAACGCATGATATGGATTTTGCAGTTATCTTATATAGTGATGTACTTCATTCGCTGATTGTTCATCGCTACTTATCATATCTTCTGAGATATGATGACGATGATACAGAAAATACTCTATTTACATTCTGTGTGCATATTGTTATGATTAACTCACGCAAGATATAATCCTTGCAACATACAACGAATATGCATTCTGTTTTTAAGTGATACAGATTGCAGATTACAGACGAAGTCAGTCATGCACACAACAGTGAATCATTCAAGCTCATATGATATGTACGAAACATATTAAGATGTATGAATATTACATAGATAAAGCAAAGGATCTCTTTTGAAGTGCGCTACCAACGTTTCAAGGTTGATATATCCTTGAAGATTATAATCGAATCTAGAAGAAGTCATGTAAGACTTGTCATAGCTTGGACACGTATACACACATGTGCATAAGTCATGTGCTTATTTTTATATGTATGCAAGCTGCACGATACACTTCTCTATTCATTCAAATGTTGCTCACACATAATGACATCAACGATTTGATGCAGAGTACATAATCATTTAATCTGTTATGAGATACATTTTCTTATGCAAATGCATTCATGAAGGAGATCCATATACATACTTCAAAACGGCTGGCATACACATTTTCTTTTCAAGCAGTTCATGTCGAATCTACATGTTCCATTGTATTTTTGAGAACAGCATATTGAAGTTCATTGTTATGCTCATGATTCAATTCAAATGGCACCATGTGTTTTGCCTATATGTAATTCCCGAAGTTTATTCATACCTCACCCTCCAATACATGCTTCCGCATTAGAGTGTAAATCATTCACTCACAGAGCATAGCAGCAAAATGGAATTGGAGCTGAAGAAAATTGAAGGGAGATATAGAACACTTGAGAGTTCATATCAAATTATGGTCAAAGCAAATGAAGAAATAAACAGGTTATCAATGGAAGACGGCCAGATAAAAGAAGAGAGCAAGACTGTACATGTAACACAAGATGAGAAGGAGGAGTTGAACAAAGAAATTTTAAGGCTACAAGCAGAACTAAAGGAAGCTAAGGAGTTGGGAAAACAAGCCAGTGTACATGCTGCTACTTCAATGAGAGGATATAATAAGTTACATATGGATATAGAAAAAGAAAGAAGTGATTGGCAATTGAGTATAGAAAAAGAAAGAAATGAGTGGAAGTCAGAAAAAGAATTGTGGACCTCTCAAAATAGAAGTTTAATGATGATGGTGGAAGAGTTACAGACAAAATTGGGAAAGCCACAAAGCCAGGTTGAAGAACAGATAGAGACCACACAAGCAGAAGAGTACGAAGGGGGAGATGATAACAGGACTCAACATTTTGATGAACAAGAAAACAAAACACCAGTGGAGGAGTACTCAAAAGAGTTTGTTCAGAGACTTCTAATAGACAAAGAACCTAGAATGGAATTTATTAGGAAAATGCATAATGAATATGAGGAACAGATTGTTAATTTTGCTTTAAAACAAAGGGATAAATCCTGATCAACACCATTGGGCAGCAGATGGCCTAGGTATACCCTTTTGCATGATTATTGAAAGCATTAAAAATTATCAGCTCGCAAGGGTGGGATTATCACCAAACAAGTATTTGGAATATGAAGAAGACATCAATGTGACAAAGGAATTATTTGAAAAAGCCAATCCTAAATAGAGAAACAGGTGGTTGGATGCTAACAAAGAATGTAGAAAGATTTGGAAAGAGGCACCCATTCAGTTAAAAATCAATCCAGCTTATTGTCCGGTATCAAGGAGAAGGGATTGGAAAGTCTTTTGGGAAAGAAGGAATGCAGGACAGATTCCATCAAAATGACTGAATTTTCCAAAGATAGCAGGATCAAAGGCAGGAACATGGCCAAAAAAGAAATATATGGTTGACACAGCAGATTCTGTTATATCTACATATAAAGATGTCAATGACCCAGCCTGTATTCTATTGATCAGAGTAATGAGACTCATATTGGCATGTATAGAGACTTTTACAGATATAGATGTCAGAACTCTAAATTACATTGGTTTTAATTCACCATCTGATGCTTTATTATTTGATCTCAATGAAACCCCAGACAAGATCTGTTTAATGGCCTATTATAGCAGAACAATATTTTTGGGTAGTCATTATCTTCATATTTTTGAAGATGCTTTTGATTATGGATTCTTTGAAAGAGAATCAGAAATCTTTGGGAACTTATCAGTAGTAACCAAGTCTCGACTCACAGCCTATGAAGCAGCATATACAGAATACCTCAGGTTAGATGTGATAGATAAACCAGAAGCAGTTGTACAGTGGAGAAAAGCATTATTTGAAATGGTGAATAAATTGAACGTCACAAAAAGAAAAAGCCATGATCTATTGTCACATGTATATCAAAGAAAAAAGAAGTAAAGGAAGCTCTCACTATCTACCAGCAAGAATTTTTTGTCAGGAGCCAAAAAGTCTAGGAGGGGAAGAATGTTCGAAGAAGCATTTTTTGAAGAGAAATATTTGTAAAATGTCAAAAAATTGTAGAAATATTTATGCAAATGATGTAAAAATGAGGAAGATTCTTCCTCATGTTAAATTAGAATCATATGTATTTTCTCTGGAATTTGTGGAAGCTCTTTAATAGCATATTTTTAGATTAGAAGGGAAAAGGACCAAAAATCAAGTGTGAAAAGGGACACTTGAAATTGTATAAAAGATAGTTTCCTCTATTTTGAGGGGGTTGGTTGTATTATTTGTGCTATCCAAGTAATTTGAAGAGCTCTCCTTGCAGAAATCGTGTTTCTTCCTTTCAAATACTTTCTTTGGATTTGTTGAGCCTATTCTATGTGTGATCCATGGAATTTGCAAGCTTCTATTGTGTATTTCTGATTAATGTGTATGAAGAGAGGTGATTCTTGATGTATGGAGTGAGAAAGTGCTGAAGAATAGAACTGGAGATGGAAATTGTCAATTTTCACAGAATCGTGATTATCTCGTCTGAAGGTTACAGGTATCATTTTTGAGATTTGACTTCATAATTGTGTTCTGTTGAGAAAATAACACACTTTAGGCACCAAGATCATTGGAAACGATGTAGTATTGATCAAGATAATCAAAACCCTAGAAAATTCTCTTCATCTCATTATTTCTCTGAAATTTAGTCGTATTTCTCTTATTTTTTGGATTCCATCATCTAGAAGGGGCTGTGGCCTTTGTATACTTCCCGGATTGACAAATGTAAGATGTATTGTTAATTCTTTATGCTAAAATGATTGGAGAGGACAACTCCAAAGGGTAACAACAAACACAAAGAGTGATGGGTCTGCATGACTCTAATCGTATCCATATTTTATCAAGTAGTCCACAAGTCTTTGGTTCCAAGCTCTTGGGGCTTGCTTGAGTCCATAAAGAGCCTTCTTTAGCCTGCATACATGATGTGGAAACATCTCATCTTCAGAGCCTTGGGGCTAGTCCATGAAGACTACCTCTTCAAGCTCTCCATTTAGGAAAGCATTCTTCACATCCAACTGGTACATCTTCCAACCTTTTGAGGTTGAAATCGCAATCAAACTTCTGATGGTGGACATCTTAGCTACTGGACTGAATGTTTCCTCAAATTCTATGCCATAAGTTTGAGCAAAACCTTTGGCAACCAGCCTTTCTATATACCTAGAGATGCTCCCATGTGCATGCCTTTTTACCTTGTACACCCATTTGTTGCCAATGACTTTCATGTCCCTTGTTCTTGGCACCAATGACCAAGTATCATTTTCTTCAAGTGCTTTGACTTCCTCCTCCATGGCTTCAATCCATTCCCTATGCTTATTTGCTTCCTCAAAAAAGTTAGGTTCTTCATAAGCTATAATTTGATTCATGTAGGCATAGTGTCTTGCAATGAATGAATAATAAGTTAACCTTTGAACAGGGTATTTAACCCTATTGGATGACCTTACCTCACCATTAGGTGGTAGGAATCTCCTCCTCCTTGGTTTAGATGCTTTAAATCCTTGAGTTTCTAATTTTTCCATATCTTCATCACTTGTAGATTCCATATCTACCCATCGATGGTCTTCATCATTTGCCTTTTCCTTTCATTTGCTACTTCCTTCACTTGAATGAGCTTCATTCCTTGTCCTTCCATGCCAAGCTGATGTAGTATTGTCCTCTGATGGTGTGCTTAAAGTGGTTGGACCACTTATCTCCATGCTTTGTTGTTGCTATTTGAACTTCTTCTCGGCTTCATATGCATCGTCAATCTATAACACATATTTGCTACCATACCAAGGTAGCAACACATGAAATATTACATCCCTAGTTACATTAAGCTCTTTGATGCAAGGGTTATAGCATCTAAAACCCTTTTGCTCTGAAGAATATCCAAGAAATATACACCTATCTACCGTCAGGTCTAACTTGTGTCTCAATTCTTGAGGTATGTGAACATAACACACACAACCAAATACTTTGAGATGATAATGTATGTGGCTGTATTTGTTGCATCAGCCCAATAAGAGTTAGGAACATTCATTTCATTTAACAAAGATCTAGCCACTTCTGTTATGTATCTATTCTTCCTTTCTGCCACACCATTTTGTTGAGGTGTATACCTGCAAGTGAATTGCCTTTTGATGCCATGGTCATGTAGAAAATCTGAAAATTCATTTGAAAAATACTCTCCCCCTCCATACGATCTGAGAATCTTGATATACTTCCCTGTTTCCTTCTCCATTAGGTTTTTGAACCTCTTGAAGTGGTAAAACACCTCTCACTTTGACTTCATGCAATACATCCAAACAAACCTTGAATGATCATCTATAAATATGACAAAATATCTATTACCTCCAATGGATGGCTCCCTTGTTGGTCCCCATATATCTGTGTGTATGAGATTCAACACTTCATTGCTCACATGTGATCCCTTCTTGAATGGCAATCTGCTTTGTTTTCCTAATTGACAAGCATGGCACAAATGTTTCATATTCTGAGATGTACGATCAAGTAAACCACTCACCAAGCCCTTTCTTTGAATATCCTTCATCCTTTGTAAGTTTATGTGCCCAATTCTTTTATGCCATAAGTCGAATTCTGCAATCTGTTTATTTCCAATTGACAAGTAGACAATGTGAGGGGTTGATGGATTTACCTCCATGGTGAAGAGTCTTCCTTGCTTCTTTCCTTTTGCTATGAGCTTTTAGTCCTGCATGGGGTCTTCAACAAAACATCCTTGCTCATTGAACCTCACCTCATAACCTCTTTCAACCATTTGACCTACCGAAACCAAGTCTTTGTGATGGTTGGCACATGCAACACATCCTTCAACACCTTGGAGCTTTGAGATCCATTCAATGCAACATCTCCCACATGTATAATCTTGTGCTTAGTGTCATCCCCTATCTCTACATGTCTTTGAGTGATGGGTGCATGTAAATTAAAGAAAACATCTTTATTGCAACTCATATGGTTGCTACAACCACTATCAACGTACCATGTAAAATCTGAATAAATTCTTTCACTTGAACTATACATCATAAGCAAGTTCTCATTTTCTAAATTTGTTGAAGTACTAGCATAACTACCTTAGTTCCTTTTGTATCCTTGATTGCCTCCTCCTTTGGACCAACAATCTCTTGCATAATGGCCCGATTTTCCACAATTTACCATTCTCCATTGGATGCTTCTCTTCAATGTGATCTTCCTCCTCTTCCTCTTGATCCATAGCTTTGGTTGGAGCCTTCTTGGTTGCTTGAGCTTGAGCTTGACCTTCCTCTCCCTCTGCCTTGGGAGTTTTGTCCACCTCTTTTTCCTTTGCCTCTACCTGCATAGAAAACACTTGCTTGGCTGCCCTTTGATTATGAACCTCCTTGGTGCATCTCCTCAGTCGCCATCAATGTGACTAATTGATCAAATTCTGGTAGGGAATCCCTCACATAAACTGATGTGGTGAATGCTTTCCACCTTTCATCCTCTCTCAAGCCATTGAGAGTGTGCCCAACAAGATCATCGTCTTCAATTGGGCTCCCAATTGAGCCTAATGCATCTGCAAGCTCCTTAACCTTCAAAATGTACTCATTTATGTTAGTACTTGGTGATTTCCTAAGATTATTCAACTCATTCTTGAGATGAATCTTCCTTGCCTTGGTTGATGAAGAGTACAATCTCTCCAAGGTCTCCCAAACCTTCTTGGATGTGTCCAAGTCTTGTATATGCCCTACCATGCTATTGCTTATGTGTTGGGATAGAATGAATATGACTCTCCTATCCCTTTCTATCCATTCATTAAGTGCATTGACCTGCCCTTGAAGTGGTGGATCATGTACATGAGGCATTGGCTCCGTGCCGCTCACTTATCCCCACAATGCTTTGCCCATAAGGTAGTTGCCAACTCTAAATTTCCATGGTTGACAATTGCCTTTCTCTAACTTCTCTATTTGTGCATTACACTCAGCCATACTAAGCTCAAAGATGCTCCTCTAGCTTCTCCCAAGTGTTTGTATGCTTTATAAGGTGTGGATATTACCTTTTGATAGCTTCTCCCTTGCTAACCTTCTACTAGTTGAGATCTCGATCGACGTAGCCCGCTTTCGATGTCTTCTTGCTTTGATGAGTCCTCCTGCTTCCACGAGTTGTCTCGATCCCTTCAAGTCTTCAATATGATGCCACTGATGTCTCCAAGCCTATAAAATGGCTCTAATACCATTGATGGGGAATGATTCTAACACCCCAATGCAAAAATGGAAGATGGTTGCCCTCCATTAGGTCCACAAGCAGTGATATATATGCTCACTGTTCTGAACTTTTCTCTGCACCAATATAGAGACTTAAAATGAACTTTTGCAAACTTGTAGTAGCTTATAAGAGTTACCCAACAAGATTTAAATCATCCCAAATGGATATTCGAGCTGGGAGAACCACCCTCTACAAAATACGCTACCTATTTGCAACACTCTCTGCCTATGTGCAGAGATATACCTTCACAAAGTTGGCAATTTCTCACAACTCACTCTGCCAAATAACTTGAAACTTTGGCAAAGTTCAGGGCACAATATGAGCAATCATGAGAAAATGAGGTAAGCAAGCAAGGGGGCTGCTTGCTGGAGTTTATGACTTCACTAAACTAAGTGGAAAACTCGTGGAATGCATACAACTCAAGAAACAAAGGTGGGATGATGCTTATATAGAGTTTTACTTTTTTGACAATCTAACTAACCACCCACCAATCAGTGTAGGTGCACTTTTTGGTGGCTGATTTGATGAGATTTGAATTTGATTGAGTTTGGTGGAGCTTCTAACTTTATTCCACGACTTTGGGTCCTCTTTTTTGATTGGTCCACTTGCAAAACTCATGGTTGAGCCTTTTTGCATGATTGAGACTTGATTTTCAACATTTTAGCCCCATGGCTTTGTGCAAAAAGGATATGAAAACCAGGTTTGCAGGTTAAAGAAGGCATTATATGGTTTAAAACAAGCACCACGTGCTTGGTATGAAAAGATGCATGCCTATCTGATTACACATGGTTTTGAGAACAGTCCAACTGAAAGCACCTTATATGTTAAGCTTGCTAATAATGTGCTTCTGATCATTGTTGTCTATGTTGATGACATGTTGCTCCCTAGTCCTCATGACATGCATATTGTTGATTTTAAGGCTGATTTGCATGCCTCATTTGAGATGTCTAATTTGGCGCATTTGCATCACTATTTGGACATTGAGTTTATGCAAGTTGATGGTTGAATGGCTTTGTGTCAAAGAAAATATATTGACACATTATTGCAGTGTTTTGGCCTTGAAGACTGTAAGCCTATTTCCACTCTTATGGATACATGTATACGATTGAGTCTTCATGTTGTTGGAGACGCATTTCATGTTGTTCTCTATTAGTGGGCTGCTGGATGCTTGATTTTTTATGCATTAGTCGGCCAAATGTTCAGTTTGTTGTCTCATAGATGAGCAGGTTTATGCAATTCCCACGTGTCAAGCATTGGCAGGCAGTTAAGCGCATCTTTTGCTACTTGAGTGGTACCCAGCTACTTGGATTGTTTTATCCCAAGGGGGGATTAGTACCGCCATATTCGCATGCTTTTTTTGATATTGATTGGGCTAGTTGTTATGACACTCATGTGTCCACTAGTGGTTTTTGCTTCATGCTTGGTAGCTCATGTATATCTTGGTTGAGCAAGAAGCAGCCTAGTGTGGTCACTTCCAATTGTGAGGCTGATTATAGGGCAGCTTTCATAGTGACAGTTGAGTGTGTGTGGCTCAGACGCCTTATGGCTGATTTGGGTGTTGGTCAGTCTTCTGACACCACCATCTTCACTGACATTCAGAGTACATTCGCAGTTGCAAGGAACCCTGTGTTCCATGTTCGCACTAAGCACATTGAGGTGCATTATCATTATGTCAGGGAGAGGTTCTCTACTGGGGATATCAGCTTGGCATATGTGCCCACATAGGAGAACATTGCAGACCTTTTTACAACGGCTCTACCTAGGGAGAAGTTTGAAGCTTTCCACAAAGCTTTGGGCTTACTTCATTTTGTGCATTGATTCCACATAGCTTGGCACTTTCTTATACATGAGTGCCAGCTCCTTGTTCATTGCATCACTCCCAAGGGGGATTTGTTGATATATTTAGGTAGTGATCTGTGTGAACACTCTAGGACCACTAGGGCACTTTTTTCCCTCTTTAGGATGTTTTTTCCCTTGGCTTGTATATATGCCTATTTCCCTAATGGGCTACTTATCTTTGAAGTTTGTACATTCTAGTGGTAATACATTCAATATTGTGTGTTGTGCTCCAACCTTCTTCTTCTTCCTTCTGTTGTTCGAGTGCTTCCACAGACGTCTAACTCCAACATTTTCACCTTGAAGTAGACAATGCTCCTCATCGGGTGAGAGGATTTGACATGAATCTTTCTTAATAACAACTTTATAACCATCTGACAAGAAAGTAGAGATAGAGAGCAAATTCTTCTTCATATCTGGAACATAAAGAACATTGAAATTGTGAAATTTCCACCTTCTTTTGACTTTAGGCTCACCTCTCCAACACCTACAACTTCTGATTTTCAAGTGTAAGGGTAATATAGGATGCTCATCAATACTAACTTATATTCAAATGTCAATTACAATGTGTGAATATGATATGAAATAACAATATCTGAATCTAGATAGAAATATGAACTAGATACAAGAGACTGTGTGCCTAAGAAATATGGAGTGTGTGTGTGTGTGTGTGTGTGAGTGAGAGAGAGAGAGAGAGAATATGGAGAATACAAATAGTTTAGAATTTTTCTACAACAAACCCAAATTCTGATCAACCTAAATCAGAAACGAGTGATCCAGCAAGTAAGAACACAAATAGACTTGCTAGTCATAGTAAATCAACAATAGATGTTTATGGTAAGCTGGCAGAATCTTCTCCAGATAATCACCAAGATGTAGATGAAAACTCCTCCAAGAGTATTTAAGAACACTTCCTCCAAATATTGGACCTCCTCCTCCTTCAAGTTGCATTGAGCCTCCTTGAAGCTTGTGATCACCTTGATTTCCTTGAGAACTTGGGATGATAACAATGAGGTTGGCTATCTTCTTTTATAGCCTTGAAGCTCCCATGAAAAAGCTCTTTCAAAAAAGGTTCCTGTCACCAAAAGTAAGTGATCTCTAAAAATAAATCTACACAATGGAAAACCAATATGATCATGAATTGGCACCATCCTTAGCAAACAGATATTCTAAAAAGAAAGTTTCATTCCTCTTGCTCCACCACAAATTTTCATTCCTCTCGCTGCACCACATGGGTGTTGATATATTTAGGTAGTGATGTGTGTGAACACTCTAGGACCGCCGGGGCACTTTTTTCCCTCCTTAGGAGGTTTTTTTCCCCCGGCTTGTATATACGCCTATTGCCCTAATGGGCTACTTATCTTTGAACATTCTCTAGTAATACAATCAGTCTTGTGTGTTGTGCTCCAAGCTTCTTCTTCTTCCTTGTGCTGTTCGCGTGCTTCCGCAGACGTCTAACTCCAACAATTGGTATCAGAGCAGGTCGTTGCTTCTTCTAGGGCGCCGTCGACACTCCTCCGTTTGCAGTCTCAGATTCGCATGAAATTTGGTGAGCATACTCAGGGTGTTTCCTAGATCAAAACAGCCTCGCTTTGTGGTGCCGAAATCGCGATCTGAGCTCATTTCGGCCTCCGAACGCACTATCGCAGCGCTTGTGCAGGCTATTTCGTCCTTTTGTGCCAAAGGTATATACCAGTTTCTGTTCGCCAGTTTAAGCGTCTCGAAGTCTGCTACAGGTCTAGCAGAACTCGTCTAGGCAGTTCCGTTCAACTTTTTGAGATACAGTCAATTTTCTGCATCAAGGTATTTTAGTCACCGGCCATGGCTGAAAGCAGTGATGTATTCCGTATGTTGGCTGTTGAGGATAAGTTGGATGGTACCAACTACCCATTATGGGCTTATATGATGCGACATGTACTGGTTGCAAAAGGATTGTGGAACATTGTGCAGGGTGTTGAAAGACGTCCTGTTACACCTGTAACGACAGGTACTGCAAATACAGGTGTTGGAGCTGATGAAGATGGTGTCGAAGATGATATTCCGCAGATTCCTGTTCGTGCTGCTGTTTCTGTTGCACCTACTGCAGAGCAGATTCGTTGGGATGGCAGAGATGCCCAGGCACATGCATTGATAGCTTTGTCTGTCAAACGTGCCATTATCCCTCACATTCGCTCTTGTAGAACAGCAAAGGATGCTTGGGATACACTTACCACTTTGTACCAGGCTAGGAATGAGGCTCGTGTTGCTTACCTCCGAAAACAGTTGGAGAGTGAGCACATGAATGAAGGTGATTCTATGGACAGTTTTCTTACAAAGATCAAAGACCTGAAGGAACAATTGATTTCTGCTGATGAGGTTATACCAGATAGCTCACTTGTGCAGACCGTTCTGAATGGCCTTCCTGATTCATATCAGAGTTTTGCCTCTACTCTTCGATTGATGATGAAAGGCAATCCGAATGCCTTGTCATTTGAGGAATTAGTCTATGTTCTGTTGCAGGAAGATCAGTCCAGGCAGAACAGGTCCATTATGCGTGTTGCAGATCAAGCTTTCCTGGCTAGTCAGAAGGGCAAAGGAAAATGGAGCTCTTCTACTAGTAAGCAGAAATCTGCAAATGCTGCACAATCGAAGAACCAGGATAAAGATGAGAAGAAATCAGAAAAGCAGAAATTGTTCTGCAAGTATTGTAAAGGAAATGATCATATTATAAAGAACTGTCCAAAACTGGCTGCTAAAGAGGCAAAGAAGAAAGAGGCTGGAATGGTTGTTGCAGAGGCCTGTACACCAAAAACAGAGTCTGCAAATCTTGTGCAGGAAGAAGAATGGGCGTTTACTACTGTCTGCAGTTTTGACCCATTTTCTCATGATCAGTGCATGTCTGCAGTAGACTCAGATGTTTGGTACTTTGACAGTGGGGCGACCAAACATATTACCTCGCAGCGCAGTTTCTTCTCTTCACTCGAGCCTGCCCCTACAGGGAATACTGTCACATGCGCCAATAACTCCTCTTATCCTGTTATGGGAGTTGGTAAGATCATTTTGACTACTGCTGATGGTAGTTCTTTCACTTTGTCAGATGCTTTATTTGTGCCAGGGATCAAAAAGAACCTGTTATCAGTTTCTGCATTAGCCAAGATTGGCTTGGTTGTGAAATTCGTTGATGACAGGTGTACAGTCCATGATCTCTCAAATGGCGATGTGATTATTGCTTCTGGCATTTTATGTCGTGGGCTGTATAAGCTCATAGACTATGAAAGATCTCTGAATGATTCGGCATGTGCAGTTCATGATTCTCAGGCTATGTCAGATGCAAAGCTTTGGCATGCACGCTTTGGTCATCTGAATTTTGCTAGTTTGTTATGCCTGCAGAAATCTGAAATGGTGTCTTCTTTGCCCAAACTTGAGGCACCTGGAAAACATGTTTGTGAAGGCTGTATTTTGGGCAAAATGCAGCGTTCTTCCTTTCCAAAAGATGGTTCAGTTCGGGCTATGCAGAAATTGCAGCTTGTACATAGTGATGTCTGTGGTCCTATGCAGACACCCTCTTTTGGAAATTACCTTTACTTCGTGACTTTCATTGATGATTTTTCCAGGCATGCATGGGTATACCCACTCAAAGCAAAGTCCGAAGTGTTCATGTGCTTCAAACAGTTTTTGGTTTTGGCTGAAAATTTGTCAGCATGTAAAATGGGCACCCTCCGTTCTGATCGAGGGGGGGAATATATGTCTTCAGATTTTAATGCATTTCTGGCTGAACGTGGGATAAAACACCAGTGTACAGTGCCGTATACACCTCAACAAAATGGAGGTTCTGAACGAAAGAACAGGTCACTCATGGAGATGGCGAGGTGCATGGTCAAAAGTCAGGCTTTACCACATAGTTTCTGGCTTGAGGCTGTCATGTGTGCAGCATATGTACTGAACAGGTGTCCCACCAAAGCGTTGCAGTCTATCACTCCATATGAGGCTTGGCATGACCGCAAGCCATCTGTTGCTCATCTGCGTGTTTTTGGTTATTTGGCATATGCATTAGTGCCTGAACAACATCGCAGAAAATTGGATGATAAGGCAGTAAAATGTATTTTTGTTGGGTACAGTTTTGAAAGTAAAGGCTATCGTCTGTATCATCCACAGACTAAACGCATTCTGGTTAGCCGTGATGTTGTCTTTGTGGAAGATGCTATTCAGCCATTGCTTTCATGTACTAAGGAGACATCTGTTAGCTCCAAAGACATGTATGATACTTTGATGCCTCTTTTTACAGGTGGACAGGCTAGTGCTGGTCCTAATGAGGCAACTTCTCAGCCTTTGCAGGTTTCATATGATGATGCAGATCATTCCATTTCTGATGCAGATTTACATGATGCACTTGTAGATGAGAGAGCTGATATTGAACAGGCAAAAACTATGCCAAAATGGCTAGTGCAGACTTTGCGTGACAGCAAATTAGATGCACCTTTGTCATATCGTACTCGTTCAGGCTCTCATAGTACCTCCTTTGCATCAGATTGCTATGCTATGGCTGCATCTAGTCTCTGTGATGAGAATGAGCCTGTTTCTTTTGATGAAGCACAAAATTCAGAAAATTGGATGGTTGCTATGCAATCTGAATATGATGCTATAATGAAGAATGGTACATGGTCTTTATGTGACTTGCCTCCTGGCAAGAAGGCCATTGGCACTAAGTGGGTATACAAGCTGAAGCGTAAACCTGATGGTACAGTTGACAGGTATAAGGCTAGGCTTGTTGCAAAGGGTTATGCGCAGGAAAGAGGCATTGATTTTGATGAGACCTTTGCACCTACATGCCGTATGACTACTGTTCGGAGCATTTGTGCACTTGCAGCCCATCATGGTTGGAATGTACATCAGTTGGACATTAAAACAGCATTTCTGAATGGTGACTTGCATGAAGAAGTGTATGTTTTTCAGCCCCGTGGCTTTGTGCAGAAAGGGCATGAAAACCAGGTGTGCAGGTTAAAGAAGGCGTTATATGGTTTAAAGCAAGCACCACGTGCTTGGTATGAGAAGATACATGCCTATCTGATTGCACATGGTTTTGAGAACAGTCCAACTGAAAGCACCTTATATGTTAAGCGTGCTAATGATGTGCTTCTGATCATTGTTGTCTATGTAGACGACATGCTGCTCACTGGTCCTCTTGAGAAGCATATTGCTGATTTCAAGGCTGATTTGCATGCCTCATTTGAGATGTCTGATTTGGGGCATTTGCATCACTATTTGGGCATTCAATTTATGCAAGTTGATGGTGGAATGGCTTTGTGTCAAACGAAATATATTGACACATTATTGCAACGTTTTGGCCTTGAAGACTGTAAGCCTATTGCCACTCCTATGGAGACAGGTTTACGATTGAGTCTTCATGATGCTGGAGATGCATTTGATGCTGTTCTCTATCAGCAGGCTGTTGGATGCTTGATTTACTTATGCATTACTCGGCCAGATATTCAGTTTGCTGTCTCACAGATGAGCAGGTTTATGCATTGCCCAGGAGTCACGCATTGGAAAGCGGTTAAGCGCATCTTTCGCTACTTGAGTGGTACTCGGCTACTTGGGTTGTTTTATCCCAAGGGGGGATCACCACCGCCAGATTTGCATGCTTTTTCTGACTCAGATTGGGCTGGTTGCTATGACACTCGTGTGTCCACCAGTGGTTTTTGCTTCATGCTTGGTAGCTCATGTATATCTTGGTTGAGCAAGAAGCAGCCTACTGTGGCCACTTCCAGTTGTGAGGCTGAGTATAGGGCAGCTTTCACAGCGACTGTTGAGTGTGTGTGGCTCAGACGCCTTATGGCTGATTTGGGTGTTGGCCAGTCTTCTGCCACCACCATCTTCACTGACAGTCAGAGCGCATTGGCAGTTGCGAGGAACCCTGTGTTCCATGCTCGCACTAAGCACATTGAGGTGCATTATCACTATGTCAGGGAGAGGTTCTCTGCTGGGGAGATCAGCTTGGCATATGTGCCCACGCAGGAGAACATTGCAGACCTTTTCACGAAGGCTCTGCCTAGGGAGAAGTTTGAAGCTTTCCGCAAAGCTTTGGGCTTACTTCCTTTTGTGGAGTGATTTCCACATAGCTCGGCACTTCCTTATACATGAGTGCCAGCTCCTTGTTCACCGCATCACTCCCAGGGGGGATTTGTTGATATATTTAGGTAGTGATGTGTGTGAACACTCTAGGACCGCCGGGGCACTTTTTTCCCTCCTTAGGAGGTTTTTTTCCCCCGGCTTGTATATACGCCTATTGCCCTAATGGGCTACTTATCTTTGAACATTCTCTAGTAATACAATCAGTCTTGTGTGTTGTGCTCCAAGCTTCTTCTTCTTCCTTGTGTTGTTCGCGTGCTTCCGCAGACGTCTAACTCCAACAATGGGATTCGAACCATGGTGGGAACTGTAGCAGGCACCTACTTTAGCCAAGGCTCCCCATGCCATCCTTTGAAAAATGAAACATAAAAAACTAACTTATGCTATAGTTTCAAAATTATTGGAACCCAATTTTGACTTTATTTCCCTCAGATTCAATCGAGTGATTCTCCACCTATCAGAAGTCTAATTAGAATTGCAAGAAAATTGGTGACCATACTCAAAGCGATTACAAGTTCAAAACGGCTTCGCTTTGTGGTGTTAAAATCACGATCTAAGCTCAGTTTGGCCTCTGAACACACTATCATAATGCTTGTGCAGACAATTTTGTCATTTTTTGCCAAACATATATATAGCTTTTGGTCCACCAGTATAAGTGCCTCGAAGTTTTCTTTAAGTTTAGCAGAACTCGATAGAGTAGTTTTGTTCAACTTTTTGAGATACAGTCATTTTTCTGCATGTGGGTATTTTGGTCAGTGGCCATGGCTGAACGTAGTGATGTATTCTGTATGTTGGTTGTTGAGGATAAGTTGGATGGTACCAATTACCCATTATGGGCATATATGATGTGTCATGTATTGGTTGCAAAAGGACTCTAGAATATTGTGCAGGGTGTTGAAAAACATCCTACTACAAGTGCAAATACAGTTACTAAAGCTGATGCAGATGGCGTTGAAGATTATGTTCTTTGGGTTCTTGTTCATGTTGCGGTGCCTACTGCATCTACTGCAGAGCAACTTTGTTGGGATGGCAGAGATGCTCAGGCACATGCATTGATAGCCTTGTATGTCAGACTTTCCATTATCTCTCACGCTCGCTCCTACAAAATAGCAAAGGATGCTTGGGATACACTTACTACTTTATATCAGGCAAGGAATGAGGCTCATATTTCTTACCTCTAAAAACAGTTGAAGAGTGATCACATGAATGAACAAGATTCCATGGATGGTTTTTTGGCAAAGATCAAAGATTAAGAGCAGTTGATTTTGGCTAATGAATTTTTGTCGAGCAGTTCGCTTGTGTAGACATTTGAAGAGTTACTCTTTGTTCTATTGCCGTAAGATCAGTCCAGGTAGAACAGGTCCATTATGCGTCTTGGAGATCAAGCTTTCCTGGCTAGTCAAAAAGACAAAGGTAAATGGATCTCGTCTACTAGTAAGCAAAAATCTACTAATTCTGCACAATCAAAGAAGGATGAAAAAGATGAGAAGACAACAAAAAAGCGGAAATTGTTTTGCAAATACTATAAAGGAAATGATCATGTCATAAAGAGTTGCCCAAAACTGGCTGCAAAAGAGGCAAAGAAAAAAGAGGATGGAATGGTTGTTGTAGTCTCCTCTACACCCAAATCAAAGTCTACAAATCTTGTGTAGAATGAAGAATGGGCATTTACTATTGTTTGCAATCATGAGCCATCTTCTCATGAACAATGTATGTCGACAGTAGACTCAGATGTTTGGTACTTTGATAGTGGGGCAACCAAACATATTACCTCACAACGTAGTTTCTTCATTTCACTTGAGTCTGCCATATAGGGAATACTATCACATGTGCCTACAACTCCTCTTGTCCTATCATGTGAGTTGATACGATCATTTTGACTACTGCTAATGGTATTTCTTTTACATTGTCGGATGCTCTATTTGTACCAATGATCAAGAAAAATCTATTATTACCTTTGACATTAGACAAGATTGGCTTGGTTGTGAAATTTGTTGATGACAGATGTACAGTTCATGGTCTGTAAAATGGCAACCTCATTATTGCTTCTGGCATCTTATGTCATGGGATATATAAGCTCATAGACAATGCAAAATCTATGAATGATTCAGCATGTGCAGTTCAAGATTCTCAGGCTCTATCAGATGCAAACCTTTGGCATGCATGCTTTGGTCATCTGAATTTTGCTAGTTTGCTACACCTATAGAAATCTGAAATTGTGTCCTCTCTATCCAAAATTGAGGCACCTAATAAACATGTCTGTGGAGGCTGCATTTTGGGCAAAATGTAGTGTTCCTCCTTCCCAAAAGATGGTTTAGTATGAGCTACTCAAAAATTGCAGGTTGTTCACAATGATATTTGTGGTCGTATGCAAACACCTTCTTTTGGGAACAACCTTTACATCGTAACTTGCCTTGATGACTTTTCCAGGCATGCATGGGTATATCCATTGAAAGCAAAGTTGGAATTGTTTACATGCTTCAAACAGTTTCTGCTTTTGGCTGCAAATCTAGTAGCATGTAAAATAGGCACCCTCCATTCTAATCGAGGAGGGAGTATCTGCCTTCTAATTTTAATGCATTTTTGGTTGCACATCAATGTATAGTGTCATGTGTCATGTACACCTCAAGGCAATGCAGTTGCAAAAAGGAAGAATAGTTCACTCATGGAGATGGCAAAGTGTATGGTCAAGAGTCGGGATTTACCACATATTCTAGCTTGAGGACGTTATGTGTGCAATGTATGTACATAACATTTGTCCCACTAAAGCATTGCAGTATATCACTCCAAATGAGGCTTCGCATGGTTGTGAGTCATCTATTGCTCATCTGTGTGTCTTTAGTTGTCTGGCATATGCATTAGTGCCTGAACAATAACGTAGGAAATTGGATGATAAAGTCATGAAATGTTTTTTTTTTGTTACAGTTATGAAAGCAAAGGCTATCATTTGTATGATCCATAGACTAAATGCATTTTGATTAGCTATGTGATGTTTTTGTAGAAGATGCAATTAATCCGTTACTTTCAAGTACTGAGGAGACATATGTTAGCTCCAAAGATATGTATGACACTTTGTTGCCTCTTTTTACAGGTGGATAGTGTAGTGCTGGTCCAAATGAGGTGATTTTGCAGCCTTTGTAGGTTCCACATAATGATGCAGATCATTCCATTTCTCATGTAGATTTACATGATGCACTTTTTGCTGAGAGGTTTAATATAGAGGAGGCAAGAACTATGCCTAAATGGCTGGTGCAAAATTTGTGAGATAGCAAATTAGATTCATCTCTGTCATATTGTACTCGTTCACGCTCTCATAGTGCTTCTTTTGCATCAAATTTCTATGCTATTGCTGCCTCAAGCCTTTGTGATGGTCATGATATAAAGCACAAAATTCAAAAAATTGGCTGGCTGCTATGCAATCATAATATAATGTTATTATGAAAAATGGTACCTGGTCTTTATGTGACTTGCCTTCTAATAAGAAGGCCATTGGCACTAAGTGGGTATACAAGTTGAAGTGTAAGCCTGATGGAACAATTGACAAGTATAAGGCTAGGCTTGTTGCAAAAGGTTATGCAAAAGGTTATGCTTAAGGTTATCCTACATGTCGAATTACTACTATTTGTAGCATTTGTGCACTTGCAGTTCATCATGGTTGGAACCTACATCAGTTGGACATTAAAACTGTATTTTTTGAATCGTGACTTGCATGAAGAAGTGTATGTTTTTTTGCCCCATCGTTTTGTGTAGAAAGAGCATGAAAACAAAGTGTGCAAGTTGGAAAAGGCATTATATTGTTTGAAGCAAGTAGCACATGCTTGGTATGAAAAGATACATGCCTACTTGATTGCACATGGCTTTGAGAACAATCAAATTGAGAGCACCTTATATGTTAAGTGTGCTAATGATGTGCTTGTGATCATTGTGATCTATGTTGATGACATGCTGCTCACTGATCCTCATGACACGCATATTGCTGATTTTAAAGCTAATTTGCATGCCTCATTTGAGCTTACTTCCTTTTGTGGATTGATACCACAGAGCTTGGCACTTCCTTATACATGAGTGCCAGCTTCGCGTTGAGTGCATCACTCTCAGGGGGGATTTATTTCAGTAGTGATGTGTGTGAACACACTAGGACTACTAGGGCAGTTTTTTCCCTCTTTAGGAGGTTTTTCCCCAAACTTGTATATATGCCTTTAACCTTAAAGGGTTACTGTTGTTGAGAGCATAGGGGAGCAACCAACCCACATCACCTTGCATGGAAGCAAGGAGGAGGACCCAAGAAAGACTCTCCCTTCATCCACCCCATTCTCCAACATGTTCAAGCCATTGGCATCAGCCCCGGGCTATGCCACATGCTTGAAAATATGGAGCAATAGGAGTCAAGGATCATGGTCACACATGGAAAATACAAGTAATGCAACACACTACTCAAACACAAAGGAAGGTTCAGCACACACACACACCACACCCTCTCACACTCCAAGACTACACACATAAATGCACAAAGCCTTAGAATAAAAAAGAGTTCTTCCAATCATGAAGATATTACATGAGCACGTCGAATCAAGAGCCCCCCCTTTCTTTACAAAAATGAGCTCATATTTATAGCCTAAGCTCTATTCCCCATGTGCCTCTTTGAAAAGTCAAAAAGGTGATTTTCTCTCTAACTGCCAATCTTCTAGGATATTCTAAAGATCAAATTTGTAACAACCCAATCTCCAAGAAGGGCATGCGTGGATTTTCTACGTGGGGAATCTTTCTAGAAGGGTCATAAAGATGAGAGACACTATCCTATAGTATGAAGAAATATTAAAAAGTGCTTTAGGGGAGTGTTCATATGAGACACTCAAATATATACAAAAAGGATTATTCTCCTGGTCTAGGGAGGGTTCTCATGCACAAATGAAGATGTGTGCATACCCTACCACCGAACACTCTCCCTCCCCTAGACTTTGTCGTCCTCGACAAAGCTAAGACCAGAGGGGCATACATTGCAGCATTGTCCAGGTTTGGGTCTTCAAGTCTTCAGACCTGCAGCTCTTCAAGTCTTCAAATTTGCAAGTCTTCAGTCTTCAAGTCTTCAGTGTTTGAGCGACACGATCCCCCTAAGGGGCAGTCAGCCCAACCATGTACACAGCCGCCTGTGTTGCCAAATATGCAGCACTTCTTCTGAGCAATTCTTTAGAGGACCTGAAAACAAGCTGCCCACAGGATGGCTGGGGAAGTGGACGCAGTCCCTAAAATAGAGCAGTCACATTCAAGACAGCAAGTTCCCTTATCATCCCTTTTTTTCTATTTCATGAAAACCATGCTTGTTCTTTGTAGCTCAAGTCTAATATCTAGCAGCACACCCTGAGTAAGAGTTAGGTTTACAAGGCACCACCAGCTTCGGCATCCATCAAGCTTCCTGATCGGTGAGTGTGCACCATCACCAACATGTAGAAAGCACTTTTAATATCTTGTTGTGTGTAGATAGGACTTGAGACTTAGTCCCCCAGAAGGACAGTCACAAAAGAAATTCAGAATCAGATCCTGACTGTCATCCCCAACCATATGAGCAGACATAATTATACCAGAGTGAGGACCCACTTGGAGAATCTGAGGAACAACCATCTGTACACAGCAAGGCATCTACATATAATGCAGATCATTCTCTCCAAATGAGGGAAAAGGAAGCAGACAAAATCCCCACTTAGGGCAGTCACACAAAAACCTAAAAACCCTGTGCCAGCCAATATCTGCTGAATATTCATATATAAACAATAAACCAAGGAGCTTGAACCATTTGAAAGCCACAGGACTTAGTTTCCTAGAATTTGCAGGTAGAAAACCATCAGTTGACAGTCCTGAAAATGTCATGCAGCCTCCCTGCCAGTAGTCAGCAAACCTGGTGCTTTAAGCCATCCATAGAGTGATGGGGAACAACCTGGATCCAAGTAACCTGGTGAGGAGCAGACTGCAACATAGTGATTGGAAGACCCATCAATAGGCCCTGAGGCCCAACAGCAACCTCAATCCATTCCCTATATGTGTATGCTTGGCCTGTAGATGATGTGCAACCACTACAAAGAGCACATTAAAAATGAGAGCCAATAAAATTTCGAAATAAAGAGTGGTTGGTTCACCAGAATAGTGTCCTTGCACTCCAGCCTGTGCTATGTTGCTTGATGCAGTGCAAATATCCAGAGGATTTGCCCTGAGCTACAATGATTCAGTGCCCAAGATTCACATGGGAGTCTCAGGACATGGTCAGCAGCTGCCTTATGTGGAAGCATGGGTTGTACAGACACCACAGCCATCATTAGTTGCAGATCTGAAACCAGCCTGAGCACCATCCTTTACTACAAGAATCTTTAAACAAGGTCCCTAGACCACATCATCCTTCAACTTTAAGTTTAAAAAGACCCAAAGGAATTTCCTTGGATCTAGTATCCTGTTAAAAGAACCTGCCAGAAGCATAAAGAAAATAACAACACACATAACCCTGGATCATGCTTGGCCATTGGGATCCAATAGCTGGACCTATATTCTGATCATATCCACGTATAGGTATGATCCATCATTTTTTGTCTAGACCCTCAGAAGCTCAGTAGATGGTGGAGATGGTGCCAATCCAAAAAACTTTGTTTCTTCATACTTACTGTGCAATGTGGCTGATACATCCCTGAATCTTTAGCTACAACCAGTGAAGCAAAAAAAAATCAGGAGCAATAGTAATTTAATAATTGCAACTGAGAACCCAGCCTGGCCAAAAGTTGAAATGCCACTCCAGCACATTTCTCGAGGCATTTCTTCTCTTGGTTCACTCAGTTTTGATAGAATACCCCCATTTAGTGATCATTCCTCCGCCAGATATATAGTTGTCCCCTTAGTCTTCATGACAACGATTTCAGGTGCTCAGAGAAGGCCACAGAGGATATCAGATCCATAGTCTCATTGAACACAAAATTATTTCTCAGCACAAAGCATCGAGCCATTCCCTTGCGCTTAAAGACAAGTTTCTGCAATATCTATTGCTACATCTTTTGTTGCACCTTGACCATATGCCAACAATTATGTCCGGTATATTCCTCCT
Source organism: Ceratopteris richardii (assembly GCA_020310875.1). NCBI lineage: Eukaryota > Viridiplantae > Streptophyta > Polypodiopsida > Polypodiales > Pteridaceae > Ceratopteris > Ceratopteris richardii. The sequence goes on from CM035426.1 coordinate 5,673,610, forward strand.
GCTGTTGATGAGCCATGGTGTTTGAGAAGTAGTTGCAGGACTCAGAGATGGTGCCTTCTGACCACCAGCCGCCTGTGTACTCATAATGCTCCAGTTAGTAGTTAGTACACAGAAGCACATAAAAGCTCACAATGTATTTTGGAGTGGGGATGACAACTTTGAATGGACACTAAGTTCCCACTACCCTGCAGATAAATACTGGAGATGGTGCTTCAGTTATATATCACTCTCCATCCATGGTGCCTAAGAGTGAGCTCAATGAGTCGGACCACAGGTATCCTTGTATATTCAATCATTTTTGTTGTACCAGACATGGATGAGGGTTACAGATCAGAAGGTGCTGATGGCCATACTTCCTGACTGGTATAGATGAAACACTATGCGACCGGTCTGATCTGGGTCTTTTTATTATGTTGCAGCACATGGCACAAGCCTGAAAAAAAGAGTCTTATCCTACATGATGCATTCCACCATGGTATTGTCTGGGCAAAGAGGACTTCCTCTAGAAAGAGCTGCTGGCTGGTGACTTCTGACAAAGCTTCACCTTGGTCCTCAATCTTGCTCGTAGCCAATTATAAAGGCATGTGCTTGCTGCACTGGTTATGACTGAATGAATCGATCAGCCTCATGTATCGGAGATCTCCTGGGGTTTTTTCTGCCCTACTTTTATGAGTGCTGCTAGCAATGGGGAACCAGAGAATAGTTCTATGCCAAGATCCTCCTCACCATCATATATGTTTGCTGAGCATATTTTACTTGTTGCTCGAGCACAAAAAAAAATTGTTTCAACATACTTGTTATTTCAGCAGGTGATAGCACCATCAATGTCTAAAAGTTCTATCCTGACCAACTGTACCTTTGACTTAGACCCTGCAGGCTGAGATGGATAGGGAAGTGGACACAGCCCTGGCCTGATGTAGATATTTCCTCCAGCCACCCTTTGCAAGAGCAGCACATGCTACACATATCTTCTGGGAATTCTTCTACCTCCATGCCTTCTCCCTGCTGCTAGTATTCTCTGAGTAAGGACAAGCTTGGCCAGCAGAAGAATTTCTTTGCACTCGAGCCCAATCATCAAGGTTCGAAGGAATTATTCCTGTGTCAACTTGAAGTTGAAGCAATATTATCAGTTCCATGAGCCACCTCCAGCCAATACCTGTGCTGTTTTGCTCGATCTACAGTGATTGAGAGCTTAATATGCTTATGGGGCCCTCAGAATCATTTTGGCAGCAACACCTATCGGTGGTAGAGCACAAGCTGAAGGTTTAATCCAGGTCTGATATGGTGCAGCTCTCACCCTTGATGCACTCATTACTAGCTTCATCAGGAGCAAAACTAGTATTGAACATGGCTTGTTGTCCCAGCTGAATGGCATCAAACTCTAGCTGAATGATATTAAACTTTGGCCCAATACCCACATGAGGCCACAACAAGCTTTTCAGCACCAGGGGCAGTTGCAGAGCAAGACCTTATATGCATCCTCATCCCTTCACAGTGCTGATGGAGTTTCCTATACTCAACATGCATGTTCTTTTTGTTCACCAACTCCACTATTTTCTCAAGTGTCTTGAGGATCTTCATCATGAAATGCTTGAACACTAATCTTCCATAAAGAACCTGCTTAGAAAAGAATCAACAGGACGCTTTGACTGTCCATTAACAAGACGATGACCATTCTTGAATTCCACTCTGAATTTGAATGGTGGGCCCGATCATAATGATGTTTCTAGATTTAATGTAACTGGATCATTTGGTTCCTAGTCTTGAGACCAACTTTGCTCTGGTTTTGGGTTCTGTTGACAGTCAATCCAAGAAATTGTCCCCAATGGAGATTCATTACCTGCTAGATTCCAAAAGACGCATAGCTATGGTCATCATAAACCAGGGTAGCACACTGAAAAGCCCAAACTCCATAAGGTTGAAAAACCTAGTAATAATAAGTCTGCATCCAAGTAAGTAAGTTAAATGTACACCAGTTATGACAGAAATGGCACACTATCAGAACCCACACTGGAACCTTTGACAAAAACAGATATCTTTGGATCTTCTCGAGGAAGACTTGAGGCAAGACATTGCCAAGCAAGGTGCCAGAGAGCCCTCAGAAAGCCAAAGGACCAGAACAAAGATGGCCAACTGATTTTGTTTACTAGAGATGCAGAAAGTGCAAAACCCTATCACAGGACCAAGATACATCCCACGGTTCGCAAGAGCCAAGGACTGAATGCACAAAAAGTAGAACTAGAAGCCCAATCTTTGCAACAAACAGACTACCCCAAAAACCCAAAGCATGTTTTCTCGCAATTCTTATCTGCACAAATTCCTCCAGCAATCTGAGTAAGAGGATGTCCCTAGAAAGAAGAAGACTGCACCGGCCCAATCAGTTGCATGGTCTCGGTTCACACTGCAGAAGCCTTGCCAACAACACATCGAGCTATGAGTTTAAATGAGTGGATGCCACCAGCATGTGTGAAGCCCAGCAGTGTCTGCCTTTTGTATTCCAACTTGCAGCCTATCTCTTTCTCCATTAAAAGTGGGCATCATCAGCACATAATGCAATGGGATCATCAAGGGGGCCATATTCCTGGTCATTTGTTGATTCTGCACATATTTGTAAAGGTTTGAGTGCTTCAGCCAATATGTGTAATACCGGAAAGCTTCAGTAAGGAGAGCTTCAACTGGTGCATAAAATGGTGAGAGTTCTCTTGCTCAAATGCAAGGAGAGCAAAAACGAGCTCGACCCCAGCATGGTATGAGAAGTGCGGCAACAGTGGAACAATGCCCGAATCCAAGCATTTCAGATATGCCAGCAGATAGTGATTCATCTGCGCTTGAAATAACATCATTCCTAGTCGAGATGCAGACCAGGAATCTTGAATCAACCTGCCCACAGGCTTGCTGCCGTCCTTATGCCTAGAGAATGGAGTAGGGGTGTGAGAATCCAGGGCAACTGATTTAATCTTGACATTAAGTTCGTCAGCATTGAGCTTCATCAAGAACGTCAAGAACTTCTTTAACCCGCAAAAAAGAAATGGAGCAGCAAACAGAAATGAATGGGGGAATGCTCAGTTCTACCACATATAATTTCTTGATTTGGACCGAGAGCAAGGGGCAAAGATTTCCATGTGTACGAGCATACCAGTTAGGGGGGATTTAGACCTCGTAATTTTTGGTGACTTTTCATGAATGGTTGGATATGCCATTGAGTTTCCCCCAACCTTTATCAGGTATCGCCCCTAGCAAGCCCGAATCCACCTGTGGACAACAGCCTAATGCGGTAGAACATGTCCTCGTATGAGATGTCATCTGAAAATGGCTTCAATAGATTTGTCCAATGCTCGTCTGCAGAGGGAATGATCCCATGTAATTCAGAAAGGTGCATCCAGATTTGGTCTTTGCCTGCCCCGCTCCAGAGTGCAGCTCATCCCCAACCTTTTAGAGTTTTTGTATGTGCATCACGCCAGCAGAATTGTAGATAGAGAGCTGTAGAGAGGGACTTTTGGCCCTATGGCAACCACCAGATGTGAGACGGGTGTGGCCCCTGTTGGACCGCAAGAAGAAGTCTGGTGGGCATGGAGCTCTACCCCACGGTAGAGGCAAATGAGGAGCAGATCTTCACTCATCATTAGTGGAGGAAAGTGCGGTTCACGATACCCATTTGAAACGGACTCCTCTGATGTGCCAGAAGAGCCTTTCATCCAACCAAGCACTGAACTCAACTTGAGAGCCTCAAAGATGTTGTTGCTCTAGCACAATGGTAAGTACCACGTTAAGAAGCTCCACCTCCTTAATGTCAATCCGCGGAAGAGATAGGAGTGATATGAAGATCGTGAATGTGAGATGAAGTGAGAGTGGAGGTGAGAAGCATAGAAATGCACACACACATGCACACACACTACGAAGAGACAAGCAAGACACAATGGAAGGTGGGAAATTAGCTCTATTACTCAAGAACACTATTACAAGCTCAAAATAGCTCTAAGCTCACACCAGCTAACACTAACCAACCTCAAAAATGAGCTCTCTAGCTCTTTTTATAGTTTTTAGACTAGTTTTGACCGGTTTCACATCTAGTGACCGGCCTAGTTAAAAAATAGGTCCTAGATGCTATTTGGAAGGGTAAACGGTATCTAAAAATAACAAAAATTGGTACGCACCTTCTACCTAAGCTCCTCAAGCTCGAGGACTCCTCGGCTTGCACAAAATGGAGCTATGGATTACAAAATGGGGTTTTCTATGTTACATATGTTACAATTAGTGATGAAAATCACTATTGAATGTTTTGAAAAGTGATAAAAAACATATTTGTTTGAGAAATTGATCCGACTGGCTCCCTGCTCCGTCGTTACATGCTTCCATGTCGTCTGTGCCTCTGGCTGCTTCCAACACCCCCCTCCCTCTCGCTTCTATCGTCCCTGACAGAACCTTGCTATGAGGTCTGCCGGATATAGTTCTACAGTAGGTCTTGAGCAAGGGTGTGCTCGGAAATACGAATGCCTCGAGCCAGGTCGGCCTCGAGTTTCTCCCAGTCGATAGGTTGGGGTTCTTCCGGTGGCGGGAGCTGATAGTGTGTGGAATAGACCATTCGTTCACAGGCAAATAATTGTAATAAATGAGTAGGCCTGCTTATGAATACCTCTGAATGGTATTCCCAAACGCCGGTTGTGAACATCTCTTCGAATGTCTGCTTGTAGCACGCCGGTAGGTACTTTATTCTGCAGTGCCAGGCATAACAAACCCGTAGCGATGGCGTTGTACTCATATCGTATACCAGATCAAAATTGCCATGCTCAAAGCCCGGGGTGTTGACATGTGGTGCCTTGACGCGTCGGAAGACTTTAAAAATCATTTGCATCATGTCAAAGATTTTGACAGTCATATGCGCCGCTATATCGTCCATATGCTTTAATCGAGGGAGCCAGTGGCGAATTGTAGCCATCATGTATCCAACAGTTGGTAACTCAATGGGTGGCTTAAAATAGGGGTAATTTAACCAGTCTTGGCACTGTTTATTGTTTTGTACCTTAATAGCAAAGGCAGTCCAGGAGCGGCGTCGTGGCACTGGTCCCCAACACGGATTGTATTTTAAATGTAAAGGTGCCTTAACCCATGTGCTCATCATTTCAGGGTACTCCTGTAAAAGACGTGTACGCCAATCTGGTTGATAAATAGTGCCTTGTTGCGCATCCAGTGGCAAGTCTTCCGGCTCGAATTGAGTTGCATGTGATGGTTTCTTGCCAGTTCGCTTCTCTATGGCCAGCTGGTATTCGGCCATTAGCATGAAGTAAGGTTTGTATTGAAGCTCATGCCCGGATATGTACCTGCATGGGGCCAATTGAGCAAAGTAAGGAGATTGCAAAATTCTTTCTTCGATCATGGCCATAGCATGTAGCTGGGCCTCGACTCTAGCTGAGTGCGTTGTTCCAATTTCCTCAATAGTCTTCATCCACGCGGGGGTCGGAAGTTCATACGTCATCTGACCCTCGGCCGTGACGCGTCCGCCTGGGATGGGTTGTGGCTCGTACGCTTCTTCAAATGTTTCCTCCACCGAGATGGTGACCGTTTCTTCTTCAGCTGGAAGCTCAGGTGGGGAATCTGGCCTTGGTGGCGCGTCATATACTGCAATCCTTGATTCAAGGGTCGATACCTGGGCCCGTAATGAGTTGAGTTCCTCTAGGAGGTCAGGAGAAGGGTCCACAGGTTCTGGTAATTCTGCTGCTACTTGTACTTGTTGGGTTGCCGGTTCTCTGAGCTGTAGTAGCTTGTGATCTTCCTTTAACTTCTGATGCTCTTCGGTCATCCGATCATAGTCCTCGAGCAGTCTAACATGGTCTTCTAGCAACATCTTCATTGCTTCGGAGGGGATTGCCTTGAATCTGCTAGGACTTAAGGGTTGTTCTGGATGGTCCAATGCCGCTTCCAAACTCTCTCTATTCTGCTCTTGGAGTCTCTGGTTCTCCTCTTTTGCTGCGGCTAGGTGTCTTCTTAGTAAGCCCATGTTTCGTGTTAGTGTTGCATTGCGGACTGTCTGGGCTCTTAATAAATTATCCAAGTCAGCAGTGGCTTCCTTGGTCTTTTCTTCGCTTTCTAGCTCCAATTTGTGATATGCCTCGCGTAATTCTTGGTAGCGGGTGTTCAGTGAGGCATTCTCAATGGACAATAAGTTAAGCTGCGACTGTAAGTCATTGGTGGTCCTCTGCAGCTGCTGGTAATTATCACCAAGAGATGTGAACTCATCTCTTACTTGCGTCATACACATGAACATCTGTCGGAATGCATTATCTACTATGGGTGATAGTATTAACGGGGTGCTAAATGAAGATGCAGTTGGTGTAGATGCAACGGGAACGGGGAATGGGGATGGGAAGGTGGATGATGTAGTGATTGTTGAGAATTGTGATGTGCCTAAAAATGTTTGTGCCGTGAGTGAAGGTAGTGATGGTGCAGCGGGTGGTGAGATGTCCATGTCAGTGGACGTGTCTAGTGCGGTGACCGTGAATATTGGTGTGATCGTGGGTGCTCGTGCTGGTGTAAATACAGGATTTATAAAGGTTGAGGGGTAATTTACAGGGGGGCTGGCTGGAGCAGCTTGGTGGAAAGGGCAAAGAGGGGTTACAGTGGGTCGGGGAGGTGAGACGGGGGAGAAGGTTAATGGCGGGGGGAATGGGAAAAGGGGTCTTGGAGGTGTGGGGAAAGATGGAAAAGATTGATGAAGGAATGGGTTGGATAGAAAGGTGGGTGTGGGAATTGTGGGGTGAGTTGTCGTAAAGACGGTTTCTGCAACACCACCGGCGAATGAAGGTGTGGGTCCGGGGGAAGGAGGGTGAAGAGGGGAGGCTGGATGGACGGGTGGTGAGGTCGGTACTTCAGTGACTACTGAGGTTTGTACAGCTGGAGCACGGGGTGGGGAGTCTACAAAGATGGTTTCAACTGCCACCGAACTTTCGGGGACGAGGCGTGCCTCCCTGGCTTGTTCTGAAGATTGTGCTCCGGTTGGTACACGAATGTATTCGCCAGGCTTTGAAAGTAGTCGTACTCTGCGGGGGTCAAACTGTGGCATTGGCTTTCGTTGCAAGTACCTGAGTGCCTCGTTGGAGCCTACTGATTGGACTAATTCTTTGAATCCTTTGATATATGCGTCTTCCAATCCGCCTGTGACAAGTTCTTGTTCTATTATTTTTTGGCTCTCTTCCTCTGTCAGCTTCTTGCGTGCCCAAACTTTTTCCATAGTTCTATACAGCTTCTTGATAGCTAGAGTGTAAGCTGCTGCTTCGTAAGTTTCGTCTTCATGGGTACTAGTATCGCCATGTGTGTCTGTTTGTTGGCCTTGGCCATCTGTCTGTTCATGCTCTTGGGATTCATGTGTTCCCTGGCTAGCTTCGTCGTCTCCTTCGTCGTCATCGGTTGCTGTCCTTTCGTCATCAGAGCTGGACACGATCTGTCCTTGTGGCTGATCCCTGGGTGTAGTAGGGTAGCTAGGCCTTTCAAATTCTTGAGAAAACAAGTATCCTTTTGAATACTGGAACTCATTGGAGAATGCATCGGGCATCTCAAAATCAAAAGTTTGGTCCAGTGGCTCTGTTTGTCCTAGTTCTAGATGTGGTACTGGAAAGGAGAAAGCTTCCGCACCAATAGTGGTGGGAAGTTCAGCTGCTGTGGTGATAGGTTCTGTGGTTGTGGCTGCTTGGGGTGCGACAGTACTGGTGGTGCCCTCCGTGACCACTGGTCTAGATAACCTTATGCGAATAGGTTGTACTGTGGGAGTGGCTGCTGTTGGTGACTGCTCTGGAGATGGTTGTGGCGAGGGTGATTCTGGGACTTGTAGGCACGGGATAGTACCTCTCATCCGCTTTCCGGCTCTGCCTTTGCTAGATTTTCTAGGCTTCTTAGTGGTGCCTTTGAATGCTTTCAGTTCCTCACTGGTCATGGCACGCTCTATGGGTAAATCATATGCCAAGCACATATATATGATCCTGGTGAGGGCGCAGCACCCATTGATTACCTTCTTTCGCTCCCATCGATGTTGTGCCAAATAGAGCTGATCAATGATCCAGTTGGCTAGATCAACTGTTTGCGGTCCAGTACATGCTAAGTACAATCCAAACCAGATTCTCTTGTGGGGCATGGTAAAACGATCCTGAGCTGGGAAAGCAAAATGCTGCATGCATATCCGTAATGGCTTAGAGAGCTCAGGTGTTATAGCAGAAATATCCTCCCACTTAGTTACGTCACCACGCTTCATCTGCTCTGGGACTAGCCGTTCTTTCTCCGTTGGAGTGTGTGTTCCATGAATCTTGATGGCAGCCCTGATTAAATCCTTCGAAAGATAAAATCTTTTGTAAGGTGGATCATCCACTAAAGAAGGCAGAATAAAGGTTCCTGGAATGTCCTTATTCTCTGAGGCCAGCAAAGTGGTGATTAAGTAATAACACCTATAAAAGTCAGGTTTGGGCAGAGGATCACTGAAATACTCCGTGAAGCCGGCTCTAGCCCAAACATGAGTTAAGTCCTGGGTGTTCTGTAGGCCTTCGAATTCTCTTGAGAAGAATTGATACTTGCCCCATGTGCGGTCATCGAATGTCATATTTGCTTCAAAAATGAAGTCAGCATCAGCTAATGGTCCAGCTAGGCCTTGGAACCAATGAGAGTTACGGTGTATCTTCTCTGTGTATCCCATAGGTGGGTTATCGATTGGCATGGGTCCCGGAAATCCTTGGAACTCTGGCGATGGAGCGGTCGGGTGGGATTCTACTCGTAAAACATTGAGGGGCACCGCAGCTACGCTGGGGCCTGCTTCCGATGGTCCTGCTTCGGTTTGCATGATGACTGATGAGCTAATGGAAAAAGGTCTGCTACAAAAGATTAACACATTAATTATGATCCCATTAAGGCGAGACCGCAATCCCTTTCCATAACCGATGTGTAACCCGTGTAGCCAAGTGTCGTGAAGTGATTAATGCAATGATTATTTGCAAAACTAATGCAGATCTCTAGACACCTACATGGTCAGATTATGCCTGCAATTCTTGATGAGCTTTTATTATGCATGATGTGGGGTTTGGGTGTATGAATTTATACAAGGTTTGGTTGAAGGTGAATTAGTACAAGGGTGGAGTTTAAACGGGGTGGGAGAATTGTTAGATAAGGGGGTGCAAGAAGACGTCTGGATACGTTTCGGTATCCATTTCCTAAGAGTCTTGGAGTGGGTGGTGTGTTTCTGCTGAGGGACAAAAAGCGGTATCGGGTTTGGTGGTATTGAGGGATGAAAAGATTTCTGAGGGGTATATATTACATGGCTTGAGGGTTGGGATATAATACATTGTTTGGGTACCCAAATCTGCATGGGTGTGGGTCGATTGATAAGATACTTCTTGGCGATCCAAATCTGTCGAGTATTTGTACTTGGGAAAGAAGATCGAGGGGGCTTTGGCTGTTGACTCTGCTTCTGTTGAAACTTTGTCCTGCTCTCGTTTGCAGTGTTGCCAATAGCCTGTGGTTGCTGTCCTTTTGGCACCCATATTTGTTTCATGCCACTTGTTCTGTGATGTTGATACTGCTGCTTTCTTTGCCTTGTCTGGTGATGTCGTCGGTCTGGGTTCCTCTGTTGTGGTTGACTCCTTCGTGGTTGGGTTTGAGAGGTCCATTGGACGCTCTGCTTTGGAAAAGAAGGGAGATCCAACACTTGTGTGACCTGCCCATTAGGAAGTGATTTGTTCTGTATCTTTAATCTAGGCCAGTCCGCAGCAAGTTTGGAAGGATGAGCACCGCAGGGTGTTGTGCTCATTTGGCCGCTGATGCAACCCACCTGACCGCTGATTGTGTTCATCTGCCCTAGCGGTTGGGTAGCTTCCCCTTCTAGTTTGCAGGAAGCCCCAGGGAAGATCTCCTGTCGTCCTTCTGATTGACAATTGTCCCTAGCCAAGCCCGAGTGGGTTGGAGTAGATGTAACGTGACTAGTCTGACCCAAGATCTTCCGGTCTTCCGTCGCATGCATTTCGTAGGATCTAGGGTTACAAACCTCAGTCGGAATGCCGTTAGGGAAGTCAAGCGATATCACTCGCTTCTGTTCTAAGGTTCCAATTTGTAGGGAGCCTTGTCTAAGATTTAGGTCCACTGAGTGATCGTATAGCCAATCTTGGCCAAGGATTAGGGGTTCTATCAGGTTGTCATCATGGCACACTAGTAGCTTCGCTGTCATGGTCACATCCTCAATGAGGATAGGAAGGTCCACCTCACCCATGCAAGGGGTTTCCATGCCTCCTAGGCCTATGAGGTATGCCTCAATTGGCCGCATTTCTATTCCTGAATCCTTATAGTGGGACCATCTAATCGCACTAGTCGCAGCACCTGAGTCAATTAAAGCCCTGAGCTCTTGGCAAGGGTTGCCGTGCTCTAGCCTAACTGTAATGAATGGTCTCCTGTCCACTATGCTAGGATGAGTGGTTGACTTTACTTGACACATGGCCATGGGGTATCTGGGTATAGTTTCCAGATGGTTATAATGTTCTCTCCCTAGTCCTTGTCTTCTTAACTTCATGCGTTTAATGCGTTCTATTGCTTCTGCCTGAGCTTCTGCTCGTATTCTATTTTCTTCCTCCTTGCGCTTCTTTGCCAACGTGAGTCGTCTAAGCATATCCTCAGTAAGAGGTTCCTGATATAGCTTGACTCTACAACCACTAATGTAATTAGGCATTATATCTCCTTCTAAAGTGGCTAATTGTACTGCTCCACTTGTTGAGAGTCTGTTAATGATCATAGGCCCATAACCTCGCTTTTCTAACTTACGTGCGTGTTGTTTCAACGTATAAATCTCCTTCTTTTAGGCCTTTATCTTTCACATGTGCATCAAAATATGCTTTCTGTCGCTTCTTCGCTGCATATATTCCTGCTGCCGCCTTTACCCTGGTTTCTCCTAATCGTTCCAAGTCCATTATTCTCACTGATAATTCGTGGCCGGTCCACTGATGTTCTTGTGCAACCTTAAGGGTCGGTATCAAGAAGTCCAAAGGAAGCACAGCATTCTGACCAAAAACCATCTGAAAGGGAGTTGCATTGAGTACGGTCTTGTAGGCCACTCGATATGCCCAAACAGCGTGGTGTAACTGTTTGTCCCAATCTGAACGTTTGTTGTTCATGAGTTTCGTCAGTACGTTACAAAGGATCTTATTAGTGCTTTCAGCCTGACCATTGGCCTGAGGATGATATGGTGCGGATTTCTTGTGAATCACCATAAAATCCTGTAACAAATATTCAATGACTTGGTTTAGAAAGTGAGTTCCGCGATCGCTCACTAACTCTATAGGCAGTCCATATCTTGTAAAGACATTCTCAAATAAGAATTTTGCAGTTGTGTGTGCATCATTCTTTTTCGTGGCTTTTGCCTCTACCCATTTCGTAAGATAATCTGTGGCAACAATAATGTATTCCGCATGTGTACCTTTTGCAGGGGGGGTTAATGGGTCCTACAAAGTCTACACCCCACTTAGAAAATGCACGTCCGCCCATCATGGGTTTCAATGGCATTTCATCTCTGCGAGTAGGAAACTGAGTTCTTTGGCACACATCACATCTCTTTACATAGGTATGAGCATCCATGTGAAGAGTGGGCCACCATAATCCTGCAAAGAGGATGGCTTTGATTATCCTATCGGGTCCAAAATGACCTCCTGCAACACCTTGGTGTGCAGTCTCTAGTATGCTCAGATAATCGCTCTCATGAACACATTGTCTTAAATATCCATCTCGTCCTCTTTTGTATAGGTTATCGCCAATAAGTGAAAAATCTTGAGCTTCCTGCTCTAGACTGCGTTGTCGTGCTAAGGTCATTCCTTGAGGGAATGTGTTCGTCCTCAAGTATGTCACTAATTGTTCACTCTAGTCTGGTGTGAGAGACACATGATACAATGTAGAATGCTCTACTGGTGGTCTTTCACAACAAACGTTGCATTCCTTACACAACTTGTAGACATCTGCTTCCATCGTAGGCCAATATACTCCTAATCTATGCAGAGTCTGTAATGTTCGATGTTTTGAATGATGTTGCTTTAATGCACCTATGTGTGCTAATTGCAACCAATTCGCATGTTCTGATTCATCTACACAACAAGCAAGAATCTTTTGATTATCCTGTTTATATATGCTTCCTGCCATTATTTGGTATCTTTGAGACTTGGTAATCTCTCCCTCTTTGATCTTTATCCTAGGATTCTTGGGTCCATATGTGAGAATAGGGACTATAGGTTTAGCCCATTCTGGTGCTATCTCAAGATTAAACAAGTATGCATCTGGTAGATCATCCGCTACTCCTTGAGGAGCTTCTCCTGAGGTTAATCTTGAAAGGTGGTCAGCTCTAAGATGTGTCTTTCCTTTCCTGACTACGACTTCAAAATCATACTCCATGAGTAATAGAAACCAACGTATCAGTCGTCCTGTGTTACATGGTTTGTTGACTAAATACAATAGGGCTTGATGATCTGTAAAGAACTTGAATTTGTTGGCCAACAAGTAGTGCCTAAACTTCTTTACTGCGTAGATCATCCCTAATCCTTCTCGTTCCATCGTGGTGTAATTTCTTTCTGCTGCGTTCAATTGTCTGCTCGTGTAAGCTATGGGGAGATCTATGTTACCTTCATTCGTGGGTTGTGCTAACACACATCCTATGGCGTAATTGGATGCATCCACATGTACATGGAATGGCTTACTCCAATCTCGGGTAGTCAATATAGGTGTTGAGCACAAACGTCGTTTAAGTTCATTGAATGAATTTTCACATTCGTCTGTCCATTCGAAGTTGGTTAAAAGAGAGTACAAAGGCTTGGCTATGATTGCATACATGTGTATGAATCTCCTATAATATCCGCAATGGCCCATAAATGCCTGTACCTCTTTCACATTAGTTGGTCTAGGTAAATCTGCAATTACCTTCACCTTTTCTTCATCCGTAGAGATTCCATTTTTTGACACAATGTGTCCTAGAATTTTGCCTTGTCTGACCATGAAAACGCATTTTTCTGGGTTCAAACAAACCTGATATTCTCGACATTTGTCAAATATTTGTCTTAACTCTGGAATATGTGTCTGTCTTACATTTGAATGAGCACATAAGTCATCGACATAAACTTCCAAACTCTTGCGTAAGAATTCCTTAAAAACATGACACATGAGTCGCTGGAAAGTGGCGGGTGCATTTGTTAAGCCAAATGGCATCACACGAAATGCAAATATGCCCCATTCAATGGCAAATGCCGTCTTGTGTTGATCTTCTGGAGCAATGGCTACTTGATTATAGCCTGAAAATCCATCAAGAAAGCTGTAAACTTCCTTGCCTGCGACTCTTTCCAATAGATGTTCCGTGATAGGAAGAGGATAACTATCTCTAATCGTGGCGGCATTAACTTTTTTAAGGTTAATACACACACGCAATTTTCCATTCTTCTTGGGTACAACCACAATGGGGGATACCCATTCGGTATGCTCAATTTCGTAAATGAATCCTGCTTCTATCAAGCGATCTATCTCCTCTTTAATCTTCGCAGCGTAGTTATCATTGTACGTGTAAGGTTTCTGTTTTGTTGGTTTTGCATCTGGAGTCATAGGGATCCTATGAGAACATATATCTGGATCTACTCCTTTCAAATCTTTGTAACTCCAAGCAAAAACATCTCTATATTCGCTCAATAGGGCAACTAGCTCTTCTTCTTCTTCCTTCATCAAATCATGCCCTATGTATGTACATTTTTCTTCTTCTCCTTCTATGGCTACGATTATTTTCTTGGTTTTCTCTCGGTTATCATATACTTGTCCGTCATTCGCCTTTCTATTAGGCATTCGTACCATGATTCTTCTATCTTTGATTTCATATTTCTTGAAATTCTCGGGTACTTCAAACAAAGACTCTTCTTTTTCTGACATGGTTTCTTTCTTCTTTCTTTTCTTACCTTCACTCTTAGTAGTCACTTGAGTGGCTAACCTCACCTCATTCGTAATTTCCTCGTGTCTCTGAGTGTGAGTTTCTACTTCGAAAAAATATTCTTCCTCTGATGCAAATGGAGAGTCCATGATAATCAATTCTAAATCAACATCACTTGCATCCTCAAATGCATCAGTGTTAGGTTCACACTCTTCTAAAATCGCATCGCACATGATTGGCTCTATCATGAAAACTAAAATGTCATAGCCATCCTCGTCACAGTGGGGTGTCCATTGTTCTTCATTGATGGCTACGTCCATGGTTGCTAGGATTTCTGCCCAACCATGGGGTTCAAACTCTTCGTCTGGAAATACTACAGGTGCGTAAGCTGGATCTTGAAGGGTTCTTGGATGTTGTTCTGCACCTAAGGTCCTTGCTTCTAATCTTTCTTCTTCTTGTTTGGCTACTTTACACATCCATAAATGAGTATCCTCATGCAACCAAGAAGGATCTGATTCTAATGAGTGCACGGATTCCGTCTCTTCTGGTGTCTTATGGATGGTATTCCATTGTATTGGGGGTACGTCTCTATGTGAATAGTCTTTAAGATTGACTTTGGTAGTCACTCCTAAATGTTGCAAGTACAAAGAATTAGTTCCCCAATCTTGTACAATTTGCAACTGACGCATGAATGGTCGTCCCAATATCATCTCATAAGCATGGTTTTTTGCAAAGTCACAAATGGCGAAAGTATGCTCAAATTCTACACCACAAGTGGTGAGAGATATGCCTTCTAGTAAGCCTAATGGTTTTTCTATGTGTCCATCAGCCATTTGTAGCTTCATCCTGGTGGGTCTCAATGCTGGCTTACCCCAACGTTTCCATAGAGCGGTGGTAGCGATGGCTACTCCGGCTCCTGAATCTAAGATGGCTTTCGTGGTGTAGCCCTGATGGGTTATCGGAAGATAAGTGTTACCTTCCTCTCCTTCGCTCACATCTCCAATCTTTTCTATGGGTATTTGTGGTACCTTGTTTTGTGATCCTATTTGTGAGGGAGTAGTAGCAAGCTCGGGGAATTGATTTGCTACATGCTTCCACAGTTCTGGTTTTATCTTCAGCAGCTCCTCTAGAGTGAGATTACATTGTACTTTGGTATCCTTGATCACTTCCGTGTTTCTAGGGATCACTGATTCTTCATTCCTCACTATTATTGTGGGTGCTCTCATACTAATAGACTTTGCTTCCCAAGGTCCTGTGAACTGAGGTAATTCTTGTAAAGAATTAGATTCAAATCTTGTGTGTTCACTCAGTTGTTCTTCCTCTACATCATCGTAAATAGAGGGAATGTCTTGGGGAAATTGTTCCTGCAAGTCATCTATTTCTTGAATAGGAGGATGGGTTCCTTGTTCCTTTCTCCATTTCTCTTCTTGGATCTCTCTCAAAAATTCATGTGAGTACTTATGTATGGAAGACAGGTTGTCTTGACTTTCTGAGTTGGGTACTGGAGACAGGGATGGCGCATTCCTTTCCTGTGTCTCTGGGACAATAGGGTTCCTAGGCTGATCCTTTTTCTCTTTGCTCTCTATCAAGTATTCTAGCCTCTCCATTAGTCCTTGAAAGTGTAATTCCGGTTTTGCCATGTTATTCCAATTAAGATATCTAGAGGCTTCGAACAAAGCTTGTGCTAGTTCTACCATTTTCATGCAACATTTAGTTCTCTCAATTTCTAGATCAGCTCGAGGGTAGTTTTTGCTCATTTCAGCTACCTGGGGTCCCTCTTTTAATCTAGCCTGATATGCACGAAACATCATGTCTAGATTTTCTGGTATGGGTTCCGCTAAAACTGATCCTGATTTCTGAGCTGGAATCTCTTGATTCAATTCCTGTGAAGTCAATTCTTGGATTTTGGCTCTAGATTCCTTCAAACTTCCTTCCAACTCGCTTATCTTTTTACTCCATTTTCTCTTTATCCTTTCTCTAGAATCTTTCCAAGATTTTGTCTTTTTACTGCTAGATTCTGCAACTTCACTGGTTCCGGCTACTTTCTCTTGATTAAGTTGTTGGTTCTGTAAGAGCGCCTGGGCTCTTGTTATAGCTTGGATAGGCACGTATGTAGGGTTGGATCCATCTGCGTTATTTACAATACCTATCACGTTGATTGGTGTCACATTCGAAGCGTTAACTGGATTTTTTGGACAATCTTTGATTATGTGCTCTTTGCCACAATCGGCACAAAAGCCTTGGATGTTATAGTACTGTGATTGTCCTGCTATCGGGGGATGTGGACAATCCTTTATGAAATGATCTCCTTGGCACCTAAAGCATGGTCCTCTAGGGCCCTGTGGTCTTTGTTGTCTCAATTGGGCCCGTGGATTTGGGTTTGTGTACATCACATTAGCATAGTCGGGCTCCCAACTAGGTTCCACTGGTGGACTATCATAATGATATGTCTCCACATGTTCTGGTGACTCTGTGTAATATGCGGGTGGACTATCTACATGCGTAGAGTCAAAACTGTTTGAGTGTGGATCACTCTCCGTTATCAAAGGTGAAGAAGGCACTAAAGCCCTACTTAGGTTCTCTTCTGCAGCAGCGTATTTGACTGAGATGACATTCACTGGTGGGGGTGGCTGCTGAGCTAAGACAGGTTGAGGTCTCTGTTGAGCCTGGTATGGGTAGTTCTGAGGAGGCCTATAGTAATAGGGCTGAGCATTGTATTGGCCTTGATACCTACCTGGCTGTGCGTATGCTTGCGGGTAGTTCTGTCTCACGGTTTGTTTGTTGTATGGGCAGTCCTGAGCCGTATGATTCGTGTATCTTCTCTCAATTGTACAGTATTGGCCACTAGCGTTGGCTTGAGGTTGTGGTGCATTGGGACACACATTTGCCATATGGTCACCACCACAGGTGTAACAACGCTTGTTTGTTAGCACCCTAGGTTTACTTGAAACTCCTAGTTTCTGGGCCACTTTTTTTGCAAGGTCTTCTATTGAGCTAGACAATTTTGTGGATGCTAGAGATGAACATTCTGAGTCCTTATAGACCTTGGAGAGTTCCAACTCGTCTCCTAAGTTGTCCTCAATGTCTATACAAATTCTTACACATTGTTCTAGCGTTCTGGGTTCTTTTAGGTACACATAGGAGCGTAGTTTAGAGCTCAACAAGCCATCTAGAAACAATGACACTTGCTTAGCTTGTGAGGGTTGCTCTTGCATTGGACATCGTTCAACATATTGTCTAAACCTACGTCCTGCCAGTCTTACGGTTTCCTGAGGGGTCTGTTTAAAGCTATGAATCAACGAAGACGTGTCATGTCTAATCCCACTTTTAGAGAATTCGGTGATGAATGACTCTAAAAAGTGATGGATGTCTCTAAATTGCCTTTGTTGCAGAGGTTGGAACCAAGTTAAAGCGGTATTCTTTAACGTTAGTCCAAATGCGTTGTATTGCGTGAACATGTCTTCGACTTGTTCGGCTCTTAGTACTTGCTTGAATTCTGCAACGTGGTCATAGGGATCTCCTGTCCCATCAAAATAATTCTTCATTGATTTTACTAACTGTGTGGGTCTCAATGTTCTTGCGTGTTCGTGTGGCCTAGGTAGAGGAAAATCATCTCTACCACCTAGTACTCCATGATCTCTTTGTCTATCCTGTCTATTAGTGTCTGTGGTTGTTCTATCTCTCCCTATGGGGTGATTAAAGCTTGTTGGAAGTGATGGTTGGATGCACTCAGAAGATTGAGTTGGTACTGCTAATCCTGCTTTGTACCAGCCCTCTTGATCTTTTCCTTTGTTTCTACTCCTTGATGATGCGATGAGGATTGAGCCTTGCGGAAAAAATATAAGACAGTGCTCTAACTTTTCTAAAAATTCACCGAAATTTCACTGGACCGAAATTTCACCAGACTGCCACTGGACTGTTACCGTAATTGTACTGGAATTGTACCGGAATGAACTATAATTTTGTTTGTAATTACTTCAAGTGAACATACATGAAGTAAGTAAGTGACACATGAACTTTCTTAACTAACAGAACTTTTTCTGAAGTTTAAGAAAAAATTCCTCTAGTTCAGACAGTCTCTTTTCGGTCAGACTTTGTGCAGTGTATAGATATCTTTTCCACCGGAAAGATGGATCAGCTAAAAGTAGAGATGTCTAGCTATAGAGTGAGCTATCTCTCATACAAAGCTTCACATTACTCTGAAAGATCTACTTCGTTCTTCTACCGGAAAATCACTCGTTTACCGTAAGAACTGCAACTGTGAGCACTTTGACTGTAATTTCTTGATTTCTTGAAATTGACTGAATCAAGTTGCTTCAACCTTTGTATATTTGCGGTATGCTTTGAGCTGAATCTATCAAGCTTTGAATCACTTGATTTGGTTCAGTAGATTCTAAGATATACTTCTTCGGAGTTGACAGACTTGAAGATGATGACTCAGAGAATCACAGAGTAAATGAATATAAGTATTTGTATTAGATCATGTAAATGTACATTCCCACTGGCATGATAAACATAGCTCAATGGTACTCGGAGGTGTAGGCTATCAAGTAGACCTCGCAACCTCAGTGATTGATACAGTGATGCTTCGGAGTTATGGGAGCGCCTCAGGGATGATTGAAGAACACGCAGCGACATTTTTTCTTGTAGCTTTTATAGGAATTGAGTGATGACTTGAATTAGAATTCAAATCAATCTCCTAAAATCTTTCACCTAAAAAAAAATGATTGAGATATTCTCTCGATCTATCAACCGCCTTTTCACGACTTCCAATTAATTCGGCGTGATTTCATAATGATGCGCCAAGTCATTTATATTTTTACAAGAGGTAAACTGGTAAGAACTCATAGGCATAAGTTCCTATGGTCTTCGCGTCATGTATAGTCTTCAACGTAGATATCCAGCCCAAATGTGAAGGCTTGTGTTGCACCAACAGCTCCCCCTCAAGCCAAACATTTTGGCTCAAGTCCTTAACTTTAGTCTTCAATTATTTCCTGCAATCCAATCATGGACTTAAACCTGAATAGCTTGTTTCCATCCAATGCTTTAGTAAGCAAATCTGCACATTGTATATTAGTAGACACATATGATAATTGAATTTCTTTGCTCAGTAACTTCTCTCTGACATAGTGGTAATGAACCTCTATGTGTTTAGTTCTAGCATGATATATTGGATTAGCTGCAAGGTGAAGAGAACTTGTATTATCTCCAAAGATAACTGGAGGCCTTGTGTATAAGCCTAGCTCTGTATACAAAAGCTTCAACCAGATAGCTTCTTGAGTGGCATTTGCTAGCCCTCTATACTCTGCTTCAGTAGATGACAAAGCTACTGTGGGTTGTTTCTTGGCTGACCAAGAAATTGGTTTATCACCTGCAAAACATATTTAACCAGATGTACTCCTCCTGTCATCCTTGCAACCTGCCCAATCTGCATCTGAATACACTTTAATATCAATGTCTGATGTATAAGGAAAGTACAAACCATGATTTTGTGTTCCCTTTAGGTACTTTACTATCTTCTTTGCTGCCTCCAAATGTGGTATTCTTGGTTTATGCATAAATTGGCTAAGTACACTAACACCATATGATATATCAATCCTGGTTAAGGTAGCATAATTTAAACTACCTACCAAACTTTGGTAACCTGTAATATCTTTGAGTTCTTCTCCTTCATGTGCACTGAGTTTGTGGTTGACCTCCATAGGAATGTTTGAGACTTTAGCTTCCTGCAAGCCAAACTTCTTGACCATATCCTGTACATACTTCTTTTGAGTGATATATATACCTGAGTTGGTGTAGACTAACTCAAGACCTAAGAAATACTTTAATAATCCAAGATCATTGATCTTGAATTCCTTCATCATCTGTCCTTTGATATGTCTAATTCCCTGAACATCATTGCCTGTAATAATGATGTCATCAACATAGACACATAAATATATTACTTCTGTACTACTCCTCTTTATGAACAGAGAAGTGTCAGCTTTACTCATCACAAATCCTTGATCTTGGAGATATGTTGTCAACCTGTAATTCCATGCTCTAGGTGCCTGCTTTAAACCATACAGAGCCTTCTTCAATTTACAAACATGATTTACCTTATTGGGTTCTTCATAGCCAGGTGGTTGTGCCATGTAGACTTCTTCAGATATCCATCCATTCAAGAATGCATTCTTTACATCCAATTGGTACATATTCCAGTTCTTGGATGCAGCTACACTCACCATAACTCTGATAGTTGGCATCTTAGCCACCGGAGAAAATGTTTCCTCATAATCAATGCCTTGGGTTTGTGCAAAACCCTTGGCTACCAACCTAGCTTTATACCTGTTTATTGTACCATCTGAATTCCTTTTGAGTTTGTAGATCCATCTGGATTCTATCACCTTCATAGAATCCTTCTTGGGTACCAAGTCCCAAGTATCACTCTCTTTGAGAGCCTGCATTTCTTCATCCATTGCTTCCTTCCATTCTGGTTTAGTGATTGCTTCTTCAAATGTACCTGGTTCTTCATTCAAGAGATCCTTTGCAAGATATACAGAATGCTTAGTTATCAGTGAAGTATCATACCCATACCTAATAGGTTTTTTCTTTTCTCTCTGAGATCTCCTCATAGCTTGAGTTGAGGACTCTGGATTGTCTTCTAGTTGCTTCATCTTCATCTTCCCTTTGGATTTCCAGGCCTTGAACTCTTCAATATTGATGGTGTCTTCATCATCTGAGCTTGTGTCCTCTTTCTGAATTGGTTCTTGTCTGATAAGCTTGGGAAAGTCTTCTTCCATATCATAAGGTAGGCTAACTTTCCTGTACTCATTTTCATACCATGAATCATTTTCATCAAAGATGACATCTCTGCTTACCTTGAAGCCTTTGTTTGAGGGGTTGTAGAATCTGTATCCTTTCTGATTCAAATCATAACCAATGAAAATACACTTTTCAGCTTTAGGGTCTAGCTTTCCCCTTACCTGTGAGGGAATATGCACATATGCAACACACCCAAAGATTTTACAATGATCCAGAGATGGTCTCTTACCATGCCAAGCCTCATAAGGTGTCATCCCATCAAGTGTCTTTGATGGCAACCTGTTAATTAAATACGTGGCAGTAGATACACTCTCTGCCCAAAGATAATTTGGCAACTTCTTTTCATTAAGCATAGACCTCGCTGTTTCTACAATGAGTCTATTCCTTCTTTCAGCTACCCCATTTTGTTCAGGTGAGTACCTTGTAGTAATCTCCCTCTTGATGCCTCTTTCCTGCAAGAAGTCTTCAAACTCATTTGAGAAGTATTCTCCTCCTCCATCTGACCTTAGCTTCTTCAAGTTTCTTCCTGTTTGATTTTCAACCAGTGCAAGATACTTTTTGAAACAATTAAATACTTCATCTTTATGTTTCATGAAGTATAAGACTGTCCACCTGCTATAGTCATCAATAAAAGATACATAGTACCTTGATCCAGATAAGGATGGCTCCTTGCTAGGTCCCCAAACATCTGTATGCACTAGTTCTAGATAATCTCTATGCATGAAACCTTTCTTGGTATAAGGCAACCTGTGTGACTTACCGAATTGACAAGCCTCACACTTGTATATCATGTGTTGCTTGGATATATTAGGTATCCCAAGCACACATTGATCCCTGCATATTTGCTTTAAGGTTCTTTCACCAATGTGACCTAACCTCTTGTGCCAAATCTCCAATTCCGATAGCGTTTGATCCTTGTAATTGTACAGAGCAATGTTTTTGGTGTCTTCAAGCTCAAAAGTAAATAATCTACCTGATTTTTCTCCCTTGGCTATTCTTCTGAATCCATGTCTTGGATCCTCCACATATGCTCCATGTTGTGTGAACCTGACCTGTAGACCTTTTTCCACAATCTGACCTACACTCATCAGATTCTTGGTGATTGTTGGAACATACAACACTCTGCTTAATAAATTCTGATTACCATCACTTGTTTTGACATTGCCTACTTTAATAACTGAATGTTTAGTGTCATCACCTGTCTGCACTTGATGTTTGCCCGTGGGTTCTTCCAAATCAGAAAGTAGGGCAACATTTCCAGCTACATGGTTAGAGCAACCTGAATCAATATAGAATAAGTGATCATCATTGATACCTGACTTAGATGTCATGTTCATGATCAACAGGGAATCATCTTGCTCTTCTGCATAATTGTTGTAGTCTTTCCTATTTCTGTATCCACCTTGATAGTTGCTATTGTGATTGTAGCTATTGTTGTAGTTATTGTTGTAGCCATGATAACCTTGAGATTGGTTGAATCTGCCTCTGCCTTGAGAGTAACCTCCTCTTTGGTGACCTCTTCCTCTTTGATTCTTGTAGTTTTTGTAGCATTCATCTGTGGTATGGTTAGACAGGCCACAGATATTGCATGGAGATTGATTGTAGGGTCTCCCCCTACCTGACTTACTTCCTCTGCCTCTACCTCTTGAAAATCTACCTTTCCCTGCATAGTTTGCTTGGGAGGTAGAGCCTTCTTCATCAACCTTCTTGTTTTTACCTTTATCTTTAACCCTTTTATCAGTGTATAAGGCAGAGGAGTTGTTACCTTTTGATTGTTCTCCATTCTTTGTAAGCTTTGCTTCATGTGTGAAGAGTTGACCAATCAGGGTTGTTAGATCAGGTGCTTGGATGTCCATGTACAAGTCCATTGCTGTGGTAAAGCTCTCCCACTTGTCATCAGCCTTTAGTCCATTGATTACCTGTCTGACTATTTGTTCCTCTTCAATCTCTTCTCCAATACTTGCCAGTTGGTCTGCAATATCTTTGACCCTAGTAACAAAATCTGAAACTGATTGTTTTGACTGCTTCCTAAGAGTGGTGAATTCAATCCATAGTTGATTCTTCCTTGCTCTTGTGTTGGAAGAAAAATAATTTGACAAGATTTCCCAAGTCTCTTGGGAAGTTTTACAATTCCTTACATGCGGTAAAAGAAAGTCAGATATAGAGTTAAGAAGGTAAGACCTTGCCAAAGCATCTTTTGCACACCATTGGTTGAGTCTCTCATGTTCATCCTTTGTGGGTAGTCCTCTAGTCTTGAATGAGGGCAATTCCTCATCTCCTGATATGTATCCAAATAAGCTTCTCCCTTGTAAATAGGTCTTCATCCTTAGAGACCAAGCTTGATAATTGTTTCTGTCCAATTTGTCAATGAATGAAGGAAAACCATCACCCATGATTACCTTATTTGCTCTGATACCACTGTTGGAAGTGATGGTTGGATGCACTCAGAAGATTGAGTTGGTACTGCTAATCCTGCTTTGTACCAGCCCTCTTGATCTTTTCCTTTGTTTCTACTCCTTGATGATGCGATGAGGATTGAGCCTTGCGGAAAAAATATAAGACAGTGCTCTAACTTTTCTAAAAATTCACCGAAATTTCACTGGACCGAAATTTCACCAGACTGCCACTGGACTGTTACCGTAATTGTACTGGAATTGTACCGGAATGAACTATAATTTTGTTTGTAATTACTTCAAGTGAACATACATGAAGTAAGTAAGTGACACATGAACTTTCTTAACTAACAGAACTTTTTCTGAAGTTTAAGAAAAAATTCCTCTAGTTCAGACAGTCTCTTTTCGGTCAGACTTTGTGCAGTGTATAGATATCTTTTCCACCGGAAAGATGGATCAGCTAAAAGTAGAGATGTCTAGCTATAGAGTGAGCTATCTCTCATACAAAGCTTCACATTACTCTGAAAGATCTACTTCGTTCTTCTACCGGAAAATCACTCGTTTACCGTAAGAACTGCAACTGTGAGCACTTTGACTGTAATTTCTTGATTTCTTGAAATTGACTGAATCAAGTTGCTTCAACCTTTGTATATTTGCGGTATGCTTTGAGCTGAATCTATCAAGCTTTGAATCACTTGATTTGGTTCAGTAGATTCTAAGATATACTTCTTCGGAGTTGACAGACTTGAAGATGATGACTCAGAGAATCACAGAGTAAATGAATATAAGTATTTGTATTAGATCATGTAAATGTACATTCCCACTGGCATGATAAACATAGCTCAATGGTACTCGGAGGTGTAGGCTATCAAGTAGACCTCGCAACCTCAGTGATTGATACAGTGATGCTTCGGAGTTATGGGAGCGCCTCAGGGATGATTGAAGAACACGCAGCGACATTTTTTCTTGTAGCTTTTATAGGAATTGAGTGATGACTTGAATTAGAATTCAAATCAATCTCCTAAAATCTTTCACCTAAAAAAAAATGATTGAGATATTCTCTCGATCTATCAACCGCCTTTTCACGACTTCCAATTAATTCGGCGTGATTTCATAATGATGCGCCAAGTCATTTATATTTTTACAAGAGGTAAACTGGTAAGAACTCATAGGCATAAGTTCCTATGGTCTTCGCGTCATGTATAGTCTTCAACGTAGATATCCAGCCCAAATGTGAAGGCTTGTGTTGCACCAACAAAGCTTACTTCCGGTCTCTCTTTATTTCCCTCTCTTTGATTTCCATGGGTTGAGGATGTTCCTGCCCCTTGTTGACTTGTATTCATGTTTGTTCTAGATGGAGGGAATACCAATTCACCTCTCCATGTGTATGTGTTTTTAGCGCGGTCGGGTACCACGAAGACTCTTTCTGAAGTCTCATCCAGGTATACAACCTTTCCAGGTGTATCCGGGTCCTTGAACTCGTATATAGTGATGATACCTACCTCACTAAGTATTTCGGTCTTGTATCTCCAAAAGGCTTCATCAGTTTCTTTATTTACAAACAACTCTATGCTTCTGTTGTCCTGAGGGATCCAATCCGGGATTAGTACTCGTGTCAGTCCAGATTTCCCTCTAGGTGTTCTAGGCTCTTCTAATGGTTCTTTTCCTTGAGATTTTGCTTCCGTCTCGGGTTGAATCACGCCAAACTCATTGGTATTGTTTGGCTGTGTACTTAAGATGTACATCGTTCCTTCTTTGTCTATGTACGCGTCTCTCGAATTTCACCACTGGACGTTCCAATCCAATGGGTTGATCGGGGTTGTGCATTTGCACCACTTGCCTTCGCAAACCATCCTCATAGATGCGAGCACCTAATCGGTTGGTTCGGAGAAACTCTAGTTGAGTTCTATAGGGTCCTTCTGGTTTTTCTAAGTAGGCTACATTCGACCCTCCTTCTGGTCTATCTGTGCTAAATGCCATTTCTGATTCACTAGTGTCTGAGCTCTCGTAGGGATAATTACTATTCAATTGCTGAGCCCACGATCGTGCAGTAGTTCTTACACTTGCCTCTGATGATCTAAGGCTTCTCCGGTCTGACTTGCCTATATGTTTGCCCGATCTAAGGTTCATTAATTTTCTTCCTTGCACACTCAGTACACGCTCAGATCGTCAATGATTCTTTGTTATTACTTTCTTGATTCTTTTTAAATTTCTTTAGATTCTTGTCTTAATGTATGCGTCAGGAATTCGACTTTCCGTTATAATTTTGAGTTCTCGTTCCGTCAGACTTAGGTTCTTTCTTTTAGGTTTTCGTGTCACACACCTTTACTTTAGTCTTAGACTTGAAAGAATTAAATATCTTGAACTTGAGGCGTTCCTATCGTCTTAATCCACAATGCTACCGTTTAGCCTAAGCTAAGAATTGACTGAGGGGGTTGAGTAATCTTCCAACCTCGAGTCAGCTTTTCTGGTTGCTCTGATGCCCAAGAAGCCGCGCTTCCCAAGCTTTATGCCCTTCACTGCCTTGCCTTGGTTGCCTTCGATTGCCCTTGCTAGACCTGGAAAAATCCAATATTAGACCAATTCACAGTTGGATGATCAAGCACTTGAGTATATACACCTTTTAAGTCCCTTCCCTTTTGCCCAACTTTTTAATGCTTGCCCCCTGGCTTTCTAGTCCCAAACGAGGTCAACCTCAAAATAGCTTGTCAAAAAATAGACGTATCCTTTAAGAAAAAAAATAGTTGAGGTCGCGTAGTACTCGTCACGAGCTTTCTAATGAGCTATTAAGCTCAAAAAACGGACTTCGGATGAAAAAGTTATGACCGTTCAGGCCCTGGGGGGTAAAAACTGACAAACAGGTTTTTCTCCAAATATGAGCTAGGGGGTCTCCTATGAGTCTAATCACCCAAAAATTTCCCAAAAATAGCCCCAAAATTGGCCAAAAAATGAAACCCTAAAATTTGCGATGGGGGTGCACAATCGCGATGGTCTGAGATGATCGCGATGGTCTGGGACCGTCGCGATGGCGTGAGAGTGCACCGTCGCGATGGCGTGAAATTGGACAATCGCGATGGCGTGAAAGTGCACCGTCGCGATGGCGTGAAAGTGCACCGTCGCGATGGCGTGAATCAACGGTCAACGTGCACAATCGCGATGGTCTGAAATGCACCGTCGCGATGGCCTGAGCGCGATGGCGTGAGCCAACCGCGATGGTCTGGGCGCGATGGCGTGAGCCAATCGCGATGGTCTGAATTTTTGAAGTGTCGCCATGGTGTGAGGGTGTCGTCGCGATGGTCTGAAGTGCACTGTCGCGATGGTCTAGATTGCCACGTGGCACCGTCGGCGCAATGGCGTGAGCCAATCGTGATGGCGTGACACAATCGCGATGGTCAGAGACCGTCGCGATGGTCCGGCCAAGCCGTCGCGATGGCGTGAGCCTATCGCGATGGTGTGACACAATCGCGATGGTCAGAGACCGTCGCGATGGTCCACCAAACAGTGATTTTTTGAAATGCAAGTGTGGATTCCTAGAGGCACTGGTGTCGCCTACACGCTGGTGTGGTCGCCTTCTCCAAATTCCGAACTTCGCAGACCATCGCGATGGTCTGACACAGACGGAAATTTCTGACAGAAACTGAAAATTTTACCTTTTCCAAGCTTTCCTGATGCTCTGGAGCTCTGTACCTGCAAGAAAACTCAAGAAAACAAAAGCACACACAAGCACAAAAGTTCTCTCTCACTCTCTCGCATGCACAAATGAGGGGAAATGAGGAGAATGGGTGGATATGGTGAATTTTCTGATTTTTTTGGAGATGAAGATGATGATGCGGTGATGAAGATGGAGTGTGGGGGAGGTGAAAAACACTAGAAGCTAAGTAAAAACAACAACAAAAACTGAAATTTTTACCTTCCAACGCCACTTCTTGCTATACTCTTACCATCACACATTCGTCCTAGACTCGATCCCCGGCAACGGCGCCAAATTTGGTGTTGCTCTAGCACAATGGTAAGTACCACGTTAAGAAGCTCCACCTCCTTAATGTCAATCCGCGGAAGAGATAGGAGTGATATGAAGATCGTGAATGTGAGATGAAGTGAGAGTGGAGGTGAGAAGCATAGAAATGCACACACACATGCACACACACTACGAAGAGACAAGCAAGACACAATGGAAGGTGGGAAATTAGCTCTATTACTCAAGAACACTATTACAAGCTCAAAATAGCTCTAAGCTCACACCAGCTAACACTAACCAACCTCAAAAATGAGCTCTCTAGCTCTTTTTATAGTTTTTAGACTAGTTTTGACCGGTTTCACATCTAGTGACCGGCCTAGTTAAAAAATAGGTCCTAGATGCTATTTGGAAGGGTAAACGGTATCTAAAAATAACAAAAATTGGTACGCGCCTTCTACCTAAGCTCCTCAAGCTCGAGGACTCCTCGGCTTGCACAAAATGGAGCTATGGATTACAAAATGGGGTTTTCTATGTTACATATGTTACAATTAGTGATGAAAATCACTGTTGAATGTTTTGAAAAGTGATAAAAAACATATTTGTTTGAGAAATTGATCCGACTGGCTCCCTGCTCCATCGTTACATGCTTCCATGTCGTCTGTGCCTCTGGCTGCTTCCAACAGATGCCGACCCAAGCTCGAGATCCTCCACGAAGTCCACACTTTGTATCAAGGACATAGAAGCATGGTAGCGAAAACACCCAGAAGGTAGAGCTCAACCCCATGAAAATTATGCAAGAAGGGGGAGCCCAGGATGCTCAACCCCGAAAATTAGCGAAGAGAGAGAGAACAGGACGGTGTGTCTGCTTCACAATCAAGGGAGGAGAGAGAAAGGGCCAGTTAAGTCCCTCCCACGGAGTCCCACCTACCCTTCATATGTTGTCGACATCCTTATTCTCAAAAAGTGAGAGTCCAATGAATTGAGAATTTTGCAACTCATTCAACTAAGTGTCCTATTGGTATCCGTTGTAGATCATCAATCTCTTTTTGGTTTTTTTCAAAAATGAAGAGAGGGAGAGAGAAGAGAGGACAACTACCCATCCCTCTTTCCAAGGCATTCACTTGTGTCAGAGAGATGGCAATGGTGGAAAGTGATGGCCCAATGAATGTGTGGGAGTGTGTGTATATGTGAGAGGGAAACAGAGAGAAGGGGTTGGGGGGTGTTTTTGTGCATCAAACAAATAATAACTAAAACTATCCTACTAAAACAAGGAAATGGGGAGCAATTGGCCCAAAGGAAGGGTGAAAGTGCCATGCAAAAACTCAAATCCTACACAATTGAGCAAAAAAATTGCAACACAATATTTTACCACATGTTCTTGAGCTCTCCAAGTGATCAAAGGCCGACCATCCCCGGCAACGGCGCCAAAAAGTGTTGTTGAGAGCATAGGGGAGCAACCAACCCACATCACCTTGCATGGAAGCAAGGAGGAGGACCCAAGAAAGACTCTCCCTTCATCCACCCCATTCTCCAACATGTTCAAGCCATTGGCATGAGCCCCGGGCTATGCCACATGCTTGAAAATATGGAGCAATGGGAGTCAAGGATCATGGTCACACATGGAAAATACAAGTAATGCAACACACTACTCAAACACAAAGGAAGGTTCAGCACACACACACACCACACCCTCTCACACTCCAAGACTACACACATAAATGCACAACGCCTTAGAATAAAAAAGAGTTCTTCCAATCATGAAGATATTACATGAGCACGTCGAATCAAGAGCCCCCCCTTTCTTTACAAAAATGAGCTCATATTTATAGCCTAAGCTCTATTCCCCATGTGCCTCTTTGAAAAGTCAAAAAGGTGATTCTCTCTCTAACTGCCAATCTTCTAGGATATTCTAAAGATCAAATTTGTAACAACCCAATCTCCAAGAAGGGCATGCGTGGATTTTCTACGTGGGGAATCTTTCTAGAAGGGTCATAAAGATGAGAGACACTATCCTATAGTATGAAGAAATATTAAAAAGTGCTTTAGGGGAGTGTTCATATGAGACACTTAAATATATACAAAAAGGATTATTCTCCTGGTCTAGGGAGGGTTCTCATGCACAAATGAAGATGTGTGCATACCCTACCACCAAACAGTTACTTATCTTTGTACAATCTCTTGGTAATACATTCAGTATTGTGTTGTGCTCCAAGCTTTTTCTTCTTCCTTGTGTTGTTTGTGTGCTTTCGACAAACCTCAAGCTCTTGTCCGGAGATCAAATACAATTTGCAACTTTATAGAGAGAATTGCAAGATTACTAATTCATTTCTGAAGAAAAAGTAACAACTTTCTAAGTAGAATCAAGAAAGTATGCAAAAACATACAGGATCATATTGTCAAAGGAGCACTAGATTGTGCTCTTTAACTACAATAGACAAGATTTCGGAAATATACTTCTGATTACAAGAACACCCACATAGGGAAAATGATACAAGAATATGTGATTGATACAAGACATCCCATAACCCAAGGCTGATAGGTATGAATAACTCGACTAGAGATGATATACGAGATCCCATAACCCAAAATCGTAAGTATGAAACAAGATATCAATATTACAAGAATTCCCTTCAAGGAGATGAACTAGATACAAGAAATAACTCGAGAAGATCTCGTACTACAAGATTACAAGAGGACAAGCCAGGGTGTCCAAGAACTAGACTAGACAAGACTAGAACAAGGAACAAGATAAAAACTAGAACTGGAACTTGGAGAGTACTTATTTGGCGGTTATGACTCCTTGAGCTCCCAAAACTTGTATTGCCAAGACAAAGAATGAATGTGGCTATCAAAATTGATTTTATATGCAAGCTTATTGAATGAAAGCACGAGTTGATGACAATGGCTACTTTGAAGATAGATGAGATACCTCAAGATTATTAGATAGCAGCTTGCAAGGATCTTGTGAACTTGAGACGAATTTAGTTGATTTGGCATAACATGTTGACATTGAAATTGTCTATGGCAGACATTAACATCTTAAAATAGCAACTACAAGCAAAAATGGTTAGTCAATGGTCGAAGATCAAAAATCACATGAATGTACCTCTTTGTATGGAAAATGATTTTCTTTTAACAAAGTAAAAGGGAAATTTTCATTACTACAACAATAGTATGATCTTCTAAATGTACAATTGATTGCAGCTCAACATCATATTAGTGCACTTGAGAATTTGCGAGAAATGAAATCCAGGCAAGTTGAAGAAAGAGAGCATATCCAACTCTCTAATTGCACTCTATGTGGAGTTATTGGAAAATACCAAAGAAAAAGATAGCGTTTGTGTAGAATTGTTATAGTGGATTCGACTAAATTTGATTCTCAATTCACTGTTGATTGGAGTGAAGCCTTGGAATTAGTAGGTGGACCTAGTATGCCTAGAACGAGGTTGCGACTGTGGGCTCTTGGGCTTCAAAGCACCTATTGTTTTGTTGTTGTTGAAGCTCCACAAGCCTATGCCAAGTATAAAGGCTTTATATGTAGGAATAAAGGAAGATATTCTATTCCTAAAGCATAGCAAACCCTTAAGATGTACAAATCCTTACTTCATAAGGTTTGCATGCCAAACCCTTGTACTTGGAAATTGACTAAAAATTGAACTTTGGTGCATTTCTACTAGCTAGTTGCCACAATCATCGTATTTATATGCATCTTATCCATTATAAACTTGTTCCTCTTGATAGAACTTTTCTTTTAGAGTTCAATAAATTGAAAAAACATTTTTTTTTTTAATTTTCTGAGTCGGGGATGGGGGCCAAAGGAGGCTAACCTGCTCAGAAGGGCAGAATCTATCTGTCGCTTCATCTTCCGAAGAAGACTTATACGTGTCCTTGCAACCCAAAGATTGTGGTCAACTGACCCCAAGGAATCAGTGCGGTGAGATACCCAATGCCCTGGTCACGACACTGGAGTATGCGGACTTGGAACGAATTCCTCACCAAGCTAGACTGCCTACCCGACGTGTTCCCTGATGGAGAGTGTTAATCTCCAAAAGAACAAGCTATTCTTGGTATTAGACCACCTCTAGACCAAGAATAACTTTAGACTCCACAGGATTTTGGAAATCCACTATCACATTACCAAGAAATTGATTAACTGTGAAGAAATCATTTCTCTGAAAAGTCTGCTGCAGATTAATAACTCATTGACTAGTCATTTATGTAAAGTTTTTTATGAAACTTTGTAGGATGTATTGCATAGAGTTTACGCAACTCCTCCAACTTAAATTTCTCAAAATGATTGAGTATAATCTGAGAATTAACTCAAACAATTTACCTGTGTCTGAAACTGCCGGTCTATAATAGCGACTTTAACACCTGCAACTTCTTAGCAATGGTTCTCCCAAACTATAGCCCGTTTGGTGAAATGATTTTAGCCATAAATAGCTTATCTCTCAACTTAAATTTTAAGCTATTACTTGTGTAAAACTTTACACTATGTGCTGAGAACTGATTATTTCTTTAATCACGGAATCTGCGCCTGTTTCAGAAGACACTTAGAACATTTCACATATGAATGTTCCTATGCAAAATTCTCTTAGCCTGACTACAATTGGACTCTCAAATTCTAGCCATAGATTGATTAGCTATGGACTTAGGTATGTTCAGAAGGATTTCTCAAAAGATTAACTACAGAAGTAGAAGACATCGAAACATCGGGTCCAAGATTTTCTTCGATTACTCAGAAAAGTTACAACTGTTTGAAGAAGTAACTCAACTAACTTTTCATGTGTCCAATGACACTTTCTACATCTGATTTCTCTCTTCCTATTCTCAATTCTACTTGCCCCGACTTTTTCAAAAACATTTATATGCAAACATGTATAAACTTATGACTAATCAAAAGTATAAGTAACCTATATCTGAACTAATGTACATATGTATACATAGCTTTGAATTTCTGAGTATGTCCTTCCTTCAAACTTCTGAATTTGTTCTCTTCTTAATTTCTTGACCTCATTTCTTCATTAAACCTTCAATTGATGATTGACATGCACCAACAGCTCCCCCTCAATCATTAATTGAGGTTTTTTTTTCTATATCTTCTTAATACCTGCCATATCCTTGAATCTCTGTAACTTTGGTCCATCTAGACTTTTTGTCATGATGTCTGCAAGTTGATCTTTTGTAGGAGTATGCATAACTTCAATTTCCTTATCAATGACCTTCTCTCTCAGAAAATGATATTGTATTTCAATATGCTTAGTTCTAGCATGAAACACAGGATTTGCTGCCAAGTATAGAGAACTCATATTGTCTCCAGAAATAATAGGAGTACTTTGAATCACATCAAAAACCTTCATAAGTGTCTTTAGCCATATTACCTCTTTTGCAGCTTCCACCATACCTTTATATTCTGCTTCTGTAGATGGCAAAGCAACTGTATGTTGCTTCTTAGAACACCATGAAATTAATTTGTCTCCTACATAGCACAAATATCCATGTGTTGATCTTCTATCATCCACATTACCTGCCCAATCTGCATCACTATATATCTTCACTCTTGTATCAGAAGTAAATCCATAGTACAGTCCTTCTCTGAGTGTACCCTTGATGTACCTAAGTACTCTTTGTCCAAACTTTGATAGAGCTTCATGTCTCTGAATTCTTCTCCTCCAAATCTAGACAATTTATGGTTCACTTCCAATGGTGTAGGTGCAACCCTGCAATCTTCCATTTTAAATTTGGTTAGCAAATTTTTAAGATACCTTTCTTGGGTCACATATACTCCATGTTGAGTATATAAAATCTCCATTCCCAAGAAGAATGACAAGTTCCCCAAATCACTGATTTTGAACTCTTTCTCCATCTGCTTCTTGATCATTCGTATTCCTTTATCATATGTTCCTATAAGTATTATGTCATCAACATAAATACAAACATAAATGAATCCATCTTCACTTGCTTTGACTAGCAAGCTACTATCTGCCTTTGATGCTTGAAATCCAAGTCCCTTCAAGAACTTTACAAGCCTATAATTCCATGCCCTTGGGGCCTGCTTTAATCCATACAAAGCTCTCTTGAGCTTACACACATAATTTGGACTCACTTGATCTTTGAACCCATCTGGTTGCTCCATGTACACTTCATCTGAAATGTAACCATTCAAAAAAGCATTTTTAACATCTAATCGAGACAACTTCCAACCTTTGCAAGCAGCAATTGCTATGAGAGTTCTGATAGTTGTCATTTTTGCTACAGGACTATAAGTCTCATCATAGTCCACTCCATATGTCTGTGCATACCCTTTCACAACAAGTCTGGCTTTGTACCTAGACACACTTCCATCTGCAAATCTTTTTGTTTTGTAAACCCACTTACATCCAATAATTTTCTGGCTATTAGGTTTAGGAACCAGATCCCAAGTCTGATTCTCTATCAATGCATCATACTCCTCTTGCATGGCTTCTTCCCAATTTCTCTTGCCTTTGGCTTCATCATATGTAGATGGATCTTCATCTGCTTTTACCAAATAAGCATAATCTTTAGTAGTCAAGAATGAGGTGTCATAGCTATACCTTGTGGGTTGCCATTTGTGCCTAGATGACCTCCTAACTTCTGCACTTTTTGAAGTCTCTGGTTCATCACATTCTGGATCAAACCTTGGTCTCTCTTCAACTTCAACCTGTACTTCATTATTCTCATTTTCATCAAGTAATTGAATCTTTGCTTTACCTTTCCTTTGATCCACTACTTCTTCAACATCTGCATGTATATTATATTTACCTGCATACCAAGTACCTTGCTCATCAAATGTAACATCCTTGGATACAAGGAATTGCTTTGTGGATGGACTCCACAACCTGTATCCCATTTGCTTATCATCATAACCAATGAATACATACTTTTCTGCCTTAGGCTCCAACTTATGCCTCAATTGAGATGGCACATATGCATATGCCAAGCATCCAAATATTCTGCAATGATCCAAGGTAGGTCTCTTAGCCCACCAAGCTTCATATGGTGTCATACCTTGCAAAGCTTTACAAGGCAATCTATTAACCAAATATGTAGCTGTATTTACAGCCTCAGCCCACAAATAATTTGGGCAATTCTTCTCTTTCATCATGGACGTTGCAAATTCAACAAGTGTCCTGTTTCTTGTTTCTGCTACCCCATTTTGTTGAGGAGAGTACCTGCAAGTAACTTCTCTTTTTATACCTGCATTCCACAAGTAATCATTGAACTCATTTGAAAAATACTCTCCCCATCCATCTGACCTTAGTCTCTTCAACTTTTGACCTGTAATCCTTTCTGCATATGCATGATAGTGTTTAAATGTATTAAACACTTCTGACTTTTCTTTAATCACATAAATTGTGATCCATCTGGTAGCATCATCAACATATATGACATAATATCTTGAACCATTTATACTAAAGTCCTTTGAAGGACCCCACAAATCTGTATGCACCAACTCAAGTCTTTCTGAATACATAAACCCATGCTTGGAATAAGATTGCTTATGGGCCTTACCTAATTGACATGCCTCACATTTGTATGTCATATGTTGACCTGCAACATTAGGCAATCCAAGCACTGAACCATTATTAATCATGTCTTTGATACCTCTTTCATTGAAATGTCCAAGTCTTTTGTGCCAAAGATCCAATTCTGACACCTTTTGCTCTCCATATGTGAACATAGCATGTCCAACATTTCCTTGTACCTTCAATGTGAAAAGCCTCCCTTCCTTCTTTCCTGTAACAACCTGTTTATACCCTTGACTAGGGTCTTCAACATAGACTCCATCATTGGTAAACCTTACCTCATATCCTTTTTCCACAATTTGACCTACACTGATCAAATTCTTTGGAATTGTGGGAACATAAAGAACCTTACTCAGAAGAGTGCTCCCATCTTTAGCTTTGATTGAACCAATTGACTTTACCTTATGCTTTGCATTATCACCTATCTGAACTGTATGGTTAATTGCATTATGATCTAGATCAGTCATCAAAGCAATATTTCCACTTAAATGATTACTACATCCTGAATCAATATAGAACACTCTCATGTCCTCATGTGAGGTTTCACATGTTGCATTCATAATGAGAGTCGAGTCCTCCTTCTGATCTGATGCATAGTTGTAGTAGGTGTTATTATAGGATTGATTTTGGAAGCTTCTTCCTCCACCTCTTCCAAAAGAATTCCTACCACCTCTACCTCTGAAGTTTCCTCTCTGAAATCTACCACCTCTTGCTCTTTGATTAAAGTTCTGATAATTACCATTGTTCTGATTATTGTGCCAACAATCATGAGATAGATGATTGGTCTTACCACATATCCAACAAGCTCTTGCATTATCTTTGTTGTTTCTGCCTCTTCCTCTACTTCTGCCATTTCCTTTTCCTCTTATGAAATTTGCTTGGTTTGAAGTACCTTCTTCTTCACCTGATTGTTGCTTTCCTTTGTTAGCTTTCTTCTTGTCTTTAGAGTACATTGCATGACCTGCACCCTTATCAACATCTCCTTTGATATCATTCTCAAAAGTTAGCATATGACCTAACAATTGATTCAAATCAGGAGTGAAGTGATCTAATGAAAGTTCTGTAGACAAAATAAAAGGCTTCCACTTCTCATCTCCTCTTAGCCCTGTGAGAATTTGTCTTACCAATTTATCTTCTTCAATATCTTCATCCACTGCACCTAAAGAATCTGCAATGTCCTTCATCTTTGTCACATAATCAGAGATTGATTGTGAAGCCTTCTTCTTGAAAGTAGTAAATTCTGCCCATAGTGAAGCCTTCCTTGATTTGGTTGTGTTTTGGAAATGCTCTTCCAAAGCATTCCAAATGTCACATGCACTTTCAAGTCCTCTAATGTGAGGAAGCAAATAGTCATTGACTGCCATATAGATTATGCTCCTTGCTTGAGCATCCTTCTTCATCCAATTCTTTAGATCTGACAATTCTTCCCTAGTTGGAACACTAGGATCTCTGAACTGAGGCTTCTCTTCTTCACCTGTAATGTATGCTATCAAATCTTTTCTCATCAGATGAGCTTCCATTCTCATAGACCAAGCTGGATAGTTTTCTCTATCCAACTTTTCAATTTGGAGACTATCTCCCATCCTTGCTTCACCTGTAGTCTCAAAGCTTTAGCCTTTACAAGAAATAAATGTACCTTAACTTCGAGTGTTGCTTCTTCTGATCCTTGTGATAATCTTTGCGTGTCTCCCTTCAATCTTTCTTCACACTTTATCCTTCTGAACCTTCGAGATGTAGAATTTGTATATCTGCAGCAGTCGGAGTCTTCCTTTCCTTAATTTTGACACAACCTGCTCTGATACCACTGATGGAGAGTGTTAATCTCCAAAAGAACAAGCTATTCTTGGTATTAGACCACCTCTAGACCAAGAATAACTTTAGACTCCACAGGATTTTGGAAATCCACTATCACATTACCAAGAAATTGATTAACTGTGAAGAAATCATTTCTCTGAAAAGTCTGCTGCAGATTAATAACTCACTGACTAGTCATTTATGTAAAGTTTTTTATGAAACTTTGTAGGATGTATTGCATAGAGTTTACGCAACTCCTCCAACTTAAATTTCTCAAAATGATTGAGTATAATCTGAGAATTAACTCAAACAATTTACCTGTGTCTGAAACTGCCTGTCTATAATAGCGACTTTAACACCTGCAACTTCTTAGCAATGGTTCTCCCAAACTATAGCCCGTTTGGTGAAATGCTTTTAGCCATAAATAGCTTATCTCTCAACTTAAATTTTAAGCTATTACTTGTGTAAAACTTTACACTATGTGCTGAGAACTGATTATTTCTTTAATCACGAAATCTGCGCCTGTTTCAGAAGACACTTAGAACATTTCACATATGAATGTTCCTATGCAAAATTCTCTTAGCCTGATTACAATTGGACTCTCAAATTCTAGCCATAGATTGATTAGCTATGGACTTAGGTATGTTCAGAAGGATTTCTCAAAAGATTAACTACAGAAGTAGAAGACATCGAAACATCGGGCGCAAGATTTTCTTCGATTACTCAAAAAAGTTACAACTGTTTGAAGAAGTAACTCAACTAACTTTTCATGTGTCCAATGACACTTTCTACATCTGATTTCTCTCTTCCTATTCTCAATTCTACTTGCCCCGACTTTTTCAAAAACATTTATAGGCAAACATGTATAACCTTATGACTAATCAAAAGTATAAGTAACCTATATCTGAACTAATGTACATATGTATACATAGCTTTGAATTTTTGAGTATGTCCTTCCTTTAAACTTCTGAATTTGTTCTCTTCTTAATTTCTTGACCTCATTTCTTCATTAAACCTTCAATTGATGATTGACATGCACCAACATTCCCGACAAAGGAACACCATACCCACAAGGAGCGTCGGCTCACAGGAGGAGTCCGCACACCAGTTTTGAGTCTCCCTCCTCATCACTGGCGACCGGTGAAGCTATTCCCATAACATGAAGTACCAGAGCTCTCACGCATACAACCCAAGAATCGTCATTTCCCTCTTCCGAATCAACAAGACACTCCAACGCGGGACCTAAGAGGGATTGGACGAAAGAATGACTTCCCTTCCTCCCCAGAGGATCTGTCAATTAAAGAGAGCTATCATATACTTGGGAATAGCCTCACCCAAGAAGGAAGCAACCAAGACGTACTTGGCTACTCCCGCCCTAGAGTGCGGACTAGGCTTAACCCAATGGGTCAAGCGAACTCCGCGAGCCTCCCCTCCAAGGAGGATAAGGGTCAAGACCTCGGGAAACATGGGGCCATAATCCAACCGCTGAATTAAACCATTAATAAGGGACTCTGTTAGCAGCAGACAAGGGAGTCAACGAAGATCTGGCAAATAGGCCAGTAATTTTCCTCATGAAGAAGCAAGTACGGGCACTCACGCAGATCTAGCACTAAGGCAACCTTTAAATTTTCAAATCCTTTACACCCATTCAAAGTGATTTTCATCACTAAACACCATTGTAAATACCAATTCATCTTTTTGTAGCTCCATTTTGTGCAAGCCAAGGAGTCCTTGAGCTTGAGGAGCTTGGGAAGTATCTACCTGCCAATTTTCATATTTTTTAGATATCGTTTGAGCCCTCAAATGAGCCCTGGAACCTAATTTTTAACTAGGCCGGACACTAGGTCTGGACAGGGCCAAAACTTAGCCAAAAACTATAAAAAGAGCTAGAGAGCTCATTTTTGAGGTTAGATTGTAATTGAAACGAACTTGTAAGAGCATTTGGAAGTAATTGAAGAACTCCATTGATTCTCACTCTTTGTCTTGCCGTGTGTGCGCGTGTGTGTGTATGTGTGTGCATGCTAGTGTGCTTCTCACTCACGCACTTGTGCCGCCACTTGCTCGAGGTCTTCATACCATCCTCACGTCTTCCCGGATTGACATTAAAGGAGGTGCTACTCATCACTGAGCTACACCAAATTTTGGCGCCGTTGCCGGGGATCGAGCTTTGAGGACGAGCGTGTGATGGTAAGACGTAGAGTTGACGCATTGGAGTTGTAGGTATTTTCTTCACTCTCATCGATTTTCTTTTACTTTCTTCTCCATCTTCATTTCCATCATCATCATCACCATCTCCCACCTCCATCTCCATCATCGCGAAAATTTCTGTTTTTTGATCATATCACCTTCCCCACCTCATTTCCCTCATTTCACGTGTGAGAGAGAGCGAGAGAGCGATATTGTGTGTGCGGATTTTGCATGTTTCTTGAGTTTCATTGCAGGTTCTTGCCGAATCATCACCCCCAGCTTCCTGCGCAGGTACGAAAATCATCGAAACTGTCTCGTGGTCGCAGGCTTCTGTCGATCGCGACTGACAGAAATTTTTGGCTTTTCACAAAATTGAGTGCACCACTAGAACAAGCACAAGGAGCACATCCTAAAACACTAAAAACAGTAGAAAAATTCCGAGGTTTTCTGTCAATCGCGACCGACAGACCCTATCAATCGCGACCGACAGACTCTGTCAATCGCGATCGACAGACCTCCACGATCGACTGACTGCCACGTAGGACCCTGTCAATCGCGATTGATACCGTCGATCGCGATCGACAGCCACGACCGACACCTCTGTCAATCGCGATTGATACCATCGATCGCGATCGACTGAAATTCCATGATTGATTGACTTTTACGCGTAGCCACGTGTCCATCGCGACTGATAGGCCCCCGATTGACTGAAATTTCGGCGAAAAAACCGGAAAACGTGTCGATCGCGATTGATACTGTCGATCGCGATTGACAGCCACGATCGACTCTGTCGATCGCGATTGACACTGTCGATCGCGACTGACAGGCCCGACGGACACCTCTGTCAATCGCGATTGACAGACCTGTCGATCGCGATTGACAGGCTTTTCGGCCAAAAAAATTAGGGTGTGATTTTGTTCAAATTTTGGGATAAATTTTGGGGCAAATAGTCAATCCAATAGTATAATTGGAGGTTCCTACACTTGTGTTTTGGGAGAAAATCCTAGGATCCGTCAGCCAGACTGAATCATGTCATAACCCTCTAAACCCTGAACAGTCATAACTTCTTCATACGAAATCAATTTTTTGAGCTCTAGGGCTTGTTGGAAAGCTCGTGGCATATACTACACGCCCTCAACTGTTTTTTATAAAGATATTGCATTGATTTTCAGATAGGGTATTTTGAAGTTGACCATACCCAGGGGGATCAAAGTCAGGGGTCCTTAGGATTGTTTTCTTAAAAAATCACTATGCAAGTTTGTGTTTGTGCTACAGGAATGAAAATAATTGGTGCTGTCTTTGGAATTTAAATCTTCAAGCTAACGTTGGAACTCTTACAGATCTATTGAGAGCATCGAAAGGCGTTCTAAGCAAGTGTAAGTGCAAGCTTGGGAACACACTTCCTGAGCACTCAAGGGCAACCAAGCAGGAAACAAAAGGTTGGAAACTGTTAACCCCCTCTGTCAATTCATAGTTTAGGCTAAGAACGACGAGAGGTAGGAGTAAGTCAGAGCGACGATAGGCAGGTATCAAGTTGAAGACTACCTAAAAACTCAAGTTGAAGCTAAAAACCTAATCTCTGTACTGTCGATAACATAAAGGAAAAGAACCTAACGTGGAACGATCTACCTAAAAGCACGAAGAACACTCAAGTATTCCTGACGACGTAATATCAGACAAGACCTTAAACACGATAAATAACCAAAAAGAATCAAGTGACTGATACCAATTGATCGGCAACGAGGTTGTACTCTGGGCAAAGAATTGGGCTACTTAGATAGGCATATGAACCTTAGATCAGGACGACATCTAGTAAGGGAGAGACAAAGCCTTAGATCTTCAGAGGCTAGTGTTAACCACACTGCTAGGTCTTGGGCCCAGCAATTGAGCCACCACTCGCACTACCCTAGCTCTGAGACCAGTGAGTCAGAGATGTCTCAAGGCATGGACAGACCTACGGGAAGTTCAGGAGTGCCATACTTGTACAGGGTGGAAGGCCCTTACAAAACACAGCTTGAATACCTTAGGACCAACCGATTAGGTGCTAGCATCTATGAGGACGGCCTAGGAAGATCTGTGGTACAGATTAAGAATCCTGATCAATCCATAGGACTAGAGCACCCAGCAGTCAAGTTTGAAAATGGTGCATACCTGGACAAAGAAGGAACCATATATGTAGTCACTAGTCACCCAGATAGGACAGATGAATTTGGGAATGTAATCTCAGAAGCGGACTTAGGTGACTTGGAACAAGGAAACATGGGTGTAGAACCTAGAACCCCTCGAGGCAAATCTGTTCTCACTAGGATTATCACAC
Organism: Ceratopteris richardii; assembly: GCA_020310875.1. Taxonomy (NCBI): domain Eukaryota; kingdom Viridiplantae; phylum Streptophyta; class Polypodiopsida; order Polypodiales; family Pteridaceae; genus Ceratopteris; species Ceratopteris richardii. Next base: position 5,714,516 of record CM035426.1, read on the forward strand.
CTGAGTGGATTCCCCAAGACAACAAGAGCATAGAGTTGCTCCTCAATCGAGAAACTGACGAAGCCTGAGGTATAAGGCTAATCAGCCAACTGATATAGGAAATATCATGATCTACGAGTTTAAGGATCCTGATAGCCCAGGCAGAGTGACCTACTTAGATCACGCTTCAGAACGGATCTTTGTGGTGACAGAAAATGATAGGCATGCTTACACTTGGAAGGGTGAATTCATTTTCCCCCAACCAAGATCGAATGTATCCTATGGTCACCCTGGTGCTGGAACATCCCAAGCTTATGGAACTCAAAGAGACAGAAGTAGAGATAGACCAGAAGTAAGCTTTGCCAACCCAGTGGGTAGAGAAAGAACGAGGACAGAGACGAATAGAGTAGAACCTGAGATACTTAGAGCCCACAGGAATCAAAGAAATGTGGATGGATTTCCTCTGCCGAGACCTAGAGAGCACACAAGAACCTTGAGACCGACCCAGCTGGTTAAGTCCATGAAGAATTACTTTGATGGCACAAGAGATCCCTATGATCATGTGGCGGAATTCAAGCAAGTCTTGAGAGCTGAACAAGTGGAGGATCTATTCACACAGTACAATGCCTTCGGTCTAACCCTTAGGAACACAGCACTTACATGGTTTCAGCCATTGGATGAGCGACAATTCAGGTGTATAGACCAACTCCTAGAAGCCTTCATTGTAGAGTTCTCTAAGAGTGGCATAAGACACAATACCTCCTCACTGATTCACAGCTTCAAGCAAACCCCTCAAGAGACCGTGAGACTGGCAGGAAGAAGATTTAGGCAATACCTTGAAAGATGTCCTGTTTCGGAGCTATCCACATCTGCCAAACAAGTAGCCTTATTCCTTGATGGATTGCTGAGTACGAAATTGAGATCCTATGTGTATCTGAAGGACCCTAGGACTATAGAAGAGTGTGTACGCATGTGCATTGACATCGAAGATAACCTAGGGGAAGAACTAGAGCTTTCCAAAATCTACAAAGATTCAGATAGTGCATCTAGTCACTCTTCCACGCAATCCACATCAATTGAGGAACTCGCAGAGAAAGTGGCCCAAAAACTAGGCGTCTCTAGCAAACAAATTCCGAGGTTTAACCCAGCGAAGAGGTGCTATACGTGTGGTGGTGACCATATGGCAAACGTGTGTCCCATTATGGCTCAACCCCAGGTCAATCCAAATAGCCAATATTGCACCATAGAACGAAGGTACACCAATCATACCGCACAAGATTGCCCCTACAATAAGCAAACAGTTAGGCAAACTTACCCTCAACCCTATCCACCGCAGGGAAGATACCAGAACCAGTACCCTCCACAGCCATATGGCAGGCCACAACAACCCTATCAGCAACCATACCAAAACCAACAAAGACCTCAGCCTGTGTTAGCACAACAACCCCCAGCTCCGGCTAACGTGATTCCAGTAAAGTATGCTGTTGCAGAAGAAAACCTGAACAGAGCTATAGTCCCTGTAACACCACTGCTTTCTGAAAGTGACCCGAGTGACCATAGTTTTGATTCTACACATGTTGATAGTCCCCAGGCGTACTACATGCAGTCTCCAGAACATGGCGAGTCCTACTATGGTGAAGAACCGAGTGAACCTAGTTGGGAGTCAGATTACACAAACGTCATGTATGCACACCCCAACCCTAGGCCTCAACCTAGGCAAGTAAGACCTCCATTCCCAAGAGGACCGTGCTACAGATGTCAAGGAGATCACCTCATTCGTGATTGCCCCTTACCTCCACCTACACAAAACCAGTCAGTGACGATCCAAGGCTTTTGCCAAGATTGTGGAAAAGAGCATCTCTTACGAGATTGCCCAAAAAACCCCAACAATATGCCAAAATTCATGCCTATCAATGTTATTGGGTTAGTGGTAGACTCCACAGGGAGCGTGACTTCCACTACACCAGTACAAGTGATCACTAGAGCCCAAGCATTGCAGCAAAACCAGGGTGTAGGTCAGGAAAAAAGCCCAGAGGCTAGTGAAACTGAGAGCATAACCAAGAAAAGGACTAGAGCATGGAAAGATAGTCAGGAAAGAATGAAGCGACAGTGGGTTAAAAAGATGAGTGAACTTGAGGAAAGCATAAGAGAAACCAAAGCCAGGATAACTGAACTCACATCTCAAACTCCCTCTCACACTACTCCACCACCACCATTCCCATCTCCATCCTACCCACCACCTTCCAACCCGCCTCATACGACTCTACCACCCCCTAGAGTAGGATCAGTCCTAGCAGATCCCACTCCCGAAGACCTCAATATGATGCTTAAAGCATATCAGGCCAGAATCCAAGAAGGGCCAACCATAACCGATCATGAAAAGTGCTACCCTAGAGCCGAGCTAGAGCTTGAACGAACTAAAATTTGTGCTAAGATGGTGGAATTGGCTCAAGCCATGTTCGAAGCTAGCCACCTCTTTAACATCTCTAGCTCAGCTAAGACGCGTTACACTTTGATGGACTGCTAGAAAGAATAGAGAGGCTAATTGCACAATCAGAAAAGGAACCTGCCCCTCAAAGAAAGGAAAGGACAAGAGAACGGATAAGCCAGCCTCTTCAGGTAGCCCATGTGCCTCCTCAAGAAGCTTATATTCCCCCCCAAAAGGCAGATGAGCCCCCCTCGAAAGCTTACGTACCTCCACAGGTTGCCTACATTCCTTCTCAGGGAGCGTATGAGCCTGTTCGGAAAAGTAATAGAATAAGTAATCCTCCCCAAGAAGCTTGTGCTCCAGCCATCTATGAGAACGAGGAGAGAGCCAACGATAGAATAAGCCCTCCTTCCCAGGTTGCTTACGTGCCTAATTCTACGGAGCCAGACACTTCTTCTTCTATGAATCGGTTTGCACCAGACTTCCTACGAGAGATTCAAGAAGACAAATGGGATAACGAAAGTGAAGTCGCCCCTCCCTTTGAACTTGTGGATGATGCACACGACCAATTCCCACAAGACATCCCATCTATTTACGGGGAACATGAGAGTACTCAGTCTCATGAGAGATTGGACTTTGAGTCTAATTCCATACAGGAGCTACCCCACTTCACAGGCCCATGGGAAGCAAAGTCCACGTGTATGAGAGCACCCACAGTCATGGTAAAGAACGACGACTCAGTCTTACCTAGGAACCCGGAGGTAGTAAAGAACACCAAGGTGCAGCGCGATCCCACTTTGGAAGAACTGCCTAAGGATAGACCAGAAGCACGGAGATATGTAGCCAGTCAAGTGACTGAAGTTGCAGAACCACGTTCCCGGGTAGGATCCCATAGGACAGTGCCAGAAATTCCCTTGGATAAGATAGGAGATATGTGTGAAGGTGAAGAAGGGAACACCTATCTTCCCATCACCTACCAGGAGTACACCACCAAGGCAATTTTGGACTCAGGTGCAGGAGTTGCAATTGCCACCATTTCCCTATGGAAGCGTTGGGGCAAGCCAGCACTTAGGCCCACGAGGATGAAATTGCAAATGGCCGATGGTCACATAGAGAGACCCTTAGGATTGCTAGAAGGCATAACTCTCACCACTTGTGGTGTTGAGTTTGAGCATACGTTTGCCATATGTGACTTCAGCAAAAATCATGCCTATGAGATGATTTTGGGAAGACCATTTATGCGACAGTTTCAAGTGGTACAGGATTGGGGAACCAATTCTTTGTACCTGCAGCACTTAGGTGTTACAACCAAAGTAAATCTCAAAGATTACTCTCACAGAGATGTACCCCCTATCCAGTGGAATCCCATCCATAGAGCCAAAGATGATACAGAATCGGTGCATTCCATAGGGTCAGGATCCTCTTGGATGCATGAAGACACCCACTTATGGATGTGCAAGGTAGCAGTAGAGGAAGAGAAGAGAGAAAAAGCCAGAGAAATAGGTGCAAACGAAACTCATAGACCCATTCAAGACCCAGCCTATGCACCTGTAGTCTTTCCTGATGAGGAATTCGAACCCCATGGCTGGGCAGAAATTTTAGCAACAATGGACGTAGCCATCAATGAAGAACAATGGACACCTCACTGTGATGAGGATGGCTATGATATTTCAGTCTTTTCCATAAAGCCAATCATGGGAGAGGCAGTTCTAGAAGAATGCGAACCTAGCCCTGATGCATTTGAGGATGCAAGTGACTCCGATCTAGAGTCAATCATTATGGACCCACCATTTGCATCAGATGAAGAATACTTCCATGAAGTAGAATTTCAACCCCAGAGACATGGAGAGCTCACAAATGATGTAAGAATAGCAACATATGTGACCCCGAAGGAAGAAGGAAAGAAACGGAAGAAGGGAGAAGTCTCACCAGAAGGGGAAGAATCTTTGTTTGAGGTCCCAGAAAATTTTAAGAAATATGAGATAGATGACAGGAGAGTCATGATTAGAATGCCTAAACGAGAGGCACAATCAGGAGAGGCCTATGACAACAAAGAAACTACCAAGAAAATAGTTGTGGCCCTAGAAGAAGGAGAGGAGAGATGCACGTACATAGGCCATGACCTGACAGAAGAAGAAGAGCACGAATTGATTGCCTTGCTAAGAGAATACAGAGATGTATTCGCTTGGAGTTACAAGGATTTGAAAGGTGTTGACCCTGACATATGCTCACACACCATTCCCATGACCTCAGATGCCAAACCCTCTAAGCAAAAGCCCTATACTTATAACGATAATTACGCTGCTAAGATCAAAGAAGAGATAGATAGACTGGTCGAAGCTGGATTTATCTATGAAATTGAGCACACCGAATGGGTATCCCCCATCGTAGTGGTGCCCAAAAAGAATGGCAAGCTGCGTGTGTGTATTAACTTGAAAAAGGTTAATGCAGCCACGATTCGAGATAACTATCCGCTTCCCATCACAGAACATCTCTTAGAAAGAGTGGCAGGCAAGGAAGTCTACAGCTTCCTTGATGGATTTTCGGGCTACAATCAAGTAGCCATAGCTCCAGAAGATCAGCATAAGACGGCTTTTGCCACAGAATGGGGCATTTTTGCCTTTAGAGTAATGCCATTTGGGCTTACCAATGCACCAGCTACCTTCCAGAGACTAATGTGCCATGTATTTAAGGAGTTCTTGAGGAAGAATTTAGAGGTCTATGTTGATGATCTTTGTGCTCATTCCAACATTAGACAAACTCATATTCCTGAACTCAGACAAATCTTTGACAAATGTAGAGAATATCAAGTCTGCCTAAACCCAGAAAAATGTGTTTTCATGGTCAGGCAAGGTAAGATCTTAGGACACATAGTGTCAAAGAATGGCACATCTACCGACGAAGAGAAAGTGAGAGCCATAGCAGAGCTACCTAGGCCAAAGAATGTCAAGGAAGTACAAGCTTTCATGGGGCATTGTGGTTATTACCGACGATTTATACACATGTATGTTGTCATTGCAAAGCCCATGTATGGACTCCTGACTAACTTTGAGTGGACGGATGAATGTGAGAATTCCTTCCAGGAGCTTAAACGAAGATTATGTTCAGCACCAATCTTGACCACACCAGATTGGAATAAGCCATTCCATGTTCACGTGGATGCATCCAATTATGCCATTGGATGTGTGCTTGCACAACCTACTGGTGAAGGTAATATGGATCTTCCAATTGCCTATGCCAGTAGACAATTGAATGCGGCTGAACGGAATTACACCACTACAGAGCGAGAAGGATTAGGCATGGTATATGCAGTTAAGAAATTTAGACACTATTTGCTTGCAAATAAGTTTAAATTTTTTACTGATCATCAGGCATTGCTATACCTCGTAAACAAGCCATGCAATACAGGGAGATTAGTGAGATGGTTTCTCTTGCTAATGGAATATGATTTTGAGGTTGTGGTAAGGAAAGGTAGGACTCATTTGAGAGCTGATCATCTCTCCAGGCTCACATCGGGAGAAGCCCCACAAGGAGTATCGGATGATCTTCCTGATGCTTACTTGTTTAATTTGGAAGTGGTGCCACAGTGGGCTAAGCCATTGGTACCAGTATTGACATACGGGCCTAACCATCCAGTGGTAAACACACGGAATAGAGAGGTTGTAAAAGCCCAAAAGTACCACATCATGGCTGGAAGTATGTACAAGCACACAGATCAAGGGATCTTGGCTTGTTGCGTAGAAGAGGATGAGTACTCTAAATGGTTGCAATTAGCACATGTAGGTGCACTAGAGCAACACCATTCAAAGCAACGAACTTTACAGACCCTAAAGAGACTCGGAGTACATTGGCCAACTATGGAAGCTGATGTCCAAAAGTTGTGCAAGGAATGCCCAATCTGCTGCACTAAACCACCAGTGGAACACGCCACTCTTTATCAAATATCCATTGTGCCAGATTGGAGCGAACCTCTAGCATCCTTCCTGAGGACAAACACATTCCCTCCAGACATGACTCTGGCTAGGAAAAGGAGTTTAGAACAAGAAGCCCTGGATTACTCACTCATTGGTGATAATCTATACAAACGTGGTAAAGATGGTTACCTGAGACTGTGTGTCCATGAGAGTGAATATCTTAAGATCTTGGAAACTGCTCACCAAGGTGTAGCAGGAGGACACTTTGGACCGGATCGGGTGATCAAGGCAATACTATTTGCGGGATTCTGGTGGCCTACCCTTCACATGGATGCACATACCTATGTGAAACGGTGTGATGTCTGTCAGAGGACTCAGTATCCTATACGCAAAGATGAGATGCCACTGAAACCTATGATGGGTGGACGTGCGTTCTCTAAGTGGGGAATAGACTTCGTAGGTCCTATTAATCCCCCAGCTAAGGGTTCTCATGCGGAATACATCATTGTTGCAACAGACTATCTAACTAAGTGGGTAGAGGTAAAGGCTACGACAAAGAACGATGCTCAAACAACTGCTAAATTCTTGTTTGAGAATGTATTCACGAGATATGGGCTACCTATAGAGCTTGTAAGTGATAGAGGCACTCATTTCTTGAACGAAGTGATTGAAAATCTACTCCAAGAATTCTTGGTAATACACAAGAAGTCTGCCCCCTATCACCCTCAAGCTAATGGACAAGCTGAGAGCACTAATAAGATCTTATGCAATGTACTGACGAAATTAGTGAACACTAAACGCTCTGATTGGGACAAACAGCTACACCATGCTGTTTGGGCATATCGAGTTGCCTACAAAACGGTACTCCAAGCCACCCCCTTTCATATGGTATTTGGCCAAAACGCTGTGCTACCTTTGGACTTCTTAATACCTACGTTGAAAGTAGCACAAGAGCACGAATGGACAGGTCATGAGCTCTCCTCTAGGATCTTTGACCTTGAACGATTAGGAGAAACAAGACTGAGAGCCGCTGCAGGAATATATGCAGCCAAGAAGAGACAGAAAGCATACTTCGATGCCCATGTGAAGGATAAAGGTTTGAAAGCAGGAGATCTAGTTTTAGTCTATACACTGAAACAACATGCAAGGAAGCTAGAAAAGAGAGGCTACGGACCTATGATCATCAACAGGATCTCCACGAGTGGAGCAGTACAATTGGCCACATTAGAGGGTGATATCCTCCCAACCTATATTAGCGGTTGCAGAGTCAAGTTGTATCAGGAACCCCTCACGGAGGAAATGCTCAGCCGACTCAACACTGCTAAGAAACGCAAAGAGGAAGAAAAGCGAGTTCGAGAAGAAGCTCAAGCAGAAGCTTTAGAACGCATCAGAAGGATGAAGTTACGAAGGCAAGGTAGAGATCAGCCTAGAGCGAATGACTATGCAGATCAAGGATATCCTATGGCCATGTGTGAAGTTGCAGAAACAAGCTCGCATAGGATAATTGATAGACGTCCTTTCATAACCCTAGATATAGGACAAGGAAAGAGTGCAAGGAACGTAAGAGCCTTGATTGACTCAGGCGCAGCCACTAGTGCTGTTAGAGTGTCTTACTGTCAAGAGTTACAGTTAACTGTCAATCCTGTGGAAGCATATCTCATAGGATTGGGAGGCGTGGAGACCCCTTGCATGGGCGAGGTGGAACTTCCCCTCTACATTCATGATGAGGAAATGACTGTTAAAGTACTGGTGTGTCAAGATGAGGATCTCACTGAACCTCTTGTCTTGGGTCAAGATTGGATCTATGACCAAGCAGTCAATTTAAGCCTAAGAAGTGGACTTCTCCAGGTTTGGGTCAATCATAGTCGAGTTACAGTAGAATTAGACAATGGAGCACTCAAGGAACTAGGAAAGGCACAGACTCCTGGTCCTTCCAGGGGTACACATGAAGATGACCATGCTGTTCTTGTCCAAAACCATGTGTTGCACAGGAATGATATTCGCAAAAAAGGAGTCAGGGATGCAACGGAACTCCCTTCTTTTCCAAAGGCCAGAAGGAGGCAGCAACCCAAGGTGGATCAAAGGCAGAAGAAGCAGAGTACTACCTATGTCCGAGATCAAAAGTACCTGCGCAGCAGAATGTCCCAGAAAGTAAACCATGTGTGGGTGCGGAAAGGCGAACAACCGGTTGCACCACCGCCAACTACACGGGCTAAGTCTCTTATTAATAACCAACAACACGACATTAATAAGAAGTCTTGCAGAAATTCTCCTGCTAACGTGAAATCTATTTGGGTGCCCAAGAAGTCGATGAAGGCTAGCCCACAATCAAGACAAATTTGGGTGCCTAAGGCTTGCTTGCGGGCACAAGTAGCTACGCCGAGGCCACAGCCTATACAGCTTAACCCATCGACTCGTACAGCCAGTATTCACTCGTTCTCATCACGCAGGAACACACCAAGTCCCATGAGCATGCATATAATCAATTGTAAATGGGTCCCTAAAAGGCCTCATTTTCAAACCCAGATACCGATAAAGCTCTCTAGAGTCTCTACGAAACCAAAAACAAAGCCCATCCATTGCATTTGGCAGCCTAAGACCTGTAATAAACCCCCCGACCCCAATTTGTAAATTCATCCCCACTTACTAACTTCATTAGTCTCCTAGGACTACCCAAGCATTAACTACACACACGTGCACCGAACACTTACTAACCCATTATTCGCTCCCGACCCTCATGTTAATATTGTGATGGGAACAACAACGGTCCTCCCTTGTCCTGTACAATATTAACACATGTTTGTATATTCTCACAGAGACAGACAGCAAGAAGTAAAATGGCAGATACAGTAGGAACTAGCTCCCAGACCGGCACTAGCCCCCCAGTGGTGGACATCGAAAGCCTTCCAGTCGAGGAGGAATTAACGGAAAGACCAGCGGCATTACGAGCATTGCATGCCATACCAATCCAGAATCCTCCACAGGGTCACACCATGCCGGTGGGCAAAACCTCACACTGGTTCAATGACGTTGCTGGACCCCTGGGTGAAGGCACATACATGTGGGAGTCCGAGGTAGAGTTCAATGGACGTTGGGGCAGATACCATTTCTTTACGAGGGAGTTTGAAAAGCTGCAGAATAATGAAGGATTGAAGTCGATATGGAAGAAGGCTGGGCTTTATGATTACTTCAAGTTCCAACTACCAAAGCCGGATTTTCTAAGGTGCTCATACTTAATTAGTACCCTCACTCCCAGCAAAGACAAGAAAGGATACAGTTCCTTTGTGCTCCCATCACTCACAAGGGGCAACGAGCTGAAGCGTTTCCACTTGACTATCAACTTGGTGAGAGAAGCACTCGACATGAGAGGTATGCACATCCCAACAGAGAAAGAGACTATGGTTCCAGACAATATGAAGAACAGGAATCTGACGGAGTTGAAGGGCATGGTTGCGATGACACCTACGATTGCCATCCACTTACGCATGGTCATGCAACATTTCGCCTTCCCCGCGCAGGAGAGGTTCACAATGCCTCCCAAAAAGATCTGGTTTAGCCTCTACCTGGCGGATGCTTTTGAGTTGACCATCAATATGCCCCACTGGATTATCGACCAGATTCATATGGCTCATCAGAGATGGTATAAGAAGCAAAAATCTATGCTGTATGGTTGCTGTGCACTTACAAGAATTGTATACAGATGTCTCGCATATGACGTACCGGTGCAGAGGGCTCTGATCTGGTCCAGAGCACAGGAATTTCAACGCAGATTGTCAGCTGTAGGGCCTCCCTCAAAGAAGATGAGAGGCGCCGTCCAGATGCCTTGTGCACAAGCTCGCGATGCAACCCTGACGCCTGAGACAACCCCAAGACTTCCCCGACGAGTGCAACCATTTACTATCAGGTTACCCAGGCACAGCACAGATGGCCCTAATCTTGTGTTTCCACCAGTACCGACTGATCTGGAATTCCCGCATGGATTCACTCTGGAGGATCTAACGGACGAAGAAGTTGCAAGAATCATAGATGCTGTAAATGCGGAAGTTGAAGAAGAGCAAGCCGGTGGACAGCAAACTGCCCCAGACCAAGCCCAGCCCAGCCAACCGGACGTAGTCAATGTGGACGATGAAGAAGAAGCTCATGAGGAGGCACAGGGTGGACAATCAGAAGCAGAAGAACAAGAGTATGATCAAGAAGCCCTACAAGTACTGGAAGGTGCCCCCGCCTATACTAACGCATTAAAGAAGCTCTACGATACGATGAACCGAGTCCAAGAGCAACACAGGCTATCATTAGCTGCAGGTAAAGCCCTCATGAACCAGATTTTGGAGGAGGAAGGCGTGGACGAGCAATACCGTGCCACCCTGGAAATGATATCAGATGCTTTGGGAGTACCTGAAACGGTGCACACTGCACTAGCGCAATCACGAAGGACAGAGAAAAGATATGGAAGACGCCCCCCACGAACAGGAAAACGAATGAATGTATTAGGTTCAGGACCACAAGGCACCCCCACAACCACTGGCACAGCACACACTGTTCACGACACCGAGGAAGCCCACACATCGAGTGCACCTCCATCACCTCCCTTGCCACCTTCTCCCCCACATCCACCCCATTCACCTTCCTCTACCACGGTAACCTCTACTGTCACCACCTCCGAACCCACTACACACACCGACGCACAAACCATCAGTCAACCCACATGCTCTATTTCCACTGAACACATAAGTCTAACCACAGCCACGGTAAACCCCACTACTTCCATCACACTTCCTGGGAGTTCACAATTACACACACCTCTATACACGTTCACAACTATCACCGCCACCACAATCCCCATGTTCACAGTCACTCCCATCACTGCCTCCACTTTTGAATCCATGGAGGTATCACCCACATCTGCACCTCTCCCACCCCCCATTTACCCACAATCTCCCATTCCCCCACCTCCCCCCTCACCCTTCTCCAGCACTGCATCCACAATTCCCTTTCCCTTTCCCTTCCCCGCTGCATTCAACACCATTTCTCCCACCATTCCTTTTAATAATGTATGTAATAATATGTATCAATGCATGTCCCAACTTCAGCAACACTACCAACACCTTGACAACCAACATACAAGGCTCTTCCGAAGCCACGAAGACCTCCAAGCACGATGTAAGGATCTTGAAGAGCAGAAGCAGCTACTACAACAGCAGCACGTGACATTACAGGAGCAATACGCACAATTAGAAGCCAACCCACCCCAAGCAGATGATGAAGAACGACGACATATGGACGAGCTGCTACATTCTCAGATCACGGAAAACCTGAAGCTTCGACGGAACTTGGGCCTCCTACGCAAGCATATGTCTACAGCGCTAGAGGAGAATAAAAGATTACAGAAACAGAACGAAGAAAACCTGGAGGCGGCCATGGAGGGTTCCCCACAGGAAATTGACCCAGAGCGATTCAAGGCCATTCCCTCTGAGAATATGAAGGTGGTGTTAGAAACTCATGCAGATCTAATGGAGGCCCATGCCGCTTTAGAAAAAGAGAGAGATGAGTTACGAAGACAGTTGGCCACCCGACAGACAGAACCCAGCCAGAGCACAACCGCAGAAGATACAGCTGAAGAGGTCACTAAACTCCGGGCAGAACTCGAGGAATTACGCAGTAAGGTCATGCAATACGAGCATCAGCCCTCCCCTCTGGTAGAGCCCGAACCTGACGATCTTGTGCCAATTGAAGTGGAAGAAACATTCGAGGATCCCTATGTCCCGATGCCAACACCCGGAGGTAAGCGCACAGAACAGGGCATGGACACAATTGAAATTGAGGCACCTGAATGGATGCAAAAGTTAGAGAAAGTAGCCACGACACATGATGACAGGGTGGCAGTCCAAATCGCATTGATGTCAAAATTGGAGGAGGTTGTAATAAAATCCGATTATTTTAAGAATCTCTCACACCATAGGTGGATCGGCCCATCGGACGACCTGTATGTTCCTTTGTGCGTGCTAATGGCAGATTATAATGCGGAGATCAAGCACCACACCTCAAGGGAACCAACCTCTGCCACACAATTTGCACCTGACGATATCCCCGAAAGCGCCAAGCAGGGACATATTCGCCAACCCACGTGGAGAATTCGGCTGCTGGAAACATACCCGGAAATGGTAAGAACATGGAACAACATGCCATTGTACATCAAATATAACCCATGTTATTGCCCTGTATTTCGAAGGAGATCATGGCCGGAGTACACACAAACAGTGCTAACAATTAAAGGATGTGAGAAGTGGCTCAATTATGTGTACTTCGCACCCCCTAAGGGTCCACCTACTATTGGATATATGATTTCGACGATTCGACATTGGGGGGTCCGTTTCAAGAATGTACCTGATGTCATGACTCAGATGTGCCTGACGATTTTCGAACTTATGCTGGTCACCTTCAGGACCTTCAAAAATGTCAAGGAACCGCATCTCTCAGCACTAGGATTTAATGAAGGTAACCAGGACCTTGTATACGACATGAGCACAACCCCATCGATTAATGTTGTGTATGCATGGCACGCTCGCATCAAATATCTACCCGCCTGCTTCAAAAAAATGTTTGAAGAGATGTTTGTCACGGGATTCTGGGAATATCACTCCGAGATATTCATTCCCAGACCATCCCATCTCTTGCAGTTGTTTGCAGTGGAACAAGCTCTACATTCCGAAAAGCTACGTATACCACATCCAGAGGTTCCCGGGCCGGTAGACTGGGATGCTCTACTCACAGATCTGGCCAAAGGATTGCGAATCGCCGAACACCACTTAGCGCAGGATGTCGTCGAGTACTACATTCAGAAACCCACACAACAAGGGTCTGTCAGGGACGACAGACGCGAGAGAGGGGGGGGTGTTAGCAGCAGACAAGGGAGTCAACAAAGATCTGGCAAATAGGCCAGTAATTTTCCTCATGAAGAAGCAAGTACGGGCACTCACGCAGATCTAGCACTAAGGCAACCTTTAAATTTTCAAATCCTTTACACCCATTCAAAGTGATTTTCATCACTAAACACCATTGTAAATACCAATTCATCTTTTTGTAGCTCCATTTTGTGCAAGCCAAGGAGTCCTTGAGCTTGAGGAGCTTTAGAAGTATCTACCTGCCAATTTTCGTATTTTTTAGATATCGTTTGAGCCCTCAAATGAGCCCTGGAACCTAATTTTTAACTAGGCCGGACACTAGGTCTGGACAGGGCCAAAACTTAGCCAAAAACTATAAAAAGAGCTAGAGAGCTCATTTTTGAGGTTAGATTGTAATTGAAGCGAACTTGCAAGAGCATTTGGAAGTAATTGAAGAACTCCATTGATTCTCACTCTTTGTCTTGCCGTGTGTGCGCGTGTGTGTGTATGTGTGTGCATGCTAGTGTGCTTCTCACTCATGCACTTGTACCGCCACTTGCTCGAGGTCTTCATACCATCCTCACGTCTTCCCGGATTGACATTAAAGGAGGTGCTACTCATCACTGAGCTACAGACTCCAACCACCTCCCCCTAAGAGCTGCCCCACATTGCATTCCACCATCACATGGGATAGGGAACCATACCTCTCCGTCTCAGCGCAAAGGGGACACTTTCTTTTACCTCTCCCTTCCATCCTCTCTGCCAAAAAAAAGCCCCCCTAACCTAGCAAGCATCAGCATGCGCTCCGCAGTAGGACTAAGCAAATGACTACAAGCACTCCTATGAAGGTATCCCTGTGATTCCGTTAAATTAAATTCCACATAGGGGCCCAACGCGACAGAATGGTTGGCGCTTTCCCACTTTGCCCACACGTGGTACCTGAGCAAATTGAGGGTAGCTTCCGGTACATACCTTTCCTTCCACCACTTAGTTTGAGAAATCCACGTCCACTTCTGGAACCGAGATCCCGTCAGTTTCTGTAGCATGTCCCCAAGGCAAGTAGGGCTATCCAGATACTTCCCAAACAGCCGCCCCCTCATGTCGCCAAAATAGGTTGCCAACGGAGGGATATGGAACTCCCTGTGCATCACGGCACCGGCAACCGTAGTCGACCGCGCCCCTTTGCCACAGATCATCCGCATCCCTGTTGCCACCAGCGTCTCGAGTTTACCAAACAAATTCTGCCCATGGGCCCCCATCAATTCCGCCCAATACGTAATCACGGGAAAAACCAAGCTCTTTAGCACTGCGAGCCGCATCCAAGCAGGGAAAGACCTATTACTAAGTAGGTGCTGACAGGCAAAAAGAGACTTCCTTCCTTTCTCTTCACGACTTTTAATGATCGTTTCGATAGAGAAGTTAGAATCAACCTCCACACCTAAATAGGTATATCTCTCACCAATCGGGATTCTAATGCCACTAATAAGCAAGCCATAATTTTCAAGCGCCGCCAACCCTCCATCGCCTCCAAAGAAAACGGTGGCCAAGCAGTTGTCCACCCCAAATTCCATGCCCCACAACCTCGCCCACTCACTGATATGATCTAAAGATTTTTGGAGCTCGGTTGGGCTGTCCGCAAACAACACAAGGTCATCGGCAAACAGTAAGCCTTTAAGTCGTCCAATACTGGGTATCTCAAGCCCCCAATCGTCACCCCCCTAATCCAAAATGTCATTTATATAAATATTAAAAAGCGTAGGGGAGCCCGGGCACCCTTGGCGAATGCCTCCCAGTACCTGGATAGGTTCGCTAAAGTGTTGTCCCTCCACAGGAACCTGGACTTTTGAAGACTCGTACAGAGCATGAAAGAATTTCAGCACTCTACCCGTTAGGCCGGTTGCCTCAAGCTTAAGGAACAAGGCCTGATGTGGCGCTGTGGTGTATGCTTTCTTGAAGTCAATGTACGCCGCATACGTAGAAAGTTTACGTGCGGCCCGTTTAAGTACCACTTCTTCATGCACACGACTTGCCCTATGCACTCATGACGTGCACGAAATCCAGCCTGGCCCCGATTGAAAAAATTACAAGCCTCAAGAGCGTCGATAAGCCTCCTCACTAGCACAGAGACCAGAATCTTAAGAGCAATGAAGATCAGTGATATCCCTCGGTAATTGTCAATGCAGGTTAAGTCCCCCTTCTTTGGAATGGAGACCATAACTACTGTAGCTGCAGACTCCGGAACATGACCTTTCTCCAACAAATTTTCAAGCAGATTCAGGAAGGCCTCGCCAAAAGGCGTGCTAGGATAGGAAGAGTCAGACCCCAACCCTTTATCACGGAGGAGAATCTTAAATAATTCAGGTGGAAGCCCGTCCCCTTCGGCGGCTCGATATCTTATAATTTTCTGGCAGGCACAATGGATTTTATTCCATTGCAAAGGTTGGTTCACTCCAATAAGTCTTGGCCAGACCCTCACAGGATGTCTTCTGCAAAAATCTGCATTCTTGCTTGTCCCGCTCGGATCAGCATAGACACCCTCATAGTGTTCCTTCCAAATGCAAAGTTGTTCAGCAGGGTTCACCACCAGTTCCCCACATTTATTTCGAATGGGCTGATTGGAAGAGCTAGCCCTCCCCCTTCCACAGATGGCTTTCAGAAGGCAGAAAAACTTCTTGTGTTGCCCCTCCTGAAGAAGGGACTTTCCTTGACGCACACACCTCTCCATAATGCGGCGGCCATTTTCTTTAACAGCACGTCGAACTCGCTCGCACGTCCCCTCGTATTCGCTAATACATCTCAGCCCCTCTGGAGTGGATAAATCACTCTTTCGGAGCACATTCCAAGCCCGAATACGAGAATTGATTAACCGGCGAACTTTGGGGTCTAACCGGTAACCAGAACGTGGTCGTAGAGGAGGTCGCCTATTGTAGGCCCCGACGTCAGAAGAGATGCCCTTCGCGATTTCCGTAAATTTCTCAAACTGCTCCCCAACGTCCTCCTGCAAATCCGCCAAGACCTTCCATCGGTTGGACGTCAAGAAGGTTTGGCTATGTGCTTCAAGCATATTTGAATTTATTCCCCTAGCAGGATTAGTCGAGAGTGGGGTTGCCCCCACAACCTCCAAGTGTAGTTTACACACCAGAGGCCAGTGGTCTGATAAATCCACCGAACGTCGCACCAAGCCATGTGAAAGTTGCCTCTCGCCTAGATCATTGACCAAGAAATGGTCTAAGTTTGACTTGCCGCGCCTTCCCGGGAGTGAAAGGTAAGATTAGAGCCACGTATGTGCAACACACTCCACTCGAGGCCAAGCCTCGTAAGCCACCGCTCCAAGAACTTCCTTTTCATATTAAAGTCGCCTCCGATTATCACGGGGAGATTCCTAGAGGAAAGTCTCTCCATGGTCGTCTTCAGCTTCTCCAACACTAGAGTCCGTGCCTCAGAGTAGCGCTTCTGGGGTACATAGACATTGCCGTGAATCCAAGCCTGTGAAACCACATGGAATTGCACAAAAACCTGGGATTCAGCGGACATGTTAAGCTCAAAGGGCCGCAAGTCGGATGCGAGAAGGGAACAAAGGCCACAGAAACTTGGCTCCGAGGAACCAAGCTTGGTGAACACAGCGAACCCGGGTTTTCGGATCGGCCAACACCCCTGGAATTGACGAGTCTCCTGGAGACCAATCACCCCCCAAGAGTGGGTCTGCATCTGCCAATACAATTCAGTCCTCTTGAGTCTTATCCCATTAATATTAAACGTTACAATGCTCAAAATATCCTAGGACGTGCACCTTCTCGTGAGGAAGAACCACTATTGGACCGCTCCGAATATGGACGACTAGGTCGGCAGTACCACCCGCTAACCTAGCTTCGCTGCTCATCTTTCTAACTAAAACAACCGCATCGTTGGCCGAGGGGGTCACAAGGTCAAATCGGATATTCAGTCCTCTCCACTCGGAAGATCTTAATGACCATGTTGTCAACTCGCACCAACTCTAACTGTCTCCACAATGCGGGGGTGCTCAAATGATTGGGACCCCATAAGCACACCAAGCATCTGAATTTTGCTAGTTTGCTACACCTACAGAAATCTGAAATTGTGTCCTCTCTATCCAAAATTGAGGCACCTAATAAACATGTCTGTGGAGGCTGCATTTTGGGCAAAATGTAGTGTTCCTCCTTCCCAAAAGATGGTTTAGTATGAGCTACTCAAAAATTGCAGGTTGTTCACAATGATATTTGTGGTCGTATGCAAACACCTTCTTTTGGGAACAACCTTTACATCGTAACTTTCCTTGATGACTTTTCCAGGCATGCATGGGTATATCCATTGAAAGCAAAGGTGGAATTGTTTACATGCTTCAAACAGTTTCTGCTTTTGGCTGCAAATCTAGTAGCATGTAAAATAGGCACCCTCCATTCTAATCGAGGAGGGAGTATATGCCTTCTAATTTTAATGCATTTTTGGTTGCACATCAATGTATAGTGTCATGTGTCATGTACACCTCAAGGCAATGCAGTTGCAAAAAGGAAGAATAGTTCACTCATGGAGATGGCAAAGTGTATGGTCAAGAGTCGGGATTTACCACATATTCTGGCTTGAGGACGTTATGTGTGCAATGTATGTACATAACATTTGTCCCACTAAAGCATTGCAGTATATCACTCCAAATGAGGCTTCGCATGGTTGTGAGTCATCTATTGATCATCTCTGTGTCTTTAGTTGTCTGGCATATGCATTAGTGCCTGAACAATAACGTAGGAAATTGGATGATAAAGTCATGAAATGTTTTTTTTTTTGTTACAGTTCTGAAAGCAAAGGCTATCATTTGTATGATCCATAGACTAAATGCATTTTGATTAGCTATGTGATGTTTTTGTAGAAGATGCAATTAATCCGTTACTTTCAAGTACTGAGGAGACATATGTTAGCTCCAAAGATATGTATGACACTTTGTTGCCTCTTTTTACAGGTGGATAGTGTAGTGTTGGTCCAAATGAGGTGATTTTGAAGCCTTTGTAGGTTCCACATAATGATGCAGATCATTCCATTTCTCATGTAGATTTACATGATGCACTTTTTGCTGAGAGGTTTAATATAGAGGAGGCAAGAACTATGCCTAAATGGCTGGTGCAAAATTTGTGAGATAGCAAATTAGATTCATCTCTGTCATATTGTACTCGTTCACGCTCTCGTAGTGCTTCTTTTGTCAAATTTCTATGCTATTGCTGCCTCAAGCCTTTGTGATGGGCATGATATAAAGCACAAAATTCAAAAAATTGGGTGGCTGCTATGCAATCATAATATAATGTTATTATGAAAAATGGTACCTGGTCTTTATGTGACTTGCCTTCTAATAAGAAGGTCATTGGCACTAAGTGGGTATACAAGTTGAAGTGTAAGCCTGATGGAACAATTGACAAGTATAAGGCGAGGCTTGTTGCAAAAGGTTATGCTTAAGGTTATCCTACATGTCGAATTACTACTATTTGTAGCATTTGTGCACTTGCAGTTCATCATGGTTGGAACCTACATCAGTTGGACATTAAAACTGTATTTTTGAATGGTGACTTGCATGAAGAAGTGTATGTTTTTTAGCCCCATCGTTTTGTGCAGAAAGAGCATGAAAACAAAGTGTGCAAGTTGGAAAAGGCATTATATTGTTTGAAGCAAGTAGCACATGCTTGGTATGAAAAGATACATGCCTACTTGATTGCACATGGCTTTGAGAACAATCAAATTGAGAGCACCTTATATGTTAAGTGTGCTAATGATGTGCTTGTGATCATCTTGATCTATGTTGATGACATGCTGCTCACTGGTCCTCATGACACGCATATTGCTGATTTTAAAGCTAATTTGCATGCCTCATTTGAGCTTACTTCCTTGTGGATTGATACCACAGAGCTTGGCACTTCCTTATACATGAGTGCCAGCTTCTCGTTGAGTGCATCACTCTCAGGGGGGATTTATTTCAGTAGTGATGTGTGTGAACACACTAGGACTACTAGGGCAGTTTTTTCCCTCTTTAGGAGGTTTTTCCCCAAACTTGTATATATGCCTTTAACCTTAAAGGGTTACTTATCTTTGTACAATCTCTTGGTAATACATTCGGTATTGTGTTGTGCTCCAAGCTTTTTCTTCTTCCTTGTGTTGTTTGTGTGCTTTCGACAAACCTCAAGCTCTTGTCCGGAGATCAAATACAATTTGCTACTTTATAGAGAGAATTGCAAGATTACTAATTCATTTCTGAAGAAAAAGTAACAACTTTCTAAGTAGAATCAAGAAAGTATGCAAAAACATACAGGATCATATTGTCAAAGGAGCACTAGATTGTGCTCTCTAACTACAATAGACAAGATTTTGGAAATATACTTCTGATTACAAGAACACCCACATAGGGAAAATGATACAAGAATATGTGATTGATACAAGACATCCCATAACCCAAGGCTGATAGGTATGAATAACTCGACTAGAGATGATATACGAGATCCCATAACCCAAAATCGTAAGTATGAAACAAGATATCAATATTACAAGAATTCCCTTCAAGGAGATGAACTAGATACAAGAAATAACTCGAGAAGATCTCGTACTACAAGATTACAAGAGGACAAGCCAGGGTGTCCAAGAACTAGACTAGACAAGACTAGAACAAGGAACAAGATAAAAACTAGAACTGGAACTTGGAGAGTACTTATTTGGCGGTTATGACTCCTTGAGCTCCCAAAACTTGTATTGCCAAGACAAAGAATGAATGTGGCTATCAAAATTGATTTTATATGCAAGCTTATTGAATGAAAGCACGAGTTGATGACAATGGCTACTTTGAAGATAGATGAGATACCTCAAGATTATAAGATAGCAGCTTGCAAGGATCTTGTGAACTTGAGACGAATTTAGTTGATTTGGCATAACATGTTGACATTGAAATTGTCTATGGCAGACATTAACATCTTAAAATAGCAACTACAAGCAAAAATGGTTAGTCAATGGTCGAAGTTCAAAAATCACATGAATGTACCTCTTTGTATGGAAAATGATTTTCTTTTAACAAAGTAAAAGGGAAATTTTCATTACTACAACAATAGTATGATCTTCTAAATGTACAATTGATTGCAGCTCAACATCATATTAGTGCACTTGAGAATTTGCGAGAAATGAAATCCAGGCAAGTTGAAGAAAGAGAGCATATCCAACTCTCTAATTGCACTCTATGTGGAGTTATTGGAAAATACCAAAGAAAAAGATAGCGTTTGTGTAGAATTGTTATAGTGGATTCGACTAAATTTGATTCTCAATTCACTGTTGATTGGAGTGAAGCCTTGGAATTAGTAGGTGGACCTAGTATGCCTAGAACGAGGTTGCAACTGTGGGCTCTTGGGCTTCAAAGCACCTATTGTTTTGTTGTTGTTGAAGCTCCACAAGCCTATGCCAAGTATAAAGGCTTTATATGTAGGAATAAAGGAAGATATTCTATTCCTAAAGCATAGCAAACCCTTAAGATGTACAAATCCTTACTTCATAAGGTTTGCATGCCAAACCCTTGTACTTGGAAATTGACTAAAAATTGAACTTTGGTGCATTTCTACTAGCTAGTTGCCACAATCATCATATTTATATGCATCTTATCCATTATAAACTTGTTCCTCTTTATAGAACTTTTTTTTTAGAGTTCAATGAATTGAAAAAACATTTTTTTTTTTATTTTTTGAGTCGGGGATGGGGGCCAAAGGAGGCCAACCCGCTCAGAAGGCAGAATCTATCTGTCGCTTCATCTTCCGAAGAAGACTTATACGTGTCCTTGCAACCCGAAGATTGTGGTCAACTGACCCCAAGGAATCAGTGCGGTGAGATACCCAATGCCCTGGTCATGACACTGGAGTATGCGGACTTGGAACGAATTCCTCACCAAGCTAGACTGCCTACCCGACGTGTTCCCGACAAAGGAACACCATACCCACAAGGAGCGTTGGCTCACAGGAGGAGTCCGCACACCAGTTTTGAGTCTCCCTCCTCATCACTGGTGACCGGTGAAGCTATTCCCATAACATGAAGTACCGAGCTCTCACGCATACAACCCAAGAATCGTCATTTCCCTCTGCCGAATCAACAAGACACTCCAACGCGGGACCTAAGAGGGATTGGACGAAAGAATGACTTCCCTTCCTCCGCAGAGGATCTGTCAATTAAAGAGAGCTCTCATATACTTGGGAATAGCCTCACCCAGGAAGGAAGCAACCAAGACGTACTTGGCTACTCCCCCCCTAGAGTGCGGGCTAGGCTTAACCCAATGGGTCAAGCGAACTCCGCGAGCCTCCCCTCCAAGCAGGATAAGGGTCCAGACCTCGGGAAACACGGGGCCATAATCCAACCGCTGAATTAAACCATTAATAAGGGACTCCAACCACCTCCCCCTAAGAGCTGCCACCACACTGCATTCCACCATCACATGGGATAGGGAACCATACCTCTCCGTCTCAGCGCAAAGGGGACACTTGCTTTTACCTCTCCCTTCCATCCTCTCTACCAAAAAAAAGCCCCCCTAACCTAGCAAGCATCAGCATGCACTCCGCAGTAGGACTAAGCAAATGACTACAAGCACTCCTATGAAGGTATCCCTGTGATTCCATTAAATTAAATTCCACATAGGGGCCCAACGCGACAGAATGGTTGGCGCTTTCCCACTTCGCCCACACGTGGTACCTGAGCGAATTGAGGGTAGCTTCCGGTACATACCTTTCCTTCCGCCACTTAGTTCGAGAAATCCACGTCCACTTCTGGAACCGAGATCCCGTCGGTTTCTGTAGCATGTCCCCAAGGCAAGTAGGGCTATCCAGATACTTCCCAAACAGCCGCCCCCTCATGTCGCCAAAATAGGTTGCCAGCGGAGGGATATGGAACTCCCTGTGCATCACGGCACCGGCAACCTTAGTCGACCGCGCCCCTTTGCCACAGATCATCCGCATCCCCGTTGCCACCAGCCTCTCGAGTTTACCAAACAAATTCTGCCCATGGGCCCCCATCAATTCCACCCAATACGTAATCACGGGAAAAACCAAGCTCTTTAGCACTGCGAGCCGCATCCAAGCAGGGAAAGACCTATTACTAAGTAGGTGCTGACAGGCAAAAAGAGACTTCCTTCCTTTCTCTTCACGACTTTTAATGATCGTTTCGATAGAGAAGTTAGAATCAACCTCCACACCTAAATAGGTATATCTCTCACCAACCGGGATTCTAATGCCACTAATAAGCAAGCCATAATTTTCAAGCGCCGCCAACCCTCCATCGCCTCCAAAGAAAACGGTGGCCAAGCACTTGTCCACCCCAAATTCCATGCCCCACAACCTCGCCCACTCACTGATATGATCTAAAGATTTTTGGAGCTCGGTTGGGCTGTCCGCAAACAACACAAGGTCATCGGCAAACAGTAAGCCTTTAAGTCGTCCAATACTGGGTATCTCAAGCCCCCAATCGTCACCCCCCTGATCCAAAATGTCATTTATATAAATATTAAAAGGCGTAGGGGAGCCCAGGCACCCTAGGTGAATGCCTCACAGTACCTGGATAGGTTCGCTAAAGTGTTGTCCCTCCACACGAACCCGGACTTTTGAAGACTTGTACAGAGCATGAAAGAATTTCAGCACTCTACCCGTTAGGCCGGTTGCCTCAAGCTTAAGGAACAAGGCCTGATGTGGCACTGTGGCGTATGCTTTCTTGAAGTCAATGTACGCCGCATACGTAGAAAGTTTACGTGCGGCCATTTAAGTACCACTTCTTCATGCACACGACTTGCCCTATGCACTCATGACGTGCACGAAATCCAGCCTAGCCCCGATTGAAAAAATTACAAGCCTCGAGAGCGTCGGTAAGCCTCCTCAGTAGCATAGAGACCAGAATCTTAAGAGCAACGAAGATCAGTGATATCCCTCGGTAATTGTCAATGCAGGTTAAGTCCCCCTTCTTTGGAATGGAGACCACAACTACTGTAGCCGCAAACTCCGGAACATGACCTTTCTCCAACAGATTTTCAAGCAGATTCACGAAGGCCTCGCCAAAAGGCGTGCTAGGATAGGAAGAGTCAAACCCCAACCCTTTATCACGGAGGAGAATCTTAAATAATTCAGGTGGAAGCCAATCCCCTTCGGCGGCTCGATATCTTTTAAGTTTCTGGCAGGCACAACGGATTTTATTCCATTGCAAAGGTTGGTTCACTCCAATAAGTCTTGGCAAGACCCTCACAGGATGTCTTCTGCAAAAATCTGCATTCTTGCTCGTCCCGCTCGAATCAGCATAGACACCCTCATAGTGTTCCTTCCAAATGCAAAGTTGTTCAGCAGGGTTCACCACCAGTTCCCCACATTTATTTCGAATGGGCTGATTGGAAGAGCTAGCCCTCCCCCTTCCACAGATGGCTTTCAGAAGGCAGAAAAACTTCTTGTGTTGCCCCTCCTGAAGAAGGGACTTTCCTTGACGCACACACCTCTCCATAATGCGGCGGCCATTTTCTTTAACAGCACGTCGAACTCGCTCGCACGTCCCCTCGTATTCGCTAATACATCTCAGCCCCTCTGGAGTGGATAAATCACTCTTTCGGAGCACATTCCAAGCCCGAATACGAGAATTGATTAACCGGCGAACTTTGGGATCTAACCAATAACCAAAATGGGGCCGTGGAGGAGGTCACGTATTGTAGGCCCCGACGTCAGAAGAGATGCCCTTCGCGATTTCTGTAAATTTCTCAAACTGCTCCCCAACATCTGCCTGCAAATCCGCCAAGACCTTCCATCGGTTGGACGTCAAGAAGGTTTGGCTATGTGCTTCAAGCATATTTGAATTTATTCCCCTAGCAGGATTAGTCGAGAGTGGGGTTGCCCCCACAACCTCCGAGTGTAGTTTACACACCAGAGGCCAGTGGTCTGATAAATCCACCGAACGTCGCACCAAGCCATGTGAAAGTTGCCTCTCGCCTAGATCATTGACCAAGAAATGGTCTAAGTTCGACTTGCCACGCCTTCCCGGGAGTGAAAGGTAAGATTAGAGCCACGTATGCGCAACACACTCCACTCGAGGCCAAGCCTCGTAAGCCACCGCTCCAAGAACTTCCTTTTCATATTAAAGTCGCCTCCGATTATCACGGGGAGATTCCTAGAGGAAAGTCTCTCCATGGTCATCTTCAGCTTCTCCAACACTAGAATCCGTGCCTGAGAGTAGCGCTTCTGGGGTACATAGACATTTCCGTGAATCCAAGCCTGTGAAACCACATGGAACTACACAAAAACTTGGGATTCAACAGACACGTTAAGCTCAAAGGGCCGCAAGTCGGATGCGAGAAGGGAACAAAGGCCACAAAAACCTGGCTCCGAGGAACCAAGCTTGGTGAACACAGCGAACCCGGGTTTTCGGATCGGCCAGCACCCCTAGAATTGACGAGTCTCCTGGAAACCAATCACCCCCCAAGAGTGGGTCTGCATCTGCCAATACAATTCAGCCCTCTTGAATCTTATCCCGTTAATATTAAACGTTACAATGCTCAAAGTATCTCAGGACGTGCACCCTACTCGTGAGGAAGAACCACTATTGGACCGCTCCGAATATGGACGACTAGGTCGACAGTACCACCCGCTTAACCTAGCTTCGCTGCTCATCTTTCTAACTAAAACAACCACACCGTTGACCGAGGGTTCACAAGGTCAAATCGGATATTCAATCCTCTCCACTCGAAAGATCTCCAATCCTTTATTTTTCATTATATATATATATATATATATATATATATATATATATATATATATATATATATATATATATATATATATATATATATATATATATATATATATATATATATATATATATATGGCCATTGCTTTTATGCCACAAATCTATCTCAATAATATATATATATATATATATATATATATATATATATATATATATATATATATATATATATATATATATATATATATATATATATATATATATATATATGTGGCCATTGCTTTTATGCCACAAATCTATGTCAATAGTCTACTTCCTAGCAATAGACGATTATGTAGTATGGTTGATTGTAGCCTTATTTGCATAGTCAAGCATCTTTCTTAGTTTCTTCCTTGTGTTATCATTTAGTACCGCCCTTTTCCATTGCAATTTATTTCATATCCATTTTCAACTACTTGCCCTACTAGATATCCACGATTGTGACAGACATCTTTGAGAAATCATGTACCCTAATGTGAGTTTAAAAGTTACATCTTCTACCTGAGTTGTACTTTTCTCTATTTTATCACTTATTTCTACATCTTTTGTCATAGGAGTTTCAAACTTACAAATTGCTTCATTTATACAATGGATGTGATTGTTCCACCATTATCTAGATACCATGTGTCGCTACTACCCTCATTTCTACTTCCATGCAATAGCATGCCCTTTACAATAAACATGCATCATCCATAATACATCCATACATTAGGGGAAAAAAAACCTACATCAGTAAACATATACATACATTGGGAAAAAATGTCCTACATCGGAATGACGTACTGGATCACTTTCCAAGACAAATTATGAACGACTCTGATCGCAGAAATGCACTTGATGTTCCACATCGTAGTAATTACTTGATCCTTTTTAGTTGAGATACTCCATTTCCGGCTTAGAAAGTAAATACTTAATCAGATACCCAGACACGTGCGATATGCTACAATTGGCGATTGGGTCATTAATATTAGAAACTTGATAATGTATGAAGATATTGCACTTCCACATTTAAATATATAGATATCGACTTTGTATTATGCAGCTTCACACTGATAAACAATCTTATGGTTTACATTGCACAAAAAGAATATATGACGATCTGTATTAATGCACATCTTACATGGATAGACAATCTTTCGATTGGCATTGCACCATGGGAAAATTAGAATGAATCATAATCACTTTCCTTCTTACAAACGAGGGCGAAATTTCCATTAACAGGAACCAGTTTTCTCAAACCCAAGTTGCTGCTAAAAATAGTGTTTACAACAATTCGAGCTATGGGACAAACAAAAAAAGACTGCTTTGTGACTCTTAGCATGAGAGCAATCGCATCTTACAATAAACCCCAAGTTAAGCTGTACAAAGCATGTCCATCTGCACAAGTGACATGGAAAGTTCTCAAATACCATTTAACTGGGACTTTATTCTAAGCACATCCAGCTGTTTTATTCTAGAGGAACCCTGAACATAACACAAAAGAGAGATGTCACAAAGAATGTTGCCAAGAGCAGACTATTATCCCTTCCCCTGCAAGCAACTCCCAAATCAGATTGCCATAGTTATGCAACTAACAGGTCGTGCTCTGCTTATGTATATTGCAAAAATATATCCAAATGTTAGAGCACATAGTCATCATCTGCATCCTGTGTTTTTCCGTTGGCTAAATTTCCAGGAATTCGCCACAAGAGAAATGCAACATCACCACATTCAAGTCTCAAGAAATATGGCATGTCTTAATGTGCACATGAGCTGGACTTAAGAAACTTTGAACTGAACCCATCTGGCTCCCATGCTGTTATGACGGTACAAAGGTGCCTATATAACCAAAACCCATGATGAAAAATGCTGCAGCCTGGAGGAAGAGGTAAATGTAGAAGTGATTATGTCCAAAATTGAAATCATAGACGGCACAGAAGAAGATGTATAAGCCAGCCATCAACTCCAGCACATGTAACCTGTCGATGGGAATTCAAGACAAAGAAAGAAGATTAAAAAAAAGGTTGTAATCAAAATACCCTTAATCAAGTGACAGATACATATCCTGAAATCTCACAAGTGTTGTCTACATGCATTACTCTTGCACTTGATGTAGGGTGAATAGTTCATGGTAAACTCAAGTAAAACACAGAGAGTGTTACAAACTTAATACAACAAGATACCTTTCTCCAAACTTCATTCTGGTCTTCTTGCCTAGCTTAATAAACTTGCTTTTGAGAGCATCACCAAGCTTCTCAGTCACAACCCACTCATTGACTCGATTAAGATCCAAAAGTCCAATCAAAGTTGCCTTCGTCCTATGCAGGGACATCACATTCTCGAACAGTATCCAGAACACAATCAAATGAAGCGACCTATCAATAGACCATAGAGCAACAAACAGTTACATATGACTCTGGAAATTCTAAGTGCAATAAATATAACTAATCACAGAAATTGGTATGTGTATTAAACTTAATAGAGCTGCATGTACATTGAAGTACCAAAATAAGCTACAATACCTACGAAGGTATGAATACCTAAAGTTCACAAGAAGCATCCAAAATGAAACACAATTCTTGCTTAATAAATGTCAACATAAAAAGCAAAAAAAATGTCAGGCCACCGTACCTGATTGTGCAGACTGCATTAAGGATGGTGATCACAGATGGCATGTAGATGGCTCCCCACCTGGGTAAATGTACCTCTGGTACCAGAACGGTAGTAGGAATAACGAAACAGTAAAATACAAAGGTGACGATGTGAGCTACAATCTTTCTCACGATGAAGAATGCATAGATCATATGAAACTTCTTCCATGCTCCAACTTTCTGCACAATGAGAACACAATACCACACCAATATCAGACAGTTTCCTTCTCTAGCTAACACTTGAAAATTTAAAAAATGTCTACATCTACAAATGGCTTTGTTGATGAACTCCTGACGTCTAAATGGCCTTATACGAGACCAGGCATCTATCTATA
The DNA here is from genome assembly GCA_020310875.1 of Ceratopteris richardii. Lineage (NCBI taxonomy): Eukaryota > Viridiplantae > Streptophyta > Polypodiopsida > Polypodiales > Pteridaceae > Ceratopteris > Ceratopteris richardii. The sequence goes on from CM035426.1 coordinate 5,742,449, forward strand.
ATGATCACTTATATAACCAAAAACTAAATGTCTAGGAACTACAGCTCTCATGAAAAACAGTCCAGAGATTCCACATAATCCAGAAGGATTCAAAAATAAAGTAAAGGTTAGTCCATGCTGCTGCATTACCTTGTTGTTAAGAATGTCAGGAAGAATCTTCCGGAAGAGATTGGCAGGGCCACATGACCATCGGTGCTGTTGATATCGAAATGCTTTGAAGGTGCTGGGAAGCTCGTTTTTCACCTGAAATAATCCATTGATGTGAGAAGAGAATGAGTAAACATCTGCTGACCTTTCACGAAAAAGCATAAACATCGATAACCATGAAATATAAACTGCATGGATAAAATATCAAAATCATGAGAGATGTAATTATGCTACTGGTGGATGGTCACCTTAAGGTCATTGAGGTACACAAATCTCCAACCTTTGAGACCTGCACGCACTGCTAAATCCATGTCCTCTACTGTTGTCCTATCCTTCCAACCCCCAGCTTCGTTGATAGCACTAATCCTCCAGACCCCAGCAGTGCCTGCTAGCATTAAATTTGCCATATCTAATAAGGGGAACTTGGGACATAGCTACACTGTACACTACACTTAATCGTGTGACCAGCATGCTGGATTGAATCATGATATGCAAACCATCAATGTGGCTTCCATTTCTGTGAAGCAGACAGCAAAAGAAAAGACCTTATTCAGATGATATAATACAACAGACCAAGCTTACCATTGAAGCCAAAGAAGGCATAAGTTGATGAACCGACTTCTTGCTCCACAGAGAAATGATAGTACAATGACATCTCTTGCATCCTCGTCATCAGACATTCATCCGAATTCACTGCAAAAGGTTAATAGTTTTCACTGTGTGAGTCTCAGCTATGACGTTGATAACTGCACTTAATCACCAAGATCACGAGTTTACACCACTACGGAAAAACTCGTAGAATATGAACTATTCACCGTGAGAACATGTTTACTAGACAGGAAATGTCAGTAATAACCATAAAACATGTAACATTTAACAATCTGAGGCTAACCTCAATAAGTGAATTCAACCAGAAAGTTAAAGACTCGCGAAACATTAGAAAAATTAAGTGCATAGAAAGAGCTAGAGATTAAAAAACACCCCGTCCCTGCTTCCATATGTTCTTGACCTAAATGATTGAAAGTGAGATCCTTCAGCTGCTCCGACGTCTTCTAACTGCTTCGTTGAATGTATAATTTTTCTTTTCATAAAGAAAGTTCGGCCGAGGCCTAGTCTCCCTTGCTTGAATTTTAAAGTATTTGAAAGAGCATCGGCCCAGCGAAACTGCTAACCGGAAAGCTCTAGCTCCCACATGTCAGAATGCATCCATGTGAATTTTGTGGGTCCCGATCATAAGACATTCGGTGCATGAGACATTCTCGCTAGCGCCGCTGTGTGAACCCACAGTAAGCGTATCGTTTCGCGCTAAGGCATTCCCACCCGCCTACCCGAACAGATCTTTCGATAAGCAGTTCTCAAAACAACAGATTAGAGCGAAAGAAGGTGAGCTTTCATCGTGATGGGCACTAAACCTTCGACACACACTCCAAAAGCATCTTAACTTGGGTACAACTCAAACAAGTCCCCCGCCTATCAATGCTTAAACTATGGTAGTGAATCCATGTGCACAATTTTCACTTCGCTGCACTACTTCGTCTAAACGATGCGTGGCAGGATAAACATAAGGATATCATAATAAAAAACATTTATTCGATACTGATCTCTGCATAACCACACTCTTAACTGCTTCCAGTCCGAGCATTGGAAATATATATACGGGTTTCCAATGAGGATTCGCCAACTCATTGCGATATGCAAAAAGATACTGATAAACATAAGGATATCATAATTAAAAACATTTAGTCGATACTGATCTCTGCATAACCACACTCTTAACTGCTTCCAGTCCGAGCATTGGAAATATATATACGGGTTTCCAATGAGGATTCGCCAACTCATTGCGATTTGCGATCGGGAAGCCAACGATGATGATGTTAAGAGCATGATAGTGGCCAGTGGCCGTGGTCTCGGGCTGTATGCAATGCATGTGTAGGGCATGGGAAAGGACATTAATGAGTAATCCAGCGTACCAAATTTCCACCTGGCTTGCACAAGCGCAAGCTCTGGATTGTGCATGAGGAAAGGAACTGTTCTCCACAAAAACTCGGGATCCGGTTGAAAATCAGCGTCAAAGATGGCAACGTACTCGCATTCCTTAACGTAGCTCCGCTTTAAGCCTTCCTTCAGAGCGCCTGCTTTGTAGCCATTCCTGTTGTCTCTGACTTCATACTTGATGTTGATTCCCTTGCTTGCCCACCTCTGGCATTCCATTTGGACCAGTTCCTAGAGTACAAAATACTACGCAATCAACTCTAATAGAAAGGAGAAAAATTAGTCGGGACTGGCATGCGACGCGCAGCCCCCCGGAGATACATTTACAGAGAAACTTCTGGATCGTGTAAAATGTGCTGAGAATGCGAGCCGAACGTATCAAAAGCGAACAAGTCACTATGATCAATGACTCCATGTATGTCAACTACGCATTGATAAACGTGCAACAAATTGATCCCAACACATCGGTGACCAATTTCAGCTGTTATAGATTTCACTGAGCGCGAAAACGCTGCCTATGTAGCTAAACACTTTAATAGCCAACTTCTCGGGATACAAAGAAGAAAAATACTGACCTTAGTAGAAATATCAGTTGAATCGTCCAAAACCTGCACAATGATCCTGTCAGATGGCCAAGAAAGCCCGCACGCAGCACCGATGGAGAGCTGGTATACCTGCATTCAGGTGGACATCGCTCGGATGTAAATAGGGGAAAAATGGCAATGATCACGTGACGAAGAAAGAAACAAACACATGAAGCTTACTGCAAAGCGTCATTTGCTAGGAACCTACATTATACCAATAAATGGGGCACATACCTCTCTCTCGTTATACATTGGAATCTGCACCAAAACCATGGGATACGCAGAGTTGGCTAGCTCCACATCATCCTTAATCGATACAAACTTATAGCGTTTCTCCGGCTTCCTCCGGAAGAGCTTGACAAGCACGATGACGACACACATGTATACCCTCTCCACGAACATCATTATTACCATGACAAGGCATAAGTTCACCATCAGCTGTACAACGGGAGCGACAATCGGGGCACGGATCTGAAACCAGAAATCGACCAGCTGCCCCACAATGCTACTCTCAGCATCAGTCTGAACACTTTCTGAAATGAGATTCGGCGCTGTACGTCCCATTGCAGCTCAGTTTTACTAGACAGACAACGGCGCAGAAATTCGCCCACAGTACTGATCTGCACTAGAACCCAATGCTGATCTGCACTAGAACCCACTTGCAGGGAATGTATCTGCACAGACGTTATACTGGAGGAAGAACATGGAAGATAGCTCGCTAGTGAAAGCTAGAGCTGCTTACGTGCGGAGTTGCCAGAAGTTTAGATACAAACAATCGCAAAGAAAATGCGCACATGTCGTTTGTAAGCAAGGCACATTTCCACTCTGCGTCGGGATGCGCGTATATTGGCACTTGCAGCTTAGGCTCCGGGAAAGGAAGGCTCACTTCGATCCCAGAACGTAGATGAACGTAAGCGTACCTAAGCTGCAAGCGCCGACACAGGGGAGTGCGAGCAAAATAGGATTAACTTAACTGGTTTTAGACAACACTAGAACAAGGAGGATTGCAGGTTCAGTAGCGGAGTTAAAGGTTTGATGCTAGGAATGATCCAAAGATCCCGTCAGGCCGTCTCTCTTCTATTTTCTGTCAATGGACAAGTTGAGAAATCTCTGCCATTAAGTGCCCCTGTCCAGGCTTGCCGCTCCGAGGGCCGCTGCTTCTCGTACAATGTCATACTCCCTCTCTAACCTCTATGTATTCAAAAAGAAATTATCCCGGCCGCAGTTGCACATGGCACCGACTCTTTCCTCTACTCGACACTCCTAGCCTTTGTATTTGCACTATTACACGCTCGATTCCTCACTTTCACTGTTAATAACACAACAAATACCCACTCGCCTAAAGATTTGGCCTCTCAGCTTGACGGTGGCCCAAAAGTCATGCGCAATGGGTTGATCATAGGGAGTTGAAAGAGAGGCGACATAAATCAGATGAGGAAGTTGATATATTCCTGGAAAGAGAGAGGTGAGGAGATTGTAGGCGAGTCCGAACAGGCAAAGAGCACACAGAACTTTCATACAGAGAGAAGAGGTTTCAGTCAGCAGTGAATTCTAAGAGAGATTGAGAGCGGAAAACGTGCTGCTACGTATATGCTATATGGCTTTGGGACCCAGTTCTATGCAAAGCTGTCGAGGTAAGATGTGACGGCAGGCAGCAACAGGAAAAGGAGTGGTGCAAGGGGAACTGAGGGAGTAGACTGATGAGTGCCGATCTTCCTCTAAGCGGGAAGAGAAGAGAGACAAGGGAGAACCAATACTGAAAATCAGAGGAGAGATTTGCGTGACATAAGTAGTGGTGGTGGGTAGTGAGTAGCTTGTAACAGCAGAGGCAGCTTGCGAGGCAGATGCTCAAGAGAGAGGAGGGAGATGGCGAAATAAGGAAACTGGAGAATGGCATTATGGCAGTAAGTAAAGCTACAGGCCCTTCCGGGCCCGCTCACCTGCAAAGGCCTACGGACAGCTCATGCTCTCCCCCCCTCCGCAATGGAGCTTACTTCTGTTTTCTCTATTCGCTGCCTTTTCTTCAGCGAAATCGAAATGCGGAAGTTCTTGTCTGCTAATAAAGCGCCGATGGGCGATTGCTTCACTCAAAGTTCGAACGACATTTGCCCGCACTCAGCTTGCCTTCAAAGTCCATGCATAATACGCTCCCCCGGTCCGCCATTTCTGCTCGAGAATCGGAGATGGCGATCTCCAAAATGATATGTCACAACAACTCCATCTCCCTAAAACAACATCTGTTCCTAAGGAAGGTTTATTTTTTTTTTTGAGACAACAGGAAAAGAGAGTAAATTAATGAGTAAAAATACAATGTATCAGACTTTCGTTATAGTCTGATCGACTGTTTGTATTTTTTTTTTTTTCCAGCATCAATTTTATATTTCCTGTTTTCTCAAAAAAAAAAAAAAAAAAAAAAAAAAAGAGAGTAAATTAATGAGTAAAAATACAATGTGCACAGGGAAGCAGAGATCCCATCAGACACAGGGGTTACAAATTGGAGACCATGATAAACCTATCACTAAAGTAATATTCCAAGAGGGATTCCCTCCATTTACGAGGAGGAAGGGACCTAATTTACGAGGAGGAAGGGACCTAATAATATCAGTGTGATCCTGGGGGGGCATGTTTGATTGACTGCAGACTCTGCATACCAGAAAGATACAAGGATTTTCTAAGTGAAAACAAAAAATTCTTTTTGCCATTGTTAAAAAGGGATTGGTTCCTGCTAATCCATATATGCCAAAGGATGTGTCCCCTCCACAAATTCCGAAGAACCAGATCAAGCTTATTGCAGCATCCAAGGACAATCTCTCTGAGCCCCAGTTGAGGGAGCTTCTTGACAACCATAATAGGATCCAACATCTTCCAAAACTGTCTTGCATGCCAACAGTTAATAAAGAGATGGGTTAAATCCTCTTCCCTGCTACACAGAGCACATTTACCATTATTGGGATTTACTCTCTTGGCCCTGCTGCCAGTCCACAGCCCATTGTGAAGAATCAACCATTCCAAGTAGGAATGCTTGATGTTGTAGGGGAAAGCCCAAATGGCTTTGAACCTAAATCTCCATTGATTGGCTGACCAATTACATCCCCATCTTATGTTAAACTTGCTGGTAACACAGAGAACAGAGCCTCTGTTGTACTTGAACCTTTGCCACATATTTTTAGCAACATCTGTGATATGAATGTTGACTAATTTGCATTCCTCAAGCTTCAACTTCAGGAGGGACTTCATTTCCAAAAGAATCTGTAAACAACCAGAGGAAAACTGAGTCAATCCAAGTACATAATCATTAGATATCAATTCACGTGAGTTGAAAAACCAGGCCCAATTTTTGACACCAAGTTTGAAGCATTTATGCTCTCTAATCTCAGGACTTTTGTTACTCCACAGGGAAATCCATCCCAACCAAGGAGATTCTTGGAGAAAAAAGTTGAGGTTAGACGAATACTTAAAATTTGGGGAAAAACAAGCTTTGACCTTCATCCACGCAGACGAGAACCTGCAAGAAAGGAGACTGCCAACAGGGATAAAGGTGGAAAACAACATTTGTGTCCCTATAATCGATTAGACCGTTTGACGACATCTCAGTAACCCCCTCGATCAAATGAGAAAATGAAAAGCTTAACTGACCATGGCCTCGGGGACACGGGACTCGGGGGTCTTTCGTCTTCCAGAGAAGAATGAATATACAATTTGGGTCACTGTCCATGACAGCGAAAGAGAGTGGACGTTGTTGGACCAGTAGTCGCGTTCGCGAGCGCTCCCCCAAGTGCAGCCAGCGTGAAAGAAGAGAAAAGGTATGTGCATCCCTCACCCACCCACAGGTTGGAAATACGGTAAAGCCTGCACGCATGCAATGACCTTGTTTTCCCCTCCCCGCTGGCGTTTCTACCATCAGTAAAAGCAGCTGCCCATATTTATTGCATATCACCGACCAGCATCCTGCAGGCACATTACCATCCCTCTGTGCAGTCTTGCAGACACACAGATCTCACCAGCCACCACTCCAGTCGTCTTAAAAAAATATAAGTTCATATATATATATATATATATATATATATACAGCCAAATTCTGAAGCGCACACTTCCATGTGAATAGATATTACTCAAAAAAAAAAAAGCCTTAAATGACTCGCTTTTGAGTACAACCCTTTTTCTAATGGAACTTGCTATGGGACATCTGAGCTGCTAAGTTCCTTTCTAGATGCAGAGTCACATGGAGAGTGCTAAACTGTATGAGAAACAAGTATCGTGTAATTCTTAAAGCTTGGCATATTTTGGTCGGTGAAATGTTTGGCATGTATAATTCTTAAAGTCTTGCATATTTTACTCATGTGGTTAGGGCAATTTGGAAGGGTATGCACAGCTTTGATGACCATCAGCTTTGTGTAGACATGCATAGGATTTGAAGTATCCAGAAAAGAGGTCACGTTGGCTAGATCCTTAGATTTTCTTAAGGATGTCATTGGTGCATTTCCACTATCCAAAATAGAGGTCAGCTTGGTTAGATCATTAGATGCTGCCAAGAATATCATGGATCCAAGGTCCGTTGAAGCTAGATGCACATACAATTCGGAGATTGAGTGAAAGAATGATCTCTCAAAACCTCTAGTCCTCTCACATTACCAAACAAGAACAACAAGATTCCGGACTCCAAATAAATGATCCCCAAGTCTTAAACCAGCCAATCTTTAGCTCATCCCTTCTCTCACAATTGTAATGCAGCACCAATGTGAAACTTTTTTTTTTCAATGGAGGTTCAATCAAAGCCTACTCTACCGAGCTTTAACTTTGAAATTGCAGCTGTACAAGTGAACGAACATAGTACCCATGGAACCCTCGGTATCCAATGTGACACTTTGAAGGAACCTAAACTACCTCACAAAGTATTCATGGTGAAGTGTGAGGATCTTTTTGGATGGCAACTTGAGGGCCCTCATACATGTGATCATTTGGAGAAATATATACAAATATCGGTGGCATAATGGCTTCAAACCCGCCTCTAGGAGTTCTTACCACCCTTAGATTTGCCTTGACTTTAGGGAAGAGCCCACAATATGAGAGAGGTCACTAGGGGCCCTCTTCCTCCTAATAATACATGAGAGAGAGGTTACTAGGGGGCCTCTTCCTCCAAATAATACACATCCCATTCATTGCTATAACTTAATGCCTTTCGCTGTTTTGCCTTTTCTTGTTTATGTACTGTGGACCACGCCCTTGTAATATCTTCATATACTATGTGGTATACGTACAAAGGAAATGAATGCCAAAGGGCTCGTTTAAGTCGGTGCATAAGCTTAAATACCTCATGTTGTATATTGCATTTTTTATTCATGGAATATCTGAGGGTACATTGTCTATATACTTTCTCTGAAACAATGGAATTTCACCTTTCACGTAGAGGTGCTGATTCTCTAACTAACGTCTTTTATATATTTCAATCATATTTATAATAGTTCTATTATTCTTTTTTCATTTATTTTTAGGGTATTTTTTATTTTTAAAGGGGTTTTTTTCAGATTGTGTATGAAGCGAAAGTATAAATGAAGGATACATAATGTGTTGGATCTTTTATATCTTGCAATTGACACATGTATGGTTCATGTGCAGACACTTGATAGAAGCACGATCATATCAAATGATTGCCTCAAAAATCCATTACAAGAACTCTCACACATCTCCCCGATGGCACAAAATGTGAAGGCCAAGAAAAAATTATTTGTTCATATAGGGTGATGCCATATTTCTACAATGTTGTATATTATATTCATAAATATGAGGAGATACTGGTGGCACTACACCTTTCAAGCGCATTCTAACTAAAAACACCCTAATATGTGGCAGAGTTCATCCCATCCAATGTGAGATAACCCTCACACCAAGAACAAATGCATGTATATTAATTCTAGGTCACAAGAATCCTTAGAATGTGCTTGGAAATAGGTCCTATCTTTGTCTCTTTCTCTCTCATTGGCTTTGTCTCCCTCGTTTGATAAGTAACACATAGTAAAGCACAACTTAGTGATGTCTCTATTTTTCAGCTACTTTTGAGCATGTTCATGTTGCACTCTCTGTGGCTCCAGTGTGATTGCTTCTGTGTGTGATATGTGTAAAATGTGTGATGCTTGATGTGATTTACTATACTCTGTAGGTACAATGTCGGACCATCCCTTCCACAGTTTTCAAGCATGGCTCTCCCATGTTGTAAGAAATGAATGGATCTCTTTCTGATACTTGAAAACAGGAGTATATTCTTCACCTTCTGTAAAGAGATTGATTGATGAGAAGCTTCCCACCTAAGCTTGAGTAGTAACTTCGCCACCATCCATCCGCTTTTGAGTCACCTTTACTTTAATAATGGTTGCTCCTACTTTACTTGTGAATGTCCCTATCTTTATTTCCACTTTATGTTAGGATGCCGCTGTTATTATTCAATAAAATTTGGGGTCCTTGCCAACATACAGAATGTCAAAATATTTGTAATTTATGTACAATGGTTTGATTTCATTCATCAGAAGTTTAAACCTAAGAGGATGCTTTACCCACTTCTATGACAACTCACCTCCCCTTGGGTCTCCTTCTATCACAAAGATGGTGGTGAGGTGCAGGAGACATGGAGCTACCCTCAAGCAAGTCTACCATTCACGTGAGGTACAATGGATGCTTGGACAATCGACACAGGAACGATGCGATAACGAAATGATCAGATGGTGTAACATCTTGATGGACAATTCATCCTCGGGCAACTTTGCAGAAAGCAAAAAAAATTTTGGCTATCTTTATGAGTTATATATAAAAGAAAAGGCTTAGTATGTACGCAGTGATGTGGGACGTTAACCTAAGTATGGGAAAGTGGCAAGAAGTGGGTAAAGTTGAAGGCAAATGACAACATCATGAGGTGCCCATTTGTGGATTGAGCAAGATGAAAAATCGCTTTTGGAAAAGATGCATCACACTTGGTGTCAGATCTTTGACTTGGTCAGAAAAGTCAAGTTTACATGTTACAATGTGGAGAAAAAAAAATTACTTCACACAACTATGCACTTGGATGTCAATGAGCATCGATAACATCCCATTGGCAAAGAGTCTAGCAACCATGTTTTTCAACAAGCATTCTGTTCTATGAAATGGTGGCCATGAACACAATGCGCATCAGTAAAGGAATATTGTTTTTGCAGCAACCACACTGTTTTGAGAGCATACAAATGGAAATAATTGTACATTTTTTAAGAAAAGTCCTACAAGAAATATAACATTCATTATGAAGTGAGAAATGTGCTTTTAATTAGGCTTTCTATTACGTACATAACCATGAAGTCCATGCGCCAGAGTTCGATTGGTTATGCTTTCATCTCCTGAAACAGAGGTTATGGGTTCAATCCCCTCTTCGGGCTGTCAAATATGTACGAACCATAGGTCAATTATCTCTCAATTGTAATGCCTTCTGCCATTCAAACCAAATGCCTTCTGCCATTCAAACCAAATGCCTTCGTGTAGTCCTTTTCTAGTGTTGCTTGGCAGTCTTAACCTCTCTTTTGCAGGATACGGGGGTCTCATGGGTACTATTTTCTTCACCTGTACAATTGTTCTTTCAATCTAATTTAAGTACGAGATATTAGCCTCCAACCAAACCTTCTCTTTACAGAAAAAGAAACTTTGAAGTAGGCTTTCTATTGTCTGTGCAGGCAACATAGTCAAAGGACATGTATTAAAAAATGTATGCATCACCTATACTCAACCATAAACACTTAACCTTAGTTCGATTTAGATATCTCAATGTCATTTTGGCCATTTGCAATGTAGTGAGCATATAACTATTCACACTTTAAATGTAAATGAATTTTTTTATGTAATAGATATCATAGCATTATGAGATTAACAATAACAAATTGGTAAGATATTTAGGACATTATAAATTCATTCTTCTCATCAAATCTAGAAGAATTATCCTTGCACAGATGTATGTAATGGTGCATTCAAATGTCTTTCCACCATGCATATTGAAGTTATGAACCATGCAAATGTCTTTCCACCATGCATTCAATGTCATTTTGGCCATTTGCAATGTAGTGAACATATAACTATTCACACTTTAAATGTAAAAGAATTTTTTTATGTAATAGATATCATAGCATTATGAGATTAACAATAACAAATTGGTAAGATATTTAGAACATTATAAATTCATTCTTCTCATCAAATCTAGAAGAATTATCCTTGCACAGATGTATGTAATGGTGCATTCAAATGTCTTTCCACCATGCATATTGAAGTTATGAACTATCTTGAATGTTTACTCACTTTCATACAATCATTTGTTTTTATTACTCCAATTTAAAGTAATAGTCATGCAAATAATACTTTTTGACACCTCCCAAATTTTCACATAAAAATTGAATCCATTTTTTTTTTTTGGAAAGTAATCCATCTTTGAAGGACTTTCTAGTAATCAGCATATCATCAACGTCAACTATAAAGAACATGTCTTGGCGTAGAGATAATGATCTGATTTGTGCTTTTTGGAATAGCCTTGGGACTTTATGAAATTATAAAACATTTTGTAACATTTTTTAAGGTATTGTTTGCTTCCATACAACCTCTTTTTAATCTTTGATAGAAATTACAATAAAACTATTTTCATAACTCTCTAATTTCATGGAGCTACCCTCTCGTAATAATTTTAGATACTAATTTCATGCAATAAAAAAATTTCATAAGTCTCTAATTTAGCATCAATAACAGCCCATCGGAGAAATGTTTTTCAACAAGCATTCTGTTTTGTGAAATGGTGGCCATCAACACAATGCGCATCAGTAAAGGACCTGTTTTTGCAGCAACCACACCATTTTGAGCTTCGTTGAGCATCATTTGGTATGTCATCAGCCAGTCGGTGTGTCTTCTTGAAATAGCTCATTGGGCGCGAAAAAATGGATATCAAATTGGCCATTGATCATTTATTTTCTAAAATGCCAATTATTTTCTAAAATTGTCCATTGATCAATTATTTTCTGAAATGCTAATGATCAATTATTTTCTAAAATGGATATCAGTGATCTATTATTTTCTAAAGTTCCAATCATCAACGAGGTAGTTCGCTGGTAGCAGAAATGGAGAGGCCACCTATGAGTGTGGAAGCATGCAACAAAGGTCATGTTTTATGCCTTGGATATGGGGGGCAAATCGTGGCAAGATATACAATTTGGGAACATCTAGGTTTGATTAAAAAGAAAAACCAAAAGGTCAAAGCATGTACTTGAGAGCTGAACATTTTTGTATCCTATATGGATAAATCTATAGCTTTTGTTCGCCAAGGAAAAAACAAGTGATCCCCATCATGTGACAATAGTCAAACAATATACTACATGTCCTTGAGTATGAACCTCCACACATGCAACACAGTCAAAGCTCATGTATTAAGAAAACAAGTGATCCCCATCATGTGACAATAGTTTCTAAAGCTATCTTCTGATAAGGGCCTTAGTCAAAGAATCTACTACATGTCCTTGAGTATGAACCTCTACACATGCAATATAGTCAAAGCTCATGTATTAAAAAAAATTGTATGCATCACCCCCTAATCAAGCATGTATGCATCGCCTCTACTCACACATGTATTACATAATGTATGCATCACCTCTATTCAAGCATAGGCACTTAACCTTACTCTATTTAGATATCTTAATGTCAACCTCACCACTTGGCAATGCTTTTTTGTTGAATAGTGAACAGTTGACTATTGATCACCTCTTTTAATGCAAATAAATTTAATGCTTTGTGGAACATGGGGTTCCATGGGTATTATGCGTGCTTTCATCTGTACTTTCAAGCAATTTCAAGCTTCAAGAAGATTAGATCTCAGTGATCGAACTTTAAAAAACACAATGCCCATCAGTAAAAGAATTATTTTGGAAGCAGACACACTCTTTTGCACTGATTCTAAGCTTTTGTGGCAACTGAAAATTTTTTGCTTGTTCATGACATACCAACTGATGATCAACGAGGTAGCAAGTATTGAGAGGCTTCCCGTCAATGTGGAAGGAAGAACTAAAGTTTATGTATGTGCTATGGGGAGCAAGCCCGTGAAGTATGCAATTTGGAAACATGTAAGCTTGATTAAAGCAAGTAAGAAAATACAAAAAGCCAAGGCAATGAAGGCATGTGCTTGAAAACTAAACCCTTATAAGTATGAGACCATCCTACTAAATTTGGGGGGTCCCATGGGCACTAGTCCCATTCACTTGTAACTTTTTCTCTTTATTTTGAAAACTAAACCCTATAAGTATGAGACCATCCTACATTTATGGAATACATATATGCCTTTTGGTCTCCGAGGGAAAAAGCAAGTACAGAAAAATTACTTCTTTAGTAAGGGATTCTCGTTAAGCACTCGTTAAACAAGGGAAGTGAGAACACCATGGTCTTTTACATCGTGTAAATCATAAAAAACGTCAGGCTCGAATGTGACAATTGTCATTCGGTGATCTAAACTAGACAGTGCGACACAGCACTCGATTTTGACATGTCAAGGCATGGAACACTTTCTATAAATGTATTCCCTAGGCGAGCATTCCAATTATACACTAATTACTAAAAAGAAAAAATATTGCATAGCTTCATTTTTTATCATTTTTTTGAAAACTTATTTTATTGCATAGGTTCATTTTTTATCATTGGTTTCAAAGAATCACATTCCCTGAAGGTGGTGACATACATTAGAGTTCTTTGTTCTATTTCTCGGTGCGAACAAAAATGGGATGCCCCTTACAAATAATTCATGAAAGCGGGTGCAACATGCTATTTTCCAATGTTACTTTTGTTGGATTGATCTCATGCTATTTGCAAGTGCCTTTTTTTTAACAAAGGGAAGTTCAGCGTTGGCCTACTCTCCTGGACTTTAATTAAAAGAAGAACAAGTTACAAGTGAATGGGACTAGTGCCCTTGGGACCCCCCGAATCCCACAAAGCAGGGGCAAAACTTGTGGATCTAGAGAGTTTTACAAAGGCAGTTAATAACCCTCTTGTCCCTCCCATGCACGGCCCACTTGGGTTGAAGCTTGTTGTTCTCGATGAGAAACACTTTATGATGCCTAAAGGGTGGGGAGCACTTGCAGTCGGACATTCTTTTGCCAAGGAGGAACATTGACTTCTCGATCGACCACCCTTTAGGAGGGTGTCCAAAATTGAAGGCACACCACTACCTCCAAATCTTCGAGAGGATTTCTCCTCTTAAAGCATTCCACAGTGCCATTGAGAAACCGATCACTTCGCCCAAAAGCGCTTGCTTCCAGGTGACTTGATCCTATGGTCTCAAAATATTCCCAAGGGTCCGCCACTTGGGGCACATGAAGAAGATGCGATCCAGGTCCTCAATGCTACAGTGGCAATGCTTGCACCACGACAAGGCACCACAAATTCTGTTACCCTTTAGATTGGACCAGATACATGGTGGAGAATTTGCCACATGAAGACCAACTTTTTGATCTCGATTAGGGGGTGCCATATGGACATGAACTTTAAATCCCAACACAGCCTTGTCCAGGTCAGGCACCACTTCTTGTTGAGCATGATATGATAGTTTGTATGTGACTTGATTCTAGGAGTTTTGGACAAGCAATTGCCATTGTGCCAAATAAGACCCTCATGGCATGGGGGGTCCCGTCCAATTAAAAGGTGGGTTTTTTATCATTCCCAGGTGAGGCATGTGCTTTGAACGAGAGTCCATTCTTCGTAGTTCACTCTTATTTCAAGGTCTATGTCCTCAAAGCTGATCCACTAGCCAATTTCTTGTTTCCATAAGTGTTTCCATTGTCTGAAACCCTTGGTCCAAAGCCTCTTAACATTTTGGAGGTTCTAAGGAGCCACACCCCTAATGCTGATGATCGAGAACCAGATTCAATCATTTTGTTTGATATCGGCCGCCCATTTCTAGTCTTCTTTGATTCTGACAAATTGTTTAAACTTGTTCCAACTCTTCCATGGGGAGCGCACAAGATCCGAGCCTTTAGGGGAACCAGAATTGGTGAGAATAAGAGGGTGAGTAGGTCCAAGTCCTTCCAACTAGTGAGGCCCACCAATGTAATAACATTCTTGTTCCTAAAAATGAGCTTGGCCCAAGAAGTCTCATAGTTGCACCAAACCCTCATGATCCATTTTGCCACCAACTTGTCAGCCAAGCCTTGAATATCCATAATGGCCACGCTCCCATAGTCCTTTTGGCTGATGCAGGTAGACCATTAAAGTTTGGGAACGCCCCTTTTGTTGTGGTCCCTCATCCAAAGGAAGTTTCTTTAGATTCTTTCCAATATGCTAAGGTCTTGATCCTTCAGTCTCCAACAAGAGAGAAAGTAAATGGTCGAGAAGATGAGGAAGGTATTAATTACCATGGCATGCCCTGCGAAGTTGATTTCCATGCCATTCCAATACGCCAACTTGTTATCAAGTTTGGAAAGGACCCAATTCCATCGCTGCTCCATCCAGATACTAAAGCCCATAGGAATACCAAGTAGGCCAAAAACCAAACCCCTGGGGATAATTTGGCAACCATGGTTAATCAGCAGTTGGGATGAGGATCCGCTAATGGCTCTAAAATGCTTTTTGAGTGGTTTATTTTGGAGCTACACGCCTCACAAAATGTGTCAAGGCATCCCCAAAAGGTTTCAATGGATATGGAATCGGCCATTGACAAAATGGGTCACCACAAAAGGTTTCAATGGATATGGAATCGGCCATTGACAAAATGGGTCACCATAATATGCATGCAGATGATCTATTAGTTTCTAAAATCTATTATTCTCTAAAATGCCAATCATCAACGAGGTAGTTCGCTGGTAGCAGAAATGGAGAGGCCACCTATGAGTGTGGAAGCATGCAACAAAAGTCATGTTTTATGACTTGGATATGGGGGGCAAATCGTGGCAAGATACAATTTGGGAACATCTAAGCTTGATTAAAAGAACTAAGAAAAACCAAAAGGTCAAAGCATGTACTTGAGAACTTAGCAGAAATGGAGAGGCCACCTATGAGTGTGGAAGCATGCAACAAAAGTCATGTTTTATGACTTGGATATGGGGGGCAAATCGTGGCAAGATACAATTTGGGAACATCTAAGCTTGATTAAAAGAACTAAGAAAAACCAAAAGGTCAAAGCATGTACTTGAGAACTGAACATTTTTATATCCTATATTTATGGGATAAATCTATAGCTTTTGGTCTCCAAGGAAAAAAAAAGTGATTCCCATCATGTGACAATAGTTTCTAAAGCTATCTTTTGATAGAGCCTTAGTCAAAGAATCTACTACATGTCCTAGAGTATGAACCTCTACACATGCAACATGGTCAAAGCTCCTGTATTAAAAAATGTATGCATCACCCCTAATCAAGCATGTATGCATCTCCTCTACTCAAACATGTATTAAATAATGTATGCTTCACCTCTCTATTCAAGCATAGACACTTAAGTCCTTGAGTATGAACCTCTACACATGCAACGTAGTCAAAGTTCCTGTATTAAAAAAAATGTATGCATCACCCGTAATCAAGCATGTATGCATCTCCTATACTCAAACATGTATTAAATAATGTATGCATCACCTCTCTATTCAAGCATAGACACTTAACCTTAGTTCTATTTAGATATCGCAATGTCATTTTCACCACTTTGCAATGCTTTTTTTAAATAAAAGGAAGTTCGGCCATGGCCTACTCTCCCGGCCATTTTCACCACTTTGCAATGCATTTTTGTGCAATGCATTTTTGTTGAGTAGAATGTTTTGTGGAATACAGGGTTTCCATTGGTACTATGCGTGCTTTCATCTGTACTTTCAATTAATTCAAGTTTCAAGAAGATTAAATCTTAGTGATCCCATTGATACTATGCGTGCTTTCGTCTGTAGTTTCAATTAATTCAATCTTCAAGAAGATTAGATCTTAGTGATCGAACTTTAAAAACCACAATGACCATCAGTAAAAGAATTGTTTTGGAAGTAAACACACTGCTTTGGACTGGTTGTAAGGTTTTGTGGCAACTGAAAATTTTTTACTTGTTCATGACATACCAACTGATGATCAACGAGGTAGCAAGTATTGAGAGGCTTCCCATCAATGTGGAAGGAAGAATTGAAATTTATCTACGTGTTATGGGGAGCAAGCCCTTGAAGTATGGAATTTGGAAACATGTAAGCTTGATTAAAACAAGTAAGAGAATACAAAAAGCCAAGGCAGTGAAGGCATGTGCTTGAAAACTAAACCCTTAGAAGTATGAGACCATCCTACATTTATGGAACACATAGATGCCTTTTGGTCGCCAAGGGAAAAAGCAAGTACAGAAATTACTCCTGTAGTAAGGAATTCTCGAATGTGCCGATTGCCATTCGGTGATCTAAACTAGGCAGTGCGACACAGCAGTCGATTTTCACATGTCAACTCATGGAATATTTTCTATAAATGTATTCCCTCGGCGAGCATTCCAATTAGACACTAATTACGAAAAAGTAAAAATATTGCATAGGTTCATTTTTTATCATTTGTTTGAAAAACTATTTAATTGCATAGGTTCATTTTTGTATCATTGGTTTCAAAGAATCACATTCACCGAAGGTGGTGACATCTACATTAGAGTTGTTTGTTCTATTTCTCGGTGCGAACGAAAATGGGATGCCCCTCACAAATAATTCATGAAACCGGGTGCAACATGCTATTTACAAGTGGGATTGATCTCATGCTATTTACAAGTGCTACTTTTGTCTGATTGATCTCGAGCTAGCTCTACTTCCCCATTTAGCGGATGAATTGTAGATTTTTTTTCTATATTAAGAGATTTCTAGGGAATGATGGATTATGTGTTGTTATGGGAGTATCATATGGGTTGGCGCCATGGTGGGAATGGCAGGCCTTAAACATTTGTTTAGGATATGGGTGGTTGTTCTGTCGAATTTCAAGGTTGTAGGAAGAGCGGGACTATTGTGGAAGGACCATTCCTCCATAATCAAACGAACTAAGATCTCTAACTATCCAAGGCCACATTAGGGAGAGAGATGCCCATATTCATCGAACCAACCCCTCCAGTACATAGCTCCAAGGTTAAGGGGGGTAACTCATCCCCAAGGGAACATATGTAGCTTCCATCATGTGGGACCCTGAGGTGATCACATGGTTTCCATGTTTACGGAATCATATGAAATAACATGCCTTCTAAAACGAGACCCTTCCATCTCTCACATACAAAGCAAGTGTCTCGGACAAGATCCCAATCAAACCTAAGGTACTCAACCTTATAGAATCAATCCTAAGGTCCAAGACCCTCCAAATAGGGGTAAATAAATTAGAAACCCCAAGGGTTTCACACCTAGAAACCAAAGGTTTCTAACCCTTAGACCCATATAGTTATACAACAATGACAACACTTGAACTTTATGTCATGACTAGCCAAAATTAAGCTTAAATAAATCAAAGCTCCCTCTAAACTCACAAACCCGTGTAATAAATTTCATATGCATACTTTTATTGTATGTCAAAATGTTTACACCTTTAGGGAACAGGTGTAGAATGCATAAGGTTCAAAAATTGAGCCCCTTCTTAAAGGATGCAAAAATTCCAAGTTGGAACTTGTTCATTCAAACAATGGTACAAAGTTTTGATGCCATTGTATATGCATGATGATCCAATGCATCAGACAATTTCATCCTAAACCATGATCATCATTAAGCATTGTTGATATATTTAGGTAGTGATCTATGTGAACACACTAGGAACATCGGAGCACCTTTTTCCCCTCCTTAGGAGGTTTTTTTCCCCTCGACTTGTATATACTCCTATAACCCTAATGGGTCACTTATCTTTGTACATTCTCTTAGTAATACATTCAGTATTCTATGTTGTGCTCCAAGCTTCTTCTTCTTCCTCATGATATTCCTGTGCTTTCAGAGACCTCAAACTCCAATAATTGGTATGAGAGCAGGTCGCTGCTTAATCTAGGACATCGTCAACATTCCTCCAGTCATAGTCTTAGAATCGACAAAAATTGGCGAGCATACTCAGTGTGATTAGAAGTTCAAAACTGATTCGCTTTGTGGTGTTGAAATTGCACTTTGAGCTCGTTTCGGCCTTCAAACACACTATCACAGTGCTTATGTAGGAAACTTCATCTTTTTGTGCCAAAGATATATACAGGTTTTGGTTTGCCAGTATAAGCATCTCGAAGTCTACTACAGGTCTACAGAACTTGAAAGGGTATATCTATTTAACTTTTAGAGATATAGTTATTTTTTTGCATCAGGGTATTTTAGTCAGTGGCCATAGCTAAAAGTAGTGATGTATTCCATATGTTCCTGAGGATAAGTTGGATGGTACCTATTGTATAACTATGGATCAAAGTGACCAAAGACATGGGTTTTGAGGGTCCAAAACCATTTGGAGAACCCTTGGATTCTATTGGGAAACCCTTGGGAAAGTCTCTCCAAGAGTGTGGTTTGAACCCTTGAGTTATTTAGATTTATTTACCCCCAATTGAAGGGTTTTGACCCTTAGGATTGATATTTCCTAAGAGTATGATATTTAACCCTTAGGGAGGCCTCTCAAGCCTTGAGACTTGTACGTACAAGCTTCGTAGAAGTCCTTTTAGAATCCATGTGAAGAGGACACTTGGCAAGCTCTCCTCACATTTCCCCCTTTGGCCTTGAGGTATATATATGGGTGGTGTTGGTTGGGTGGAAGTGTGCATCTTTGACCCCTTGTGGGTTTGATTTGACATTAGATTGGTCTCTCTTAGAGTAGTTTTGTTGTTTACACAACAGTGGTATCAGAGCAAGGTTGATACGTGAGTAACTTCCATGAGCGAGCTATCCCGTTGTCCTTCAATGCCAAGTGCATCGGATTCTTGAGCTGGAATCTCCTCTCCGCCTCTATAAAAAGTAGTTATAGGCCACCGCATGTGAACCCTCATCTAGGGAGCAAGTTTGAACAAGAATTTCCAGCACTTTGCTCGCGTGGAGAAGCTATTCCCAGAGTCCAACCGTCCGTGAGCACGACCCCAGAGACCAAGCGCCCGTGAGCTGCTCACATTCAAAGTAGAAGCGTCGACTTCAACCTTATATAAAGGCGTATCACAAGGAAAGAGCTTGGGAATGTGGGATTTGTGTGCACTTTCGCGATCTCTACAAATGGATACACGCAAGCATTTGTGTGTTTAAGCTGCGAGGAGATCTTACGGAGAGTTTGAACAGACAGACTTTGATACTAGTATTAATCAGATGTCACTCCGTTAAAGAGCTGATTTTATAAAATATGGCATCGGAGGAGGCATCGACTCGCACATCGTTGAAAGACTGCTTCAAGGAGACATATGGAGAAAGATAATGGTTCTTATTGGAGCTGGAGTTCATCCATTGTTTGGCAAATCCTACTTATATCAATTCATGATGAAGTTACATGAAGGAGCATGGGGGGCACATCAACTTTAGGAGAAGCTACAGGCAAAGGATTGTCCCTCCCCTAAATGCAAAGGAAGGATGAAGCTTCCTATAAAGCTAAGTACTTTTCAAATTTATGTTTGATGATCGTTTACCTTATTTACCACTATCTTTTCGTGCTTACATAAGTTGAAGCATGAGATAGAACTTTAATTCTTGATATGATTTAACTACACTTATGAAGTTAAGAATAGGCAAACACATAGGAGTAGAACCTTGAGTAGTTACATGCATCTATGCATTGAAAAGAATGGCTGTATGTGCATTTTTTTGTAAAAAAACGTTTCTTTTGATAAGAAACATATTTATATGCACAACAACATGTGCATTGGCATATGGATGCATGTAAGGGACTCCATTCATGAGGATGGATACATAACATCCATCATAGCATGGCATATTCCTAACATATGTAGTTTACACATTCATACATGAAATGGAATTACAAGTGTGAATTCCATGCATGCTTTAAAGAGAGGTTCAATTTTGAACCTTATGCATGCTAAGCATCTTTGAGTGAAGATGTATATGTTTCTAGCATACACTAAGTATGCTTAAGGCTACGAATTACTAAAATAATTCATGGCATGCATGATATGTAATGAATGTATGCAAACATATGTATTTAAGTGAATAAAATTCACTCTTTTATTTTTGAGAAGTTATGAAACCTAGTAAGTAACCATAATCCTCAGTAGAAGGTTTACTTCTTTACGGAAGCAAGGCAATTGGAAAGGAATGAAGCTAAAGTACTTGCAAAATCATGATTAGATTTTGCAATATAAGTACTTAGCAATGTCTTTCCAAAAGGGGATACTAATGTATCCAATATTTAATGTTACGACGACATTTAAGTATGACTTGCCTACCAATAAAGTAAATCTAAGGAGGTAAAGCCATTACCAAGTCAATGACAAGGCAAAAATGATTGAAGAATACCAGAATACATCTAAGTTCTTTAATAACTTAGAAAAATTCTCCGGGTTCAATCTTTCAATACAATTGTTAGCCTCAAGCAATGTACACATGAAAGTTTTATAAGCTCTTTCATAACTTCAAGAGTTTTTTATCATGTTTTCACAACTATTAGAGAACCTAGCATTTTCAATGCTAACTCTAAGTATGCCACATATGAAAAGAGGGTTCTTTAGACTTGGTATTCCAATCTATAGGAGTCTTAAGAGATTGACAAAGACTAACTTCTTAAGATATTTGAAGCATCATAGTTTGAGAGTAAAGTTGAACATCATCAAAATTCGATGGCTCGAGACATCGATGTTTTATACCACTAGAATTTGGTAAATGGATGATGGTTTAACCTTACCCAAAGGATCTTCTTGAGAATTTAGATTTAATCTCATAAAGATAGAAACAATGCTTCAAACCATTAAGTCCTTAAAGTTTTGAGCCTCAAATCATTTTAGTGTTTCAGAAGTTGAACTGGTTACATCGAGTTTTGGTTCTTCCTTCTCGCTTTTCTAGACCTTGGATTTGACTTGGAAGGAATCTTCAAAGTCACTCCTAGATCAGGATTAGCTAGATGGAATGGATAACCAAATTAAACATCAAAAGATGGATGTTTTGTATA
This sequence comes from Ceratopteris richardii, assembly GCA_020310875.1. Classification (NCBI taxonomy): domain Eukaryota; kingdom Viridiplantae; phylum Streptophyta; class Polypodiopsida; order Polypodiales; family Pteridaceae; genus Ceratopteris; species Ceratopteris richardii. The sequence continues at coordinate 5,764,231 of CM035426.1, forward strand.
GAACCCTTTCAATTTCAGAAGACATTTGAGTTTAAGAGAATTCATTCATCCATATAATATTGCTTTAAGATCAATGGATGAAGAATTTAAAAAGTTCCCTTAAAAGAGTTTGAAGTAAAACTCTTAGGAATCTCGTTTATAGATTCTAACAGTTCCAAACAAGCCAAGGCTTTTGAGAAAGTCTTGGGAAAATCATTTTGAGGTTGGATGCCCAAAGAATGGAATCACTTCTTTCCTACATTCTACCTTGACTCTAAAGTACAATAGGACATTGTAGTTCTGTATTTGGAAAAAGGATCAGTAGATGTGGGTTAAGAAGTAGAAAATAGTCAGAATCTTATTTAGATGTTTTGATCAACCTCAATTTAAGGAGACTTCTCAAAACCTTGAACTAGTAAGAGATCCATCTATTTTTCTAGGTCCACACGCGAGTGGTGCATAGAAATGGACCTGCATAGCAAATTAGTTGGAGACTATTACAATCCACCTACTTCATATGCTTGTACTATGGATGCAGAGTTCAGACATAGGGAAACATTGAATTCGGCAGGGATGTTCTAATCCACCCTTATCATCCATACTTAGCATTTGATTTAGTGTTTCACATGCAAAGTTAAGTAATGATTTGGGCAGGGATTATCCCCACAAGTGGATTTCCTTCTTTTCAGATCAAGTATGAGATAGAATCTCCTTCTAATAAAGAAGCAAATCAGAGAGATGAGAAAAGCCATGATCTATAGAAAAGATCATGGGGCACAGGGGAATACTCCACATAATATACCTACACACATTTTTGAGGACGAAAATGTTAAAGGGGGGAAGAATGTTGTATAACTATGGGTCAAAGTGACCAAAGACATGGGATTTGAGGGTCCAAAACCACTTGCAGAACCCTTGGATTCAATTGGGAAACCCTTGGGAAAGTCTCTCCAAGAGTGTGGTTTGAACCCTTGAGTTATTTGGATTTATTTACTCCTAATTGAAGGGTTTTGACCCTTAGGATTGATATTTCCTAAGAGTATGATATTTAACCCTTAGGGAGGCCTCTCAAGCCTTGAGACTTGTACGTACAAGCTTGGGAGAAGTCCTTTTAGAATCCATGTGAGATCCATGTGATTCCATGTGATTTCCAAGGTTATGTTAGACGGCCGCCGAATAAGGACAATTGTACTTAGACAGAGGTTTTTAATGTAGAAAGAACTCTTCTGGAAGTACGCGGTAAAAAAAGATTCGCGCAAGCCTTGTAACAAAATTCTATTTAAAGCAATGAAAAGGGACGAGAGACAGAGGGTCCCCGTTTTGGGAAGCTGCGAGTGCATTGTGAGAGCCCTGAGTTGGGATTAACTCTCCTGCTGTGTGTAAAAGAGTAGAGTATCTTGGTTCTGTTCTGTTCTGCGCGCCTTATCTGTGTAATCATTTGACTGCGTATGCGTGATACACTGTGGTGTTACGAGTCGGTACTGCGATTGTGAGATTCTGTTCGGTAACGAGTTAAGGTGTCTTCGATTATGCGTAAGGTGTTAGTGTGTTGTCTATTTGCTATTTCTTCGGTGAAATAGGTAAGAGTGACGAATGGACATGAGTTGCTATGATGCTTTGTAAGTGACTGAGTCGGTATTATAGTCTGTGTTCAAAGGTAGTGCCGGTAATGTCTAAGTACGCGTAGAATGGTAATAATGTTGCGACACGTCTTGCGGACAGTAGATATTACGGGTTGAAGATAGATACACGGTAAGTCTGTGAAATGACAAGAAGAATTGTGTGTGATGACCTGTTAAGTCACTAAAAGTACTAGACGGTCATCTCGGACTACTGCTCAACCACTATGGCAGGAACAGTCTGGGAGCTCTGAGTCCAGCACATTGGTCTAGTGAAGTTGTTCAGGAGCAAAACTGAGCTAAGACGTGAAAACCATAACTACGGTTGAGTGAGAAGTTGGGAAAATAGTACAAGGCCTCTGTCAACAGACCCCTACCACTCCCAAGGACCTGTTGGCGAAAACTTCGGCTCTAACGCCTACTGTTGCGGAAATACTTTCGCCCTGAAGGTGAGTTTCGCGACAAAGCTTGAACTCTGTCAGGCCTGCGGAAATTGCCGCGCCACTGTGATAGGATGCTAAACTAGAGTGATTTAGAACACCTCTGTAATCAACAGTAGCTTAGCCTAAATAACGTCGCTTTAACTATGTTATTCTGCGACTCAGGTTCCACTAGAACTTCACCAGACTGTCGCTTGGACGTCACCAAAATCTTACCGGAACTTCACCGAAATAAACTTAGTTCTGCTCGTAATTGCTTCAGATGAACTTATGTGAAGTAAGGAAGTAGTGTGTGAGCTTCCTTCACCGAATGAGCTTCCTTCTGGAAACTTCACAGTTCTGAAGTGCTACTTTTCGGTTAACTTTTGTACTGTGTGTACATCTTCATTCCACCGAAAATTGTGATCAGCTTAAAGTAGAGGCGTCTAGCTACAAGATGAGCTATCTCTCATACAAAGCTTCGAACTCTGCTATGAGTTATACTTCGTTGTTCTACCGGAAAATCCTGATTTCTGAGAAACTGTAACTGACCGAGAATTACTGAAATATGTTTTACTGAGTAAACTGTTATTCACCTAAACATGCGTTTACAGAGAAGGTACTGAAGCACGTTTAGTAACGAGTCGTGATAGTTAACGATAAACTAAGCTTCCTACCGTAATACGAAATAACTTTAGATTCTTCACAAGTAAAGATTGCACGTAGACATCCACATGAACATGTGTTTTCGATTAGAGAAGATGTGTACAAGTAAGCTTGGCCTCTTCTTGCTCAAGTTACAGAAACTCTCCTACAGTAAGTAGTTTCTTATTACCATCTCTCTTCAGATGAAAAGACCCGACACTTCAGGCTTGTGTTATTCATCTGTACATACGCGATCTATGGCGTCTTCTGAGAACTTCTAAATCTCTCTTCACTCATACGCGATCTATGGCGTCTTCTCTCAGTCTCTCGTTCTCCTCTGTGTATCATCTACGATTCCCTCTCCGTGTATATCTCATTTTGTTCTTCAAATCTTGCTGTATATATATACAATTTCTTTGGCGCTCCTCTGCCCTGTCATTCTTCAATTCGCGTTATGCGCGCCTTACGCACCCGCCGCGGTTAATTGCTCTGTTATGCGCACACCGCGCACTAACTTCGCATACTGTACACCTGTGCATAGATTTTCCGGAAGATTCTGTTTCTCTCTTGTTTGTTGCGTCAAATTCGTGAGTGTTTCCTTAACAGCTCCCCCTCAATCACTAATTTGACCTCTTCCGGTCTTTCATATATCTTTTTTTCTTTTATTCTTGCCATCTCTTTGAATCTGTTTGTTTTTGTTCCATCCAAGCTCTTTGTCAGAATATCTGCAATCTGATCTTTCGTAGGAGTGTAGACTATTTCTATCTCTTTCTCCATTACTTTTTCTCTTAGGAAATGGTACTGAATCTCTATGTGTTTTGTTCTTGCATGAAACACAGGATTCGCTGCAAGATACAGCGAGCTCATATTATCTCCATGTATGATCGGTATACTTTGATCTATACCCATGCTTTTAAGTAAAGTCTGCATCCATATTACTTCTTTTGATGCTTCTACCAGTCCTTTGTATTCTGCTTCTGTTGATGATAAAGCTACTGTGTGTTGTTTCTTCGAACACCAGCTTACCAGCTTATCTCCTAGGTATATCATATACCCGTGCGTTGATCTTCGGTCATCTTGACTTCCTGCCCAATCTGAGTCACTATATGCTCTGAGCTTTATATCTGACGTAAAAGGATAATATAATCCTTCCTTTATAGTTCTTTTGATATATCTGAGAACTCTTTGTCCTGCAACCCAATGTTGCTCTGTCGGACAATGCATAAACTGTGAGAGAACTCCCACCGGAAAACTGAGATCCGGTCTTGTTAGCGTAGCATATATTAAGCTTCCTACTAACGATTGATACTTCTTCATATCTTTAAACTCTGTACCACTATATTTACTGAGTTTATGGTTTACTTCAAGCGGTGTTGAAGCTTCTCTGCAATTTTCCATGTTGAACTTCTTCAGTAAGTTCAGGAGATACCTCTCTTGTGTGACATATACACCATGATCTGTATATGTGATTTCCATTCCTAGAAAGTATGATAATTTTCCTAGGTCACTGATCTTGAATTCCTTTTCTAGCAGTTTCTTTACCTCTGTGATTCCTGCATCTGAGGTTCCTGTAATTATTATGTCATCTACATAGATACAAATGTAGATCATTCCTTCTTCTGTTCTTTTGATGAGTAGACTTGCATCTGCCTTCGAACTTTGGTATCCAAGTTCGTTCAGATACTTCACGAGTCTGTAGTTCCAAGCTCTTGGAGCTTGCTTCAGTCCATAAAGAGCTTTTCTTAACCTGCAAAAAAAGGTTGGGTATCTGGAACTTATAAACCCTTCCGGTTGTTCCATATATACTTCATCTGATATATATCCATTCAGGAATGCATTCTTTACGTCTAGCTGACTTAGCTTCCATCCTTTTGATGCTGCTATAGCAATCACTGTTCTTATGGTTGACATCTTTGCCACCGGACTGAACGTCTCGTCATAGTCTATGCCATGCGTCTGAGCATAGCCCTTGATAACCAGTCTCGCTTTATGTCTGGCTATCCTTCCATCTACAAGTTTCTTAACTTTGAACACCCATTTATTTCCAATTACTTTCTTACCGTTCGGTTTAGGAACAAGCTCCCATGTCTTGTTCTCTTCCAATGCGGTGAATTCTTCTTTCATTGCTTCTTGCCATTGCTTCTTGCCTTTAGCTTCGTCATAGCTCTGAGGTTCCTCCTCTTCTTTAACCATATATGCATAATCTTGTTGAGTTATATATGATGTATCATACGAGTATCTTTCCGGTTGTCTTCTTACTCTGTTTGACCTTCTTAGCTCATATTCTTCGTGTGTGTCTGAGTACCCGTCTTCATCTTCGTTCCTTATACCTGTTCCGGTCCTGGACGTACTTGCCTCTTCATCTTTGTTTACCTGAACAATTGATTTTCCTTTCTCTCTTCTTTTTATCTCTTCTTCAAATTCTTCACCTGTATGACTCTGATCTGCATACCAACTTTTCTGTTCATCAAATGTTACATCCCTGGAAACAATAAAATGTTTGGTTAGAGGGCTCCATAACCTGTAACCCATATGTTTCTCATCATATCCGACGAATACATATTTCTCTGCTTTTGGTTCAAGCTTATGTCTCAGTTGAGACGGTACATAAGCATACGCTACTGATCCAAACACTTTGCAGTGATCAAGTGTTGGCTTCTTTCCCCACCAAGCTTCATAAGGGGTCATTCCTTCTAACGCTGTACATGGTAACCTGTTTACCAAGTATGTAGCTGTATTTACAGCTTCAGCCCAAAGATAATCCGGGCAATTCTTTTCTTTTAGCATAGCTCGTGCAAACTCGACTAGAGTTCGGTTTCTCCTTTCTGCTACACCATTTTGTTGTGGTGTATACCTGCAGGTTATTTCTCTGTTAATACCTGCATTCCAAAGATAGTCATTGAATTCTCGGGAGAAGTATTCTCCCCCTCCATCAGACCTCAGTCTTTTAAGTTTTCGTCCGGTGAGTCTTTCAGCATATGCATGAAAATGCCTGAAAGCTCCAAACACTTCTGACTTTTCCTTCAAAACATAAAGAGTTATCCACCTTGTTGCGTCATCAATGAATAAAACATAGTACCTTGATCCGCTGATTGATCCTTCTTTCGTTGGTCCCCATACATCTGTATGTATGAGTTCTAGCACGCCATCATGTTTGAATCCTTTCTTCTGGAAAGGTAACCTGTGGGCTTTTCCCATTTGACAGGCTTCGCATTTGTGAATCATATGTTGGTTCTGTACGTTCGGTAGTCCCAGTACAGACTGGTTCGCTATCATAGCTTTAATTCCTTTTTCGTGAAAGTGACCTAATCTCTTGTGCCAGAGATCAAGTTCTGTAATTACCTTTTCATCATGTGTGAGCAGCGCTTGGCCAATGTTCCCTTGTACTCTTAAGGTAAAGAGTCTGCCTTCTTTCTTACCAGAAATGATCTGATAATATCCGTTCTTGGGATCTTCTACAAATACTCCTTTGTTTGTAAATCTGACCTGAAACCCTTTTTCGACTATCTGTCCCACACTGATCAGATTTTTCGGTATTGTTGGAACATACAAAACATTGGTTAGCAAATCTGCTCCACTCTTGCATTTCACTTTTCCGATTGATTGTACTTTGTGTCTTGTATTGTCACCTGTTTGAACAGTGTGACTAGAACTACCTTTCTCTAGTTCTGACATTAGTTCTATATTTCCTGACAAATGATTAGAGCATCCAGAATCAATGTAAAATACCTTTAGGTCTTCATTTTCTGATGTGCTGATTGAGTTCATCATCAATGATGTATGACTTTCATTCTGTGTGTCATTTGCGTAGTTGTTGTAGGTGGTGTTGTAGGATTGGCTCTGTCCCCAACTTCTTACTCCACCTCTACCGTAGCCTCCTCTTTGGCTTTGTCTTCCTCTTTGGAAGTTACTTTGATTTCTTCCGCTACTGCCTCTGCTATTGTTGTTTTGATTTTGATTTGATCCTTGTTGATTGTGCCAACAATCATGCGCCAGATGGTTACTTAGTCCACAAATCCAGCAAGCTTTCTTGGTGGTATTCTGGCGGCTTCTTCCTCTTGCTCTTCCTCTGCCAGTGCCTTTACCTCTTGCGTAATAGGCCTGAGAACTCGACTCTTCTTCGTCTTTTGACTTACCCTTTTCTTTCTTCTTGTTCTTCATATACATTGCTGAGCTATGTCCTTTGTCTGCGTCTCCTTTCAGGTCTTGATCATATGTGAGCATCAAACCAAGCAATTGATTTAACTCTGGTACAAAATGATTTAGGGAGAGTTCAGTTGATAGTACGAAAGGTTTCCACCTTTCATCTCCTCTCAACCCTGTGAGCACTTGCGCTATCAATCTATGATCTTCGACTTCTTCATTTATGGATCCAAGACTATCTGCTAGATCCTTCATTTTAGTGACGTAGTCACTGATGCTTTGACTCGGCTTCTTTTTGAACGTTGTGAACTCGGACCATAGGCTGGCTTTCCTAGCTTTCGTAGTATTCTGGAAGTGATCTTCCAATGCACTCCATATGTCCTCTGCTTTCTCCAGACCTCTAATGTGCGGTAGTAGATGATCTGACACAGTGTTGTAGATGTAGGCTCTTGCCGTTGCATCTTTCTTCTGCCATAGCTTTAGGGCGTCTAGTTCTTCTTTTTCCGGTTGACTATCATCTTCGAAAGTGGGTTTCTTTTCTTCTCCGGTCACGTACGTCATTAAGTCCTTACTCATAAGTAAGGCTTCCATGCGCATTACCCATGCAGGATAATTATCTATGTCCAGTTTATCAATTTGGACATGATCTGCCATGATCTTCTTCCTCTCGTGGAATGATCCGCCTCTTATACCGATTCTTGGGAAAACTAACCTGCTCTGATACCAATTGTTGGCAAAAACTTCGGCTCTAACGCCTACTGTTGCGGAAATACTTTCGCCCTGAAGGTGAGTTTCACGACAAAGCTTGAACTCTGTCAGGCCTGCGGAAATTGCCGCGCCACTGTGATAGGATGCTAAACTAGAGTGATTTAGAACACCTCTGTAATCAACAGTAGCTTAGCCTAAATAACGTCGCTTTAACTATGTTATTCTGCGACTCAGGTTCCACTAGAACTTCACCAGACTGTCGCTTGGACGTCACCGAAATCTTACCGGAACTTCACCGAAATAAACTTAGTTCTGCTCGTAATTGCTTCAGATGAACTTATGTGAAGTAAGGAAGTAGTGTGTGAGCTTCCTTCACCGAATGAGCTTCCTTCTGGAAACTTCACAGTTCTGAAGTGCTACTTTTCGGTTAACTTTTGTACTGTGTGTACATCTTCATTCCACCGGAAATTGTGATCAGCTTAAAGTAGAGGCGTCTAGCTACAAGATGAGCTATCTCTCATACAAAGCTTCGAACTCTGCTATGAGTTATACTTCGTTGTTCTACCGGAAAATCCTGATTTCTGAGAAACTGTAACTGACCGAGAATTACTGAAATATGTTTTACTGAGTAAACTGTTATTCACCTAAACATGCGTTTACAGAGAAGGTACTGAAGCACGTTTAGTAACGAGTCGTGATAGTTAACGATAAACTAAGCTTCCTACCGTAATACGAAATAACTTCAGATTCTTCACAAGTAAAGATTGCACGCAGACATCCACATGAACATGTGTTTTCGATTAGAGAAGATGTGTACAAGTAAGCTTGGCCTCTTCTTGCTCAAGTTACAGAAACTCTCCTACAGTAAGTAGTTTCTTATTACCATCTCTCTTCAGATGAAAAGACCCGACACTTCAGGCTTGTGTTATTCATCTGTACATACGCGATCTATGGCGTCTTCTGAGAACTTCTAAATCTCTCTTCACTCATACGCGATCTATGGCGTCTTCTCTCAGTCTCTCGTTCTCCTCTGTGTATCATCTATGATTCCCTCTCCGTGTATATCTCATTTTGTTCTTCAAATCTTGCTGTATATATATACAATTTCTTTGGCGCTCCTCTGCCCTGTCATTCTTCAATTCGCGTTATGCGCGCCTTACGCACCCGCCGCGGTTAATTGCTCTGTTATGCGCACACCGCGCACTAACTTCGCATACTGTACACCTGTGCATAGATTTTCCGGAAGATTCTGTTTCTCTCTTGTTTGTTGCGTCAAATTCGTGAGTGTTTCCTTAACAGGACCCACATGGGTAGAGTCAGTTTATTTTGCGGTAAGATTGAGTACAGAGAAAGAGAGACTTGGAAATATCTGGTACGCAGGTGTGGAACCAGATTCTGGAGTCTCTGAAGGATTGTTGTTTTAAACTAGTAATTAACGGCTGCGGTAGGCAGTTAACAGTTAAGTTAGTAAACGACGATAATACCTTTAACATTTGGCGCCGTCTGTGGGAAAGTGGCATCCGCTTGCCCATTCTCTGGCCCGTTGCCTGTGGGAAAGTGGCATCCGCTTGCCCGTTCTCTGGCCCGTTGTCTGTGGGAAAGTGGCATCCGTTTGCCAGTTCTCTGACCCGTTGTATGTGGAAAGTGGCAACTGATTACCAGTCTCTGCGGTAAAATAGCATTTGATTACGAGTCACTTGTGAGATAGTGGCATTAGAGTGCTAACGGTTTGTAAGAAGCAAACATCCAGCAACATTTGCTTCACTGACAGTAGCAACAGATTTAGATTGTTGCAAACTGCTCAGATAGTATCACTGGGCAATGATACATGCCGGTCACTCGATCGGGCGAAACATATCCTAAGAATCTTCACTGACAGCACGAATGGATGCACTCAGAGAACTTGATGAGCACCGATGGCTCAGTTTTTTAACTATGCGCGAAGTTCAACTAAGGCAAGCTAAGACACACGATCGATATTTGAAGACGCCAATCTTTTCGGTAGGACAGCTTGTACTCTTCTATAACGCAAAATCGGACAGAGCAGCAAGAAAATTCAAACTACGATGGTTCGGCCCTTTCAAGATCTCAGCACAAGTAGGTCCGGCAACTTTTTGGTTAACTACGTTGACCGAAATTCCACTTCCAAAAGTAATTAATGGATCGAAGTTGCGGCCGTATTATCCCACTACCAGTACGCCTTAATTATTCGGCGATGAGCCACGTTTTGTATAAATTTTTATGTTTTGCTTTTAGCCGTCTTTTGTACAAATCTTTATGATACCAGCCGCCTCTCCCTACCGGTCACTCAGTACGCACGCTAGCATGCAAACCGTATCATTCCCGCACTACACAATGATACTCACCTCCACACCGTGTTCTCCATATTTAAACCCCTGAGTTGCGCCAAAAACCGCTATTGTGTTTTCGTGATTGTGTATTCTATGTTTTCTGTAAGTGTGCACTGTGAACGCCATGGAAGCGCTAGCCAACTACGCTTCTTTCCGCGAAGGTATCCCTACAGATGTAGGCGAATACCTACGATGCAGAGGGTTGGCCAACTTCGCTGAGTTGCCTTGGCACTCAGTGGAAGCCCATCCCTTCTCCGCACAGATCATCCAAGCCATTGCCCAAAGCTCCGCCACCGAGCGACAGTGGGTCTTCCTTTCCCTCCCAAATCGAACCGTCATCACCTTCCAAGCCTTCGCCGACGCCTACCGCCTCCCCCCGCAAGGCCGCGAAACCGGTCCTAGCATCCCTTCCGCCCGTATGTCCGAACTCTTTCCCCGCTCCTCATCAAACGAATACGCCATCCTATGCCGCCCAGAACCCGAGCGATCTGCCCTCAAGTTCCTTGTAGCCATCCTTAACTTGCAAAAACGAACATATGGCATCTCTCGCCCCTTCTACTCCGCCTTAGATCTAGCTGCCCGCGAACCTGTAAATTTTGCCTCCTATTTTTTCCTTAGAATCCATAAAGAATGTGTAGCTATCGTAAAACAGCTCCAAAAGGGTTCTACCCCCCGCTCTCGCCTTCCCCACATCATCTCCTTCCTCTTCCCAACCATCCTCGCCGCACAACCCCCACCCGCAGGCCCCGCACTTCGACACAAAGAATCCGCACAACCAATCGAGGACAGTGAAGAAGAAGACGAAGAGATTAATCAGCTCTTCCGTACCAAGCGAATTCGGATCAGCTCCTCGAAAAGTGAAGTCCAAGGATCCACCGGAAAAGATCAGGAGACCAAGCCAGACAACCAAGAGGAAACATACCACGACACCGCCACACACATCGAAACATCGACGGAGCAACCAGACCAGCAGGATCAAGCAGAGATAGAAATAGTATCCACAGAAAAAGAATCTGAGCAGCACCAGGATGAACAGGAATCGGCCACCAAAGCCCTGGATCAACTCATCGACGCCATCAACCAGACAGAAACCATACAACAAACACTCGCCAAGGTAAACCCCTCAGATACCGTCCTCCCTACACCACCTCCTGCCAAACCCCTACCCCCACCGGAACCACCCCTCCCACCCACCAATGAACCCGCAGCATCTTCCTCTTCCTCCCCTAACTACTCTCCGCCAAACTCCCAGCAACTACTCACCGACACATCCTCTCAACCTCGTCGTCCTCCACCACCGCCACATAACGCATTCTCGGAACTTGCCGCCATGGGGCAGTTCCTCATCCAGTTATCACACCAACTGCCCGCCCAATTTACGGCAGCCACGGACCACCTGAAACTCGAATACCAGCACAAGGTAGACACCCTGGAAGCCGACATCGCCCCCCTCCAGGAAGAAGTTGATGCCGTAAAAACCGAGAATCATCAACTCCGGACACAGCTAGCAGAACTCCAAGCACGATTTTCGACAGAACAGACGCTAGTACAACAACGAGATGCAGCCCTGGACCAGCTAGCTGCCAAAGACCAACTCATACACGACGCACATGAGGAAATTCGAACACTGAAGGCCGCCCTTCAAGAACAAGAAGATATCAACGTATCTCTCGAAGAATTGATCGCAGACACGAAGACTCAATTACAAGAAACCACCCAGAAGATGCAGGAGCAACAGAAAGAAGCTGACCAAGTTCAAGAACAATTACGGCGAGCCGAAGAATGTGCCGACGCGGTCAACAGTATTCTCAAAAAACAATTACTAAAGGAAGGCCAATACCAAAAAGATATTGACAGGATGCGCCGAGAACGAGATTCACTGAAGAAAACTCTGGATTTCCAAACCCAGCAGTTTGAACGCAACGACAACCAAATACGCAACCAGAAGGAGTGCATCAGAGAAATGCAGACCAAACTGACGGAAATAACGACAGCCCGAGATGCGGCATTAGCCAACGACTTTTATCTCCAGGAGGCTTTTCTTCAAACCCAAGCCGAAATTTTGTTAAATCAAGCCATAGCCCTCAGTGCAGTCAGAACCGACGCCCAATTATTAGAACCGACCACCTTAGTGCAAATGTTAGAAACCCTCAAAAAGAAAATTACCCGAACATTTAGGCTCGCCCGAAGTATGTACTTAGAAGGTTTAGTATCTGAACCATAGGAACTTGCGGGTTCGAGTCCACCGTGCGTGCCAGTGTTAGACGGCCGCCGAATAAGGACAATTGTACTTAGACAGAGGTTTTTAATGTAGAAAGAACTCTTCTGGAAGTACGCGGTAAAAAAAGATTCGCGCAAGCCTTGTAACAAAATTCTATTTAAAGCAATGAAAAGGGACGAGAGACAGAGGGTCCCCGTTTTGGGAAGCTGCGAGTGCATTGTGAGAGCCCTGAGTTGGGATTAACTCTCCTGCTGTGTGTAAACGAGTAGAGTATCTTGGTTCTGTTCTGTTCTGCGCGCCTTATCTGTGTAATCATTTGACTGCGTATGCGTGATACACTGTGGTGTTACGAGTCGGTACTGCGATTGTGAGATTCTATTCGGTAACGAGTTAAGGTGTCTTCGATTATGCGTAAGGTGTTAGTGTGTTGTCTATTTGCTATTTCTTCGGTGAAATAGGTAAGAGTGACGAATGGACATGAGTTGCTATGATGCTCTGTAAGTGACTGAGTCGGTATTATAGTCTGTGTTCAAAGGTAGTGCCGGTAATGTCTAAGTACGCGTAGAATGGTAATAATGTTGCGACACGTCTTGCGGACAGTAGATATTACGGGTTGAAGATAGATACACGGTAAGTCTGTGAAATGACAAGAAGAATTGTGTGTGATGACCTGTTAAGTCACTAAAAGTACTGGACGGTCATCTCGGACTACTGCTCAACCACTATGGCAGGAACAGTCTGGGAGCTCTGAGTCCAGCACATTGGTCTAGTGAAGTTGTTCAGGAGCAAAACTGAGCTAAGACGTGAAAACCATAACTACGGTTGAGTGAGAAGTTGGGAAAATAGTACAGGGCCTCTGTCAACAGACCCCTACCACTCCCAAGGACCCACATGGGTAGAGTCAGTTTATTTTGCGGTAAGATTGAGTACAGAGAAAGAGAGACTTGGAAATATCTGGTACGCAGGTGTGGAACCAGATTCTGGAGTCTCTGAAGGATTGTTGTTTTAAACTAGTAATTAACGGCTGCGGTAGGCAGTTAACAGTTAAGTTAGTAAACGACGATAATACCTTTAACAGTTAGAAGGCCTTGGATTAGCATCCATGTGGAGAGGACACTTGGCAAGCTCTCCTCACATTTCCCCCCTTGGCCTTGAGGTATATATATGGGTGGTGTTGGTTGGGTGGAAGTGTGCATCTCTCACCCCTTGTGGGTTTGATTTGGCATTAGATTCGTCTCTCTTAGAGTAGTTTTGTTGTTTACACAACAGTACCAATTACCCATTATGTGCTTATATGATGCCTTATGTATTGGTCGCAAAAGGATTATGGAATATTGTGCAAGGTGTTGAAAAACATCCTATTACACCTGCAAATAGAGTTATTGAAGCTGATGTAGATAGCATTGAAGATGGTGAAGTTCTTCAGGTTCTTGTTTGCGCTGCAGTTCTTGCTACACCTACCATAGAGCAAATTCATTGGGATGGCAGAGATGCTTAGACACATGCATTGATAGCCTTGCCTGTCAAATGCACCACTATTCCTCACAATCGCTCCTATAAAATAGCAAAGGATGCTTGGATACACTAACCGCTTTATAGCAAGCAAGGAAATGAAGGAGATTCCATGGATAGTTTTGTGACAAAGATCAAAGATTTGAAGGAGCAGTTGATTTTTGCTGATGAAGTCTTACCTGATAGTTCACTTGTGTAGACTAATCTGAATGCTCCTCTATATTCATATCAGAGTTTGCTTCTACTCTTCAATTGATGATGAAAGGCAATCCAAATGCCTTAACATTTGAGGAGTTAGTCTCTGTTCTATTGCAGGAAGACCAATCTAGGCAAAACAGGTCCATTATGCGTGTTGCAGATCAAGCTTTCCTGGAAGCTAGTCAAAAGGGAAAAGGTAAATGGAGCTCATCTACTAGTAAATGCAAATTTGCAAATTGTGCACAATCAAAGAAGGATGACAAAGACAATAAGAAAACAGAAAAGCAGAAAGTGTTTTGCAAATACTATAAAGGAAATGATCATGTCATAAAGAGCTGCCCAAAACTGGCTGCAAAAGAGGAAAAGAAAAAAGAGGTGGAATGGTTGTTGGAGAGGCCTCTACACCCAAAACAGAATCTGCTAATCTTGTGTAGAATGAAGAATGGGCATTTTCTACTCTTTGCAGTTATGATCCATCTTCTCATGAACAATGTATCTCTATAGTAGACTCGGATGTTTGGTACTTTGATAGTGGGGCAACCAAACATATTACCTTGCAACGTAGTTTCTTCACTTCACTTGAGCCTGCCCCTACAAAGAATATTTTGACATGCACCATCAACTTTTTACTTTCCTGCATGCTTTTTGAAGCCTCTCTCATGTAACCACTCTTTTCGACATAATAAAAAATTCCTATAAATGCATGCACTCTGTGGACTATCAAAACAGAGTTCATGGGGGGAGATTGCACCCAATACTGTGTTCTATCTCGTATCTTGGTGTGTTTATTTTTCTGTGTTTTTTCTGCATCTGTAACCTCTGTGTGTGTGTGAGCAAGATCCTGATAACAGTGGTATCAGAGCCTTGCACACATCACTACCGAGGGCTCTGTTTCTATTCGTTTTGGTGATTGTTCTCTGTTTCGCTGTTCTCCATTAACACAATTTTCATCTCTTTCTTACTTTTTGAATTCCCAAGAACAACCCTTCCTTTTTCATTTTAACTCAAACAATCTCAAAAACTGTTTTTACATATCTACCAAGAGGGTTTTGTTCTCTACATCCTCATGGACTCTACGAATGCCATGGAGGATTTCGGCGAGTCACCTCTACCCGAGGTAACACTCGAGCAACAACTTGAGCTCCTGTGGCACGAATTTCGAGGCGCTCAGAACAAGATCCATCAATGTGATGAGGTACTCGAGAAGATGTAGACTGATGAAGATAACCTTATGAGAGTGGTCAAAGCTATTGTCTCTGCCCAATCAGATGGCACACATTCCAAGATTGCTGTTAAGAATTACTAGTTTTTATGGTTTGATGGCCGTAAGGATGGCCCTTTAGTCCTTTCATGGTTGTCACAATTTGATGATTTTATATTGATGAAACATATGTTGAAAGTGAAAAAGTCAAATTTGCCACTAACTATTTAGTAGGAAAAGCTCAACTCTAGTGGAATGTGCTGTGGAACAATACAGAGCGTCCAACAATGTGGAAGACTTTCCAAGATAAAGTGAAGGATTCTGTTCTTCCTCCTCAATACCATTTACATGTTCGACATGCATGGACAACCCTTACATGGAAGGAGGGTGATACGGTTACTACCTACATGGAGAGGTTCTGACAAAATTTACTATTGGTTCGAATGCTTGAAGATGTACCGGAGGATAGCTTGCAATGGAAATATGAAGATGGCTTGGAGGTGGGAATCCAAGCTAAGCTTCACACCCTACAACCTACAGCCCTCAACGAGGCTATATGTTTTGTTTATGATGCAAAGAAAGAATTCGAGTCCATAACCAAGTCAATCCCTCTACAACAACCGCGTCAACGACCACTTTTTGTTAATCCAAATCTCCCCATGAAACGTAATTTTAATGCCCCATCTTACTCTAGTTTTCTTTGTCCACCGCAATCCAACTACTCAACTGCACCTGTTGCTTCATCTCTCCAACCTACCAAACCACCTACCCTACAAACTTCAGTGATGGATGCCCAACACAAGCTTGACCATGAATCACCTACTAGAATTGCAGTAAACTTGGACATACAAAAAAAAAGTTCCGATTGCGACCTCTTAACATGAAACCAATTGCATCTCAATTACATAACATGGAGGCCCATAATGAAGAAATTCCTCCTCTTTGGACAGAGGAATCATTAGAGAAGGACTTAGGTACCTTGGGTAACGATATCTCTCTTCATTCTCTACTTTGCATGCAGGGTACTATAAATAACAAACTCATTAAAATTTTACATGATGATGGTAGTTCACATTTCATTTCACATTTATTAGTATAAGAACTTAAATTAAAAAAGTTTCCTTCCTTATATAAAGTAAAAGATGCATTTCAAGGTAATCGTTATAATGTAACACAAGAAGTGCAAGATGTTATGATTAGCATAGGCCCATATGTTGATTCAAAAGCATTTTTAATTGCACCTTTGCGATCTTACAATGTTATACTAGTTATGCCTTTTTGTCATCATTATAACCCACACATTGTCTACACGGCATGATTTCAAGCCATTTCCATTGATTAGTCATACTCAAGTAAAACGTGCATTTAGGAAAGGATTCAATTCATGCATTGTTTTTGTCAATGTCATCAATGATTATACTCATACACTTCCTGATGCACATAAACCTTTCATGACTACTTATAAGGATTGTTTTATGTCTAAGTATCCCTCTGAACTACCACCATCTCGAGGATCATTTGAACATAGCATAGACTTCATCTTGGTAGTTCTCCTCCTAATAAAGCACCTTATAGACATGTCACACTACACCAAAAGAAAATAGAAAACCAAGTAAAAGACCTACTACATAAACGACTTATAAGGCCTACTTCTTCACCATTTGGAGCACTTGTTCTCTTAGTAGAGAAGAAGCATAAAACTTATCGAATGTGCATACATTATAGATCCCTTAACAAGATCACAATAAAGAATAGATACCCTATTCCTTGAATAGATGATCTTTTAGATAAATTATGAGGAGCTCATGTCTTTAGTAAAATTGATCTAAAATTGGGATACCATCAGATTCGTATGACACAAAGTGATATTTTTAAGACTACATTTAGAACTCAAACCAGCCATTATGAATTTATGGTAATGCCCTTTGGACTTACTTATGCCCCTGCTACATTTGCACCAATGATGAACAAAATTTTTCTTGATTATCAAGCTTTTGTTCTTGTATTTGTTGACGATATACTTGTATATAGTAAGAATGATAGTGAGCATGAGAAGCATCTTAAAATAGTTTTTCATTAACTATGAGAGAACACACTCTATGCTAATCCTGAAAAGAATTACTTCTTTCAACGTAAGCTAGAATATTTAGGGCATATTATTTCAAGTGAAGGTGTGCATGTGGATCCAAAAAAGATTAAAGTTATAGTAGAATGGCCTACACCACAATCAGTCAATGATGTTCGTTCTTTTCTTGGGTTGGCTAGTTTCTATAGAAAGTTTGTTCGAATTTTTTTTATTTAGCATTATCTCTTACCTTGTTATTAAAAAAGAAAATAAAATTTGCATGGGGACTTACCCAAAAACATGTTGAGATATCAAGCTCAACATGTGATGATCTAGGATGACACGTACCAACTTTTCGTTTCTCTGACATGTATAGTGGTCACGTTGGTATATGTCAGGGATACTTCATTGAGCTTTATTAGATTTATCTACCGAGAGTGATGGCACATTTGTTCCTTGCCAGCTCACTCAATCGCGAACATTAGGTTTTTCCTTATGTACTGATCTTTATATATTGCACTTGTTGTATTCTTGTTTTTTAGGTCATTCTTGTACATTCCTTTTTATGTAATAGAAGAAGAAGATCATTCTTCCTTGCCTCAATCTGTGTGTGTGCTTCTCCTTGAAAGTGAGAGAGTGTGTGTGAGCTCTCTTCCTTATCTCCTTCCTCGTGACATGGTATCAGAGCCAGCGTGGTTGTAGAGAGCTCATGGAGAAGGCGACGGTGAAGAGTACGTAGCAAGGCGTGGAGAAAATGTGATTCATAAACGACCTCTGTTTGCTATGAAAATCGATGTGAAGGTAGAAGAGCTCAAAATATTTTCATGAGTTAGCCCTTTAGGGTCACTCAATTTTGTTAGATTGAAGTTTCGGAGCCATCTCGACCTCCGTTTCGAGCTTGTAAGGTGGGGCCCACAGAAAAACCAGGTCAGTTTCAGGAACTGTAACTTGCGTTCTATTCGGTGACACTCATATATTCCAAATCCAGAATTTCAAGCTACTGTTGATGCACGAAAACTGTGTTTTTTCTTAGATCGAACTATCATGTCATAGTGCAACATTGTTCAAGCAGAAGTGCTGCTTGTAGTGTTTTGCACTGTTATGAATTACTGCAGAAATGGCAAATGCAGATGGAATGAGTCACATAAATTTCCAAAGAAATGATTCAGGTAATGATAGTAAAGGATGTTGGAATTGTGGTAAACCTGGACACTTTGAACGTGATTGTAGGTTGAAGAATCAAAATAACAAAAGGTAGCAGAATAACTACGCATCCACAAGTGCAGATGATTCTGAGAAGCTGCTCATGGTTCAACATCACATGATGAATATGATGTCTGCTGGTGTTTCAAAATCAAATGATAATGTCTGGTATGTTGATTCAGGTGCTTCAAATCACATGACGAGTAATGCGGAATGGTTTAGTACTTTGCAAAAATGGCCAGTTCCTAGATATGTTGAAACAGGTGATGACACATCACATCCTATTAAGAATACAGGAAACATAGCACTATCGATGGAGGATGGAAAGGTAAAACATCTTGCTGATGTGTTGCATGTTCCAAATATAACAAAGAATTTGGTTTTTGTTGGACAAATGGTTGACCAGGGATTACAAGTCAGGTTCAATGCTGATGGATTATATGTAGAAGAGTACAAGCAGGATGGATGATTGGTTGCCAAAGGAAACAAAGTGGGTAGGATGTTCGCATTAAATGTGAAGATTCTTGAAATGAATGCAACCATGTTCGCAAAAGGTGCAGGAGTTATTGCAGATATAGAGATGTGGCACAAACAAATTGGACATGCAAACTTGCAAAGGCTGAAATTCATGAAGTCAAAGGAGATTGTCTATGGACTACCGAACTTCAAAGTTGCAGAAATGCAAAAGGTATGTGCATCATGTCAATTTGGTAAACAGTCAAGACCATCATTTCCACATGACAAGCATGTTAGTGAGAATGTACTAGAAGTAGTACACATAGATGTTTGGGGTCCAACAATTACCACATCTATGGGCGGTTGCAGGTTTTATGTTACTTTCATTGATGACCATACACGCAAAGTATGGGTATATTTCATGAAAGAGAAGAGCGAGGTGTTCACTCACTTCCAAAATTTTAAATCTATGGTGGAAAAGCAGATAGGGAAGTACATTCAGACATTAAGATCTGATGGAGGAGGTGAATACATGTCAAATAAGTTCAGCAGTTTTCTAAAAAATCATGGAATTCGGCATCAGTTTTCATGCAAGTACACACCACAACAGAATGGCATTGCTGAACGCAAAAATAGACATATTGCAGAAATAGCAAGAGCCTTGATGGCTGAGAAGAATATGCCTCATTGTTATTGGGCAGAAGCTATGCATATTAGTGTATACATCATGAACAGAACTCCGACTGCTGTTATACATCAAGTTACACCTGAAGAGAAGTTTACAGGTAAAAAGCCAAACTTATCACATATGAAAGTTTTTGGCTATATTGCATATGTACATTTCACATATGAATTGAGGATGAAGCTTGATCCAAAAGCAGAAAAGTGTGTCTTCATTGGATACTCCCTTGAGCAAAAGGGATATAAATGTTATAACCCACTCACACGATAGATAAAGGTGAGCAAAGATGTGGTATTTGATGAAATGTCAAGCTTCTATGCAGATGCCAAAGAAGGACTGAATCTTGAACCAAATGACAAAGAAAATGCTGAAAAATCAAGTGCAGAATCTCAAGTTTTGAGTGGATCGGATGCATCACCAAGCAATAGTTCCAACTCAAATCCATGGAGTGGAAGATTGCATGGAAATTTCAGTCTAGCAAACTCATCAAATACATCCAAGAAAGGTAAAGAAAAGCTTTCTGCAGGTCACAAAACATGTGCAGGTTTTGAAGACGTGATGGAGACTCAAGCGGTTCAAAAAAGAGTCTTGATGAGGAACTTGGACTTCCCTCTCTGAAGACTCCAGGAGTAAGAAGGGCACATGCAGATGATACAAGGAGAAGTGACCCAGGACCAAGAAGATCTAGGAGGATGTGGAATTCAGTGCAAGGATTGACGTATGACAGTTATATGGCTCATCATTGTGCCTACATGAAAAAGGTAATACAAGATGTTGAACCTTCTTGCTTTGAAGATGCAATTGGAATTGCAGATTGGGAAAATGCTGGTTCCATTGCCGCAAGGAAAGAAATCCATAGGCTGCAAATGGATTTACAAGGTAAAGCATAATGCTGATGGTAGCATAAGCAGGTATAAAGCACGATTGGTAGCTAAAGGAAATGCACAGACATATGGCATTGATTATGAGGAAACATTTAGCCCTGTAGCTGAAATGGTCTACTATCAGAACACTTGTTGCATTAGCTACAACAAAAGGATGGACTTTGCATTAGATGGATGTGAAGAATGCTTTCCTACATGGTGAGTTATAGGAAGAAGTATATATGGACTAGGCACAAGGATATGAAGATTCAAAGCATCCAGAATATGTTTGCAGGTTGCAAAAGGCTTTGTATGGGCTGAAGCAAGCCCCTCGTGCATGGCATGCAAGGATTGCTGATTACTTAACCAGCATTGGGTTTTCTATGTGTGATGTAGATCACTCACTATATGCAAGGAAGGTTGATGATGACATCACTATTGTGGCTATTTATGTTGATGAACTGATTGTAGGTGGTGATAATGAAGGAAGCATCAAAGAGGTAAAGCAACTTCTTATGCAAGAATTTGACATGAAAGATCTTGGTGTGCTGCGCTATTTCTTGCGCATTGAGTTTATACATACAAAAACAGGTATATGGATGTCGTAAAGGAAATATGCCTTGAATGTGTTGCAAAAGTATGGTATGGCTGATTGTAAGCCAATTTCTATGCCATTAGATCAGAATTTGAAGTTTGATACTACAGCAGGTGAAGCATTGGAAAATGCTACTATGTACACGAAAATTGTGGGAAGTCTTATATATCTCACAATTACAAGGCCTGATCTAAGCTATACTGTTGGACTTGAAAGTCAGTTTATGCAGGTTCCCTGGAAGCCACATTTGGATGCTCTGAGGCGCACTCTACGTTATGTGAGTGCTACTTTGGATTATGCATTGTTTTATGAGCCAAGTATAGATTTGCAAGTTTATGGATACACTGATGCAGATTGGGTTGGTTGCATTCCAAATAGAAGATATACTAGTGGTTTTCTATTCTCACTTGGGAGTGCAGCTGTTACATGGAGCAGCAAGAAGCAACCCACTCTTGCTTTGTCGAGTACAAAGGCTGAGTATAGAGGTGCTTCAATGGAAGCATGTGAGGCATCATGGCTAGAAATGTTACTTGCAGATTAAGGTGTAGAAGTGGGAAAGCCTGTCACTATTTATTGTGATAATCTTATTAGCATACAGTTAGCATGGAATCCTGTTTTTCATGCTAGAACAAAGCATATCGAGGTACGTTATCACTTCATCAGAGAGAACGTATTTGCAGGTGATATTGATCTTGTTTATGTGAGAACAGATGAGCAGGTTGCTGATATTTTCACCAAAGCACTTGAAGCTGAGAAGTTGAACAAGTTTCGGGAGATTCTTGGATTACAGGATATGGCATTGAGCTTGAGGGAAAGTGTTGAGATATCAAGCTCCACATGTGATGATCCAGGATGACACGTATCGATTTTTTGTTTCTCTGACATGTATAGTGGTCATGTTGGTATATGTCAGGGATACTTCATTGAGCTTTATTAGATTTATCTACCAAGAGTGATGGCACATTTGTTCCTTGCTAGCTCACTCATTGGAAGACATTAGGTTTTTCCTTATGTACTGATCTTTATATATTGCACTTGTTGTATTCTTGTTTTTTAGGTCATTTTTGTACATTCCTTTTTATGCAATAGAATAAGAAGAAGAATATCATTCTTCCTTGCCTCAATCTGTGTGTGTGCTTCTCCTTGAGAGTGAGAGTGTGTGTGTGAGCTCTCTTCCTTATCTCCTTCCTTGTGACACAACAATCCTTTGAAAAATGCAAACATACACTTTCATATGCACATGTTTTACCATTACCTAATTTTTCACAACCCTTTCATGTTGTTACTGATGCTAGTGGTTCAGGAATAGGTGCCGTTTTAATGTAAAATGATCATCCCATTGCATTTGAGAGTAGGAAGCTTAAGCCCTCAGAAAAGAATTATAGTACATATGATAAAGAATTGTTAGCGGTTGTGCATGCTTTGCGAACTTGGAAACACTATCTTATGGGCTCTGAGGTCTTAATCAAAACCGATCAATAAGCTATTAAGCATTTATTAAATCAGCCCTTAATCTCTGATCGGCATCTTAAATGGGCATTATTCATTCAAAATTTCCAACCCATGATCCAATATCACCCCGGTAAAGCTAATGTTGTAGCTGATGCTCTTAGCCAATTTCCTTCACATTCTGTTGCAAATTCATTCTTTTCAAGAAATGGTTTCCACTTATGCATCTGATTTGTATTTTCAGGTGCATGGTATGACTTCAACAATGGTGCATCTTTATCTGATGAACATTATACATTTCATAATGGTTTTCTTTATTTTCAACATAGATTATGCATAACCCAAGTTTTTAAAGATTTTGTCATCAAAGAAATGCATGAACCATCTTACGTGGGTCATAGAGGCATACAAAGCACCATTCCTGCCTACAAAGATTTCTTCTTTTGGCCACACATGGAAAAAGATATTGCACATTATGTTTCTCATTAATGCCACTTCCCATTCTGAACGAACCATGGGAACATATTTCTATTGATTTTATCACAGGTCTTCCCATCACTTCATCACATAATGATATGATTTGGGCAATAGTTGATAGGTTTAGTAAATATGCATATTTCATTCCATGTAGAAAAACTTTGTCTACACCTCAGGCTGCAAAATTATTCATTAAATGCATTTTCCCACATCATGGATTTCCTAAAGTAATGTTATCTGATCGTGATATTAGATTTTGTAATCATTTTTGGGTCGCCTTATTTCAACATTTTGGTTCTAAAATAGATTTTAGCTCTGCATTTCATCTCGAAAGTAATGGACAAAGTGAGGCTACAAGTAGTACTATTCTTGATTTATTGTGTTGTTACACATTAGATAGTCCCACTAACTGGGATGAAAAGTTGCCATTGCTTCAATTTTCTTACAATAACACCACACACTCCACTATTGGTCGTGCACCTTTTGAATTTGTTTATGGTAAAAAGCTTCCCACTCCCATGTCACTCACCCAAACCGACATTCCGATGGCTGATTCTATTTTTCAAGATCACATTTCTATACTTTACGATGTTCATGAGCACATTAGGAAAAGTCAAGAGCGATACACACGTAATATCAATACAAAATGATTAGCTAAGGAATTCAAGGAAAATGATCTTGTGTGGTTGCGTATCATTAAAAGACATCTCAAAAATATTTTGCAGCATCCTAAAATTAAACTTATACCATGCTATTATGGGCCGCTTTGCAGTATACAGAAAATTAATGATAATTCATTTAGATTAGATATACCATCTCATTGGAATATACATAAATATTTTCATATTAATTTACTTAAACCATTTAAAGGAACTTTACCACTCACTCCACTTCTTGATGGCCCTCCTTTAATTGAAGAAAAATCTGAAATCTTGGTTCCTAAGAAAATAATTGATCATGATGTCACTACTACATGCACATGTACTCAATATCATCGATATTTAGTTAAGTACAAAAATCACTCTATTGAAGAATATCAATGGATACATAAAACACAATTAACACCTCATTATGACCACTTAATTTTTGCATATCATACATTAACACATTAATGTAATTCCTCCATGAACATTTCCATGCATGTTTTTTTTTACATGGAACATGCTTATTTTCATTCAGTGATGGAACATGTGACTGGTCATCCATGTTTAATTTTATTTTATCAACTAAGGTCAGTTGCTTTTTCAATTGAGGGGCATGTTATCAATTATGGAATGTGTTGAACAAGGCATTGTTGGAGTGTTAATTTATTAATGTATTAATGTGTTTTCGTGTTTCTGATATAGCAGCTTAAGGTTCATGAGGGCGTGAAAGGTGTGAAAGGGCGAACATCAATAATCCGACTTTAGGGTAGACATCAATAATCCAATTTATAATTTAGTTTGTAAATAAACCCGCATAGAAGGTTCTATTACTAGAAATAGTTAGAAAAGTAGTGGTTAGGATAAGGGTCATTGTAAACCACAATTTCTGATAT
This sequence comes from Ceratopteris richardii, assembly GCA_020310875.1. Classification (NCBI taxonomy): domain Eukaryota; kingdom Viridiplantae; phylum Streptophyta; class Polypodiopsida; order Polypodiales; family Pteridaceae; genus Ceratopteris; species Ceratopteris richardii. Next base: position 5,788,554 of record CM035426.1, read on the forward strand.
TAAAAGCAAAGGCTTTCTACGAAAGTCACCAACTTTTACTTTCACACATGCTTTTCAAAGCCGTTCTCATGTAACCACTCTTTTAGACATAATCAAAAATTCCTATAAATACATGGAGTCTGTGGACTGTCGAAACAAAGTGCATGGGGGGAGATTGCACCCAAAATTGCGTTCTATCTCGTCTCTTGGCGTGTCTATTTTTCTGTGTATTTTCTGCATCCGTAACCTCTATGTGCACGTGAGCAAGATCCTGAAAACACAAATCCTCTTATCCTATGATGGGAGTTGGTAAGATCATTATGACTACTGTTGATGGTAGTTCTTTTACATTGTCAGAAGCTTTATTTATGCTAGGGATCAAGAAAGTCTATTATTAGTTTCAACATTAGCCAAGATCGGTTTAGTTGTCAAATTTGTTGATGAAACATGTATAGTTCATGATCTATCAAATGGCAATGTCATTATTGCTTCTTGCATTTTATATCGTGGGTTGTATAAGCTCATAGACTATGAGAAATCTGTGAATGATTCAACATGTGCAATACATGATTCTCATGCTATGTCAGACACAAAGATTTGGCATGCATGCTTTGGTCATCTAAATTTTGCTAGTTTGCTATGCCTACAGAAATCTGAAATGGTGTCTTGTCTACCCAAACTTGAGGTACCTAGTGAACATGTTTGTGAAGGTTTTATTTTGGGAAAAATGTAGTGTTCCTCATTCCCAAAAGATGGTTCACTTCGAACTACTTAGAAATTGTAGCTTGTTCACAATGATGACTATGGTCCTATGCAGACACCCTTCTTTGGGAACTTTCTTTACTTTCTAACTTTCACGGATGATTTTTTAAGGCATGCATGGGTATATCCATTGAAAGCAAAATCCAACATGTTTATGTGCTTCAAACAGTTTTTTATTTTGGCTGAAAATATGCCAGCATGTAAAATGGGAACCCTCCATTCTAATTGAGAGGGGGAATGTATGTATCCTAAGTTTAATGCATTTCTGGTTGAATGAGGGATAAAGCATCACTGTACAATGTCGTATACACCTCAATAGAATGGAGTCGTTGAAAGGAAGAATAGGTCCTTCATGGAGATGGCGAGGTGTATGGTCAAGAGTCAGGCTTTACCACATAGTTTCTAGCTTGAGGTTGTTATGTGTACAACATATGTACTTAATAGGTGTCCCACCAAAGCGTTGTAGTCTATCACTCCATATGAGGCTTGGAACAATCGCAAGCCATCTGTTGCTCATCTACGTGTCTTATATTGTCTGACATATGCATTAGTGCTTGAACAACAACGCTAGAAATTGGATGATAAAGCAGTGAAATGTATTTTTGTTGGGTACAATTCTAAAATCAAAGGCTATCATTTGTATCATCCATAGACAAAATGCATTTTGGTTATCCATGATGTTGTTTTTGTGGAATATGCTATTCAGCCATTACGTTCAGGTATGAAGGAGACATCAGTTAGCTCCAAAGATATGTATGATACTCAACTTCTCTCTTTTCCATTTCTAATATGGATTTACATGGTGCACTTATTGATGAGAAATCTGATATAGAGGAGGCAAAGACTATGCTTAAATGGCTGGTGTAGACTTGTGAGATAGCAAATTAGATGCACCTCTATCATATCATACTCCTTCATGCTCTCATAGTGCTTCTTTTACATCAGATTCCTATGTTATGGCTGCCTCTAGTCTCTATGATGAGAATGGGCTTGTTTTGTTTGATGAGGCACAAAATTCAAAAAAATTGGATGGCTGTTATGCAATCAAAATATGATGCTATTATGAAAAATGGTACCTGGTCTTTATGTGACTTGCCTCCTAGTAAGAAAGCCATTGGCACTAAGTGGATATACAAGCTAAAGTGTAATCATGATGGAAGAGTTGACATGTATAAGGCTAGGCTTGTTGCAATGGGTTATGCTCAAGAAAGAGGCATTGATTTTGATGAGACCTTTGCTCATACATGTCGAATGCTATTGTTCATAGCATATGTGCACTTGCAGCTCATCATGGTTGGAACATACATCAGTTGGACATTAAAATTGCAGACATATATCTTCTAGAGCACTTATGTGCACTCATTTATTGTACTAAAAGTTGGATCATATGATCACTTTCTTATGTAAGTTCCAAAACAATTACCTTCCTCAAAGAGTAAAGAAAAAAGGCCCCAAAGCCACAAGTCAGAGGTGGTTGAGATTGATGATTTATCAGTCAAATCATTTCACTTAAAAGCAAACGGTAAAATTTGATTTCACTTTTCCTAGTTCATAGGAAGATGTATCTCCATTATAGCTACATACCCCATGAGATTTTGAATTAAAATCCGAGTAATTTGAGTCGTGGAAAGCTATCCAAGAGTCTAAATAATGACTAATAACTTTGTACAATATGAAGTGATGATAATTAAAGCAATACATACCTATTGGTGATCATCTTGGTTCTTCACTATTCTCTGCTCATTCTTCTTCAGACTCAAATCATCGTGGAGAGATTAGTTCTCTCTCTACAAAGCTTAAAACTCAGTTATTGAGAACTCATTAGAAAGTTAATACTCTCTATTTATGTGTATAAATTTTCAAGTCATTTGGTTAAGTAGATTCAAGGAAACCTTTAGTTGAAGGTCTCATGGTCATGTTTTGTATAGCCCTAAAAAGTCAGGGGTACACGCAATCAATGTTAAGAACACTTCTCCTTCATTGGTTGGTAAAAATTATGGATTTTATTCATTATAACAAGTAAACCCTATGCATAACATTCCCCTAAAAGGAATTTTTCCAATTGCAACTATGCTGGCTGCTCTAAGTGTTTGAAGTGGAAACATTCATCCCAAAATAGAAGGTTTCATGAGCTAGTCAAAGTACAACTATTTCTATTTTTTAATAATTGATTCCAATTGATTTTCCAAGGTACCTATTGCATTTTATTGCACTAATCACAAGCCCAAAAGGTCTATTTGACATATCCAAAGACCTAGGGTAGGTCTTGTGCTGGTTCACTAGACCACTTTCATCACTTGGCAACTCAAGTTTCCACCTTCTCCAAGCTTCTCCAACTTCTTTCAATGGTATCAGAGCTAGATCAAGATGGGCGATGGCTTTCCCTCAATGATTGAGAATCTTGATAGAAACAACTATGCTACTTGGAAAATTAGAATGGAAGCCTATTTGCAAGGTAGAAATATTGATGGGATTGTATTAGGTGATGAAGTAATGCCTACTGTAAGATCCAAAGGAGGACCTACTCAAGAGGAAACATATAAGCTCACACTTTGGTATGCAAGGGATTCACAAGCAAGGTCATACATAATAAAATCTATCTCTGATTTTCTATTAATGCATATTAGATGAGGTAATGAAGTATTTCACAATATTTCGATGGCAATGCACCACAGTACGCTCTCCTTCTCGAGAGCTCCATGACGATATCCTCAGAGTAGAAAACCTAGCTCCTAGGGCAACACATGGTACTCCGCACAGAGGCTATAGAATACGCAGGAAAAACATAGTACACAAGGGAGCACAAACATAGACTTCTTAGGTGTTACAAATGCGATCAAACTTAGAGTCTGTGACTGTCGAGGCCACTATATGTTTTATTAAAGAACATATACAAAGAAGTGTCCGATGGCCATTTGGCCTTTCACATGGACACTAACGATAACAATCTCCCACTAAAGGCCAATATTGCAAAATTAACTATGGGAGAAAAATAAAGAATGATAAAGAATACCTGAGTGTAAATATACAAACTATACCTCCCACCTAATGGGCATGTTGTTGGAAAGATGGATGGACACTTCAAGAAATGAGTTGGTACTGCTAATCCTTGCTTTGTACCAACCCTATTTTACTTCAGAGTTGACTTGTAGGCTCCTTTAGATTTCCAATGATACTAAATAATTGCCTATATACTTTGGAGATGATGCTTCAAACAATAGGATCAAAAACAGATAAGTTTGCAACTAGCTAGTGACCAAAAAGTTGCCATTTTGATCTTGATACCTGCTGGAAGTTTTGCTTAGTACTCTCAGTACAGTAGAAATTAGAAAAGTTCCTTCTGAGGGTATCTAATTAGTTTAGAGAGCTAATGGTTCCAAGTTGAATCACTTAAAATGATAGACTATACTCTGAGCAATGACTTTAGCAAGTAGAAGCTTACCCTTGACTTTTTAGGAACTCTGCAGAGAATGACCAATGACTACTTCAAGTCAATTTTCTCCCAATTGGTTAAACGAAACTTCTTCAAAACTTTGAAAGCTTGTAACAAACTTTGAGCTTGTTCCAATGAGCTATAGAACATTGAAAATGATGGAGGGATCACTAAGATATGAGCAAGACAAGTACACTTTTCTGAATGACAATGGCAGAGATGAAGATAGATGTAATCAATCAATGTAATGTATTATGTAACAAAGTTATACATGATCATTGTCATGAATATGATGCCCAATGATAGTGATAGGAGTAGGCTATAGTGTAAGCCTCTCACATACGTCAAGTGATCAACAATAAGCTCTGTAATGGGCTTTAATGACTGCGAGATTTCAATCTACTTTTATATTGCCTTTCTTCAAATTCGAATTTTGAAATTCAAATGAACTTCCACCTAAAAGGTTCTTCCTCTAAATAAGGAGATATTCCTTCAAGGAAACTAGTACCATAAAGTTCTCCTAACTCCAGAAGTTTAGTGGCATTTACAAGATTCTTTTAAGTCAAATGACTTTTACAAACATTCATGGTAAAAACCATAAGCAATAGTTCATGTGGATCTTCAAGGAGTTGCACTTAGTAATTCCAATGCCTAGCCAAGTGTGAAGGCTTGGCATTTGCACCAACAGCTCCCCCTCAGACCAAACATCTTGGCTTTGTCTTCTTCATCAATCCTCTTGAATGTCCTGTAATCCAATCATAGCTTTAAACCTGCAAAGCTTAGTACCATCAAGTGCTTTGGTCAATAAATTTGCAGATTGCAGATTAGTGGATACATATTCAAATTGAATCTCCTTGCTCAATAGCTTCTCTCTCTCTCTCTCATAATGATAGTGAACTTCTATATGCTTGGTCCTAGCATGATAGATCGGATTTATTGCAAGATGTAAAGAACTTGTATTGTCACCAAAGATCATTGTAAGCACTCTTAGTCCAAGGAAAAAAATGATTGTGGAAGCCTTTATTTTGCTTAACCCCTCGAGGTTGGAAGGATTATGCAGAGGAGCCAGTGGAACCCCTTTTTCGATAGCTTTTCTTGACATTTTCAGTAACAAGTGCTGGCTTTGTCAGCTGCTCCCCACCATTATCTCTATCGGCGCTCCTCTTCTACCCCTTTTCGGTTTCTCTTGTCAGAGAAAAAAACGAACCTGCCCCCACGTACAGTCTTTGATAGTCCATTGGTGCAATATCTACTGGAAGAACACCCTCATCAAGTCGGTCAACCATCTGCATATACATAACTGCTTCAGATAGATGAGAGCATTTTTGTGCCGTGCATAGCTCTTTTGATATAACCAAAACGATCTGCTTTGATAACATTTCCATTCTTCTTATTCATGATAAGGCCCCTTATAACCAAGTCTGAGTCAAAACTGAGGCCCTCAACAGCATACCCCATGCTCCTTAAAATTTCCATACCATCAATGATCGAGCTTTGCACAAACTCATCCTTATCGTATCCCATTTCCACTATTAAGGTATGGAGTTGCCTGCAGAGGGCATATGATTGTTGTGCCACTGAAGAAGCTTTTAAGGCACCTATGAAAGTCACTTTGTCTGGCGGTTCTCCATTTTGAAGCATACATTGAAAGATATGCATGGCCTTATCCCCATGACCATGTTGGGCATAACCAGCAATCATCAAATTCCATGTCACCAAAGACCGATGGACTATTCAGCCTTCCTTTCATTAGGTCTGGTATGCTTCCACATGCTTCTCATCAATTATCAAATTCATTCTCTAAGTACCTGAAATCAAACAAATTCCCCTGCCAAATACAAACATATTAGTGCATAAAAACCAACCATTTTCGGAGCTAACATACTCCCCTCTTCTTATTTGCGAAGTCATCCTCGACGAGCCACTTTTGCTGCAATCTAATCAAAACAGCCATGAAAACATCAGTGCACAACTAGTTGCATACCTTTCCATCGAGCCGATACTCCAACTGAACCTGCACTCATTGAAGCTATTAGTGCTCAAAAATCACTCATAAATACATACAAATCAGTCACTTCCAAAATGATCCAAGACATGCACATATATGCAATTCCATTTCAGCCATGCATCAATTTGCTCATACATTCCCTTATGAAAAATGGTCTCAACCAAAATAACACATGCATACCTTTCCATGTTTTACACATGCACTGTCATTGCGAAAACAGAAACGGAGATACCGAAATAAACAACAACAACTGAAATGAATCCAACAGGACATGCAACATACCCAAAATGCATACCCCATTATTGCACCTACCATTCGCTATGTACAATCATTCCATGACTAGACACTTCCGAAGAATCCCCATCGCCGTCCTACAAAAGTCATCGAAACTCGAGTACAAGTCAAGAACTACATAAAACCCTGGAGTGTCCCGCACTGTAGAAAACCCTCGGATAGAGCGCACAAGTTATAAAGCAAGACCGTTGCATTACCTCGCTAAAGCCTCATCCATAAGTACATATAGAGTCTCCGTGCCTTCAAGAATGTTGATTCAAAGTGAGCTGATCTGTCGCAAGCCAACACATACCAATCACACAAGCAAATAATGTTCCCTTCCAGGCGATCATCGCCCTCTCCTCTCTCTCTCTCCCCCTCAGGAGTGGGGAATAACTTCATATGAAATTTTTATTTTAATCACACGTTGGCCTACATTGTCACTGGATGCGATTCGTGGACTTGACCACCCGATCAGGTTGATTCCACCCATCTACCAATGCAATGCAGCGCACAACACACAAACACATAATGATAACACATAACATATATCAGCTCGCCCATAACGAAGCTGGATACGGCTCGTGGTCGTGACTACCCAGCCACGATGGCTCCACCTACCTACCAACCCGTTATGGCACGTAGCTAAGACACAAACATATATATATCCCAAGCCTATGGCGAAACTAGCTGCGGCTCGTGGTCCTAACCACCCGGCCAGGATAAATCCACCCGCCTACTAGCCCACCATAGCGCATTGGTACGATCACAACAACACAATATTTTTTCTTTTCTTTTCTTTTCTTCGTTTTTTTTTTTCATAGTTAATTAGTTCACCCAAGTCCTGAGAATTAGGGAGAGGAAGAAAGGGACTTTTCCCACTGTTCCCACACATGCATGCAAACATATACACTCTAGCCTTTGACACATCAACCACCTCTTCACTTCATTCTCTCAATTACAGACACTACATATGTATTCATCGAGTTGACTTTTTACTAGGTAACTACAGCCAGCTATGCCTTAGTCCCTCGTATACCTATCCTTAGGTGTACTAGAATGTGAGTCTCCTGGATGTCTCATGCAGCCTCACATCGTACTCGCATCCCGACAACTTCCCTAGGGCGAGTCAGGCTCAACTTCAAGAGCTCCGTCATCACTCCCTATCGTTAGCACATCTGCCCAAGCCCACGTGATATCGTTTTCCTTGTTAGGCATTTCCCTAGAAGGATCGAAATAGTAATATCGATCTCCCGCCCATCCTACATGTCGAGTCAGGTATTCCTCAAAACACTCAATGTAAAATGCAACACCCAAACCTGGGTTTATAAAGCATACCAGCCAATGTGCTTCCTCAACATCGTATTCCGTCTCAAAGTCGTCGACATCTATGTCCATGCGGGCGAATGTTTGGTCCGAGAAATATATTCTTAACTCGTACAAGTAGAGTTGTGTTATTTGATCTGCCATTTTGTTACTTATCTCCTAACAGTCTCTGCGCAACACAAGAAAATATTAGAAGTCCAAAATTCTTGAGCTAGCAAGGAAGAATATCTATGACACACACATCATAGCTTACATATGCGCATATATATATATAATACTATACATGTATGTACAAGGAGTCTACTACGTCCTTCTGCTTGGATCTCATCTGGCTTCTCCCGTCCGAATATTACTTGAAATATGGTTTAACTCTAAGCGCGTTAACCTTCACGGGAGCATATTCTTCTCCTAAATCTTGAATTTGCATGGAACCATTGGAATTGAGTTCTACCACCTTAAACGGTCCTGCCCATCTTGTCTGTAACTTCCCCGGGAATTTATAATATTTACTATCATAGACCAGTACCAAATCCCCTTCTTGAATCACATAGGTCTTGAGATTCTTATCATGCCTCTCCTTACGTCTCCTCTGAATAGCTTCCAAACTTTGCTGTGCGATGAGTCTCTTTTCTTCTAGCTTGACCAATTGTATGTACCTCTCCTTTAATGACTCTTCCTCTCCCATCCTGGCTTCGATGGCCACTCTTAATGTCGGAACTTCTTTTTCGATGGGAAAGATGGCTTCCTCGCCATATACTAGGGAGAACGGAGTGCTCTTTGTCGTCACTCGGTAAGATGTTCGATATGCCCATAAGGCTTCCAAAAGTCTCTCATCCCAGTCTCGCCTATGCACAACTACTGTCTTTGTCAAAATCTGTTCAAGAACCTTGTTGGTGACCTCCACTTGTCCATTTGCCCTCGGATAATATGGAGTGCTTTTTCTATGTTTGATCTTATATAATTCCATTAATTCTTCGATCAGTTCGTTGACAAAATGTGTTCCTCTATCACTCACTATTTCCAACGGGCATCCGAATCGAGTGATAATTTGTTCGTACAAAAATTTAGCTACATCAACAGCTCGGTCAGTCTTCAGAGCTTTGGCTTCCACCCACTTGGTAACATAATCAATACAGACCAAAATATACCTATTAGATCTTCGTCGTGAGGGAGGATCAATAGGCCCCACAAAATCAATTCCCCACTTCTCAAACGGCTTAAGAGCGAGCACCGGCGTGAGAGGAGCAGCATGTGCTAATGTGGGTTTGCCCATTCGTTGGCATTTGTCGCATTTCTTACAGTATGTGTGAGAGTCTTTAAACAACGTTGGCCACCAATACCCAGCCAATAAAATCTTTCTTGCCGTCAATTCACCAGCGAAATGTCCACCGCAGGGTTCGTCATGCAAAGCCCTCAACACTAGGCTTGCTTCTTCTTCCTCGAGACACCTCTGATAAATGCTCTCATGAACAAAATATCGATAGAGTTGCCCCCCAATGATGCTATGGTGCTTTGCTAATGCTAACAGTTTTTGCTTCTCTCTCTTGCTTGCGCCTGGCGGATATTTAGTGGTGCATAAGAAGTTCACCAAGTCGGCATACCAAGGTACTTTAGCATCAACCTGGAATAGATGCCCATCAGGAGCATCATCGGGCACACCAGAGATTGGCTCCTCATTAACAATTCGAGATAAATGGTCGGCCAATATATGCGCTTTGCCTGGTCTGGTTACCACTGTGAACTGAAATTCTTGGAGAAGTAGCATCCACCTCATCAATCGCCCTGATAACTCTGGTTTATTAATGATATACTTAAGGGCTTCATGATCCACATAAAAAGTGAAATGATTTCCCATCAAGTAATGCCGATACTTGTTCACCGCAAAGATCATCGAGAGGCATTCCTTCTCCGTAGTCGTGTAGTTCCTCTCAGTGCTATTCAAATTGCGACTTGCGTAATAAATAGGGTGGTCCAACTTCTTTTCATCGGCTTGGCATAGTACTGCTCCAACCGCAGTATGAGAAGCGTCGGTATGCACATGGAATTCTTTCGTCCAGTCGGGTGCTACCAAAATCGGTGCATTTATCAACCTCTCCTTGATCGAGTCGAATGCAACTTGACACTCTCCAGTCCATTGGTATTGTTGGTCCTTCCTCAAAAGATTCGTCAGTGGTGCCGCTATGGATGAAAAATTTAATATAAATCGTCGATAATAATTCGCATGGCCCAAGAATCCTTTGAGTTGCCGCAAGTTTTGTGGAGGTGGAAGTTGTCCGATCTTTTCCACTTTATCCTCGTCAACCGCAATCCCTTTTTCGGAAATAACATGTCCCAAAAGCAATCCTCTTCGTACTCCAAATGTACACTTTTCAGGATTTAATGCAATGCCTTTTTCAATGCTTCTTCTTAACATCGCTTCAATCCTCTCCATCATGTTTTCATCGTGGCCTCTGATCGCAAAGTCATCGAGAAATATCTCCATCCAATCCTGCAAATAGTTTTGATATGCAGCTATCATTGCTCTCTGGAATGTGGCCCGTGCATTGCATAATCCAAATGGCATCACATGATATGCATACGTACCCCATTCTGTCGTGAAAGTAGTTTTTGATTGATCCTCTTCATGGATTTGGATCTGGTTGTACCCACTGAAACCATCCAAGAATGAGTACAATTTATGGCCAGCCACTCTATCCAAGATTTCATCAGTAAATGGCAAGGGGAAATGATCCTTCTTTGTGTGCTCGTTCAACTTTCGATAGTCTATGCAAATACGGATTTTCTTATTTTTCTTCGGAACCACTACAATTGGTGATACCCATTCGCTGGATGCGATGGGATATATGAATCCTGCTTCCAATAATTTGGTCAATTCCAGCTTGATCAATTCCGAGTAGACTGGATTCGTTCGCCTGAGTCGTTGACATATTGGTCGTGTGCCTTCTTCCAAGTCTATATAATGTTGGCAGATTCGGGGATCAATTCCTCTCAAATCACTGTATGACCGGGGACTCCACTATCTAACTGAGCACCGGGGACTGCATATCCTTTAATCTCGATCGTCACAGCTGGAGCGTTCGAATCAATTTGCGTCGTAATGCTTTGAATGATCCCTTGGACATCTTTATCTTGTCTATTTTTATCTCGAGCTTTCCTCGGCTTCTTGATATATTCGTTGTAGAATTGTTTCCTATAAACAGGTGAACATTTCAGCAATGTGCCAATGTCCAGCGTGACTTCCGTGTCAGTGAGCAACTTTACAATATCTACTTCTTCCGAACTTTGTCTTTCCTTTCTAATCTTAGGAGCTTTCAATCTTTCAGGGAATGGTGCTATGCCCGGCACAAACTCCTTGGTCACTGGTGGAAGAATCTCTATCTCTTCCCCATCCTCAAGCTCTTGCTGCTCAGCAAATCCTCCAACTCGGTTTTCTACCTCTTCACGCTCAGCGATCTTCTCTTGACTCCCTTCTTCACCTTCGCCTCTTGGATTCTTTTTCGAATACTCTTGAGTCCTTGTGACTACTGCCACAGTTGGATCTTTGTGTGGTTTCTTGGCCTCGTAAGCATCCACAAAGTGCATTGACGAGCTAGAGCCTTCTTGAGGGTTCGGTGTCTTGAACACTACTCCGATCATAGGAACGTGCTCTTGAACTCTCGATGTGGAATGCATCTGAGTATCAACATAGTTCGAGGACCCTATTGGTCCTTTTTCCTTGCCGGCGGCAACTCTTCGTTTTGGACAATCTTCATCAAAGTGACCCTCCCCACTACAGTACCTACATAGTGGGGTATAATCAATTGGTTTCTTTTCGTTTGGACATCTAGATTGAGTATGGCCAAAGCCATGGCATCTCTAGCACTGGATTGGACCATCTCTTCTTTGATCACGCGCGGCTCCTCTTGGATAGTCTCCTCCTTGACCCTGAGCACCATATCCATAAGTCGGTCTGTTTTCCCAATGAGATGTAGGTGGGACACTTTGAGCGGGCAATCCCGTGTAAGGTCTTTCTCTTGTATCTCCTGATTTCATGGTCCTCTCTTCATAGGCTCTCTTGTTATAACATCGGTCCTCTGTGTGATTTGCTCTTCCACAAAAAGTACAACGCATCCTAGGTGGCGATCTATCTGTGAATACTCTCGAGACTGTAGGGCATTCTGAAGCCAAATGGCCGTAAGCATGGCACTTTCCACACCATGTATTTGATCGGAACACTTGATTCGGGTTTGTCGTGACCTCTGATTTTACTGTGTATGTCTCCTGAGTCATTGTGGCAGCTTTTATAGCTTGCGTGACCAATTCCAATATTTGTTCTTCAGTTAGCGCAGGCTTTACCTCGCCTGGCGTGCTAGTGGCCGCTACAAAAGCTGGAGTCGTCAATGTGGGACTTCCTTGACCCGGATCCTTCATTGGTATGTTTCCTGGGCCTCCCATTGGCTCGTATAAGAGCTCCATCTTCCTTTGTTGGCATAATTGTACTTCCTCCCAAAGCCTCGCTTGTTCTTTAGCATCCATTAAGGTCGCAGGTCTTGTCAGGCTGATATGCTGCTGTGCCGTAGGATCTCTCAATCCCGAAATGAATCTTCTTTTCAATGTCTCATCGTTCGGGGCATTCACGCCCATCTTTCTTACCAACGTTTCCATTCTTTGAATGTAGTTATCGATGCTCTCATTGACTCCTTGTCGCAAATAATCCATCTGTTGGGCCAATCTATCTTGGAAGCCTTGTCGTCGAAACTTTGCCAAGAAGGCTTCCTTGAGCATTTGATAAGTTCCACGCTCTTGTGGTGTCAGATTCCCATACCAATTGGCTGCCTTATCACGGAGAATAGCCGGAAAAATTCTCAACCTTTGATCCTGGTCAACTACGTCATTGGCCTCACAAGTAACCTCAAACAACTGGATAAAACTATCCGGATCTTCGTCCCAAGTACCTGAAAACTTGGTGAAGTCCCCCAAGTGAACCGAAATCCGCTGAGCTATTTCGAACAGAGGTGTGATGTCGATATCACTTCGATCCCAGAAATTTAGTACACGTGGCTTCAGGATCCCTCCTTCAAACTTTCGCACTTGATTCGCGACTCTCCTACGGGAATACACGTTTTTGGCCGATTTCTTCGAACCAATTGAGGTCCACTCACCTGGCGGTTCCCACCTTCTCCTTTCTCTTTCAAGGGCTCTTCTCTGAGCGCGTTCCTCTCTTTGCATTTGTGTTGCTCCTGACGATGAGCTCCCCTCGCTCATGTACTAGATCTTGGGGTCCGCAAGCTCGGCCAACCTGTGGCGCTAGGCGAACCTATGGCACTCTCTTATAGAGACGTACCAAGCTATTCCCGGCGAACGCACCAAAATGTAAGCACTCTTAGTCCAAGGAAAAAAATGATTGTGGAAGCCTTTATTTTGCTTAACCCCTCGAGGTTGGAAGGATTATGCAGAGGAGCCAGTGGAACCCCTTTTTCGATAGCTTTTCTTGACATTTTTAGTAACAAGTGCTGGCTTTGTCAGCTGCTCCCTACCATTATCTCTATCGGCGCTCCTCTTCTACCCCTTTTTGGTTTCTCTTGTCAGAGAAAAAACGAACCTGCCCCCACGTACAGTCTTTGATAGTCCATTGGTGCAATATCTACTGGAAGAACACCCTCATCAAGTCGGTCAACCATCTGCATATACATAACTGCTTCAGAAACTGAAAAAAGTGTGTTGAGGAACTCCCATCTGCTTTCATCTCTCAAATCAACCAGCTCCCGCCCATAGAGTTCACTTATCGATCTATTTGAGAGCATTTTTGTGCCGTGCATAGCTCTTTTGATATAACCAAAACGATCTGCTTTGACAACATTTCCATTCTTCTTATTCATGATAAGGCCCCTTATAACCAAGTCTGAGTCAAAACTGAGGCCCTCAACAGCATACCCCATGCTCCTTAAATTTTCCATACCATCGATGATTGAGCTTTGCACAAACTCATCCTTATCGTATCCCATTTCCACTATTAAGGTATGGAGTTGCCTGCAGAGGGCATATGATTGTTGTGCCACTGAAGAAGCTTTTAAGACACCTATGAAAGTCACTTTGTCTGGCGGTTCTCCATTTTGAAGCATACATTGAAAGATATGCATGGCCTTATCCCCATGACCATGTTGGGCATAACCAGCAATCATCAAATTCCATGTCACCAAAGACCGATGGACTATTCAGCCTTCCTTTCATTAGGTTTGGTATGCTTCCACATGCTTCTCATCAATTATCAAATTCATTCTCTAAGTACCTGAAATCAAACAAATTCCCCTGCCAAATACAAACATATTAGTGCATAAAAACCAACCATTTTTGGAGCTAACAATCATAGGTGAGTTAGAATGTAGTCCCAAATCTGCATATGACAATATGATCCATATGGCTTCTTGTGTAGCATTGGCTAATCCCTTGTATTCAGCCGGTTGAGGATAAAGCAACAGTAGGTTGCTTCTTGGAAGACCATGAATTAGGCTTATCACCTGCAAAAGAGAGATAACTTGAGGTACTCCTCCTGTCATCCTTACAACCTGCCCAATCTGCATTTGAGTATAGCTTGATGTCCAAATTTGAAGTATATGGAAAGTATAGACCTTGATTTTGAGTACCCTTGAGATACTTCAAAATCCTTTTAGCAGCTTCCAAGTGAGGTGCTCTAGGTTTATGCATGAATTGACTTAAGACACTTACTCCATAAGCAATATCAATCCTTGTCAATGTAGCATAGTTTAGGCTTCCTACTATGCTTTGATATCCTACAATTGATCCATGTAAACCTCCTCTGATATCCAACAATTAAGAAAAGCATTTTTCACATCCAATTGGTACATATTCCAATTCCTTGATGCAGCCACACTTACCAATACTCTAATGGTTGGCATTTTGGCTACAGGTGAGAAGGTCTCTTCATAATCAATACCTTGGGTTTGTGCAAAACCCTTAGCCATAAGTCTAGCTTTATACCTGTTTATTGATGATGATGGCTCTTCAAATGAGAAATCTCTAGCAAGATAAATTGATTGCTTAGTAACTGAAGAAGTGTCATACCCATATTTGATTGGCTTCTTTCTCTCCCTTTGTGATCTTCTAATTGCTTGGTTGGATGATTCAGGTATGTCCCCCAACTTCTTCATCTTGACCTTCTCTTTTGATTTCCATGCCTTGTATTCTTCTAGGTTGATGATGTCCTCATCCTCTAATAAAGACAAGAAGCTAAAAGACAAGAAGAAGTAAGAGGATGAAGATGAGACTTCCCAAGCCAACTTTGCAAGCAGACCAAGTGCAAAGGGAACAAGAAAGGACCAAAGCATGAAAAACCCAAAAATCAAAATTATCAACCTTGTGCCATCTATGAGAAGACCAAGCACACCATTCAGAACTAAAGATTCAATGGAAAGACCCAGAAAGGAAGTGGAAGAGGTGGATATGACAACAATAGAGGCGGAGCTAGACACAACTTCAACAATACCAATTGAGGCTATAACAAAAGGGACTACAACAATTATTATGAAGATCAACAACATGAAGACTCATTGTTTCTTATGAATATAAACCACAAGGAAGGTAAATAAGATGATCATGTATTCTACATAGATTTAGGATGTTCAAACCATGTTGCTGGCAACATGGCTTTCTCATCTGATTTGGAAAGTCCAAAGCATAGACATGAAGTACAAACAAGGGATGCCACAAAGAATAAGGTGGAGAAGATTGGTAATTTCAAAGCCTCCAATGGTAGGACAAACATTTTGAGCAAGGTACTCTATGTTCCCACTATTACAAGAATCCTAATAAGTGTAGGCCAAATAATTGAGAAAGGATTGCAAGTTAGCTTCACCCAATATGGAGCTTTTGTACAAGACCCATGTCAAGGCTTCAAGAATATAGCCAGAGGTGAGAAGCAATATAGGCTCTTTACTTTTGAAGTAGAAAAAACTAGGAACATAGCTCTGTTCAATTTTGGTTCTCTTGAATGTAATTCAAAGGATCAAAGGACATATGCAAGAGGAGTTCAAAATCAGTGACTTAGGTGATCTCACATATTTTCTAGGTATGAAAGTGATTTATACAGATGAAGGGATGTATCTTAGTCACAGAAGATACATTGAAGAGCTTCCTTTCAAGTTCAGAATGGATAACACCAAGCTTGTAGGTGCACCTTTGGAAATGAATGATCAACTAAGTGTTTATGAAGGTGAGCAGATTGATGATATTAAAGAGTATCAAATCTTAGTTGGTAGCTTGATATATGCTACTCACACAAGACTAGATATATCCTATAGTGTGGGAGTGCTTAGCAAGCTCATGCACTCACCTAGAAGACCACACATGGATGCTCAAAAGAGAGTACTCAAGTACCTCAAAGGAACACGTAATGAAGGTCTCTTGTATCCTTATTCTTCAGCTTTGGATATCAAAATCTATTCAGATGCAGATTGGGCAAGATCAAAGGATGATAGAAGAAGTAACTCTGGATACTTAGCATTTGCAGGTTCAAAATTGGTTTCTTGGAGTTCCAAGAAGCAACCAACAATTGCTTTATCTTCAACTGAAGTAGAGTATAGAGCTCTAACTATTGCAACTCAAGAAGAAATATGGCTCAAGGAGTTGTACTCAGATTTGGGACTTGTAAGTTCCAAACCTTGCATACTTGGATATAATGTAAGTTCCATGCATCTAGCTACGAATCCAATTTTCCATGCAAGGACAAAGAACATAGAAGTCCATTACTACTTTGTAAGAGAAAAGCTTATGGCAAAGGAAATCGACATTTCATTTGTTCCTACTGAGAAGCAAATAGCAAACATGATGACAAAGGTACTTGATGGGATAAAGCTTGTAGATTCAAATCTATGGTAGAAATTCAACCTATCAGAGAATGAAGACTAAAGTATACTTTAGCTTGAGGGGGAGCTGTTAGATCACCAAGCTTTCATTATGGTTGAGGTGATTTTACCCTATCATAGGAATGTTAAAATAATACATCTCTTATGAAGCACTTATATGCACTCATTTATTGTATTAAAAGATTGATCATATGATCACTTTCTTATGTAAATTCTAAAGCATTTACCTTCATAAAAGAGAAAAGAAAAAAGACCCGAAAGCAATAAAAACATTATTGGACCAAGCCGAGCCAAAATTCGATAAGGACCAAACCACTGAACTTTAAAGTTTCCTGATTTGTGATCCAATTTCAAATTATAAAAAAATACTAATTGAACTTGAGAGAAGACTGGTGTCTTCAAGAATCTATCATGGTTACAAGCCTGCGAGATTCGAAATTCTTGCATGAAGAGGAAACTTTTGAATTGCTCCTCATCTAACCCTTGCAGGGCAGCAAGGCAATGATAAATAGAGTCGTTAGGTAACCATTCACGATCTAATGCAACTCATAAGCTAGGGACCACAAATTCCATGGGAGAAATAACTTCTAGCCCATAAGCTAGTTTAAAGGGAATGAAACTAGTAGCCACTTTATAAGTAGTACGATAAGCCCAATGTACCGATGGTAACAATTGATCCCATCGTTTAGGACACTCTTGAATTAATTTTTCCATCATTGTGAGTAGAATTTTGTTAGTACTTTCTATTGGAGTTTATTGACCTCAAAGTAATTGACCTTCTCACAAACTTATGCATAGAAAACCAATCATGCTTGTAGAGCGTGCTGCTCTCTACTCAGTTAGAATTTTTCAAAAGTCTAACACTAAGAGATTTCCAATGAGCTAAAGAACACTTGAATTGGATAAATACATAAGGAGATATGACCTTCAAATTTGGAGGTTTAATGGAGATTTTGAATAGAGATAAACCAAAGAATACACACTAATTGCAGAGACCATTGCTCTCAGCTCACAATTCCAATGAATATGAAACTTTATAGAATGAAAGTAGATAGTGGGAGCTTTCTAGTGAATTGTCAAACATGTGATTTGGATATAATAAGGGAGATACAAGCTCTACAATCTTTTCCGACAAGACTATAGCAATGTAGAGATAAACATACGACTCTCTTGGACTTCCAAAGAAGATCACAACTTCTCCTCTCTTATTATAGCATGAAAAACTAATCCAAAATCTTCCTCATACATGTAAAATAATGGTAGAAACTTGGGTGGAGGAATTACATGAATTAAGTGCTCAAATAAGCAAAATATGGTTGGACTTTGAGAACTAGCCACATCGACCTTCCACTAGTGTACCATTGCAGCTCCCTTGTGACTCAGTCATTTGAGTCATCATGTTCTAGATATCACATGGGGGCTATCATTTATCAATTATTTGAGCCTTCTTAAAGTATTTGAAGACCTTGCAAAGGCATTTGCATCTCTTGGAACTTGTGACTTAAGCTATATATATAAATAATGTTCTCAACACTCTTGGTTGATCCGTTAGCATCAAGGTAGTACGGTGTACTATATTTATGAATGATATTGAAATCCTTGGTTAATTCCATAATCAGGTCGTTCGCAAAGTGGGTACCTTGGTATGACACAAGTTTTAAGGAGAGACCAAAACGGGGAAATACTTCCTTGGTAAGGCACCTTGCGACCATTGTAGTAGTCTTATTTTTCACAACCCAAGCCTCAACCCAATGTAAGGAATAATTTCTACATGTGAGTGTATAATGGTTATTAGTTGATATCGTAGGTGGAGATATAGGATCAATAAAATCAAGGCCCCATTTTTGAAATGGTTCTAATGAAATAATAGATTGAAGGGGAAAATTGTGTCGGGTAGAGGTTGTCAAAGCATTGGCATGAGTCACATGTAAGAACATACTTTCAAATGTCTCTATCAAAAGTTGTCCAATACAAACCACTCTGTCAAATTTTTCGAAGGGTAAGTTCGACTAAAAGATGACCATCGATAGGGTGAGTGCGAGCCAAATGCATGATCGATTATGCTTCATGAGTGGGTATGCATCTTATCGAGGTACCTGATGGATCATAATAGTATAATTGTCCAATAATGAACCATAAGCATCTACTATACAGTGCCAAGCATTTTCGAGCTTGAGAGGCTAAACTGTTCGGAGCGATTCTGGTGGTTAAAGAGGTAAGTAACATATCATAGTAATTTTGAGTAAGGTCAAGAGGAATGTGGGCTCAATGGTTTGTGTAGTGTAGATAGTTGGAGGAGCATCATTAATACCTTCACCTGGATGACCATTATCTAATTGTGATAAGAAATCAGCAATCATATGTGAGGATCCTGATCCATGGATAATATGAAAGTCAAAATCTTGTAGTAGTAAGACCCATCTGACCAATTGACCATCAAGAGTCTATTGCTTGACCAGGTAGGTCAAGGTGAAATGGTCAACATGGAAGGTGAACCTTCAACCCAATAAATAATGCCAAAATTTCTTGATAGAGTAGACAAGTCACAAACATTCTTGTTCCATCACAAAGTAATTGCACTCAGGTGGTGCCAGTTGTCGACTAGCATATAGACATGGCAGTACCACTTGCCCTTGTACTTCATCAAAGGAATACCGATTACAATATCACATGCATCAAGGAAAATGTGGAATGATAGTTCCTAATTTGGTAGCTAGAGAATTGGTACCTGAGTCAATAGTGATTTGAGGTAGTAAAAAATGCATTGATGCTCATTACTCCAGTAAAATTTGTAGGGAGCGATCATGGTGAATCAATTCAAGCCCAATTAATTTGTGCAAGCCATTGTAAATGGCAATCGAGCCATCGAATTGGGCCTAAAAAATGGAGAACTTCCTTCGATGTGCGAGGAGGTGGATCTTTAAAAAGGATTTAACCTTTTGCGGTCTACTTGAATTCTTTCAACCTAAATGATGTGGCCCAACAATTTTCCTCAAGATATCGCAAATATAAATTTATGCAGATCTAGACAAAGATGATATTCTCAATATTTAAAAAAACAGAGTCGAAGATGATGCATGTGCTCATTTGCCTGACCGAAAACAAAAAAATGGTCCAAAAAGACTTTCATAAAGCTAGTTAAGTATGGGGAGAAAATATCTATATGTAGTGCTAGAAAGTGCTAGGTGTATTTCTTAACCTGTACCACATGAATGTACAAGCATACACTCTGCAATTGGTAATGAAGGCTATTTTTAGTATGACTTGATCAACCATCTGTACTTGATTATAACCACTATATCCATGAAGGAACCAATACATTTCTTTTCCAGCTACGTCATCCAACATGCTATCTAAAAAAGGTAAAGGAAAGGGGTCGAGAAAAGTGGCTTCATTCAGTTTTTGGTAGTCCACACATATCTATCACTACTTTTTTCATAGGGACAATAACAATTGTGATATCCATTCTGCATGCTCCACTAGAACAATAAATCCTACTTTTAATAATTGGTTGATTTTGGCTTTTATGAGCTTTGCATAGTGGGATTCATTTGATAAATAGGCTGTCAATTTGGTCATGCATTTAGTTTGAGAAGCACATGATGTTGGTAGATACGGGGATTGATACCCTTCACATCTATGTAATCCCATGCAAAAATACCAACAAACTCAATCAATAATTGTAGTAGATCATCTTGGAAGGGCTACTTTATGGACGTGATTATTTTAATAGGTTTCTCTCTGTTGAGAGGTTCTAAATAATGTGTGACATGCTGATCTTCTAGTACATATGTTTGTTTATCTCTGGCCTTGTGTTCATATATTGAAACATGGTTTGGTGTTTTTGGGGTGGTTTGCTATACAGTGCAAGTGTCTCGAGACCATTGATCCAAAACATTATGCAAAACTACAGTTCCTAGTGTAAGTGAATCTTGATTAGCCATTAAAAATTCACTTTCCTCATCATTAGATAGACCATCCAACATATGTTTTGACATGAGAGAAAATGCAAGAATAAGTGCTCAGTCGGATGTTGAAGTTGCTGAGTCAGAATGTGTTGAGTCCATATTTTGCTCACTCAAAATTTTTAATAAATAGTTACAAATTAGTTAGTCCTTTAGGTCACGTGATTTTGGTCATTGTTTTTGGATTGCACGAGTATCTAAGGGGAAGAAGAAGCGTCTTTCAAGAAGATGGAGACAAGAAAGAAGATGAAGCACATAGAGAAGGTCGATAGTTCTCTGTTCACGTAAGTACGCAGTTCATGTCGTCCAATATTGTCAATTTTGAGAAGTGGCGTGATTGTCTTTCTTGTAGATATGTTATTTCAAAGACCTTAATCAATATATTTTGTATCTTCTACTCTGTGAAAGTGTAGAATCATGTATGACTGAGTAAATTTGGTGTGAAACAATATTCTATCACAGCATAACAGTGCTGAATTTGAAGTATGTGTGAAAGTTCTCTTCTCTGTGTGTGAAGATCAGTGCATGAGGTTGAGTTTTTAGAATTTTGCAAATTGTGTAAGAAGGTATGTGTTCTTGAACCCAAACACACTTGGCGATCCTACTGCATTTGCTAAAGAAACAAGAGGTGCATGAAAGGACAAAGAGGAAGATTTAATAAAGTTTATTATACAAGAGCGCAAGCAAAAGAAGCTAACATGGAGTCATCTTCTGAATTTTACGATTGGTACAAAGCAGAAGAGGCATCTAACCTAGAAACTCAAGAGGAGGAAGGAGGAATAGGTGCAGTTGAAGCTAGGCTGCTGGGCAGTATACTAGGAGCGCTATTCCTAACAGAAGCAACGATAGGAGTTAGAAGTCAACTCTAGTTCAAGCCACTTGCAGGGATGACCGGTCAAAGAACTAGGCATACACCTAAGCCACAACCAATGG
Organism: Ceratopteris richardii; assembly: GCA_020310875.1. Lineage (NCBI taxonomy): Eukaryota > Viridiplantae > Streptophyta > Polypodiopsida > Polypodiales > Pteridaceae > Ceratopteris > Ceratopteris richardii. The sequence goes on from CM035426.1 coordinate 5,810,094, forward strand.
CACAACCACCTCCAAATCCCAAGGTCAAGGCAGCCCATTTTAGAGGAGGTTGTAAAGAAGATGTTGACTATCACATTGCTCAACTTGAGATAAAGTGGACAACAAATGGATATGCAGCCATATATGGTGATGCAATCAAACTCCAAGAATTTGCAGGAAGGAAGAGCAATGAGCTGGTTCAGTCAATATGGTATTGCTCATTTCGCTACATATGATGCATTAAAAATAGCATTTTTACAAAGATTTAGGAAGGAAAAAACTCCCTCTGATGTTTTGAGGAAGTTGAGAGCAATTAGATAAAGGAACATGTTAGTAGAAGACTATGCTCAGAATTTAGAACTTTAATGGAAAGATTACAGGTCAACGAGAGACCTATCGACAAAATGTTGGTAGGTTACTTCTTAAAAGGATTAAGGAGGAGCATCAGGCATGCATTTGCAAGTGTGGATATATATAATGGTTTTGATGTATTAGTGTTAGTAATTACGAGAGTTGAAAGAATATTTAACAGATCAAAGAAGAGGCAGAGTGACTCTAGTTCAGATGCTGAATCTGATTGAGAAATGGAGTCAGAAAAAGGTACGGCTTATTTCAAATCGAACACTGATGATGAAGAGGTTGTGCTGAGAAGGCATCACAAACATAAAGGTAAGCAAAGTAAAGAGGAAGATTTGATTAGTATATTAAAGAAACATGGATACTCTATAATTGCTCCAAAGGAGAAAAGGTTTTGTGAAATTTGTGATAAAGATGGGCATACACAAGTCAGTGTTGGTATAATCCCAAACATCGAGGATAAATTTCAAGGTAGGACAATAGGAATAACAATGAAGTTGCAACAAATCAGGCCATTCTAGTTCAAGGATGTGGTGGTTTTCAGAGGCATCAACAAGGAAGAACTCCATGGAGAGATCAGGCCAATCAGCAAGGAAATTATCAGGGTAATCAACAAGGGAATCAGCAGGGCAGACCATCGAGAGTAATGACATGTGGATATTGTTATGCACCAGACCATTGGATTGGGCCTAATTTTCTTTTATGGGTAAAACATAGAGAAGAAAGGGGTATACTAGTGGTTCATTATGAATGTTGTAACGATTTAGGTGCAAGTACATCAGGAAGTTAACATCAGGACCATGAAAATCAGTGGAATTGTGATTGTAAGCAATGTGGTAAAGTCAAGGAGGTGGATGTCTTGGCCGTTACAAGGTCCAAGCATAAATGTCCTATTGATTGGCAAGAGCAAAGACATATAAGGGACCAAGTTTAGAAATGGATCCAACAAGATCAGCAGAAGCAAGAGCAATTTCAGATTTTATCTCAAGAGGATGACGCTGAAACATCTATACATAGCACAAGGAAGGATGAAAAAATGACAACCAAGCAAGAATTGGATAAGGACTAGTTCAAGGTAATAATTAACTCTCCTTTGCAATTATCCTCAGATCAGTTATTGTCTTTGGTACCAGCTTTTAGAGAGAAATTGCTGAAGAAGCTAGTTGGATAGCAGTCAGAGCCAACAGCTACAAGTACCTTCAACATCAGCTAATAATATTGATTCAACTGATGTAGATTTTGTTGTGCCAGTAGTTCAGGCAAAACAAAGCTGATTTGATGAGGTTTTCTTAGATGGTGCAGGAGTAAACATATTACCTGAGCACAATTTTAAGGAAATGGGGAATGGGGCTTTGGCTCCAGCACCTTTTCAAGTAAAGATGGAAGATCAAACTAGAGTCCAACCTTTGGGCATTCTGAAGCAGCAACAAATCACAATTGTAGGAATGTCATTCATGGTAAATTTTATGGTAATTCGAATGTCCGAGTTTACTTACCCACATGAAATGTTGTTAGGTAGACCTTGGTTCAGGTTGGCTAAAGTTAAGCAAGATTGGGGATTGAATGTGGTTGTGATCACAAAAGGCAAAAAGCAGGTCACCATACCAATGAGAGGTTGAAGAAACATGTCAATAACAAAGAAACCACTGATGGCTCAGACCATTAGTTTAGCCGACGAGATTGAAAATGATGAAGAGGAGGAATTTTTGAAGGCAAACCCAACAATAGTACTAGTCTTGGAAGCAGATGTGGAAGGTGTGTTATCAAAGGAAGAGTCTCTGTTGAAGGACAAAAGTGAATAGGTAAAGGTGACACATTGGAAGGCACAGAGCTGGGATGGATGTTTGAGAAAATTCCAAAAATTCCAACTCAACAAAAATTGGAGCAGAAAGAAAAAGAGGTAATTACTTTGGCTAAAAGGATATACGAACAAAAATATGCAAGTTCTGGCAGGGTAAAAGAGGATGAACTTCAGGAGGTTAATTTGGGAACGGATGCAGAACCAAAGATGGTCAAAGTAAGCAAAGAATTAGAAGGCCAGTTCTTGGAAGATTTGATTTGTTTGTTGAAGGAGTACGTTGATGTATCTGCTTGGGACTACTCACAGGTGAAAGGTATAGACCCAGATCTACATCAGCATATGATAAATTTAAAGAAAGATGTAGTTCCAGTTGTGCAGCAAAGGTATGAGATGAATCCTAATTTTGCAAAACAAGTTAAGGAAGCAATTGATAAGTTATTGGTGGTAGGATTTATCAAACTAGCTAATTAGGTCACATGGTTGTCTCCTATTATAGTGGTTCCTAAAAAGAATGGGAAGTTGAGAATTTGTGTTGATTATATAAAATTAAATGCAACAACGATCACGGATCCCTTTCCTATGCCATTTTGTGATGCAATATTGGATGCAGTAGATGGACATGAGATGTATAGTTTTTTGATGGATTTTTTGGCTATAATCGTTTTCGTGTTGCTGAGGAGGATCATCACAAAACTACATTCATTATAGAATTTGGTGCTTATGTGTTCATAATAATGAGTTTTGGATTGAAGAATGGACTCCCTCATTCAATTATGTGGCACATAAAGTGTTTGAACCTTATTTGAAAGATTTCATGCAAGTCTTTGTGGACCGCTTTTCAATATTTGGAAAAAAAGATATGACACCTGTTCCACTTGAAATCTTGTTTTGATAGATGTAGGAAATTCAAGATGGTGCTCAATCCATTCAAGCGTGTCATTGCGGTGAAGAGTGGCATCTTATTAGGCCATGTTATTTCTCAAGAGGGAATGGCTATTGATGTTAAAAATTTTGAAGCCATTAGGACGGCAAAAGCCCCAACAAATGTGAAAGAAGTAATGAGGTTTGTTGGACATATCAAGTGGCATGCTAGGTATTTGAGGTACTTGGCTAATATTTCATTACCTCTAACTCATTTAACAAAGAAAGATGTTCCATTTGTATGGGATACACCTCAAGAAAAAGCATTTCAGTTATTGAAGAAGATGGTTCTCGTAGCACCAATTTCGCAGCCACCAAGTTGGTCATTGCCATTTCATATATTTGTTGTTGCATCAGATGTCGCAGTTGGAGCAGTGTTTTGTTGGAAGATTTCTCCTCCAAATGCACAACAAGAAGCTTGAACCCAGCCCAAGACCTATCTGCCCTCAGACCAGTACTCACTAAAGCTAGTATATCTCACAATTCCCGAATCCAATCCAAAAACCCTTTTAGCCACAGAAACTAGACAGTAAGGGCTTTTAATGAACTATCAATCACAAGATTTGGACACATGTAGACCTATCAATGGAGTCACACAAGAACACCCAATTTTCTTAGCAAGTTTCAGGATAGAAAAACAGACAAAGAAATAGCTATATCTCACAACACAAGAAGAGTTTTTCCAAAATTCTTTTTGGAATAAAATCCTTGCTTTATAAAATTTTCATGAAGTACAAGAACACTCAAAATGGAGCTTCCTACAAAGAGAAAATGAAGTCCTAACAGGTTGCTATAGAAATGAAGCACCCTTTGGAAAGGGTAGGAGAGATATACGAGAGAATATGAGCATCTATGAGAGCCTATGGCTCAATGGCACATATATAAGGAGCACAACTACTATAGAAATGAAGCGCCCTTTAGAAAGGGTAGGAGAGATATACAAGAGGATATGAGCATCTATGAGAGCCTATGGCTCAATGGCACATATATAAGCAGCACCCTAACTTCCTAGCATCCACACATGCCTTGAATGAGCTTGGATAGTCTTTATACACCCATGAGAGCCTTCTATATGTCATCCATGTCTCTTCACATGCCCTCCTTGTCTCTTCACTTGCCTTGTGACTTTGTCTCTTCATTGGAGTGGCTTTTGGTGGTCCAATGCCTCCTTTTGGATAAGGTTGTGGCTTCAACTTTGTTCTTTGACTTTCCTAAGGTTCAAAAGCCTTCAAGTGGAGTTATTTTATGGAAAATAAAACTTGAGCTTGCCCTAGAAATGCATATCTTTTAACACTCCCCCTCAAGCTCAAGTTTCTTTTGCGTTTGAAGTTGGTTCCTTGAGTTGTATGGCTTGCTTAAGCTTAGCAAGCTTTCCAACATCCAAGAACTTTCTTAGGAGATGAGCTACTTGGTCCTTTGTACTTACATGATGAATATCTACTTCCTTTTCAAGCACCTTCTCCCTTACGAAGTGATAGTGGACTTTGATGTGTTTGCTCCTTGAATGAAACATAGGATTGTTTGCAAGATAGATGCTTGATATATTATCTCCAAACAAAGGAACTGATCCAACCTGCACATTCAGGTCTTTCATTAGCTTTTTCATCCACATTATCTCACAAGTAGCTTGGGCCAAGGCTCTATATTCAGCTTTGGTTGAAGATAAAGCAACCGTGGGTTGCTTCTTTGAACTCCATGATACACAATTGTTTCCTAGCATGATCACATAACCTATGGTGCTTCTTCTATCATCTTTGGAGCCAACCCAATCAACATCTGCATATCTTTTGAGCTCTAATGATCCTCCATAAGAATATAAAAGTCCTTGATTTATTGTACCTTTGATGTACCTGAGTATCCTCTTTGTTGCATTCAAATGATCATTAGTAGGAGCATGCATATATTGAGAAAGAACTCCTACACTAAATGCCAAATCAGGTCTAGTTATGGTTCCATATATAAGTGAGCCTATTAGGCTCCTATAGGTATGAATGCCCTCAAGTTCTTCTCCTTGGGTAAAGCTAAGTTTGGTGTTTACATCCATTGGTTGCTTTAGTGGTTTGCATCCACTCATTCCAAACATGTACAATACATCCAACAAATATTTTCTTTGCATCAAGTAGAACCATCATTTTTGTACATAACCTCAATGCCCAAGAAGTATTTGAGGATTTCAAGTTCTGATATCTCGAATTCCTTCCCAAGCTTTGCCTTAATTTCTTTGATACTTGCATCATTATCACCTGTTATGATAACATCATCAACATATATGCATATCTAAATAGATATATCAACCCATTTGATGTAGAGTGAAGGATCTGAATCACTTAGCAACATAACCTCAGTTCATTAGGTACTCAACCAATCTTTGATTCCATGCTCTAGGTGCTTGTTTGAGCCCATACACAGCCTTCTTTAGTTTACATAAAAAATCATGCTTCTTTTCATCTTTGTTGACAGTCAAGGTCACACACAAGCATGGAAGCGCATCAATGAAGAGGACACACAAGAAGAAGGAGCATGTAGGGAGCTCCAAGAAGCACATGTCAAATTTTCAGAAGAAATCCCTATAAAAATAGTGATTTTAATCACTAAAAACCATTGTAAATACCATTTTCTATTTTGTAACTCCATTTTGTTCAAGCCAAGGAGTCCTTGAGCTTGAGGAGTATTAGGAGTATCATCCTACCTGTTTTCATAATTTTTAGACTCCGTTTGAGCCCCCAAATAAGCCTTGGAACCTATTTTTTAACTAGGCCGGACACTAGGTCTCGACAGGGCCAAAACTACTCAAAAAACTATAAAAAGGGCTGGAGAGCTCATTTTTGGGTTGGCTTGTTGTAGATTTCAGCTTTGTAAGAGAGTTCTTTTGTAATCAAAGTCCTTCCATTGTTCCACTCTTTGCTCTTACCTTGTGCGCGCGTGTGTGTATGTGTGTGCATGTTTGTATGCTTTCACTCATGCACTTGTGCACTTCACTTGCTCCTGGTCTTCATACTAGTCCTCATGTCTCCACGGATTTACATTTATGAGGTGAAGCTCCTCACGTTGGTACTTGCCATTGTGCTAGAGTGACACCAAATTTGGTGCCATTGCCGGGGAGAGAGCTTGGAGGACGAGCGTGTGACGGTAAGACGTAGAGTAGCGACGTTGGAAGGTAAAAAAATCACCATTTTCAGTTCAGTTTCTGAGTCTTGCTTCATCTTCATCATCATAATCACCTCCATCTTCTCCCACCTTCCTCTTCTCTATTTTTTTCATTTTCGACAGTACATTCACTCGTTCTTTACTTGTGGCTGTGAGAAAGAAGCGTAGGGGGAGTTGAGAACCAAAAACGCTGAAGAAAAACACTTGAAAAACTCTCAAAAACACCAAAATCTAGCGACAGTATCGCGGGGTGACAAGAACAACATTTGGTATCGTGCGGGTGGTATCGCCGGTTTGGAGATAGATTTTGCATCTACAGGCTGATAGGAGTGACAAGGAGGACACAAGGTACACATTTCTGCAAAAAAATTTGAATTTGGGCTTAAAAATCTCCATGTATCGTGTCCGGTTGAGTTTTGGTATTGCAATACCAGAATTCTTGAGTATCGTGATACTTGTCGAGGTATCGTATCGTGCACACCAACTTGAGGTATCACGATACCATTCTGGTATCGTATCGTCAAGTGCTGGTATCGCGATTGCGGTCGCCCCGGTGGTATCGTATCGTGGTCCACATGGTATCGTATCGTTCACCGTGCAGTATCGTATCATGTGCTAGTTTGGTATCGTATCATCGACTCAGTATCGTATCGTGCCCAATCTAGTATCGTATCGTGCAAAAAAGTGGTATCGTATCATCCATAGAACCAATATCGTATCGTGAGAGTTCCATTATCGTATCATGTAAATTTTTGGTATCGTATCGTGCACCTTGTGGTATTGTATCACGAGACACAAGCAGTATCGTATCATGATTGAAGTGGTATCGTATCGTCTATAGACTGGTATCGTATCGTCCCTTACCCTGGTATCGTATCGTCAGCAATCTGGTATCATATTGCATGATATCCAATATCGTATCGTGTAGTGGTCAGGTATCGTATCGTACTAACTTGGTATCGTATCGTCGATTGTTTTGGTATCGTATCGTGTGATTTTTGGTATCGTATCGTCGATTGTTTTGGTATCGTATCGTGAGCTTAGTGGTATCGTCTAGCAAGTGGTATCGTATCGTGGAATTTGGTATCACCTTGGTGGTATCGTCCATAGTGGTATCGCATGGAAAATCTGGTATCGTATCGCCTGTCCTGAGGTACTTCCAGAGAGGTCCTGTTTCCCTATTTTAACCCCCTGAACCCTGAACTGGCATAACTTTCTCATATGAAATCCGTTCGGAGTGATCTTTGGTTTGTTGGAAAGCTCGTGGGGAGTACTCAGGTTGACCCTCAGGTTGGAATAGGAAGCGAGGGGTTCAACAAGATTTTGAGCAATTCAAAGGACAATTTTGGACTTGTAGACAAGGCTTATGAACCTAAGCTCAAGTTGATACTTAGGAAGAGATTGATAAAGTACCAAATCACTTGAAACTAAGGTCAACCACACAACCAAGTCAAGGACTCACAACTCAGTGGTTAACACTATGTGCTGAGTTCATAGACAAGTGAGTCAAAAATGTCATTTAACTGGGAGAGACTCTTGGCTTCTGAAGACATGCATAGATCCATACCTAGGGAAGGTCTTATGTCTACAGTGGAAGGGGAATATAGGATGTCTCTTCAATACGTATCAGCTAACCTGCAAGGAATACCCATCTGCCTCGACAGTCTATACAGGTCAGTAGCAAGAATGAGAAACACTACTGAATTAGAAATAGTTCCAAGACCAACTGTCAAGTATGAAGATGGAGTCTACATGGACAAGATGGCCAGATCTATGTAGTAACTGAAAACCCTGATCAGATTAATGAAAGAGGAGAGTTAGCTCGAGATCATGTAACTACCTCACAAAACCCATTCGAGACCCAACAAAGAATAGAAAATGTGATGTTAGAACAAATGAGCCAAGGTACTAGATGCGATAGACCACATGAACAATTCACCATCCCAGGAATCAACCCCCACGGCCACACTAGTCAGAGAATGGGAAATATGAATAGACCTACCTTTAGGACAGAACTGCCCCAAGGTGTCCCCATCATAATGATATCCCCAGAGCCAGACAAAAGAGTGAGACCAATCCAATTGGCCAAATGTATGCGAAATCGTTACGATGGCACAGGAGAGCCCTATGACCACATAGCAGAATTCAAGCAAGTGTTACGAGCGGAGCAAGTGGATGACTTTTTCATGCAATATGAATCCTTTGGGCTAACCCTCATGGGAATAGTCTTAGCTTGGTTTCAATCCTTGGACCCAAATTCCTTTGGCAGTATCGAACAATTCTTCCAAGAATTTGTCTGGGAGTTCACTAAGCGAGGGATCAAGCACAATTCGTCATCCTTACTACATAGTCTCAAACAAGATCCCAAAGAGAGTAGAAAATGCAGCACGAAGATTTAGTCAATATGTAGACCGATGCCGTGTGACAGAGAGACCTTCTCAGCAGAAAATGATATCCCTATTTTTAGAAGGTCTAACCAATGGAACATTGAGAATGTTAGTATACGTAAAACGGGTGCAACCTCTGAGTGAGTGTCTTCAAGAATGTATAGATTTGGAAGACAACTTAGCTAAGGATCTCAAAATCACACAAGATCTTACCAAATCAGAGGATACAAGGAGCAATGAAACTTCTAGTTCGAGCTATGTGGAGGAAGTGGCAGAGTTAGTGGTCAAGAAATTAGGGGTACAAGGACAACGGAACTACCAGATTTCTTCCTTGAGATTGCCAATGTTAGGAAGTTGCACACTTTGCGGTGGAGATCATCCATCTCATGTTTGCACCAGAGAAGGATTAGGGTTATCACAACCTTACCCTTACAGTAGACAACCAACTCAAGAGCCTAACATGTACTCTTATAGTGAGCAAAAGTACCCCAACCACAATACCGAATACTATCTAGTGAATAGAGAACCACGACTACTTGCACCACCCCAATGTAGACCATACGGGTACCCTCCTAGAGAACAAGACAGAGAAGTGCCTAGGTTTAACCCTTGTCCAGGACGAGGAGGAGCAACTAGACCGTATGAACATGGAGGATATGGCCAACCTCAATCTATACCAGGACAACAACCATCCCACCCACCAGCTCCGACACAAGGACAAAATGTCACAATACAAGTCGTTTGTCTTGAGTGTGGCAAAGAACAGCTCTTGAGAGATTGTCTCGGACATCCCTCTAGTGCACCAAAGGTTACACCCGTTAATGTGGTAGGCTAGTTTCAAGTTCCAGTAGCGATGATGTGGCTCCTATACATGCAGTTACGAGGGCACAAGCCTTACAAAAAGCTAAACTAGCTGAGCAATCAGAGCCAAGTGAATCAGGAGAGCCTAGTAAGAGAAAAACAAGAACATGGAAGGATACTAGGGAGAAAGCCAATCGTAAGTGGACCAGAAAGTTATCTGAACTAGAAGAAAGCCTGAAAGACACAAAAACAAAAATAGAAGATATTGCCTCTCAAAGCTCCTCGCATGTCGAAACTCCATCCACACAACCTCACACCCACCCACCAACCATTGTAAACAGACCACAACCAGGGTCTGTTCTTGCAGATCCAACCCCAGAACACTTGGACATGATGTTCAAGGCATACTAGGCTTGACTTCAAGAAGGGCCAACACCTGCAAAGCTAGACAAGAGCTACCCTAGAGCAGATCTAGAGATTGAACGGACAAAAATGTGCATAAAAATTGGTGGAACTAGCTCAAGCTATGTTCGAGGCCAATCAATCATTCAATCAGACAAATGCTATTACACCAGGTTTGCATTTCCAAGGCTTACTAGATAGATTAGAGCAGTTGGTAAATAAACCAAAAGTTTCTTTACCTCCACAAGCTCAACCAATTGTTGAAAGAAAAAGCTCATCACCAAAGAAAGTCTATGTTCCTGACTCCATAGATGAGGGAGAACCTCTTTCAATTCAACAACACACTCAAAAGTTCTTGCGGGAAATACAAGAAGAGAAATGGGCCAAGGAGAAGGATGTTTCCCCTCCTATTCTTGAAATTGATGACCATCACGATCAATTCCCACAAGACATTCCATCTATTTATGGAGACCAAGTAGAGCAACAAGAAAAAGACAGTTCAGGATTTGAATCCAATTCTTTACAAGAGTTGCCACAATTCACAGGCCCATTGGAATCTGAATCTCTCCAGATCAGAGATCCCACAATATTGATAAGAAACGAAGACTCGGTGGTTCCAAGAAACACTGATGTTGTGAAGAACACTAAGGTTCAGTGTCATCTCACGGTAGAGGAGCTGCTCAAAGCAAAACCTGAGTTGTGGAATCATGTGAAGGATTAGGTTCCAGAACTTGATTCCAATATGCCAAAAGGAGACTCTAAGCAGAAAGTTCCAGAGATACCTCTAGACAAAATAGGGGACATGAGTGAAGGTGAGGAAGGTAATACTTACCTTCCAATCACCTACCAAGGTTACACAACCAAAGCGATCATAGATTCAGGTGTTGGTGTCGCTATTGCAACCACCTCCTTGTGGAAGCAATGGGGTAAGCCTGCATTAAGGCCAACTAGAATGAAGCTTCAGATGGCTGACGGCCATGTGGAAAGACCTCTAGGATTGCTAGAAGGGATAACTCTAATCACGTGTGGCGTAGAGTTTGAGCACACCTTTGCTATATGTGACTTTGGTAAAACTACTACCTACGAAATGATCTTAGGAAGGCCCTTCCTAGGACAACTGCAAGTTGTACAGGATTGGGGAACCAATTCCTTGTACTTGCAGCGCTTAGGGGTCACAACCAAGGTCAATTTGAAGGATTACACCTTCAGAGATGTACCACCCCTACAGTGGAATTCTATCCACAAGGAGCGAGAAGATTCAATCTCTGTGCATTCTAAAAGTTCATCTGATACATCCTGGATGCATGAAGATACTCATTTGTGGATGTGCAAGGTCGCAAAGGAAGAGGAAAAACGCTTAAAGGCTAGAGAAAAAGGAACTTCTCCAAGAGATAGACCAGTTAAAGACCCAGCCTATACAACGATGATCTTTCCAGATGAGGAATTTGAGCCACATGGTTGGGTAGAAATCTTAGCTACCATGGACATTGCAGTGAATGAAGAACAATGGACACCTCATTGTGATGAGGAGGGTTATGATATCTCAGTGTTCATGTGCCAGCCCTTGCTAGAAGAATGTGACCCTAGTGATTTCATAGAAAACGAAGAGAACGGTGATGATCTAGAGTCCATTGTGATGGATAGTTGCTTTATTTCAGAGGAGCACTATCTAGAAGACATAGGATTATTTACCCAAGAGGAAGAAGAACCTCTCACAAGCATTAAAATTGTCAATTCAAAGGATGGAAGTGAAGGAGGTCAAAAGAAAAAGAAAAGACAAGGAGTGAAACAAGAAGAGAAGGAATCATTGTTCGACGTACCAGAGAATTTCAAGAAATATGAAGTTGAGGACCGAAAAATTTTGGTACGAATGCCTAAGAGAGAGGCCACCACAGGAGAAGCGTATGATAAAAGACCAAAAAAGTCGTAGTCACCATTGAAGAAAACGAAGAGAGATGTACATACATAGGAGATGACCTAAGCAAAGAAGAGGAAGCAGAGTTGGTAGCTTTGTTAAGGGAATATAGGGACGTGTTTGCGTGGCACTATAGAGACTTGAAGGGAGTAGATCCAAACATTTGCTCTCATACGATCCCCATGACTGCTGATGCCAAGCCCACCAAACAAAAGCCCTACACATATAATGACACTTATGCAGCCAAAATAAAAGAAGAAATTGATAGATTGATTGAAGCTAGATTTATCTATGAGATTAAGCATACACAATGGGTGTCCCCCATTGTAGTGGTGCCCAAGAAGAATGGAAAGTTGCATGTATGTATTAACCTTAAAAAAGTTAATGCTGCCACAGTAAGAGATAGTTATCCACTTCCAATCATTGATCATTTATTGGAGCGTGTTGCAGGCAAGGAAGTTTATAGCTTCCTTGATTGATTTTCGGGTTACAACCAAGTAGCCATTGCCATAGAAGATCAACACAAAACGGCCTTTGCCATAGAGTGGGGAGTCTTTGCATTTGGTGCGATGCCATTTGGGCTGACTAATGCACCTGCAACCTTCCAAAGGCTCATGTGTCATGTCTTCAAAGAGTTCTTGCGAAAAAGCTTAGAAGTATATGTGGACGATTTATGTGATCATTCCTAAGAAAGGAGATGTCACATCCCTGAGCTCAGACAGATCTTCAACAAGTGTAGACAATACCGAGTGTGTCTGAACCCAAAAAAGTGTGTGTTCATGGTACGTCAAGGTAAAATCTTAGGTCATATTGTTTCTAAGAACGGAATATCAACAGATGAGGAAAAAGTAAAAGCCATAGCAGAGTTATCGAGGCCAATGAATGTTAAAGAAGTACAAGCCTTTATGGGCCATTGTGGATATTACCGTAGGTTTATTCACATGTATGAAATTATAGCTAAGCCTCTTTATGCCTTGTTGACAAAATTTGAGTGGAACAACGAATGCGAGAAGTCCTTCAATGAGCTGAAGAGACGCTTGTGCATAGCACCAATACTGACCACTCTTGATTGGAATAAGCCAATCCATGTACATGTGGATGCATCCAATTATGCAATAGGATGTGTGTTGTCACAACCCACAGGAGAAGGAAATTTAGATTTGCCTATAGCCTATGCTAGTAGGCAATTGAACGCTGCTGAACGAAACTACACCACAACTGAAAGAGAAGGTTTAGGCATGGTATATGCTGTAAAAAAGTTATCTATTGGCCAACAAGTTCAAATTTTTCATTGATCATCAAGCTTTATTATACTTGGTCAATAAACCTTGCAACAGAGGACGCTTAGTAAGATGGTTCCTCTTACTAATGGAATATGACTTTGAAGTGGTTAATAGGCAAGGTAAGACCCACCTCAGAGTGGATCACCTTTCTCGCATCACTTCAAGAGAGCCACCGCAAGGAGTGTCTGATGAATTGCCCAATGCTTATCTGTTCAATCTAGAAGTTGTTCCTAAATGGGCAAATAAGTTGGTACCAGTCCTAACCTTTGGACCCGCAAATAAGAAGGTGAAGTCGAACAAGGATGAAATTGTGCGGTCACAAAGCTATCAAATATTGGCAGAAAGCATATATAAACAAGATACAGAAGGTGTTCTAGCTTGTTGTGTCGAGGATGATGAACATAGTAGTTGGTTGCAACAAGCCCATGAAGGATTTCTAGGGAATCACTATTCTAAACAACGAACATTGCAAAATCTAAAACGTTTAGGAGTGTATTGGCCTAGTATAGACAAAGAAATTCATGAGTGCATCAAGAATTGCCTAGTGTGCCAAAAGAGACCCCTAGTGGAGCATGCGACTCTTTATCACATACAATTAATTCCACATTGGAGTGCTCCATTGGTAGAATTTATGAGATCAGGAACATTACCTCGCGAGGCTAGTCTAGCAAGAAGACGAAGCATGGAGCAAGAGGCTAAAGATTATGCCTTAGTAGGCGAAAGCCTATATCGGAGAGGCAAAGATGGTTACTTAAGACTGTGCGTTCATGAATCAGATTATCTGAAAGTCTTAGAAACTTCCCATAGCAGTGTTGCAGGCGGACATTTTGGTCCTGACCGAGTAATTAAGACTATTTTATTCTCAGGACTTTGGTGGCCCACTCTTCATATGGATGCACATACCTATGTGAAGAAATGTGACACATGCCAACGAGCACAATATCCGATTAGAAAAGATGAGATGTCTTTGAGGCCAATGATGGGAGGCCGTGCATTCTCAAAGTGGGGCATAGACTTTGTAGGTCCTATCAACCCTCCAACTAGAAACTCCCATGCAGAGTACATTATTGTAGCCACAGATTATCTCACAAAGTGGGTAGAAGTAAAAGCAACGACAAAGAATGATGCTCAAACAACAGCTAAGTTCTTATTTGAGAATGTGTTCATGAGATATGGACTACCAATAGAGTTAGTAAGTGATAGAGGCACACACTTCTTGAATGAAGTCATTGAACATCTTCTGCAGGAATTCTTAGTGATACATAAGAAGTCTGCCCCCTATCATCCCCAGGCTAATGGACAAGCTGAGAGCACAAACAAGATCCTATGTAATGTATTGACAAAACTCATAAATAACAAACGCTCTGATTGGGACAAACAACTCCATCATGCTGTTTGGGCGTACCGAGTTGCCTATAAAACGGTACTCAATGCCACCCCATTTTAGATGGTCTTCGGACAAAATGCTGTGCTACCTTTGGACTTCCTAATCCCAACTTTAAGAGTCGCACAAGAGCATGAATGGAATGAGCACGAGTTGTCGTCTCGGATCTTTGATCTAGAACGCTTAGGTGAGACAAGGCTACGTGCAGTGGCGGGAATCTATGCTGCAAAGAAAAGGCAAAAGGCATACTTCGATGCCCATATCAAAGATAAGGGCTTGAAAGAAGGAGACCTAGTGTTGGTTTATACCCTAAAGCAACATGCCCATAAATTGGAAAAAAGAGGATACGGGCCCATGATCATTAATAGAATTTCCACTAGCGGTGCTGTTCGATTGGCCACACTAGAAGGTGATATCCTTCCAAACTATATCAGTGGCTGTCGAGTCAAGCTATATCTAGAACCTCTTATAGAGGATATGCTAAAGAGACTCAATACTGCTAAGAAGCGAAAAGAAAAAGAATTAAGGGTTAGAGAAGAAGCACAGGCAGAGGCGAGAGAATGCGTTAGGAGAAATAAGTTACGACGACTTGGTCTAGATATCAATCTTGAGGCCCCAAGATACCATATGGCAATGTGTCAAACATCACGTGCAATCGCTTCTCAAATAATTGATCGACGTCCATTTGTGACCATAGCGGTAGGACAAGGGAAGAATGCATGGACTATGAGAGCATTAATTGACTCAGGTGCAGCAACTAGTGCAGTTAGACTTTCATACTGCCAAGACATGCAAATGAACATCAAGCCTATTGAGGCCTATCTCATAGGTTTGGGAGGTGTGGAAACCCCTTGTTTGGGCGAGGTGGAACTTCCCATCTACCTTCAAGATGTTCCAATAAAAGTCAAAATGCTAGTGTGTCACGATGAGGACCTTACAGAGTCACTTGTCTTGGGTCAAGATTGGATTTACGACCATGCAGTCAACTTGAACCTAAGAAGTCAACTTCTTCAAGTTTGGGCTCATGAACAATGTATTACATTAGAATTAGACAATTGCATGCTCACAAATCCAGAGGTCACACATTCTCCTTGTTCTTTGAAAACTAATCTTCGCAAAGAAAACATTGTGTGTGTCAATAACCCTACGAAGCAAACTCTTCCGCACAACAATCTAGGATCCCTTGATCTGTGTGCTTGTACATACTTCCTACCATGATCTGGTATTTTTGGGCTTTTACTATCTCCCTATCTTGAGTGTTTATGACTGGGTGGTTGGGCCCGTATGTCAATACTGGCACTAATGGCTTAGCTCACTGAGGTACAACTTCCAAATTAACCAAGTAAGCATCAAGAAGGTCATCTGATACTCCTTGTGGGGCTTCTCCAGATGTGAGCCTAGAGAGATGGTCTGCTCTCAAGTGAGTTTTGCCTTTTCTCACCACAACCTCAAAGTCGTATTCCATTAGCAAGAGAAACCATCTTACTAATCGGCCTGTATTGCATGGTTTGTTTACCAAGTACAATAATGCCTGATGATTGGTAAAAAATTTAAACTTATTTGCAAGCAAATAGTGTCTAAACTTTTTAACTGCATATACCATGCCTAATCCCTCTCGTTCAGTGGTGGTATAATTCCGTTCAGCTGCATTCAACTGTCTACTAGCATAGGCAATTGGAAGATCCATATTACCTTCGCCCATAGGTTGTGCAAGCACATATCCAATAGCATAATTGGATGCATCCACATGAACATGGAAGGGCTTATTCCAATCTGGTGTGGTCAAGATTGGTGTTGAACACAATCTCCTTTTGAGCTCATTGAAAGAGTCCTCACATTCATTAGTCCACTCAAAGTTGGTCAAAAGGCCGTACAGTGGCTTGGCAATGATGGCATACATGTGTATAAAGCGTCGGTAATAGCCACAATGCCCCATGAAAGCTTGTACTTCCTTGACATTCTTTGGCCTAGGTAACTCTGCTATGGCTCTTACTTTCTCTTCATCAGTGGATATGCCATTCTTTGACACTATGTGTCCTAGAATCTTGCCTTGCCTGACCATGAAAACACACTTTTCTGGGTTCAGGCAGACTTGATACTCTCGACATTTGTCAAAGATTTGTCTGAGTTCAGGGATATGGGTTTGTCTGATGTTGGAATGAGCACAAAGATCATCCACATAGACCTCTAAGTTCTTCCTCAAGAATTCTTTAAATACATGGCACATCAATCTCTCGAAGGTTGCAGGGGCATTGGTAAGCCCAAATGGCATTACCGTAAAGGCAAATATGCCCCATTCTGTGGCAAAAGTAGTCTTATGCTGGTCCTCTGGAGCAATGGCTACCTGATTGTAGCCAAAAAATCCATCAAGGAAACTGTATAATTCCTTGCCTGCTACTCTTTCTAAGAGATGTTCCGTGATAGGAAGCGGATAGTTATCTCGAATAGTGGCTGAATTAACCTTCTTCAAGTTAATGCACACACGTAGCTTTCCATTCTTCTTGGGCACCACTACAATGGGGGATACCCACTCAGTGTGCTCAATTTCATAGATGAATCCAGCTTCTACCAGTCTATCTATCTCCTCTTTGATCTTAGCAGCATAATTATCGTTATATGTGTATGGCTTCTGTTTAGAGGGTTTCGCGTCTGAGGTCATGGGAATTGTGTGTGAGCATATGTTTGGGTCTACACCTTTCAAGTCCTTGTAGCTCCAAGCAAAGACATCTCGATACTCTCTTAGCAAGGCTATCAACTCATACTCCTCTTCTTTCGTCAGGTCATGCCCTATGTAAGTGCATCTCTCTTCTCCTTCTTCCATGGCTACAACTATTTTCTTGGTGGTTTCTTTGTTATCATAGGCCTCTCCTGATTGAGCCTCACATTTTGGCATCCTTACCATGACTCTTCTATCGTCTATCTCATACTTTTTAAAGTTTTCAGGGACCTCAAACAAAGATTCTTCCTCTTTTGGTGTGACTTCTCTCTTCTTTCTTTTCTTTCCTTCATCCTTAGGGGTCACTTTTGTGGCTAACCTTACATCATTTGTAAGCTCTCCGTGTCTCTGGGGTTGAAATTCTACTTCATAGAAGTATTCTTCATCTGATGCAAAAGGTGGGTCCATAATGATTGACTCTAGGTCGGAGTCACTTGCATCCTCAAATGCATCAGGGCTAGGTTCGCATTCTTCTAGAAATGCCTCTCCCATGATTGGCTCTATGGAGAAAACTGAAATGGCGTAGCCATCCTCGTCACAGTGGGGTGTCCATTGTTCTTCATTGATGGCTACATCCATTGTTGCTAGAATTTTTGCACAGCCGTGGGGTTCAAATTCTTCGTCAAGGAATACTACCGGTGCATAGGCTGGGTCTTGAATTGATCTATGTGTTTCCTTCGCACCTACCTCTCTAGCTTTTTCTCTCTTCTCTTCTTCTACTGCTACTTTGCACATCCACAAATGGGTGTCTTCATGCATCCATGAGGATCCTGATCCTATGGAATGCACTGACTCCGTATCATCTTTAGCTCTATGGATCGGGTTCCACTGGATAGGAGGGACATCTCTATGAGAGTAATCCTCGAGATTGACTTTAGTCGTAACACCTAAGTGTTGCAAATACAAGGAATTGGTTCCCCAATCTTGTACCACTTGCAACTGTCGCATAAATGGTCTTCCCAAAATCATCTCATAGGCATGGTTCTTGCTAAAATCACAGATAGCAAATCTGTGCTCAAACTCTACACCACATGTAGTGAGAGTTATTCCTGCTAGCAAACCTAAGGGTCTCTCTATGTGACCGTTAGCCATTTGCAATTTCATTCTTGTTGTCATGAGTGCTGGCTTGCCCCAACGCTTCCATAGGGAAGTGGTAGCAATTGCAACTCCTGCACGAGAGTCCAGAATTGCCTTGGTTGTGTATCCTTGATGGGTGATGGGAAGATAGGTGTTTCCTTCTTCTCCTTCACTCATGTCTCCTATCTTGTCTAGAGGAATTTCTGGCACTATCCTATGAGAACCTACCTGGGAACGTGGTTTGGCTATCTCTGGTACTTGTTTGGCTACATGTTTCCACAGTTTTGGCCTAACTTTGAGCAGCTCTTCTAAAGTGAGATTGCACTGCACTTTAGTATTCTTTACTACCTCCGTGTTCCTAGGTATGACTGAATCTTCCGTTTCTTACCATGACTATGGGTGCTCTCATACAAGTTGACTTTGCTTCCCATGGGCCTGTGAAGTGGGGTAAATTCATGTAAGGAATTAGACTCGAAGTCTAATCTCTCTTGAGATTGTGCACTCTCCTGCTCTCCATAAATGGAGAGAATATACTTGTGGGAATTGGTCATGCGCGTCATCCACAAGTTCAATGGGAGGAGGAACTTCACTTTCTTTAGCCCATTTCTCTTCTTGAATCTCCCGCAGGAACTCTGGTGAATACTTATTCATAGAAGAAGAGGTGTTTGGTTTAGTGGAATTAGGCACATAAGCTTCCTGGGGGGGAATGCTTATTCTTTCACTTGCCTTGTCCTTATTTGGAGGGGTGGGTTCCTTTTCCGATTGTGCAATTAACCTCTCCAATATTTCTAGCAGTCCATCAAAGTGCAACTGCGTCTTAACTGAACTAGAGATGTTAAAGAGGCGACTAGCTTCAAACATGGTTTGAGCCAATTCCACCATTGGTGTAGCTCAAGCGTAAGAACCACCTCCTTTACATGTCAATCCGCGGAGACGTGAGGACCGGCATGAAGACCACGAGCAAGTGAAGGCACAAGTGCGTGAGTGAAAGCACACAAACATGCACACATACACACACGCGCACAAGGTAAGATCAAAGAGAGGAACAATGGAAAGCTTCGATTGCAAATGAGTTCTCTTACAAAAGCTCTATTCTCTAACAAGCTAACCTCAAAAATGAGCTCTCTAGCTCTTTTTATAGTTTTTTGACTAGTTTTGGCCCTGTCCAGACCTAGTGTCCGGCCTAGTTAAAAATTAGGTTCCAGGGCTTATTTGAGGGCTCAAACGAATTCTAAAAATTATGAAAATTGGTACGATGGTACTTCTAATACTCCTCAAGCTCGAGGACTCCTCGACTTGAACAAAATGAATTTATAAAAATAGATAATGGTATTTACAATGGTTTTTACTGATGAAAATCACTATTTTTGTAGGGGATTCTTCTGAAAATTTGACATACACTTCTTGGAGCTCCCTACTTGCTCCCTTTCCTTGTGTGTCCACCTTTTGATGTGCTTCCATGCTCTTTCATTGACTTTGAGCTTCAACACTCCCCCCCTCTCAAGTCTGTCGTCCCTGACAGACCCTTGTTGTAGTGGTTGTTCCAAGTAGTGCCTTGAGCGGGAGTGTCCCTTCTGTATGAACAAAAGTCGTCTGACTTCCAGATGTGTCTGGTTCTTCATTTATCACTCCGAGTCTTTGCAAGTTGTAGTCTCTTGGTATGTGCTTCTTCCTTGGATTCCAGCATGACTGTGTCGTTGTGAGTCTCCGTTGATGTTTTCTAGATCTTCCACAGTTGATGTTCATAGTAGTCATTCCAAGTACTCATAACCCATAGTGATGGGTAAGTGTGTTCGTGCATGGGTTGAGGAAAATATGTGCCTTGTGCACGGCCTTGTAATGTAGCCCTATGAATGCTTACTTGGGAAATGCATTGGAAGAAGTATGGTGCAAAAATTGGGGGTCTTGAGCTAAGTGCTCAAGGGTATGCCGACGAAGAGGTTTCCTAAGCTATCATGGTTATGATGTTTCCAAGGTAAAGATACTTACCATGGAGAAGGTCGATGGATATTCATCTCTTCGTGTTGTACAATCGGCCTTTGGGATGGAACATTGTTGATGAATGTCCGTCTTGATGGTCCACTGATGAGATCTTTTGAATGGCTGATCATGTCTCCTCTTTTCAAAGCATCATTTGCCAAATACAGAGAATTGAATTTCTTTATATTCCTTGACCAAAAACATTCGATAACTACACCAAGCTTAGTTTCACATATTCTCTCTAGCTCACCATAAGCAGGAGTCTTCTCATCCAGTATACATATAAAGATTTGCAGGGTACCAGAACTACCCCGTGCAGATATCTCCCTGGATGCTCTCGTACATGCAATAGTTATGCATCACTCAAGTTGCAGACCTTCAAGCTCTTCACTCCTACCATAGTAAGAGGAAACCATAGTTGTGGATGCCATGCTCATGCCAAGTTCTTGACATCTATGAGATAAGGCAGCAATTATATCATCTGCTAGCGAAGACACACTTCTATCCCAACTAATAAATGCCCAGTAATCAACAGTTCCACCTTTAACCAAGCATGACTCATTCATGTTTCATGAGCCAAACCTGGGAACAAGTGCTTCCACTCTTTTTTTTTTTGTGGAACAATTTCATCAAACAAGAAGATAGATGTTAGTATCAAAAGAAATAGTTGACATATGTCAATGTGCTCTTGTGCATGGGACTCTCCAATGTGTCTATGCACGGCCCTGTAATGTGGCCCTATATTAATGCATACTTTGGAAATGCATAACCCGAATGGTGCAAAAGACTGGATTGTGCAAGGAGCACATGGTGTTCGCTTGTCGAGGCTTTTCGATGTTATTTGCGGATGTTGATGCCATCTATCGTGGAGGTATCCATTGGACCTTGAGATGACAACTGATCCTTCCTCCTTATAGGGATCCATTTTAGAACAACATTTGGTACTAGAGATCACTTCAGGCGTCTTCCTCTTTGGATGCTTTCTGAACTGTGGTATCCAATGTGCTACTTGTACTTTTGGCTTCCAAACCCATAGACTTTTTGCACGTCTTCCTACTATTGTTGAAGAGCTGATTTGATCTTCTTTCGGTATCTGTATGTGGTTCTTAACCTTTCCTCTTTTTGGCTTCGTTGTTGAGACCTTTCGCATGTGGGAGAACATAGGTTGTTGTGGATGTAAGAGCTTCTTAGGTACCCACATCTGTAATCGCCCTTGTTGAGCTGCAGCTAATTTCTTAGGCACCCAAACTTGTTGGATACCTTGTGATTGAGCTTGTCTGAGCTGCTCCCTTTGTCTTCTGGCCTGGTTGGCACGCCTAGATGGGCTTTGTGGGGGCAAGGCTGGTGGTTGCTCTCCTTTGCGTACCCAGATCTGTTTCATACTCGGAACTAGTTTCTTCTCGAATGGTGTCTTTCTATTTGATGTAGCAGTTGTCGTGAACGGTTGTGTTTGCCTGTGTGGTGGACTCACTATTGTGGCTACTTGATTCTTTGGAGAAGAAGAAAGATCCACCCGCCTTCGAACCTATTCTTCCACGATTGACTCCTTCTGCATCATAGAGCTTTTGACACATACAACATCTTCTTCCATATGATTAGTGTTAGAAGAACTACAAGATGTGACATCTGGATTTGTGAGCATGCCATTTTCTAGTTCTAATGTAAAGCATTGTCCTTGGACCCAAACTTGAAGAAGTTGACTTCTTAGGTTTAAGTTGACTGCATTGTCATAAATCCAATCTTGTCCTAAGACAAGTGGTTCTGTAAGGTTCTCATCTTGACACACTAGCACTTTGACTTTCATTGGAACATAGATGGGAAGTTCCACCTCGCCCAAACAAGGGGTTTCCACACTTCCCAATCCTATGAGATAAGCTTCTATGGGATTGATGTTCAACTGCAAGTTTTGGCAGTAGGATAGTCTAACTGCACTACTTGCTGCACCTGAGTCAATCAATGCTTTCACAGTCCTTGCATCCTTTCCTTGTCCTATCTCTATGTTCACAAAGGGTCTTCGATCAATGACTTGAGAAGTCGCTATGCCTGACTTTTGGCACATATTTATGTGATATTTTGGGGCTTTTGAGTTGACATCTAGGCCTAGTCGCCTTAACTTATTTCGCCTTATGCGCTCTCTAGCCTCGGCTTGTGCTTCTTCTCTCACCCTTAACTCCTCTTCTTTTTGCTTCTTAGCAGTGTTGAGTCTCGTAAGCATATAGGTTCTTGGTATAACTTGACTCTACAACCACTGATATAGTTTGGCAAGATGTCTCCTTCTAGAGTGGCCAGCTGAACTGCACCACTAGTGGAAATTCTATTAATGATCATGGGTCCATATCCTCTTTTTTCCAACTTACGGGCATGTTGTTTTAGTGTATAAACCAACACTAGATCTCCCTCTTTCAATCCCTTATCCTTGATGTGTGCATCAAAGTATGCCTTTTGCCTTTTCTTTGTAGCATAGATGCCTGCTGCCGCGCGTAGCCTTGTCTCACCTAAGCGTTCTAGATCAAAGATCCTAGAGGACAATTCATGTCCACTCCACTCATACTCTTGTGCTACTTTTAAGGCAGGGATTAAGAAATCTAATGCTAGCACAACATTCTGTCCGAAGACCATCTGAAATGGGGTGGCGTTGAGTACCGTTTTGTAGGCAACTCGATAAGCCCAAACAGCATGATGAAGTTGTTTGTCCCAATCAGAGCGTTTATTATTTACCAGTTTTGTCAATACGTTACAGAGGATCTTATTGGTGCTCTCGGCTTGTCCGTTAGCTTGTGGGTGATAAGGGGCAGACTTTTTATGTATCACCAAGAATTCTTGGAGAAGATTTTCAATGACCTCATTCAAGAAGTGTGTGCCTCTATCGCTCACTAACTCTATTGGTAGCCCATATCTCGTGAACACATTCTCGAATAAGAACTTAGCAGTTGTCTGAGCATCATTCTTTGTGGTGGCTTTGACTTCTACCCACTTTGTAAGGTAATCTGTGGCTACAATAATATACTCTGCATGGGAGTTTCTAGCTGGGGGGTTAATAGGACCTATGAAGTGTATGCCCCACTTCGAAAATGCACACCCTCCCATCATTGGCCTCAAAGGCATCTCATCTTTTCTAACTGGATATCGTGCACGTTGGCATGTGTCACATTTCTTCACATAGGTATGTGCATCCATATGAAGAGTGGGCCACCAAAGTCCTGAGAATAGAATGGTCTTGATTACTCGATCAGGACCGAAGTGTCCACCTGCAACACCACTATGTGCAGTCTCTAAGACCTTTAAATAGTCTGATTCATGCACGCACAGTCTTAAGTAACCATCTTTGCCTCTTCAGTATAGGTTGTCTCCTACTAAGGCATAGCCTTGAGCCTCTTGCTCCATGCTTCGTCTTCTTGCTAGAGTGGCCTCTTTGGGTAATCTTCCCGACCTCATAAACTCTACTAATGAAGCACTCCAATCTGGAATTAATGACACTTGATAAAGGGTCGCATGCTCCACTGGTGGTCTCTCTCTGCACATTGGACAATTCTTAATCCACTCATGTATTTCTTTGTCCATGCTAGGCCAATACACTCCTAAACGTTTCAGATTTTGTAATGTGCGCTGTTTAGAATAATGATTTCCTAGCAATCCTTCATGAGCTTGTTGCAACCAACTACTATGTTCATCGTCCTCAACACAACAAGCTAATACACCCTCAGTGTCTTGTTTGTACATGCTTCCTGCCAATATGTGATATTTTTGTGATTTTACAATTTCTTCTTGCGATGTTTTCACATTCTTATTTGCAGGGCCGAAGGTTAGGACTGGTACCAACTTATTTGCCCATTTAGGAACATTTTCTAAATTGAACAGATAAGCATCGGGTAATTCATCAGACACTCCTTGTGGTGACTCTCCTGAAGTGATGCAAGAAAGGTGGTCTGCCCGAAGGTGGGTTTTACCTTTCCTGACAACAACTTCAAAGTCATACTCCATTAGTAAGAGGAACCATCTTACTAAGCGTCCAATATTGCAAGGTTTATTGACCAAGTATAACAAAGCTTGATGATCAGTGAAAAACTTGAACTTGTTGGCCAATAAATAGTGTCTAAACTTCTTCACAACATATACCATGCCTAACCCTTCTCGCTCGGTTGTGGTATAATTTCTTTCGACTGGGTTTAGTTGTCTACTAGCATATGCTATGGGCAAATCTAAATTCCCTTCACCTGTGGGTTGTGCTAGCACACATCCTATGGCATGATTGGATGCATCCACATGGACATGGAATGGCTTATTCCAATCAGGAGTGGTCAGTATTGGTGCTGTGCACAAACGTTTCTTCAGTTCATTGAAAGAATTCTCGCATTCATCGTTCCACTCAAAATTAGACAACAAGGAATAAAGGGGTCTAACTATGATTGCGTACATGTGGATAAACCTACGGTAATATCCACAATTGCCCATAAAGGCTTGTACCTCCTTAACATTCCTTGGCCTTGGCAGCTCCGCTATGGCTCGTACCTTATCTTCATCTGTTGAGATTCCATTCTTAGAAACAATATGACCTAAGATTTTACCTTGACGCACCATGAACACACACTTTTCTGGGTTCAGACACACTCGATATTCTCTACACTTGTTGAAGATTTGTCTGAGCTCAGGGATGTGAAATCTTTTTTCTTGGGAATGAGCACATAAATCATCCACATATACTTCTAAGCTCTTTCGCAAGAACTCTTTGAAAACATGACACATGAGCCTTTGGAATGTTGCAGGTGCATTTGTGAGCCCAAATGGCATCACACAAAATGCAAAGATTCCCCACTCTGTAGCAAAAGATGTTTTGTGTTCATCTTCTGGGGCAATGGCTACTTGATTGTAACCTGAAAATCCATCAAGGAAGCTATAAACTTCCTTGCTTGCAACACGCTCCAATAGGTGTTCTGTGATTGGAAGCGGATAACTATCTCTGATCGTAGCGGCATTAACTTTTTTAAGGTTAATACACACTCGCAACTTCCCTTTCTTCTTGGGCACTACTACAATGGGGGACACCCATTCAGTATGCTCAATCTCATAGATAAATCCAGCTTCAATCAGCCTATCAATTTCTTCTTTTATTTTGGCTGCATATGTATCATTATATGTGTAGGGCTTTTGTTTGGTGGGCTTGGCATCAGCGGTCATGGGGATAGTATGAGAGCAAATTCTTGGATCTACCCCTTTCAAGTCTCTATAGTGCCACGCAAACACATCCCTATATTCCCTTAATAGAGCTACGAGCTCCATTTCTTCTCTTGCACTTAGGTCATCTCCTATATATGTACATCTCTCTTCGTTCTCTTCGATGGTCACTACAATCTTCTTGGTCTTTTCTTTATTATCATATGATTCTCCTATGATGGCCTCTCTCTTAGGCATGCGTACCAAAATTTTGCGGTCGTCAACTTCATATTTCTTGAAGTTTTCTGGTACTTCAAACAATGATTCCTCCTCTCCTTGTTTCACTGCTTTTCTTTTCTTTTCCTTTTGACTGCTCTCACTTCCATCCCTTGAATTTACCATTTTAATACTTGTGAGAGGTTCTTCTTCTTTCTGGGTGAACACTCCTATATCTTCTAGATAGTGCTGCTCTGAGTTAAAGCAGCTATCCATCACGATGGACTCTATATCATCGTCATTCTCTTCTTCTTCTATGACATCACTAGGGTCACATTCTTCTAGCAGGGGCTGACACATGAACACTGAAATATCATAACCCTCCTCATCACAATGAGGTTGTCCATTGTTCTTCGTTGACAGCAATGTCCATGGTGGCTAAGATTTCTGGCTAGCCATGAGGCTCAAATTCCTCATCTGGAAAGATCATCGGAGTGTAGGCTGGATCTCTAACTGGTCTATCTCCTGGCAAAGTTGCTTCTTCTCTTGCCTTTAAACGTTTTTCCTCTTCCTCTGCGACCTTGCACATCCACAAATGAGTATCTTCATGCAGCCATGATGGATCAGGTGAACTTTCAGAATGCACAGAGATGGGATCTTCTTTCGCTTTGTGGATAGGATTCCACTATAGGGGTGGTACATCTCTGAAGGAGTAATCCTTCAAATTGACCTTGGTGGTGACCCCTAAGTGTTGTAAGTACAAGGAGTTGGTTCCCCAATCCTGTACTATTTGCAATTGTCGTAGGAAGGGTCTTCCTAGGATCATCTCATAAACATTATTTTTCTCAAAGTCACATATAGCAAATGTGTGCTCAAACTCTACACTACAAGTGGTTAGAGTTATCCCTTCGAGCAATCCTAGAGGTCTTTCAAAATGGCCGTCAGCCATTTGAAGCTTCATTCTAGTTGGTCTTAATGTGGGTTTGCCCCATTGCTTCCACAAAGAGGTGGTCGCAATAGCAACACCCGCACCTGAATCTATGATTGCTTTGGTTGTGTAACCTTGGTAGGTGATTGGAAGATAAGTATTACCTTCTTCACCCTCACACATGTCTCCTATTTTATCGAGAGGTATCTCTAGAACTTTTTGCTTAGAGCCTGTTTTTGGCATATTGGAATCAAGTTCGGGGACCTGATCCTTCACATGATTCCATAACTCAAGTTTTGCTTTGAGCAGCTCTTCTACAGTGAGATGACATTGAACCTTAGTGTTCTTCATGACACCAGTGTTTCTTGGGACCACTGAGTCTTCATGTCTGACCAGTATTGTGGGAGCTCGGATCTGAAGAGATTCAGATTCCCATGGGCCTGGAAATTGAGGCAGTTCTTCTAAGGTATTAGATTCAAAATCTAATTGTGCTGTGTGATTTGTGTATCTCCATTCTATGGTGCAATACTGGCTACTAGGGTTCACCTGGGGTTGAGCCATGAACACACAAGAATATTAAGACCCACTCAGTTAGTAAATCCATGAAAAACTACTTTGATGGGATAGGAGATCCCTATGACCATGTTGCAGAATTTAAGCAAGTACTACGAGCAGAGCAAGTCGAAGACATGTTCACACAATATAATGCATTTGGACTAACATTAAAGAATACAACTTTAACTTGGTTCCAACCATTGCAACAAAGGCAATTTAGAGACATCCATCACTTTTTAGAGTCATTCATCACTCAATTCTCTAAAAGTGGGATGAGGCATGACACGTCTTCGTTGATTCATAGCTTCAAACAAACCCCTCAAGAAACAGTTAGACTCGCAAGACGTAGGTTTAGACAATATGTTGAGAGAAGTCCAATGCAAGAGCTACCCTCACAGGCCAAGCAAGTGTCATTGTTTTTAGATGGCTTGTTGAGTTCTAAACTACGCTCCTATGTATACTTGAAGGAACCCAGAACGCTAGAGCAGTGTGTAAGAATTTGCATAGACATGGAGGACAACTTAGGAGTTGAGTTGGAACTCTCAAAAGTCTATAAAGACCCAGACTGTTCATCTCTAGCATCCTCAAAATTCTCTAGTTTGATAGAGGGCCTAGCAGAAAAAGTGGCCATGAAACTAGGAGTTTCAAGTAAACAGATGCCCAAGTTAACAACCAACAAGCGTTGTTACACCTGTGGTGGTGATCATATGGAAAATGTGTGTCCCAATGCAACACAACCAGAAGCCAACCCTAGTGGCCAATATTGTACAATTGAGAGACGATACACGAATCACACAGCTCAAGACTGCCCATACAACAAACAAGCAGTAAGATAGAACTACCCACAAGCATATGCACAACCAGGTAGGTATCAAGGTCAATACCATGCTCAGCCTCATTACTATAGGCCTCCACAAAACTATCCTTATCAGGCTCAACAGAGACCACAACCTGTCTTAGCTCAGCAGCCACCCCCACCAGCTAATATCATCTCAGTTAAATATGCTGCTGTAGAAGAGAACCTAAGTAGGGCTTTAGTGCCTTCATCACCCTTGATCATAGAGAGTGACGCGAACTCAAACAGTTTTGACTCTACTCATGTAGATAGTCGGCCTGCATATTACACAGAGTCACCAGAACATGTGGAAGCATATCAGTATGATAGTCCACCATTGGAACCCAATTGGGAGCTTGACTACGCTAATGTGATGTACACAAACCCGAATCCGCGGCCCCAATTAAGACAACAAAGACCACAGGGCCCTAGAGGACCATGCTTTAGCTGCCAAGGAGATCATTTCATAAAGGAGTGTCCACATCCTCCCATAGCAAGTTAATCACAATACTATAATATACA
This sequence comes from Ceratopteris richardii, assembly GCA_020310875.1. Classification (NCBI taxonomy): domain Eukaryota; kingdom Viridiplantae; phylum Streptophyta; class Polypodiopsida; order Polypodiales; family Pteridaceae; genus Ceratopteris; species Ceratopteris richardii. The sequence continues at coordinate 5,838,451 of CM035426.1, forward strand.
AGGATTTTGTGCCGATTATGGTAAAGAACATATCATCAAAAAGTGTCTAAAGAACCCTGATAATGCTTCAAATGTGACACCCATCAATGTAATAGGTATTGTAAACAATGCAAATAGATCCAACCCTACATACGTGCCTATCCAAGCTATAACAAGAGCCCAGACGCTCTTACAGAACCAACAGCTTAATCAGGAGAAAATAGCCGAAACTAGTGAAGTTTGAGAATGTAGCAGTAAAAAGATGAAATCTTGGAAAGATTCAAGAGAAAGAATCAAGAGAAAGTGGAGTAAAAGGATAACAAAGTTGAAAGGAAGTCTAAAGGAATCTAGAGCCAAAATTCTGGAATTGACTTCACAGGAATTGAATCAAGAGAACCCAGCTCAGAGATCATGATCAGTTTTAGCGGAACCCATACCAGAAAACCTAGACATGATGTTTTGTGCGTATCAAGAAAGATTAAAAGAAGGACCCCAGGAAGCTGAAATGAGTAAGAACTACCCTCGAGCAGACTTAGAAATTGAGAGAACTAAACTTTGCATGAAGATGGTAGAATTAGCACAAGCAATGTTTGAAGCCTCTAGATATCTTAATTGGAATAACATAGCAAAACCGGAATTACACTTTCAAGGACTAATGAAGAGGATACAATACCTGATCGATAGCAGGGAGAAAAAGAATCAGCATAAGAATCCTATCGCCCCAGAGACACAGGAAAAGAATGCACCATCCCTGTCTCAAGTTCTCGGCACAAAAGGTGAAAACAATTTGTCTTCCATACATAGGTATTCACATGAATTTCTGAGAGAAATACAAGAAGAGAAGTGGAGAAAAGAGCAAGGAACCCATCCTCCTATTCAAGAAATAGACGACTTGCAAGAGCGATTTCCCCAAGACATCCCCTCCATCTACGATGATGTAGAGGAAGAACAACTGAGTGAACACACAGGTTTTGAATCCAATTCTTTGCAAGAATTACCTCAGTTCATAGGACCTTGGGAAGCAAAGTCTATTAGCATGAGAGAACCCACTATAATAGTGAGGAATGAAGAATCAGTGATTCCAAGAAACACGGAAGTGATCAAGAATACCAAAGTACAATGTAATCTCACTCTAGAAGAATTGTTAAAGGTTAAACCAGGACTGTGGAAGCATGTAGCAAATCAATTCCCTGAGCTTGCTACTACTCCCTCACAGATAGGAACACACAAGAAGGTACCGGAGATACCTGTGGAAAGGATAGGAGATGTAAGCGAAGGAGAGGAAGGTAATACTTATCTTCCAATAACCCATCAGGGCTACACCACGAAAGCTTTTCAGGAGCCGGAGTAGCCATTGCTACCACCGCGTTATGGAAACGTTGGGGCAAGCCAACACTAAGACCCACTAGGATGAATGGCTGACGGACATATAGAGAAACCATTAGGCTTACTAGAAGGCATATCTCTCACCACTTGTGGTGTGGAGTTTGAGCATACTTTCGCCATTTGTGATTTTAGTAAAAATCATGCTTACAAGATGATTTTAGGACGACCATTCATGCTTCAGCTTATGCACCCGTAGTATTTCCAGGCAAAGAATTCGAGCCTCATGGTTGGGTAGAAATCCTAGCAAACATGGATGTAGCCATCAATGAAGAACAATGGACACCCCACTGCAATGAGGATAGCTATGACATTTCAGTCTTCACGATAGAGACAATCATGTGTTATTCAATTATAGAAGAATGTGAACCTAGCACTGATGCATTCGAGGATGCAAGTGACTTTGATCTAGAGTCAATTATTATGGACTCACCCTTTGCATCAGACGAAGAATATTTCTACGAAGTAGAAACTTACCCTTAGAGACACAAAGAAATTGTGAATGATGTGAGGATGACCACACAAGTGAACACTAAAAGTGAAGGTAAGAAAAGAAAGAAGAAAGAAACCATGTCAGAAGAAGAAGAATCCTTGTTTGAGGTTCCTGAGAACTTCAAAAAGTATGAGATAGAAGATAGACGAATCATGATACAAATGCCTAACAGAAACGCTGACGTTGGAGAAGTATGTGATAACTGAGAGAAAACCAAAAAAATCATAGTTGTTATAGAAGGAGAAGAAGAAAAATGTACCTACATAGGGCATGATTTGACGAACGTAGAAGAAGAAGAATTAGTTGCCCTATTGCGCGAATATAGAGATGCGTTTGCTTAGAGTTACAAAGACTTGAAAGGAGTAGCTCCAGATATATGTTCTCATAAAATCCCTATGAATCCAGATGCAAAACCTACGAAACAGAAACCATACACATACAATGATAACTACGCTGTGAAGATTAAAGAAGAAATAGATCGATTGATAGAAGCAGGATTCATTTACGAAATTGAGCATATCGAATGCGTATCCCCCATTGTGATTGTGCCCAAGAAGAATGGCAAATTGTGTGTGTGTATTAACCTTAAAAACGTTAATGCCACCACGATTAGAGACAGTTATCCTCTTTCTATCACGGAACACTTATTGGAAAGAGTTGCGGGCAAGGAAGTGTACAACTTTCTTGATGGTTTCTCAGGCTATAATCAAGTAGCCATTGCTCCAGAAGATCAACACAAGATGGCTTTTGCCACAGAATGGGGCATTTTTGCATTTGTCTAATGCCATTTGGCTTAACAAATGCACCCGCCACTTTCCAACGACTCATGTGCCATGTTTTTAAGGAATTCTTACGCAAGACTTTGGAAGTTTATGTCAATGACATATGTGCTCATTCGAATATCAGGCAGACTCATATCCCAGAGTTAAGATAAGTATTTGAAAAATGTCGAGAATATCAGGTTTGTCTGAATCCAAAAAAATGCGTCTTCATGGTCAGACAAGGCAAAATTTTAGGACACATTGTGTCAAAGAACAAAATTTCGACGGACTGTTGGTAGTAGCTAAAGGCATAGCAGATGCGGAAGCATGTAAAGACAGAGTAGGGAGCCAGCCGAATCAATTTTTCAAAGATTTATGTTTTATAAATATTCTTCAAAACCTCCAACAGTGATTTTCATCACTATTGTAACATATGTAACATAGAAAAACCCTTTTTGTAATCCATAGCTCCATTTTGTGCAAGCCGAGGAGTCCTCAAGCTTGAGGAGCTTAGGTAGAATGAGTGTATCAATTTTTGTTATTTTTAGACACCGTTTACCCCTTCAAATAGCACTTAGGACCTATTTTTTAACTATGCCGGTCACTAGATGTGAAACCGGTCAAAACTAGTCTAGAATCTATAAAAAGATCTAGAGAGCTCATTTTTGAGGTTAGCTTGTTTGAGTAGAGAAGAGCTTAGAGCTATTTTGAGCTTGTAAGAGTGTTCTTGAGTAATAGAGTTGATTTCACCTTCCATTGTGTCTTGCTTGTCTCTTCGTTGTGTGTGTGTATGTGTGTGTGCATTTCTATGCTTCTCACCTTCACTCTCACTTCATCTCACATTCACAATCTTCATATCACTCCTATCTCTTCCGTCGATTGACATTAAGGAGGTGGAGCTTCTTAACGTGGTTCTCACCATTGTGCTAGAGCAACACCAAATTTGGTGCCGTTGCCGGGGATAGAGTCTAGGACGAATGTGTGATGGTAAGAGTATAGCAAGAAGTGGCATTGGAAGGTAAAAATTTCAGTTTTTGTTGTTGTTTTTAGTTAGTTTTTAGTGTTTTTCACCTCCCCCACACTCCATCTTCATCACCGCATCATCATCTCCAACTCCAAAAAAATCAAAAAATTCACCATATCCACCCATTCTCCTCATTTCCCCTCATTTGTGCATGTGCAAGAGAGAGATAGAGCTTTTGTGCTTGTGTGTACTTGTGTGTTTTTGAGTTTTCTTGCAGGTACAGAGCTCCAGTGCATCAGGAAAACTTGGAAAAGGTAAAAATTCACTTTTGTCAGAGATCTGCCGAGTGTGTCAGACCATCGCGATGGTCTGCCAACTTCGGAATTTTTGGTAAGCGAGTTCACCACGAGGTAGGCGACACACGCGCATACACAAATCCACAGATGCATCTTGAAAATTTGCATTTTGGTGGACCATCGCGATTGGCTCAGACCATCACGATTATGTCACACCATCGCGATTGGCTCACTCCATCGCGACGAGACCCTTACACCATAGCGACAGCTCAAAATTTGGACCATCGCGATTGGCTCACGCCATCGCATCAGTGACCATCGCGACGGTTCACTTCGGACGATCGTGACGGTTTACATTGACCGTTGACTGACGCCATCGCGATTGTTCACTCAATCGGACCATCGCGACGCCTCACCCCGACCATCGCGATTGCTCACATTTAGACCATCGCGACCGTGCACTTCAGACCATCGCGACGGTTCGCGCACACGCCATCGCGACGGTTCGCCTGGACCATCGCGACGGTCCCAGACCATCGCGATCATCTCAGACCATCGCGATTGCTCACCCAAACACAAATTTTAGGGTTTGATTTTTTGACCAATTGTGGGGCTATTTTTTGAAAATTTTTGGATCATTGCACTCATAAGAGACCCCTTAGCTCATATTTGAAGAAAAACCTGTTTGTGAGTTTTCACCCCCCAGGGCCTGAACGGTCATATCTTTTTCATCCGAAGTCCGTTTTTTGAGCTTTATAGCTCGTTAGAAAGCTCTTGACGAGTACTACGTGACCTCAACTATTTTTTCATAAAGGATACGTTGATTTTTAGAGAGGATAATTTGAGGTTGACCTAGTTTGGGACTAGAAAGCCAGGGGGCAATCATTGAAATTTTGGGCAAAAGGGAAAGGACTTTGAAAAGTGTATATATTCAGGTGCTTGATCATCCATTGTGAATTGGTCTAAACATTGAATTTTGGCAGGTCTAGCAAGGCAATCAAGGGCATTCAAGGCAAGGCAGTGAAGAACGCAAAGCTTGGGAAGCGCGGCTTCTTGGGCAATCAGAGCAACCAACAAAGCTGACTCGAGGTTGGAAGATTACTCAACACCCTCAGTCAATTCTTAGCTTAGGCTAAACGGTAGCTTGGTGGATTAACGACGATAGGAACACATCAAGTATAAGAGACTTAAATTTATCAAGTCTAAGACTAAAGATAAAGGTGTGTGATACGAAAACTTAAGGGAAAGAACATAAGTCTGACGAAACGAGAACTCAAAGTACCACAGAAAGTTGAATTCCTAACGCATACATCTAGACAAGACTCTAAAGGGATTTAAAAAGAATCAAGAAAGTAAGAACAAAGAATCATTGACGATCTGAGCGTCAACTGAGTGTGCAAGGAAGTAAATTCATGAACCTTAGATCGGGTAAGTCTGACCGACGAAGCCTTAGATCATCAGAAGCAAGTGTAGGCACTACTGCACGATCGTGGGCTCAACAATTGAACACTAATTACCCCTACAATAGCTTAGACACGAGTGAATAAAAAATGGCATTTAGCACTGAAAGACCAGAAGTAGGGTCGAATGTAGCTTACTTGGAAAAGCCTGAAGGACCCTATAGGACTCAATTGGAGTTTCTTCGAACCAACCGATTAGGTGCCCGCATCTATGAGGATGGTTTGCAAAGACAAGTGGTACAAATGCACAATCTTGATCAACCCATTGGATTGGAACGTCCAGTGGTGAAATTCGAAAGAGATGTGTACATGGACAAGGAAGGAACGATGTACATCTTAAGTACGCAGTTAAACAATACGAATGAGTTTGGCGTAATTCAGTTGGAAACAGAAGCGAGATCCCAAGGAAAGGAACCATTGGAAGAACCTAGAACACCTAGAGGGAAATCTGTACTGACAGGAGTACTAGTTCTAGATTGGACCCCTCAGGACAACAGAAGCATAGAGTTGTTTGTAAACAAAGAAACGGACGAAGCATTTTGGAGATATAGAACGGAACAACCTAGTGAGGTAGGCTCCATCATAATCTATGAGTTCAAGGACCCGGATACACCTGGAAAGGTTGTATACCTGGATGAAAGTTCAGAAAGAGTGTTTGTGGTGCGAGACCATGCTAGAAACACATACACATGGAGAGGAGAGTTGGTATTCCCTCCATCACGAGCAAACATAAACACTAGTCATCAAGGGGCTGGAACATCCTCCGCCCATGCTAATCAAAGAGAGAAGAATAAAGAAAGACCAGAAGTAAGCTTCAATCATCCCATAGGGAGAGATAGAACCACCATAGACACGGACAGAGTGGAAAGACAAAGGATACCAGGTGGTAGAGATGATTTTCCTCTACCTAGACCACGTGAACACGCAAGAATATTACGACCCACTCAATTAGTAAAGTCCATGAAAAATTACTTTGATGGGACAGGAGATCCCTATGACCATGTCGCAGAATTTAAGCAAGTGCTCAGGGCAGAGCAGGTAGAAGACATGTTCACGCAATATAACGCGTTTGGACTAACGTTAAAGAACACCGCTTTAACTTGGTTCCAACCATTGCAACAAAGGAAATTTAGAGACATCCATCACTTTTTAGAGTCATTCATCACTGAATTCTCTAAAAGTGGGATCAGACATGACACCTCTTCGTTGATTCATAGCTTTAAACAAACCCCTCAAGAAACAGTAAGATTGGCAGGACGTAGGTTTAGACAATATGTTGAAAGATGCCCAATGCAAGAGTTACCCTCACAGGCCAAGCAAGTGTCATTGTTTCTAGACGGCTTGTTGAGCTCTAAACTACGCTCCTATGTGTACTTAAAAGAACCCAGAACGCTAGAGTAGTGTGTACGAATTTGCATAGACATTGAGGATAACTTAGGAGATGAGTTGGAACTCTCAAAGGTCTACAAGGACTCAGACTGTTCATCTCTAGCATCCACAAAATTGTTTAGCTCAATATAGGACCTAGTAGAAAAAGTGGCCCAGAAACTATGAGTGTCTAGTAAACAGATGCCTAGGGTAACAACAAACAAGCGCTATTACACCTGTGGTGGCGATCACATGGCAAATGTGTGTCCCAATGCAACACAACTGCAAGCCAACCCTAGTGGCCAATACTGTACAATTGAGAGAAGATACACAAATTACACGGCTCAAGACTGCCCTTATAACAAACAAGCAGTGAGGCAGAATTACTCACAAGCATACCCGCAGCCAGGTAGGTATCAAGGCCAATACAATGCTCAGCCTTATTACTATAGGCCTCCTTAGAACTACCCATATTAGACGCAACAGAGACCTCAACCTGTTTTAGCTCAGCAGGCACCCCCACCAGCGAATGTCATCTTTGTCAAATAGGTATGTTTGAACCCAGAAAAGTGCGTTTTCATGGTCAGACAAGGCAAAATTCTAGGACACATTGTGTCAAAGAATGGAATCTCTACGGATGAAGAAAAGGTGAAGGTAATTGCAGATCTATCTAGACCAACTAACGTGAAAGAGGTACAGGCATTTATGGGCCATTGCGGTTATTATAGACGATTCATACACATGTATGCAATCATAGCCAAGCCATTGTACTCTCTTTTGACCCATTTTGAATGGACAGATGAGTGTGAGAATTCATTTAATGAAATCAAACGATGATTGTGCTCAGCACCTATATTGACAACCCCGGATTGGAGTAAGCCATTCCATGTACATGTGGATGCATCTAATTATGCCATAGGATGTGTGTTAGCACAACCCACGAATGAAGGTAATATACTCCCCATAGCTTACGTGAGCAGACAATTGAACGCAGCAGAAAGAAATTACACCACGACGGAACGAGAAGGATTAGGGATGATCTACACAGTAAAGAAATTCAGACATTATTTGTTGGCAAACAAGCTCAAGTTCTTTACAGATCATCAAGCCCTATTGTACTTAGTCAACAAGCATGTAACACAGGACGATTAATATGTTGGTTTATATTACTCATGGAGTACGATTTTGAAGTAGTGGTCAGGAAAGGAAAGACACATCTTAGAGCTGACCACCTTTCAAGATTAACCACAGGAGAAGCTCCTCAAGGAATAGTGGATGAATTACCCGATGCATACTTGTTTAACCTGGAGATAGCACCAGAATGGGCTAAGCCTATAGTCCCAATTCTCACGTATGGACCCAAGAATCCTAAGTTAAGGATCAAGGAAGGAGAGATTACCAAGTCTCAGAGATATCAAATCATAGCAGGAAGCATATATAAACAGGATAATCAAAAGATTCTTGCTTGTTGTGTAGATGAATTAGAACATGCAAATTGGTTGCAATTAGCACACATAGATGCATTAAAGCAACGTCATTCGAAACATCGTACATTTCAGACTCTGCATAGACTAGGAGTATATTGGCCTACAATGGAAGCAGATGTCTACAAATTGTGTAAAGAATGCCATGTTTGTGGTGAAAGACCACCAGTAGAACATGCTACATTATATCATGTTTCTCTCACACCAGACTGGAGTGAACCTTTAGTGACGTACTTGAGGATGAAAACATTCCCTCAAGGAATGACTTTAGCATGACAACGAAGTCTAGAGCAGGAAGCTCAGGACTATTCACTTATTGGCGATAATCTACACAAAAGAGGAAGAGACAGATACCTAAGACAATGTATTCATGAAAGCGATTATTTGAGCGTACCAGAGACTGCACATCAAGGTGTTGCAGGAGGTCATTTTGGACCCGATAGGATAATCAAAGCCATCCTCTTTGCAGGATTATGGTGGCCCACTCTTCCCATGGATGCACATACCTATGTCAAGAGATGTGATGTATGCCAAAGAACTCAATTTCCTACTCGCAGAGATGAAATGCCATTGAAACCCATGATGGGCGGACGTGCATTTTCTAAGCGGGGTATAGACTTTGTAGGACCCATTAACCCCCCTGCAAAAGGTACTCATGCTGAATACATTATTGTTGTGACTGATTATCTTACCAAATGGGTAGAGGCAAAAGCCACAAAAAAGAATGATGCACACACGACTGCAAAATTCTTATTTGAAAATGTCTTTACAAGATATGGATTGCCTATAGAGTTAGTGAGCGATCGAGGAACTCACTTTCTAAACCAAGTCATTGAATATTTGTTATAGGATTTTATGGTGATTCACAAGAAATCTGCACCATATCATCCTCAGGCCAATGGTCAGGCTGAAAGCACTAACAAGATCCTTTGTAACGTACTAACAAAACTTGTGAACAACAAACGTTCAGATTGGGACAAACAGTTGCACCATGCTATTTGGACATATCGAGTGGCCTACAAGACCGTACTCAATGCAACTCCCTTTCAGATGGTTTTTGGTCAGAATGCTGTGTTTCCTTTGGACTTCTTGATACCGACCCTTAAGGTTGCACAAGAACATCAGTGGACCGGCCATGAATTATTGGCAAGAATAATGGACTTGGAACGATTAGGAGAAACCAGGCTGAAAGCAGCAGCAGGAATATACGCAGCAAAGAAGCGATAGAAAGCAAATTTTGACGCACATGTGAAAGATAAAGGCTTGAAAGAAGGATATTTAGTTCTAGTATATACTCTGAAACAGCACGCACGGAAGTTAGAAAAGCGAGGTTATGGACCTATGATCATTAACAGACTCTCAACAAGTGGAGCAGTACAATTAGCCACCTTAGAAGGAGACATAATGCCTAATTACATCAGTGGCTGTAGAGTCAGGTTATATCATGAACCTCTTACTGAGGGTATGCTTAGACGACTCACCTTGGCAAAGAAGGGTAAGGAGGAAGAAAATAGAATACGAGCTAAAGCTAAGGCAGAAGCTATAGAACGCATTAAGCGCATGAAGTTAAGAAGACAAGGACTAGGGAGAGAACATTATAACCATCTGGAAACATCACCCAGATACCCCATGGCCATGTGTCAAGTAAAGTCAACCACTCATCCTAGCATAGTGGATAGGAGACCATTCATTACAATCAGGCTAGAGCACGTCAACCCTTGCCAAGAGCTCAGGGCTTTAATTGATTCAGGTGCTGCGACTAGTGCGATTAGATGGTCCCACTATAAGGACTAAGGAATAGAAATGCGACCAATTGAGGCATACCTCATAAGGCTAGGAGGAATGGAAACCCCTTGCATGGGTGAGGTGGACCTTCCTATCCTCATAAACGAAGTGACCTTGATAGTAAAGCTACTAGTGTGCCATGATGACGACCTGATAGAACCCCTAATCCTTGGCCAAGATTGGCTATACGATCACTCACTGGACCTAAATCTTAGACAAGGCTCCTTGCAGATTGGAACCTTAGATCAAAAGCGAGTGATAGCGCTTGACTTCCCTAATGGCACTACGACTGAGATTTGTAGCCCTAGACCCTATGAAATGCATGTGACGGAAGACCGGAAGATCTTTGGTCAGATCAGTCACGTTATGTCTACACCAACCCACTCGGGCTTGGTTATAGACAGTTGTCAATCAGAAGGACGTCAGGAGATTTTCCCTTGGGCTTCTTGCAAACTAGAAGGGGTAACCACCCAACAGATGGGTCACGAGGGTTACATCAGCGGACAAATGGACACTATCACCTGCGGTGCCCATCCTTCCACACTTATTGCGGATTGGCCTAGATTAAAAGTACAAAATGGAGCACTTCCTAATGGGCAGGTTTCGCAAGTGTTGGACCTCCCTTCTTTTCCAAAGCAGAGTGTCCATCTGACCTCTCAACCTCAACCACAACAGAGTCAACCACGACAAAGGAACCCAGACCGACGACAACATCAGATGACACAAGGAAGAAAGCTGCAGTCTCAGTATCATAAAGGAAGAGGCACAAGACAAATATGGGTGCCAAAAGGACAGAAGCCACCAACAGATTTCAACAATGCAGACAACGATAAGAAGAAGTCAAGGGAGAAGCAGAGTCAATATTCAACATCTCCTCGACCTTCTTCTACGAATACGAACATGCGACAAATTTGGATCGCCAAGAAGTACCTTATGAACCGACCCACACCCACGCAGATTTGGGTACCCAAACACTGTATTATAGCTCAACCCTCAAGCCTTGTAATATACACCCCTCAGAAATCTCTTCAACCCTCAATACCACCACGTCTGATCTCAACTTTTGTCCCTCCGCAGTGACCTATCACCCGATCACAAACTCTTAGGAAGTGGATACCGAAACGTATCTAGAAGTCTTCTCCTAACCCTTTGTCTAACATAACTACCACCCCGAATAATCTACAACCTTGTAATAACTCATTCATGACTGAACCTTGTATAAATCCACACACTATAACCCAACATCACCTGTAATAACATCTCATCAAAGAACTACATGCTATACCTGAAAACATATAGGTGTCTAGAGACCTGCTATATCTGAAAACATATATTGGCTAAACTACCCATACTTCAGGCCACCTACATGACCACCCACAATTGGCTACATGATGGCCACGATTCGCCACAGGATCCCTCGCTTGAAACACATGGGCGATAGCAACGCACATGACTGTCAAGATATTTGACATGATGCAAATGGTTTTCAAAGTCTTCCGTCGTGTTAAGGCTCCTCATGTAAAAACCCCGGACTTCGAGCATGGCAATCTAGATCTTGCATATGATATGAGTACAACGCCATCGCTACGGGTGTGTTACACCTGGCATTGCAGAATCAAATACTTACCGGCGTGCTACAAGTAGACCTTCAAAGAAATGTTCACAACCGGATTCTGGGAATACCATTCAGAAGTGTTCATCAGCAAGCCCCCACATTTGCTTCAATTATTCGCCTATGAAAAGATGGTATATTTCATGCATTATCGACTCCGACCACCTGATGAACCACAACCAATTGATTGGGAGAAACTCGAGGCAGATCTGGCCCGAGTTATTCGAATATTAGAGCACACCCTCACTCAAGACCTCCTACAGAACTACATCCGACAGACCGCACAACAAGGTTCTGTCGAGGACGACAGAAGCGAGAGGGAGGGGGGTGTTGGCAGTAGCCAGAGGCATAGAAGACGCGGAAGCATGTAAAGACAGAGTAGGGAGCTAGCCGAATCAATTTTTCAAAGATTTATGTTTTATAAATATTCTTCAAAACCTCCAACAGTGATTTTCATCACTATTGTAACATATGTAACATAGAAAAACCCTTTTTGTAATCCATAGCTCCATTTTGTGCAAGCCGAGGAGTCCTCGAGCTTGAGGAGCTTAGGTAGAATGAGTGTATCAATTTTGGTTTATTTTAGACACCGTTTAGCCCTTCAAATAGCACTTAGGACCTATTTTTTAACTATGTCGGTCACTAGATGTGAAATCGGTCAAAACTAGTCTAGAATCTATAAAAAGAGCAAGAGAGCTCATTTTTGAGGTTAGCTTGTTTGAGTAGAGAACAGCTTAGAGCTATTTTGAGCTTGTAAGAGTGTTCTTGAGTAATAGAGTTGATTTCTCACCTTCCATTGTGTCTTGCTTGTCTCTTCGTTGTGTGTGTGTATGTGTGTGTGCATTTCTATGCTTCTCACCTTCACTCTCACTTCATCTCACATTCACGATCTTCATATCACATTCACGATCTTCTTAACGTGGTTCTCACCATTGTGCTAGAGCAACACGGACGAAGAAAAAGTGAAGGTAATTGCAGAACTACCTAGACCAAATAGCGTAAAAGAGGTACAAGCATTTATGGTCCATTGCGGTTATTACAGATGATTCATACACATATATGCAATCATAGCCACGCCTTTGTACTCTCTTTTGACCAAGTTTGAATGGGCAGACGAATGTGAGAATTCATTTAATGAACTTAAACGGCGTTTGTCCTCAGCACCTATATTAACAACACCGGATTGGAGTAAGCCATTCCATGTACATGTGGATGCATCCAATTATGCCATAGGATGTGTGTTAGCACAACCTACGAATGAAGGTAATATAGATCTCCCCATAGCTTATGCGAGCAGACAGTTGAATGCAACAGAAAGAAATTACACCACTATGGAACAAGAAGGATTAGGAATGATCTATGCAGTAAAGAAATTCAGACATTATTTGTTGGCAAACAAGTTCAAGTTCTTTATAGATCATCAAGCGTTATTGTACTTAGTCAATAAACCATGTAACACGGGAAGATTGATACGTTGGTTTCTATTAGTCATGGAGTATGATTTTGAAGTAGAAAGGAAAGGCCCATCTTAGAGCTGACCACCTTTCAAGATTAACCTCAAGAGAAGCTCCTCAAGGAATAGCGGATGAATTACTAGATGCATATTTGTTTAACCTTGAGATAGCACGAGAATGGGCTAAGCCGATAGTCCCTATTCTCACATACGGACCCAAGAATCCTAGGATAAGGATCAAGGAAGGAGAGATTACCAAGTCACAGTGATACCAAATCATAGCAGGAAGTATATATAAACAAGACAATCAAAATATTCTTGCTTTTTGCGTAGATGAATCAGAACATGCAAATTGGTTGCAATTAGCACATGTAGGTGCATTAAAGCAACATCATTCAAAATATTGTACATTGCAGAATCTGCATATACAAGGAGTATATTGGCCTTCTATGGAAGCAGATGTCTACATGTTGTGTAAAGAATGCCCTGTTTGTTGTGAAGGACCACCTGTAGAACATGCTACATTATATCATGTGTCTCTCACACCAGAATGGAGTGAAACCTTAGTGACATACTTGAGAACGAATGTATTCCCTCAAGGAATGACCTTAGCAGGACAACAAAGTCTAGAGCAGGAAGCTCAAGATTATTCTCTTATTGGTGACAATCTATACAAACGAGGACGAGATGGATACTTAAGACAATGTGTTCATGAAAGCGATTATTTGAGCGTACTAGAGACTGTACACCAAAGTGTTGCAGAAGGTCATTTATAATCAAAGCCATCCTCTTTGCAGGATTATGGTGGCCCACTCTTCACATGGATGCACATACCTATGTTAAGAGATGTGATGTGTGCCAGAGAACTTAGTTTCCTACTCGCAGAGATGAAATGCCATTGAAACCCATGATGGGAGGATGTGCATTTTCTAAGTGGGGTATAGACTTTGTAGGACCCATTAACCCCCCCTGCAAAAGGTACACATGCTGAATACATTATTGTTGCGACAGATTATCTTACCAAATGGGTAGAGGCAAAGGCCACAAAAAATAATGATGCACACACGACTGCAAAATTCTTATTTGAAAACGTCTTTACAAGATATGGATTGCCTATGAAGTTAGTGAGCGATCGAGGAACTCACTTTCTAAACCAAGTCATTGAATATTTGTTACAAGATTTTATGGTGATTCACAAGAAATCCGCACCATATCATCCTTAGGCCAATGGTCAGGCTGAAAGCACTAACAAGATTCTTTGTAATGTACTGACGAAACTCGTGAACAACAAACGTTCAGACTGGGACAAATAGTTACACCACGTTGTTTGGGCATATCGAGTGGCCTACAAGACCGTACTCAATGCAACTCCCTTTCAGATGGTGTTTGGTCAGAATGCTTTGCTTCCTTTGGACTTCTTGATACCGACCCTTAAGGTTGCACAAGAACATCAGTGGACCGGCCATGAATTATCAGCAAGAATAATGGACTTGGAACGATTAGGAGAAACTAGGCTGAAAGCAGCAACAGGAATATACGCAGCAAAGAAGCGACAGAAAGCATATTTCGACGCACATGTGAAAAATAAAGGCTTAAAAGAAGGAGATTTAGTTCTAGTATATACGGTGAAGCAACACGCACGGAAACTAGAAAAGCGAGGTTATGGACCTATGATCATTAACAGACTCTCGACAAGTGGAGCAGTACAATTAGCCACCTTAGAAGGAGACATAATGCCTAATTACATTAGTGGCTGCAGAGTCAGGCTATACCAAGAACCTCTCACTGAGGATATGCTTAGAGGACTCACATTGGCAAAGAAGCGTAAGGAGGAAGAAAATAGGATATGTGTTGAAGCTCAAGCAGAAGCTATAGAATGCATTAAGCGCATGAAGTTAAGAAGACAAGGACTAGGGAGAGAACATTATAACCATATGGAAACTGTAAGACAATAGTTACGCAATATAACACAGGAGCAATAGCAGAGAAGATAACAGATATAGGAGAATCTCAACAATTTTCTACTAGCAGCAAGTACAAAGATGATGGCGTTGTCCACCCGTGCGCTCTCAAGGTAGAGCTTAAATGGTGATCTAGACAACTCTAGATAGGGAGATACAAGGTAGAGGTATGCTGGCTCAACTCAATGTCTTAGGTAGTGCAGAAGTCATGTATATATAGGATCATGGGTGGCCTGCCATGGACGGCTATACATGGGCGGTAGGGCGTGGGCGGCCACCGCCTGCGTAATTGCCATATACGGCTTAGACTGGTTGAACCGACCTAACAAATATAAATGATTTCTGACTCCGACAGGGAATATTCCATGGAATATTCCCTTTACCGTCGCGCCGGGGGCGCTGCCCCCGGACCCCCACCAGGGGGCCCGCTGGCCCCCTGGGACCCCCCAGCCAGGGGGCCCGCTGGCCCCCTTGGACCCCCCAGCCGGGGCTACTCACCGCTGCCCCGGACCCCACAATTGGGGACCCTGGTAACTCCCTTTCCTTATAATATCTTACATGGTCCAATATGACCTTCATCCAACATTCAAGTTGGGATTCCCATCAATTGGGTAATGCACGCTTGGCTTCTCCTCATAAAGGGGGCCTTACAAAATGTGCATACAATCATGAGGGGTAGACATTGATCATACTCTAACAGAAACAACACCCAGATACCCCATGGCCATGTGTCAAGTAAATTCAGATACTCATCCTAGCATAGTGGACCGGAGACCATTCATTACAGTCAGGCTAGAGCACGACAACCCTTGCCATGAGGTCAGGGCTTTAATTGATTCAGGTGCTGCGACTAGTGCGCTTGGATGGTCCCACTATAAGGACTCAGGAATAGAAATGTGGCCAATTGAGGCATACCTCATAGGGCTAGGATGCATGGAAACCCCTTGCATGGGTGTGGTGGACCTTCCTATCCTCATAAACGAAGTAACTATGACAGTAAAGCTACTAGTGTGCCATGATGATGACCTGATAGAACCCCTAATCCTTGGCCAAGATTGGGTATACGATCACTCAGTCGACCTAAATCTTAGACAATGCTCCTTGCAGATTGGAACCTTAGATCAGAAGCGAGTGATACCGCTTGACTTCCCTAACAACCCTCCGCGTGAGGTATATGCCCCACGACCCTATGAAACGCTTGCAACGGAGGATCAGAAGATATTTGGTCAAAGCCCTCGACTAAGCACGCTCCTTCCAAAGTCAACCTATGAGAGCTTGCCGATGGATAGGGGCCAAATAGACGATTGTCACGAGATTTTCCCTTGGTCTTTTAGTAGCGGACAAATGGGGACCATTGCAAGTCAGGTGGGTTTCATGAGCGGTCAGGTGGACTGCATCAGTAGCCACATGGGCAAAACACCCTGCAGTGCCCATCCTTCCACACTTACTGCAGACTTGCCTAGATTTTTGTTACAAAAGGATGCACTTCCTAATGGGAAGGTTTTGCAAGTGTTGGACCTCCCTTATTTTCCAAAGCAGAGTGTCCATCCGACCTCTCAACCTCAACCACAAAGGAGTCAACCACGACAAAGGAACCCAAGCCGACGACAATATCAGACGACACAAAGAGGAAAGGAGTATCAGCATCATAAAGGAAGAGGCACGAGACAAATATGGGTGCCAAAATGAGAGAAACCACTGACAGATTTCAACAATGTAGACAATGACAAGAAGAAGTCAAGGCAGAAGCAGAGTCAATATTCAACATCTCCTCGACCTTCTTCTACGAGTAGAAACAATCAACAAATTTGGATCGCCAAGAAGCACCTTATGAATCGACCCACACCCATGTAGATTTGGGTACCCAAACAGTGTATTATAGCTCAACCCTCAAGCCATGTAATATATACCCCTCACAAATCTCTTCACCCTTCAAGACCACCACATCCGATATCACCTTTTGTCCCTCAGCAGAAACATACCACCTGCTCAAAACTCTTAGGAAATGGATACCAAAATGTATCCAGTTGTCTCCTCAAAACCCATTATCTAACATAACTCCCACCCCGACTAATCTACAACCTTGTAATAACTCATTCACGACTGAACCTTGTACAAATCCACCCACTATAACCCAACATCACTTGTAATAACACCTCATCAAGAAATGTATGCATCATCTGAAGCATGTAGGTGTCTAGAGACCTGCATTAGTTTTTGCAACAATCATTCCATAAACCACATCACAACACTCGGCTACACGGGTTACACATCGGTTATGGAAAGGGATTGCGGTCTCACTTTAATGGGATCATGATTAATTTCCATACTAATGTGTTAATCTTTTGTAGCAGATCTTCTATGCACTCACATCACTCATCATGCAGGCAGAAGGACCATCTGAAGCTGGCCCCAATGTACCCATGGCGAATATTGGCGAATTACTAGCTGAACCACATCCTACGGCCCAACCACTAGAATTTCAGGGATTCCCAGGACCTATGCCAATTGACGATCCTCCTAGGGGATATACTGAGAAGATTCATCGCAACTCTCATTGGTTCCAAGGATTAGCAGGCCCATTGGCGGATGCAGATTTCATTTTTGTGGCCAATTTGACTTTTGATACTCGTACATGGGCCAAGTACCAATTTTTCTCAAGAGAATTAGAAGGACTACAGAACACAGAAGACTTAACACATGTTTGGCCTAAACCGGATTTCTACAAATGCTACTACTTGGTAACAACATTGACAACTTCGGAGAATAAAGATTTTCCAGGAACATTCATTTTGCCGTCTTTGGTAAATGATCCGCCATATAAGAAGTTTTATCTGTCTAAAGATTTGATTAGAGCTGCTATTAAGATACATGGAACGCATACGCCGACAGAACGAGAAAGGCTAATTCCAGAGCCTATGAAACGTGGGGATGTTACTAAGTGGGAAGATATTTCAACAATCACACCTGAGCTCTCTAAACCGTTGAGGGTATGTATGCAACATTTTGCATTTCCAGCTCAGGATCGATTCACCATGCCCCACAAACGCACCTAGTTTGGCTTATATTTAGCATGTACTGGACCTCAAACGGTAGACCTAGCAAGCTGGATAATTGATCAGTTGTACTTAGCACAACATAGATGGGAGAGAAAGAAGGTAATCAATGGATGTTGCGCTCTCACGCGCATTGTATATATGTGTTTGGCATACGATTTACCAATCGAGCATGCAATGACAAGTGAGGAGTTGAAAGCATTCAAGGGGACAACAAAGAAAGCTAGGAAGTGAGAGGAACCATTCCATGCCTATAGGTCCCAGAATCACTGTCACCACAACCCTCTCCAGAACAGTCTCCTACAGAAGCCCCTGTAGCTATACAACCTATTCGCATACAATTATCTCGACCTATGGTTACAGAAGGCACTACTAGTGCGGTTACCTCACATGCAACATCAGTCGAGGCACCTCCCACCACTACAGCAGAAGTTCCCACCACTATTGGTGCGGAAGCATTTTCTTTTCCAATACCCAACATAGAAGCGGAACCCATAGATACAACCTTTGATTTTGAAATGCAAGATGCCTTTTCAAATGAATTTCAGTTTTCTGAAGGCCAGATTTTCTCTCAAGAATATGAACGTCCAAGCTACCCGACCACTCCCCCGGATCAACAACAGGGACAAGTCTTATCCAGCTCAGAAGACGAACAAATAGAAACAGATGATGATGAGGGCGATGATGAAGCCAACCAGGGCACTCATGAATCCCAAGAGAATGTACAGAGAGACGAACAAGGATAGCAAACCGACACCCAAGGTGATACCAGTACACATGAAGATGAAACCTTTGAGGCAGCAGCTTATACGCTGGCATTCAAAAAATTATATCGCACCATGGAAAAAGTTTGGGCGCGTAAGAAGTTAATTGAGGAAGAGAGCCAAGCACTCATAGAACAAGAACTTGTCTTAGGCGGTTTTAAAGAAGTATACATCAAAGGCTTCAAGGAACTTGTCAAGTCAGTGGGATCTAACGAAGCCTTAAGATATTTGCAGAGGAAACCATTACCGCAATTTGACCCCGATGAGTACATTTACTATCAAAACCAGGGGAATATATTCATGTATCAACTAGTACTCAGTCATCCCAATAGGCCAGGGAAGCACGCCTAATTTCTGAAAGATCTACGGATGAAGAAGCTATCCTCGTCGACTCCCCACCCCATACTACTGCTGTACATACCACCATAGTTGCCGAAGTACCTACCACCCCAACTACTCCTCTTTCACCGTCCATCCCTCGACTCTCCCCTCTACATCCGCTCTCTCCCACACCATCCACATATTTCCTTAGTGCCACAGCAGAAGCCGTTGTTGCTTCGATTCCTCTAACCCTTTCCGCACCGACGCAACCCAGTCTACCCCCTAGGACATCCACCTTTCTAACTAGTCCAATTTTCCCTCCATCCTTCCCGTCTTTCCCCACACCTCCAAGACCCCTTTTCCCATTACCACCTCCATTAACCTTCTCCCCCGTCTCACCTCCCCGACCCACCGTCATTCCTCTCTCCCCTTTCCACCAAGGAATACAAGAGAACCCCTCTGTAAATTACTCTTCAACCTTTGTAATCCTGTATTTACACCCACACACACACCCACTGTCACCCCATTATTCACAGTCACCGCACTCGATACCACATCCTATGACATGGATATATCACCACCCATCGCACCACTGCTCACATCGTCCATGGTACCACTATATTTAGGCACATTTACAAATTTCCACAATCACCACTGCATGCATATTCCCATCCCCATTTTCCTTTCCCTTTGCATCGATACCCACACACACCGCAACTGCATTCACTCCATCACTAATATTATCACCCACTATAGACATCACATTTCGATAGATGTTCACATGTATGACTCAAGTAAGAGATGAGTTCACATCTCTTGGAAATAATTATCAGATGCCGCAGAAGACAAAGAATGATTTATAGTCGCAGCTCAATTCACTGACGATCGAGAATGCCTCACTGAACACCCGCTACCAAGAGCTACGAGAGGCTTATCATAAACTGGAACTAGAAAGTGAAGAGAAAACCAAAGAGGCCGTCACAGACATAGAAAACTTGTTAAGGGCACAGACTATTCACAATGCAACACTCACCAGGAACATGGGCTTACTCAGATGACACTTGGCAGCAGCGAAAGAAGAGAACCAGCGTTTACAAGAACTGAACAGAGAGAATTTAGAAGCTGCTCTAGATCAGCCAGACCAACCATTAAGCCCCAGCCGTTTCAAGGTTGTACCCTCAGAATCTATGAAAATGTGCTAGATGATCATGTCAGATTGTTAGATGATTATGACAGCATGAACGAGGAATATCAGAAGCTGAAAGAAGAGCATAAACTACTCCAACTAAGAGCACCAATACAACAAGGACTACCAGCTCTTGCAGACCAATCTCCTAAAATCCTAGAGGAACTCAATGCACTACGGGCCCAGGTATCAACTCTTCAATCACAGATAGCCATATATGAAGCACCCCTCAGGCCAGACTCCCCACCGGAACTACCAGCAGAGGAAGAAACAGTAACTATTCTGGTGGAGGAAACTTTTGAAGAAGCATATGAACCTCAACCCATCCCAGGCAGATGAGTCACGACCGAAGGCCAGACGACTTTCGAACTTCCAACTCCTGCATGGATGAAGATGATTGAAGAACTTGGAAAACTCACTCAGCAAGGGTAGAGGCGCATTTACACGCAATGGTAATGATTAAAGAACGCATTTTACAGTCCCCCTACTTTGCTCATTTGGCCCCTCGCAGATACATATCTGGGCATGAGCTACAATACAAGCCTTATTTTATGTTAATGGTGGAATATCAGTTGGCCATAGAGAAAGAAACAAGCAAGAAACCCTCTGAGGCTACTCAGTTTGAGCCTGACGATTTTCCACTAGATGCACAACAAGGAGAGATCTATCAACCAGATTGGCGCAAGGATTTATTACAAGCATATCCAGAGATGATGAGTACTTGGGTCAAGGCACCACTACACTTAAAGTAGAACCCATGTTGGTGACCAGTGCCATGTCGCCGCTCCTCGAAGGCATTTGCCATTAAAGTACAAAACAACAAGCAATGCCAGGATTGGCTTAATTACCCGTACTTCACTCCACCCACAGGACCATCAACAGTTGGATACATGATGGCAACGATTCATCACTGGCTCCCTCGCTTAAAACATATGGACGATGTAGCACCGCACATGACTGTCAAAATATTTGACATGATGCAGATGGTTTTCAAAGTCTTTTGTCGCGTCAAGGCATCCCATGTGAACACCCCGGGTTTCGAGCATGGCAATCTAGATCTTGCGTATGATATGAGTACAACACCATCGCTCCGGGTGTGTTATGCCTTGCATTGTAGAATCAAGTACTTACCGGCGTGCTATAAGCACACTTTCGAAGAAATGTTCACAACCGGTTTCTGGGAATACCATTCGAAAGTGTTCATCAGTAGGCCTACATATTTACTTCAATTATTTTCCTTTGAACAGATGGTATATTCCATGCATTATCGACTCCCGCCATCAGATGAACCACAACCCATTGATTGGGAGAAACTCGAGGTAGATCTGGCCCGAGGCATTCGAATATCAGAGCACACCCTCACTCAAGACCTCCTACAGAATTACATACGACAGACCGCACAACAAGGTTCTGTCGAGGACGACAGAAGCGAGAGGGAGGGGGGTGTTGGCAGTAGTCAGAGGCATAGAAGACATGGAAGCATGTGAAGACAAAGCACAATGAAGTAGCAGGAAGTTAGTCAAATCATTTTTTCAAAGACTTATATTTTATAAATACTTTTCAAAACCTCCAACAGTGATTTTCATCACTTTTGTACCATATGTAAGATAGAAAAACCCTTTTTGTAATTTATAGCTCCATTTTGTGCAAGCAGAGGCGTCCTTGAGTTTGAGGAGATTAGGTAGAACTTGCACACCAATTTTGGCCATTTTTAGACACCGTTTACCCTTTCAAATAGCACCTAGAACCTATTTTTTAACTATGCCGGTCACTAGATGTGAAACCGGTCAAAACTAGCCTAGAATCTATAAAAAGAGCTAGAGAGCTCATTTTTGAGGTTAGCTTGTTTGAGTAGAGAAGAGCTTAGAGCTATTTTGAGCTTGTAAGAGTGTTCTTGAGTAATAGAGTTGATTTCCTACCTTCCATTGTGTCTTGCTTGTCTCTTCGTTGTGTGTGTGTATATGTGTGTGTGCATCTTTATGCTTCTCACCATCACTCTCACTTCATCTCACATTCACGATCTTCATATCACTCCTATCTCTTCCACGGATTGACATTAAGGAGGTGGAGCTTCTTAACGTGGTTCTCACCATTGTGCTAGAGCAACAATTTGTTTCCTCGACACAGTTCCAACGAATATGCCATTAGCTGTCGATCAAACCAGAGTGATCTATACTTCATTTCCTAATAATTGCCCTAAACCTCCAGCTTCATGCCTATGGCCTCTCTTGCCAATTTTACTCCGTAGTCGCTCATGCCGCCCAATGTCCGATCAATTGGTTTGCAATTCTTTTAAACCATATCCATAATGAATGCCAACACATCGCTTGGTAGTTCGACAATGGCGTTGGAGGCCTCTAAATCTCCAAAGGTTTGATCTATACTGATTTAAGGGCACCTCTATATCAGTTATTGAACAAACTTTACACAAATGTTACCTTCATTTACCAAATCTTCCATTATCACTTCTCTCACTGAAAATTTTCCTTCTTCAAGAATTCTGTTTCAAAGATTGACTTCATTGTGAAGAGATGGATAGGTATGTGCTTGAAGATGAAGAGGTGTTGCAAAATCCTTGATCTACACCAGCCAAATGAACTCCAGGAGTATATGGTGGGCCCTTTTAGCTTGCCAATGGATGTATTAGACACCCTATGTACCTTGGAAGATCACTCTCAAAAAGATAGATCAAAACAGATAAGTTGGAGTTAGCTCAGAGGTGAAAACTTGCTATTCTTGGTTCATACACCTGTCCAGTGTTTTACATAATTCTCTGAGCACAGCAGCAATTAGCTCAATTCCTCTTGGGGAAGTCTAGGCAACTTAAAGATCTACCTTTCAAGAGTAATCTCATCAAAAATAATGAACCACACACTGAGAATGAGTTTTAACAAGTGATGACATCATCCCGATTTTCACGGGCTGCTACAGAAATAGACCAGTGAGCAGAAAAATCAACATAACTCAAAATGTAGAAATCAAATGATTATGCAAATTTGTATGGTTAAACTAGACAGTAAGCTGAATCCAACAAGCTTTAGATCACTGAATTTGGATAAGTAACCACTGCGAAATGGCTCTGACAAGATGAGTGAAAAAGTCGGGTACCTGACAGAGAAGTGAAGATGAACAGACCCTGTTGACCTCAAATGAACATAACTGAAGATTTCAACATCCAAATGACATGAAAATTTATGAGCATATAGTAGACTTATAGAGCTAACTTTACCAAGTTAAATCACTGAAAATGATGCACCAAGCGCAGAGAAAACATCTCTGCAAGCTGACTGAGAAAACTGAGAGTAATGGCAGTGAGTAGTACACTTCACAAGAACATGGAAAGATGAACTCAAATAATCATGAAAATGAAAGTATATTGCTTGTACAATGCAATGACTTACTGATACATATGTGTGCCTTGTAATCACACCTTGATATGGCATAAAGCTCAGCTCTTGGAGGTCTTCACATAGGTCTCTCTAACCACGACTAAAACTGCCATCTATTTATAGTTGAGTTTGGGAGGCTAACTTCCCTCAATCACTCTCCAATCAATCAATGATTGATTTGATTCTCTACCTAACACAAATCACGAATTCGTGGCTCCTCTTTCCATTCTTGATCAAGTGGACTCAACCACTTAAGATTCTCTTACTTTTACATTAAGTAAACTCTTCAAAAGTTACAAGAGGTAGTTCACAAGTGAACTTTACATAGTCTTCATTTTAAGGCTTTTTCTATGACTTTGTGGGACTCAAGCCAATACTTAGGCTTGTCATAGACTTGCTCCAACAGCTCCCCCTCAAGCCAAGTATGCTTGAGGTCTTCAATCTTCCAAGATTACCTGCAAACCAATCATAGGCTTGAATTTGCAAAGCTTTGTACCATCCAATGCTTTGGTTAGAATATCTGCACATTGTTGATGAGTGGACACATATGATATTTGAATCTCTTTGCTTAGAACCTTCTCTCGTACATAGTGATAATGAACTTCAATATGTTTAGTCCTTGCATGAAAAATAGGATTAGCAGCCAAGTGAATAGAACTCATATTGTCACCAAAAATAGTTGGAGTTCCAAACTCCAATCCAAGATCTTTGAATAATGTCTTCATCCACATAGCTTCTTGTGTAGCTATAGCAAGACCTCTATATTCAGCTTTAGTAGAAGAGAGAGCAACTGTGGGTTGCTTCTTGGATGACCATGAAATAAGCTTTGAACCTGCAAAGGTAAGATATCCTGAAGTGCTCCTTCTATCTTCCTTGGAGCCAGCCCAATCTGCATCAAAAAATAGCTTCAATCCTAAATCAGATACATAAGGATAATAAAGTCCTTCATTTATGGTTCCTTTGAGATACTTGAGAATCCTTTTGGCAGCATCCATATGTGGTTTCCTTGGTGTGTGCATAAATTGGCTTAGCACACTCACACTGTAACATATATCTACTCTTGTCAATGTGGCATAGTTGAGACTACCCACTAGACTTTGATATGATGTGATGTCCTCTATGAGTTCACCTTCATGTGAGCTCAATTTGTGATTGACCTCCATTGGAGTACCTGCAATCTTACAATCTTGCATCTTGAATTTTGCCAACATGTCCTTAATGTACTTCCTTTGAGTGAGAAACAAACCATGATCTTTGTAGACAACTTCCAAACCTAGGAAGTAGGTAAGTGAACCCAAATCACTTATCTTGAACTCTTCTCTCATCTGATCTTTGATCTTCTTCATACCATCTGCATCATTTCCTGTCAATATAATATCATCTACATATACACATAGGTAGATGACCTCGGAATTACTCTTTTTAATAAAGAGTGAAGGATCTGCCTTGCTTGGTTGAAAGCCTTTGTCCTACAAGAATGAAACAAGCCTGAAATTCCAAGCTCTTGGAGCTTGCTTGAGACCATACAATGCTTTGTTAAGTTTAGACACATAATCAGGATAAACTTGATTCTCAAAACCAGGTGGTTGTGCCATATATACCTCTTCTGTTATCCAACCATTCAAGAATGCATTCTTTACATCTAGTTGAAGTATCTTCCAATTCTTGGAAGAGGCAATACTAAGCAAAACCCTAATAGTAGGCATCTTTGCCACAGGAGAGAAAGTCTCCTCATAATCAATTCCCTGAGTTTGTGCAAAGCCTTTTGCCACAAGCCTTGCCTTATACCTGTTAATTGAACCATCAGAATTCTTCTTGAGTTTATAGACCCATCTTGAGCCTATTACCTTCATGGATGAAGTCTTGGGCACCAAATCCCAAGTGTTGTTTTCCTCAAGTGCTTCAATCTCTTCCTTCATTGCATGCTTCCATTCTGTTTTTGCTTTGGCCTCTTCAAATAATGATGGCTCCTCTTGGTTTATGTCCTGTGCTATGTAGATAGAATGTTTAGTTACTAATGAGGTGTCAAACCCATACCTTTCTGGTTTTTTCTTTTCCCTCATAGATCTTCTTAGGCCATGATGTGATGATTCTGCCTCATGTCCAAGTTCCTGCAATTTTGCTTTACCTTTAGACTTCCATGCTTTGACCTTTTCCATGTGAGATTCTTCATCATCCTCTGAGGTGTCTTGTTCTTCAATCTTTGGTTGTTCTCTACCAAGCTTTGGAAAATCTTCTTCAAGATTATATGGTAAATTGACCTTCCTGCATGAATCTTCATACCATGAATTGTTCTCATAAAAAACTACATCTCTGCTTACCAAGAATCCTTTGTTGGTAGGGTTGTATAACCTGTAGCCCTTTTGATTGTTGTCATATCCAATAAATACACACCTTTTTGCCGTTGGATCCATCTTGCCTCTAACCTGTGAAGGAACATGAGCAAAAGCAATACATCCAAAAATTTTACAATGATCTAAGCTTGGTCTTCTTCCATTCCAAGCCTCATATGGAGTCATCCCATCAAGGGATTTTGAAGGCAGCCTGTTAATCAAGTAAGTGGCTGTAGATACAGCCTCGGCCCATAAGTAATTAGGTAAATGCTTTTCATTTAACATAGACCTTGCAGCTTCAACAATTGTCCTATTCCTCCTTTCTGCCACTCCATTTTGCTCAGGAGTGTACCTTGTAGTTACCTCCCTTTTGATTCCTCTTTCTTGAAGAAAAGAATCAAACTCATGGGAGAAATATTCTCCCCCTCCATCTGAACTTAGCCGTTTTAGTGATTTACCTGTTTGATTCTCCACAAGAGCCAAATATCTTTTGAAACATGAAAAAACTTCATCTTTGTGTTTCATAAAGAATAGGATAGTCCATCTGCTGCAATCATCAATAAAGGAAACATAATACCTTGATCCAGATATTGAAGCTTCCTTGCTAGGTCCCCATACATCTGTATGAACCAACTCCAAGAGATCTCCATGCATAGAACCTTTCTTCATGAATGGTAACCTATGAGATTTTCCAAATTGACATGCACTGCACTTATAAATCATATGTTGTTTAGACAAATTAGGAAGTCCAAGTACACTTTGGTCCCTGCAAATTTGCTTTAATGACCTTTCACCAATATGTGCTAACGTTTTGTGCCATACTTCCAATTCTGTGAGTGTCTGACTACCATAATTAAAGAGAGCAATGTTTCTAGTGTCCTGTAATTCAAATGTGAACAATCTACCTGTCTTTTCACCTTTTGCAATTCTTCTGAATCCTTGACTTGGATCTTCAACAAATGCTCCTGCTTTTGTGAACCTGACTTGCAACCCTTTCTCTACTCTTTGCCCAACACTTATCAAATTCTTTGTAATGGTAGGGACATAGAGTACCTTACTGAGTAGGTTGATGTTTCCATCAGGTGCTTTGACATTGCCTATTTTCTCCACAGGATGTTTTGTATCATCTCCTGTTTGTACCTCATGCTTATTCCTTGGATCTTCTAAATCTGATAGGAGTGCCACATTTCCTGCCACATGATTTGAACAACCTGAATCTATGTAGAAAACATGCTCATCAGATTTACCTTGTGGCATAGCCATGTTCATGATCAATAATGAATCCTCTTTGTTTGAGTCTTCTGTGTAGTTATTGTAGTCTCTCCTTCCTTTGTAGTCTCCTTGATAGTTTGAATGATTGTAGTTGTTGTAGGTGCCATGGTAGTTGTTGAACCTTCCTCTTGAGTAGCCATAACTTCCTCTATTGTATCCTCTGCCTCTTTGATTCCTGGAATTCCTAAAGCAATTTTCAGTTGTATGATTAGTTAATCCACAAATAGAACATGAGTTGGAGTCTTGGGATCTCCCCCTGCCTTGTCTACCTCCTCTTCCTCTACCTCTGCCATGTCTTCCTCTACCTGCATAGTTAGCTTGATATGTACCTGCTTCATCATCCACTTTCTTGGCCTTTCCTTTGTTATCTTTAGACTTGCTTTTATCCGTGTATAAAGCTGAAGATTGATTACCTTTAGAGCTTTCTCCATTTTTGATAAGCTTTGCCTCTTGAGTAAGTAGTTGTCCAATGAGTGTGTTGAAATCAGGTACATGCATGTCCATGTACAAATCCATAGCTGTGGTGAATGCTTCCCACTTATCATCTGCCTTCAAGCCATTGATGACCTGCCTTACAATTTGCTCTTCATCTATTACCTCTCCAATGCTTCCCAACTGATCCGCTATGTCCTTGAGCTTTGTGACAAAATCAGTCACATTTTGTTTGGGAGCCTTCTTGAGAGTTGTGAACTCCAGCCATAGTTGATGCTTCCTAGCTTTGGTACTTGAAGAAAAGAAAGCTTCAAGTGCATCCCACACTTCTTGAGATGTCTTACAACTTCTAATGTGAGGCAACAAAAAATCTGAGATAGAGTTGAGGAGATAAGACCTTGCAAGTGCATCCTTGGAGCACCATGTGCTCAATCTTTCTTGCTCTTCTTGTGTTGGTTGACTTTTGTTCCTGAAACTTGGCATAACTTCATCTCCAGCCACATAACCATATAAACTTCTACCTTGGAGATAGGCTTCCATTCTTAATGACCAAGCTGAGTAGTTACCTCTGTCTAATTTGTCAATTGATGAAGGAAATCCATCTGCCATGTTGTCCAACCTTGCTCTGATACCACTGTGAAGAGATGGATAGGTATGTGCTTGAAGATGAAGAGGTGTTGCAAAATCCTTGATCTACACCAGCCAAATGAACTCCAGGAGTATATGGTGGGCCCTTTTAGCTTGTCAATGGATGTATTAGACACCCTATGTACCTTGGAAGATCACTCTCAAAAAGATAGATCAAAACAGATAAGTTGGAGTTAGCTCAGAGGTGAAAACTTGCTATTCTTGGTTCATACACCTGTCCAGTGTTTTACATAATTCTCTGAGCCCAGCAGCAATTAGCTCAATTCCTCTTGGGGAAGTCTAGGCAACTTAAAGAGCTAACTTTCAAGAGTAATCTCATAAAAAATAATGAACCAAACACTGAGAATGAGTTTTAACAAGTGATGACATCATCCCGATTTTCACGGGCTGCTACAGAAATAGACCAGTGAGCAGACAAATCAACATAACTCAAAATGTAGAAATTCAATGATTATGAAAATTTGTATCGTTATACTAGACAGTAAGCTGAATCCAACAAGCTTTAGATCACTGAATTTGGATAAGTAACCACTGAGAAATGGCTCTGACACGATGAGTGAAAAAGTCGGGTACCTGACAGAGAAGTGAAGATGAACACACCCTGTTGACTTCAAATGAACATAACTGAAGATTGCAACATCCAAATAACATGAAAATTTATGAGCATGTAGTAGACTTTTAGAGCTAACTTTACCAAGTTAAATCACTGAAAATGATGCACGAAGCTCAGAGAAAACATCTCTGCAAGCTGACTAAGAAAACTGAGAGTAATGGCAGTGAGTAGTACACTTCACAAGAACATGGAAAGATGAACTCAAATAATCATGAAAATGAAAGTATATTGCTTGTACAATACAATGACTTACTGATACATATGTGTGCCTTGTAATCACACCTTGATATGGCATAAAGCTCAGCTCTTGGAGGTCTTCACATAGGTCTCTCTAACCACGACTAAAACTGCCATCTATTTATAGTTGAGTTTGGGAGGCTAACTTCCCTCAATCACTCTCCAATCAATCAATGATTGATTTGATTCTCTACCTAACACAAATCACGAATTCGTGGCTCCTCTTTCCATTCTTGATCAAGTGGACTCAACCACTTAAGATTCTCTTACTTTTACATTAAGTAAACTCTTCAAAAGTTACAAAAGGTAGTTCACAAGTGAACTTTACATAGTCTTCATTTTAAGGCTTTTTCTATGACTTTGTGGGACTCAAGCCAATACTTAGGCTTGTCATAGACTTGCTCCAACATTCATTACCTACACATATCTTCAAGTTTCTTCAAACTAATGATGTACATATCTCCATGCTACCTTTGCACAATCATATCAACCATTAGTCCTTCAAAAGAATCATTAAAACTTTAATTTGATCCTTAAGATCAAAAGTATGCCAGAAACTGTCTTCCTAAACAAGCGACTTTGACATAGCTGACTTCTAAGGATGATTTATCACAACACAGATCTCATTTTGCTAAATACTTTTAGCCATAGATTCCTTACCTTCTAACTTATATTTTGAATGTAAGTCATCAAAAACTTTACACTATGCACTGAGATCTAAGCAAAACATTGACACGAAAAAGTGCACGACTTTGAGAGGTCTACCTGCAAACTTTACATACAAATCTTCCTATTGATCATACTTACAACATGAAAGGAACTAGACCATGAAACTTTGAACATAGCTTCATTAGCTACTAGATTAGATGCGTACAAAATATTTCGTGATCCACATGATCGGGTTGAGAGAAATCAGAGAAAAATTCATCGCTAATTTTTGAAGATGACTCCCTACACATCTACCTCATTGACACTTGGGCTCTAATGACCTCTGTCACTGATTTCTTTACATCATTAACTTATATACATATGTTTCTAGACTTATCCTGCATCTATTGCATTACTCCTTATCATCCTAAAGATCATCTATACTCATAGTACAAGAGTTTCCACATATAATGTACATATGTATACAAGCTACCTTCTTGAAATCTCTTCACTTTCTCAAATGACTTCTTTCACTTCAATCTGACCATTGAATTGCTTCAAGCTCTTTGTAATCATCAATTTGTGATTTCTTTGTTCCAACAACTCCCCCTCAATCACTAATTGTGATTATTCCATTCTTCTTTACTCCTGCCATCTCTTTGAACTTCTATAGCTTAGGTCAATCTAAGCTTTTTGTCAACATATTTGCAACTTGCTCTTTTGTTGGAGTATACAATACTTCAATCTCTTTATCAAGTACCTTTTCTCTCAATAAATGATAGTGAATCTCTATGTGTTTAGCCGTGGCATGAAAAACAGGGTTAGCTGCCAAATATAATGAACTCATATTGTCTCCAAAAATAATTGGAGTACTCTGATCAGTTCCAAAGCTCTTTAACAAGGTCTTTAATCATATCACTTCATTTGCAGCCTCTACCATTCCTTTATACTCAGCTTCTATGGATGACAAAGCAACTATATTTTGCTTCTTTGAGCACCAAGAAACTAATTTATCTCCAATATAACAGAGATACCCATGAGTAGACCTTCTATCATCTGAATCACCTGCCCAATCTGCATCTCTAAACACTTTGATTCTTGTATCAGAAGTAAATCCATAATACAAACCTTCACTCAAAGTTCCCTTGTTATATCTAAGTACCCTTTGAGTTGCAATCCAATGAGTCTTCTTTGGACAATGCATAAATTGTGATAACACACCTACTAGATATGATAGGTCTGGCCTTGTGAAGGTAGCAAAGGTTAAACTACCTACCAAACTCTGATACTTCTTCATATCATTAAATTCTTCACCTCCATATCTACTCAATTTATGATTTACCTCCAATGGTTTGGTTGAATTCTTGCAATCCTCCATGTTGAACTTGACCAGAAGATTCTTCAAGTATCTTTCTTGTGTAACATATACCCCATGTTGAGTATTCGCATTCTGCATTCCTAAGAAATAACATAAGTTTCCGAAATCACTTATCTTAAACTCCTTCTCTATTTCTTTCTTAATCTCCTTGCTTCCTTGAGCATCTGTACCTGTGACAATAATATCATCAACATAAATACACATGTATATATATCCATTTTCACTTGCCTTCACTAGCAAGCTACTATCTGCCTTTGATGCTTGATATCCACATTCATTCAAGAACTTAACAAGCCTGTAATTTCATGCTCTTGGAGCTTGCTTCAAACCATACAAACATCTCTTAAGCTTACACACATAATCTGATCCAATTGAATCCATGAAACCCTCTGGTTGCTCCATGTACACTTCATCTGCAATGTATCCATTCACAAATGCATTCTTCACATCTAATTCTGATAACTTCCATTCTCTACAAGCAGGAATAGCAATTAGGGATCTAATTGTAGACATCTTAGCAACTAGACTAAAGGTTTCATCATAATCTACCCCATAAGTTTGGGCATAACCTTTAACCACAAGTCTAGCCTTGTATGTAGACACTTTTCCATCTGCAAATCTTTTTG
Organism: Ceratopteris richardii; assembly: GCA_020310875.1. Lineage (NCBI taxonomy): Eukaryota > Viridiplantae > Streptophyta > Polypodiopsida > Polypodiales > Pteridaceae > Ceratopteris > Ceratopteris richardii. The sequence goes on from CM035426.1 coordinate 5,870,353, forward strand.
TTTTATACACCCACTTACATCCAATGACCTTTTGATTCTTTGGTCTTGGCACCAATTCCCATGTTTCATTTTCAAGTAGAGCATCATAATCTTATTGCATTGCCTTCTCCCAATTATGTTTACCTTTAGCTTCTTCATATGTGATTGGATCCTTTTCTTTCTTCACAATGTAAGCATAATCTTTTGTTGTTAAGAAAGATGTATCATAGCTATACTTGATAGATTCTTTTCTTTCTCTCAAAGATCTTCTGACCTCTGCACTTCTTGAAGTCTCAGCCACATTTGATTCTGGATCAAATCTTGGCCCATCTTTAACATTACCCTGCAAATTACTTTTACAATCAACATCATCAATATGTTCTTCATACATCCTTACTTTTGTCTTCCCTTTGCTTTGTATTTCTTCAACATCTGCATAATCATTTGTTGAACCTGTATACCATGTGCTTTGCTCATCAAATGTAAAATCTTTTGTAATAAGAAATTGCTTTGTAGATGGAGTCCACAATTTGTAACCCATCTGTCTATCATCATACCCAATAAACACATACTTCTTTGCTTTGGGTTCTAGCTTATGTATCAATTTTGAAGGAACATAAGCATATGCTAAACATCCAAATATCTGACAATGATGAAGAGTAGGTTTCTTACCATACCATGCTTCATAAGGTGTTCTTCCATCCAAAGCTTTACAAGGTAACCTATTCACAAGGTATGTTGCAGTGTTGATAGCTTGTGCCCATAAGTAATTTGGAAAATTCTTTTCTTTCATGATTGCTCTTGCAAACTCTAAAAGAGTCCTATTTCATCTTTCTGCAACTCCATTTTGTTGAGGGGATTACCTACAAGTTAGTTCTCTTTTTATACCTGCATTCCATAAATAATCATCAAACTCTTTAGAGAAATACTCTCCCCCTCCATCTGATCTCAACCTTTTGAGCTTTTGTCCTGTAAACCTTTCTGCATAAGCATCATAATGTTTGAATGTCTTGAATACTTCTAACTTTTCCTTGATTACATATAAAGTAATCCATCTGGTGGCATCATCAACAAACAACACATAATATTTGGATCCATTTATGCTCTCTCATTGAAATGACCTAGGCTTTTATGCCATAGGTCTAACTCAGACATCTTTTGACTTCCATAAGTAAATAATGCATGTCCAACATTACCTTGGACCTTGAGATTAAACAACCTTCCTTCCTTTTTACCTGCAATGATATTTCTATATCCTTGATTTGGATCTTGCACATAAACACCATCATTTGTGAATCTAACTTCATAACCCTTGTCCACATTTGTCCTACACTTATCATATTTTTGGGAATAGTAGGAACATAAAGTCCCTTGCTCAAGAGTGTGCTTCCACTCTTTGTCTTCACTGATCCAATGCTCTCCACTTTATGCTTGGTGTTATCTCATGTTTGAACTATATGTCCATTCACTTTTGCTTCCGTATCAGTCATCAATGATTTATTACCACTCAGATGATTGCTACATCCTGAGTCAATATAGAACACCCTTTGGTCTTCTCCTACTGCTTCATGCATTGCATTCAAGATGAGACTCATGTCATCTTTTTGACTTGATGCATAATTATAGTAATTGTTGTTGAAGGACTGAGATTGAAAACTTCTTCCACCTCCTCTAGCATATGATGTCCTACCACCTCTTCATCTGAAGTTGCCTCTTTGATTTCTGCCTCCTCTACCTCTTTGATTAAAGCTCTGGTTATTACTTCCACCATTTTGATTTTTATAGCAACAATCATTTGCCAAATGATTTGTTCTGCCACAAATCCAACAAGCTTTAGTATTGTCTTTGTTCTTACATCCTCTTCCTTTACCTGAAGTTCATCTTTCCTTTTGTGAAATTAGCTTGACTTGAAGTTCCTTCATCATCAATTGACTGCTTCCCTTTGCCATTCTTTTTCTTGTCCTTGGAGTACATAGCTTGACTTGCACTCCTATCATTGTCTCCCTTAATGTCCTACTCAAAAGTTAGCATGTGTCCTAGCAATTGATTAAGATCAGGAGTAAAATGATCTAATCACAATTTTATGGACGATGTTAAAGGCTTCCACTTCTCATCTCCTCTTAGACCTATATGTATTTGCATTAAGAACTTATCCTCTTCAATGTCTTCATCTACTGCTCCCAAGCTATCTATAATATCCTTCATCCTTGCCACATAATCAAACTGATTGTGAGCTCTTCTTCTTGAAAGTTGTGAACTCTACCCATAATGAGGACTTCCTTGACTTGGTTGTGTTTTGGAAATGCTCTTGCAAAGCATTCCACACATCTGTTGCACTTTCTATTCCTCTAATGTGAGGTAGAAGATAATCATTTACAACCATGTAAATGATGCTCCTAGCTTGAGCATCCTTTCTTATCCAATTCTTCAAATCTGCAAGTTCCTCCCTGGTTGGAACACTAAGATCTTCAAACTCATGCTTTTCTTCTTCTCCTATAATAAATATCATCAAATCTTTGCTCATGAGGTGTGCCTCCATCCTCATGGACCAAGCTAGATAGTTCTCCCTATCTAGCTTATCAATCTGCAAGCTTTCTCCCATCTTTGATCTTTTGTGTTTGCAATCACTAAGATTTATGATGATAGTGTACCTTTGATATGAAGCTTTAATCCTTCTTGATCCTTTGAACTCGTGCTTTGTACTTCTTCAAATTTTCTTCAAGAATTTGACCTTGTCCACCTTCAATTAGAATAAACTTCAATATCTGCAACAGTCGGGACTTCTAATGTCTTTACTTCACTTGTATTGCACCTTCAGCTCTGATACCACTGTTGCAGACTTGTAAATCTCCAAAGGTTTGATCTGTACTAATTTAAGAGCACCTCTATATTAGTTATTGACCAATCTTTACACAAATGTTACCTTCATTTACCAAAACATCCATTATCACTTCTCTGAGTGAAAATTTTCCTTCTTCCAGAAGTGTGCTTCAAAGATTGACTTCAATACCTGCACATATCTTGAACTTTCTTCAAACTAATGATGTACATATCTCCATGCTACCTTTGTGCAATAATATCAACCTTTAGTCCTTCAAAAGAATTATTAAAACTTTAATTTGATCCTTAAGATCAAAAGTATGCCAGAAACTGTCTTCCTGAACAAGTGACTTTGACATAGCTAACTTCTAAGGTTGATTTCTCAGAGCACAGATCCTAATTTGCTCAATGATTTTAGCCATAACTTCCTTACCTTCCAACTTAGATTTTTAATGCTCACTCGTCAAAAACTTTACATTATGCACTGAGATCTAAGCAAAACATTGACACAAAAAAGTGCACATCTTTGAGAGGTCTACCTGTAGACTTTACATACACATGTTCCTATTGTTCATACTCACATCATGAAAGGAATTAGACCATGAAACTTTGAACATAGCTTCATTAGCTACTAGATTAGATGTGTACAAAATATTCCTTGATCCACATGATCAGGCTGAGAGAAATCAGAGAAAAATTCGTCGCTAATTTCTGAAGATGACTCTCTACACATCTACCGCATTGACACTTGGCTTCTAATGACTCTCTCACTTATTTACATCATTGACTTATATACATATGTTTCTAGACTTATCCTGCATCTATTGCATTACTCTTTATCATCCTAAAGATCACCTATACTCATTGTACAAGAATTTCAACCTGCAATTTACATATGTATACAAGCTACCTTTTTGAAATCTCTTCACTTTCGCAAGTGACTTCTTTCACTTCAATCTGACCACTGACTTGCTTCAAGCTCTTTGTAATCATCAATTTGTGATTGCTTTGTTCCAACAGCTCCCCATCAATCACTAATTGTGATTATTCCATTCTTCTTTACTCCTGCCATCTCTTTGAACCTCTGTAGCTTAGGTCCATTTAAGATTTTTGTCAACATATCTGCAACTTGCTCTTTTGTTGGAGTATACAATGCTTCAATCTCTTTATCAAGTACCTTTTCTCTCAAGAAATGATACTGAATCTCTATGTGTTTAGTCCTGGCATGAAAAAAAGGGTTAGCTTCCAAATATAATGAACTCATATTGTCTCCAAAAATAATTGGAGCACTTTGATCAGTTCCAAAGCTCTTTAACAAGGTATTTAACCATATCACTTCTTTTGCAGACTCTACCATTCCTTTATACTCTCCTTCTATGGATGACAAAGCAACTGTATGTTGCTTCTTTGAGCACCAAGAAACTAATTTATCTCGAATATAACAAAGATACCCATAAGTAGACCTTCTATCATCTAAATCACCTGCCCAATCTGCATCACTAAACACTTTGATTCTTGTATCAGAAGTAAATCCATAATACAAACCTTCACTTAGAGTTCCCTTGATATATCTGAGTACCCTTTGAGTTGCAATCCAATGAGTCTTCTTTGGACAATGCATAAATTGTGATAACACACCTACTGCATATGATAGGTCTGGCCTTGTCAAGGTAGCATAGATTAAACTACCTACCAAACTCTGATATTTCTTCATATCATTAAATGTTCACATCCATATGTGCTCAATTTATGATTTACCTCGAATGGTGTGGTTGAAGTCTTACAATCCTCCATGTTGAACTTGACCAGAAGATTCTTCAAGTATCTTTCTTGTGTAACATATACTCCATGTTGAGTATACACAATATGCATTCCTATGAAATAAGATAAGTTTCCCAAATCACTTATCTTAAAATCCTTCTCTATTTGTTTCTTAAGCTCCTTCATTCCCTGAGCATCTGTACCTGTGACAATAATATCATCAGCATAAATACACATGTATATCTATCTATTTTCACTTGCCTTCACTTACAAGCTACTATCTGCCTTTGATGCTTGATATCCACATTCATTCAAGAACTTAAGAAGCCTATAATTCCATGCTCATGGAGCCTGCTTCAAACCATACAAAGCTCTCTTGAGCTTACACACATAATCTGATCCAATTCAATTCATGAAACCCTTTGGTTGCTCCATGTATACTTCATCTACAATGTATCCATTCAGAAATGCTTTCTTCACATGTAATTGTGATAACTTCCATCCTCTACAAGTAGCAATAGCAATTAGGGATCTAATTGTAGACATCTTAGCAACTAGACTAAAGGTTTCATCATAATCTACCCCATACGTTTGGGCATAACCTTTAACCACAAGTTTAGCCTCGTATCTAGACACTTTTCCATCTGCAAATCTTTTTGTTTTATACACCCACTTACATCCAATGACCTTTTGATTCTTTGGTCTTGGCACCAATTCCCATGTTTCATTTTCAAGTAGAGCATCATACTCTTCTTGCATTGCCTTCTCCCAATTCTGTTTACCTTTAGCTTCTTCATATGTGATTGGATCCTCTTCTGTCTTCACAATGTAAGCATAATCTTTTATTGTTAAGAAAGATGTATCGTAGCTATACCTGAGAGGTTCTTTTCTTTCTCTCAAAGATCTTCTGACCTCTACACTTATTGAAGTCTCATCCACATCTGATTCTGGATCAAATTTTGGCCCATCTTCAACATTACCCTGCAAATTACTTTTACAATCAACATCATCAATATCTTCTTCATACCTTCTTACTTTTGTCTTCCCTTTGCTTTGTATTTTTTCCACATCTGCATAATCATTTGTTGAACCTATATATCCTGTGCTTTGCTCATCAAATGTAAGATATTTTGTAACATGAAATTGCTTTGTAGATGGACTCCACAATCTGTAACCCATCTGTCTATCATCATACCCAATAAACACATACTTCTCTCCTTTGGGTTTGGGCTTATGTCTCAATTGTGAAGGAACATAAGCATATGCTAAACATCCAAATACCTTACAATGATGAAGAGTAGGTTTCTTACCCCACCATGCTTCATAAGGTGTTCTTCCATCCAAAGCTTTACAAGGTAACCTATTCACAAGGTATGTTGCAGTGTTGTTAGCTTCTGCCCATGAGTAATTTGGACAATTCTTTTCTTTCATCATTGCTCTTGCAAACTCTACAAGAGTCCTATTTCTTCTTTCTTCAACTCCATTTTGTTGAGCGGAGTACCTGCAAGTTACTTCTGTTTTTATACCTGCATTCCATAAATAATCATCAAACTCTTTAGAAAAATACTCTCCCCCTCCATCTGATCTCAACCTTTTGAGCTCTTGTCCTGTAATCCTTTTTGCATAAGCATGATAATGCTTGAATATCTTGAATACTTCTGACTTGTCCGTGATTATATATAAAGTAATCCATCTCGTTGCATCATCAACAAACAACACATAATATTTGGATCCATTTATGCTATAATCCCTTGAAGGACCCCACACATCTGTATAAATCAACTCAAGCATATTTGAATACTTTTACCATGATTTATTGTATGAAATTTTGTGTGATTTACCTAATTGACAAGCTTCACACTTGTACACCATGTGTTGACCTTCAACATTTGGAAATCCAAGCACCACATCATTCTTTGACATTTCCTTTATAGCTCTCTCATTGAAATGACCTAGCCTTTTATGCCATAGGTGTAACCCAGACATCTTTTGACTTCCATAATTAAATAATGTGTGTTCCACGTTACCTTGGACCTTGAGAGTAAACACACTTCCTTCCTTTTTACCCGCAATGATAGTTCTATATCCCTGATTTGGATCTTGCACATAAACACCATCATTTGTGAATCTAACTTCATATCCCTTCTCCACAATTTCTCCTACACTTATCAAGTTTTTGGGAATAGTAGGAACATAAAGTACCTTGCTCAAGAGTGTGCTTCCACTCTTTGTCTTCACTGATCCAATGCTCTCCACTTTATGCTTGGTGTTATCTCATGTTTGAACTATATGTCCATTCACTTTTTCTTCCATATCAGTTATCAATGATTTATTGCCACTCAAATGATTGCTACATCCTGAGTCAATGTAAAACACCCTTTGGTCTTCTCCTACTGCTTCATGAGTTGCATTCAAGATGAGATTCATGTCATCTTTTTTATCTAATGCATAATTATTGTTGGTGCATTTCAAGCCTTCACACTTGGCTTGGAACTTTGGAAGAATAGCTTGGACAACTTTCATCAAGACTTCACTTGAAGGAAAGGGCATAGGAACCCATACCTATGATTTATTATCTTTTTTACTTCCATTGTAAAAGTCTTAGTGACTTGACATCTTATGTAATCACACCTACTTGATTAAGTCGTGGAAAATTGGTTGATTGATTGAGGGAATATCTCAATGAACTTTTAGGTGAAAGATTCTAGGAGATTGATTTGAATTCAAATTCAAATCATCATTCAATTCCTATAAAAACTACAAGGAAAAAGTCGCGGGTCTCCTTCACCATTCCCGAGGCTAACATCTGTGATCATTGAGTGTGTGGGTGCTACACCATAGCCTACACATCTCTACCTCATTAGGCAATGCTTGACATGCCAATGAGTTTGTAGACTAATGTTAATCAATACATATACTTACATTGATCAACTCTGTGTTCTCTGAGTTTTCTATCTCCAAGTCTGTCAACTTCAACAGGTCATATCTCACGATTTTCTCAACCAAATCAAGTGATTCAAAGCACATTGGATTCAGCTCAAAGTCTACTATACACCTACAAAGGTTTATGTCAATTGGATCAGCCATCTCGGAGTAATTGCAGTCGAAGTGCTCACTAGTATTAGTCTGCAGAGTTCCTAAAATATCGGGGGTAACTACAATTTTGCTAAAGTGATTTCTCAGAGTATAGTTCATCATTTCTTCTCATTCCACTTGCAAATGGTAGCTTGTTAGGCTAGTTTAATATCTCTCGAAGGAATTTTGCCAATTATAAGTGTGCTGGTCATACTGAGTGAAAGACTGAGCAGGTATCAAGATCAAAATAGAATGTTTTCAAGTCTAGTGAAGTGCAAACTCATCTGTTTTGATCTAATCATTAGTCAAATCATTTCCAAAGTACATATAGCATATTTTGGTATCATTTGAAAGCTCAAGGAGTCTACTAAGCATATCTAGAGTCAAGAGGGCTGGTGCAAAGCAGGATTAGCAGCATCAACTCAATCTTCTGAGTGCATCCAACCATTTCTCCCAACAATTATAGTAATTGTTAATGTAGGATTGACATTGAAAACTTCTTCACCTCCTCTAGCATATGATGTCCTACCACCTCTTCCTCTGAAGTTGCCTCTTTGATTTCTGCCTCCTCTACTCCTTTGATTAAAGCTCTGGTTATTAATTCCACCATTTTGATTGTTATACCAACAATCATTTGCCAAATGATTTGTTCTGCCACAAATCCAACAAGCTTTAGTATTGTCTTTGTTCTTACGTCCTTTTCCTTTACCTCTGAAGTTCATCTTTGCTTTTGTGAAATCAGCTTGACTTGAAGTTCCTTCATCATCAATTGACTGCTTCCCTTTGCCATTCTTTTTCTTGTCCTTGGAGTACATAGCTTGACGTGCACTCCTATCATTGTCTCCCATAATCTCCTACTCAAAAGTTAGCATGTGTCCTAGCAATTGATTAAGATCAGGAGTAAAATGATCTAATGACAATTTTATGGACAATATGAAAGGCTTCCACTTCTCATCTCCTCTGGGACATGTAAGTATTTGCCTTACCAACTTATCCTCTTCAATGTCTTCATCTACTGATCCCAAGCTATCTGTAATATCCTTCATCGTTGCCACATAATCAAATTGATTGTGAGCTCTTCTCTTGAAAGTTGTGAACTTTGCCCATAATGAGGAATTCCTTGACTTGGTTGTGTTTTGGAAATGCTTTTCCAAAGCATTCCACACATCTGTTGCGCTTTCTAATCCTCTAATGTGAGGTAGAAGATGATCATTTACAACCATGTAAATGATGCTCCTAGCTTGAACATCCTTTCTCATACAATTCTTCAAATCTGCAAGTTGCTCCCTGGTTGGAACACTAGTGTCACTCTAGCACAATGGTGAGTACCAACATGAGGAGGTACACCTCATAAATGTCAATCCGTGGAGACGTGAGGACCGGTATGAAGACCGTGAGCAAGTGATGGCACAAGTGCGTGGGTGAAAGCACACAAGCATGCACACACATACACACACACGCGCACAAAGTAAGAGCAAGGAGTGGAACAATGGAAGATATTCGATTATACAAGAGCTCTCTTACAGAGCTGAAATCTACAACAAGCTAACCTCAAAAATGAGCTCTCCAGCCCTTTTTATAGTTTTTGAGTGGTTTTGGTCATGTCCAGACCTAGTGTCCGACCTAGTTAAAAAATAGGTTCTAGGGCTTATTTGGGGGCTCAAACGGAGTCTAAAAATTATGAAAATTGGTAGGATGGTAGTTCTAATACTCCTCAAGCTCGAGGACTCCCCGGCTTGAACAAAATGGAGTTACAAAAATGGAAAATGGTATTTACAATGGTTTTTAGTGATAAAAATCACTATTTTTGTAGGGATTTCTTCTGAAAATTTGACAGGTGCTTCTTGGAGCTCCCTACTTGCTCCTTCTTCTTGTGTGTCCACTTCCTTGATGCACTTCCATTCTTTGTCGTTGCTCTTGAGCTTCAACACTCCCCCCCCCTCTTGAGTCTGTCGTCCCTGACAGACCCTTGTTGTATTGGTTGTTCCATGTAGTACGTTGAGAGGTAGCGTCCTTTGCGTCCAATAGGGGTGATCCATTTTCCCAATGTAGCCTGGTCGTTTGTCCCGTTCCTTACTTTGCCACTGCTAGATCTTGAGTTTGTAGTTCCTTTGTATTTGCCTCTTCCTTGTAGTCTATCTTGATGGTCATTTGTGAGCTGTCCAAAACGACTAGTTGCTCAAAGGAGGTGATCAATGTTGATTATGAGCAACTCTCTATCGTGGATGGCTTCCTTGCTCTTGTAGTGGTCACCCTGATGTCCTCTGATTCTTCCAACGATGGCTTTCATAGTTTTCATGCCAAGTACTTGTAACCCATAATGTATGATGGTTAAGTGCATTAGTGCATGGGTTGAACAAATTATGTGCCTTGTGCATGGCCTTGTAATGTGGCCCTACGTATGCGTACTTGGAAAATGCATAGCAAGAAGTATGGTGCAAGAGATTGGGTCTTGAGCTAAGTGCTCAAGGGTATGCTGACGAAGAGGTTTCTTAATCGATCATGGTTATAGTGTTGTTGAAGCATACACGGCTTACCATGGTGAAGGGTCCGTTGATCTTCATCTCTTCGTGTTGTAGTTCCAGCATGGAGTTTGACCCTCGTCTTGTCCTTTTTGTTGATGGATGTCCTTGCTGAAAGTTCGCTGATGAGCATTTTCAAGCGCAGTCCTCTTCTTTTCCCCTTTTTTTTTTTGGAACAAGATGGCATCAATCAAGAAGGAACAGGTTAGTATCCATAACATATTTTGCATGTGAAAATTGTGTCTCATGTGCCTGGGATTTCTCAATTGTGTCTATGCACGGCCATGTAAGGTGGCCCTATCTTGATGCATACTTTGGAAATGCATGACCTGAATGGTGCAAACGGCTGGGTTATGCCAAAGGCACATGGTTGCTGCTGGTCGAGGCTTTTGATGTCACTTGCATACTTGATGAATTCTTTGATTGGAGGTGTCTATTGGATCTCGAAATGATGTAATCCTCCGGATTGGAACCCATTTTTGGAATAGGGTTTGGTACTGTAGAGATCACCTCAGGCCACTTCATCTTTGGATGCTTTCCAAACTTTGGTATCATGTGTGGTTGGCCTTTTGGTTCTGTGGTTGTTGTTGGTGCTTTTGGCTTCCAAACCCATATCCTTGATGATTGCCTGCTTACTTTTGCAGAAGGGTTGAGTGTATCTTCGTTTGTTCTTTGTGTTTTGTTCTTACCCTTTGCTTTCCTTGGCTTCTTTGTTGAGACCTTTTGCATGGTGGGGAGCACAAGCCGTTGTGTATGTAAGAGCTTCTTGGGTACCCATATCTGTAATCGCCCGTGTTGAGCTGTAGCTAATTTTTTAGGCACCCAAATTTGTACATGATTGTGGTCGACCCTCTTTGATAGCTTCGATACCCAAATTTGTTGGATTCGTCGCTCTTGAGCATGTCGTAGGTGCTTGGTTCTTCTTTTTTCATGGTCGATCTGGTTGTGTGGGAATCTTTGAGGCAACGTCGATGGTTGCACTCCTCTCTTTACCCAGATCTGTGTCATGCCCAACACTTCTTTCTTTTTGAAGGCTTTTTGTCTATTTGATAGACTGGCTGTCTTGCACTGTTTTGCTTGCTTCTGAGGTTGAGCTACTATGGATGCTTTGCTCTTTAAAAAAAGGAAGAAGGTTCATCTTGCCTTTGCAACTGTCCGTCCAAGATTGCGTCCGTCTGGATCATAGAGCTTTTGACATCTACAACATCTTGTTCTAGAAGATTAGCCGTAGAGGAACAAAGAGAGTGTGTGGTGTCAGTGTCAGTGGGTATGCGATTCTCCAATTCTAATGTAATGCATTGATTATATACCCAAACTCGAAGAAGTTGACTTCTTAGGTTCAAGTTGACACCATGGTCGTAAATCCAATCTTGACCCAAGACAAGTGGCTCTGCGAGGTCCTCATCATGACACACTAGCATCTTGACTTTTATTGGAACATCTTGAAGGTAGATGGGAAGTTCCACCTCTCCCAAACAAGGGGTTTCCACGCCTCCTAAACCTATGAGATAGGCTTCTATGGGCTCGATGTTCAATTGCAGGTCTTGGCAGTATGAAAGTCTAACTGCACTAGTTGCTGCACCTGAATCAACTAATGCTCTCACAGTCTTTACACTCTTTCCTCGTCCTACCTCTATAGTCACAAAGGGCCGTCGATCAATTATTTGAGAAGTAGTTATGCCCGATTTTTGGCACATGTCCATGTGATATTTTGGAGCTTTTGTGTTGACATCTAGGCCTAGCCGGCGTAGCTTATTTCTTCTGATGCGCTCTCTTGCCTCTGCTTGTGCTTCTTCTCTAACCCTTAACTCCTCTTCTTTTCGCTTCTTAGCAGTGTTGAGTCTCATGAGCATTTCCTCTGTAAGAGGTTCTTGATATAACTTGACTCGGCATCCACTAATATAGTTGGGTAGGATATCACCTTCTAAAGTGGCCAATTGAACTGCACCGCTAGTGGAGAGTCTATTAATGATCATGGGTCCATATCCTCGTTTCTCCAATTTGCGGGCATATTGCTTTAGCGTATAAACCAGCACTAGATCTCCTTCCTTCAATCCTTTATCCTTTACATGGGCATCAAAGTATGCCTTTTGCCTTTTCTTTGCAGCATAAATGCCTGCTGCTGCCCGTAGTCTCGTCTCACCTAAGCGTTCTAGATCAAAGATCCTGGAAGACAACTCATGTCCATTCCACTCATGCTCTTGTGCTACTTTCAAGGCTGGGATTAGGAAGTCCAGTGGTAGCACAGCATTCTGTCCAAAGACCATCTGAAATGGGGTGGCATTGAGTACTGTTTTGTAGGCAACTCTGTATGCCCACACATCATGATGAAGTTGTTTGTCCCAATCAGAGCGTTTATTACTCACCAGTTTTGTTAATACGTTACATAGGATCTTATTCGTGCTCTCGGCCTGTCCGTTGGCTTGTGGGTGATAAGGGGCAGACTTCTTGTGTATCACCATGAATTCTTGAAGGAGATTGTCAATGACCTCATTCAAGAAGTGAGTGCCTCTATCACTGACCAACTCTATTGGTAATCCGTATCTGGTGAACACGTTCTCGAATAAAAACTTGGCTGTCGTTTGAGCATCATTCTTCGTTGTGGCTTTTACTTCCACCCACTTTGTAAGGTAATCTGTGGCCACGATAATGTACTCAGCATGGGAGTTTCTAGCTGGGGGTTTGATGGGACCTACAAAGTCTATACCCCACTTCGAAAATGCACGTCCACCCATCATTGGCCTTAAAGGCATCTCGTCTTTTCTTATCGGATATTGGGCACGTTGGCATGTGTCAGATTTCTTCACATAAGTATGTGCATCCATATGAAGAGTGGGCCACCAAAGTCCTGAGAATAGAATGGTCTTAATTACTCTGTCAGGCCCAAAGTGTCCACCTGCAGCACCGCTATGTGCAGTTTCTAAGACTTTCAAATAGTCTGATTCATGAACGCACAGTCTTAGGTAACCATCCTTGCCTCTTCGATATAGGTTGTCTCCTACTAAGGCATAGTCTCGAGCCTCTTGCTCCATGCTCCGTTTTCTTGCAAGACTAGCCTGATTGGGTAATGTTCCCGATCTCATGAACTCAACCAATGGAGCACTCCAATCTGGGATTAATGACACATGATAAAGAGTGGCATGCTCCACTGGGGGTCTCTTCTGGCACACTGGACAATTCTGGATCCACTCCTGTATTTCTTTGTCCATGCTAGGCCAATACACTCCTAAACGTTTTAGATTTTGCAATGTTCGTTGTTTAGAGTAGTGATCTCCTAGCAGTCCCTCATGAGCTTGTTGCATCCAACTAGTATGTTCGTCGTCCTCAACACAACAAGCTAATACGCCCTCGCTATCTTGCTTGTACATACTTCCGGCCAATATTTGATACTTTTGTGATTTTACAATTTCTTCTTTGCTTGTTTTCACATTTTTATTTGCAGGCCCAAAGGTTAGGACTGGTACCAACTTATTTGCCAATTTAGGAACAGCTTCTAAATTGAACAGATAAGCATCGGGCAATTCATCCGACACTCCTTGCGGTGGCTCTCCTGAAGTGATGCGAGAAAGATGGTCTGCCCTAAGATGGGTTCTACCTTTCCTGACAACAACTTCAAAGTCGTATTCCATTAGTAAGAGGAACCATCTTACTAAGCGGCCTGTATTGCAAGGTTTATTGACCAAATATAGTAAAGCTTGATGATCAGTGAAAAACTTGAACTTATTGGCCAATAGATAGTGTCTAAACTTCTTCACAGCATATACCATACCTAAGCCTTCTCTCTCCGTTGTGGTATAATTTCGTTCAGCTGCATTTAATTGCCTACTAGCATATGCTATCGGCAAATCCAGGTTTCCTTCACCTATGGGTTGTGCTAGCACACATCCTATTGCATGATTGGAGGCATCTACATGGACATGAAAGGGTTTGCTCCAATCCGGAGTAGTCAATATTGGTGCTGTGCACAAACGTCTTTTCAGCTCATTGAAGGAATTCTCGCATTCCTCGTTCCACTCAAAATTTGTTAGCAACCCATAAAGAGGTTTAGCTATGATGGCATACATGTGGATAAACCTACGGTAATATCCACAATGGCCCATAAAGGCTTGTACCTCTTTAATATTCCTTGGCCTGGGCAGCTCTGCTATTGCTCTTACTTTGTCCTCATCTGTTGAAATTCCATTCTTAGAAACAATGTGACCTAAGAGTTTACCTTGTCGTACCATGAACACACACTTCTCTGGGTTCAGACACACTCGATAATCTCTACACTTGTTGAAGATTTGTCTAAGCTCAGGGATGTGGTAACTTCTTTGTTGGGAATGCGCACATAAATCATCCACATATACTTCTAAGCTCTTCCGCAAGAACTCTTTGAAGACATGACACATGAGCCTTTGGAAGGTTGCAGGTGCATTGGTGAGCCCAAATGGCATCACACGAAATGCAAAGATTCCCCATTCTGTGGCAAAGGCCGTTTTGTGTTGATCTTCGGGGGCAATGGCTACTTGGTTGTAACCTGAAAATCCATCAAGGAAGCTATAAACTTCCTTGCCTGCAACACGCTCCAATAGATGTTCGGTGATTGGAAGTAGATAACTATCTCTGATCGTAGCGGCATTAACTTTTTTAAGGTTAATGCACACTCGCAATTTCCCATTCTTCTTGGGCACCACTACAATGGGGGACACCCATTCAGTGTGCTCAATCTCATAGATGAATCCAGCTTCAATCAGCCTGTCAATTTCCTCCTTTATTTTGGCTGCATAATTGTCATTATATGTGTAGGGCTTTTGTTTGGTGGGCTTGGCATCAGCAGTCATCGGAATCGTATGAGAGCAAATCTTTGGATCTACTCCTTTCAAGTCTCTATAGTGCCATGCGAACACATCCCTATATTCCCTTAATAGAGCTACAAGCTCTGCTTCTTCTTTTGCACTTAGGTCATCTCCTATGTACGTACATTGTTCTTGGTTCCCTTCAATGGTTACTACATTTTTTTTGGTCTTTTCTTTATTGTCATATGCTTCTCCTATAATGGCCTCTCTCTTAGGCATCCGTACCAAAATTTTTTGGTCTTCCACTTCATATTTCTTGAAATTTTCTGGTACTTCAAACAATGATCCTTCCTCTTCTTGTTTCACTGCTTTTCTTTTCTTTTTCTTTTGACCTCCTTGACTTCCTTCCTTTGAATTTATCGTTTTAATACTCGTGAGCGGTTCTTCTTCTTTTTGGGTTAACACTCCTATGTCTTCTAAATAGTGTTCCTCTGAGTCAAAGTAAGTATCCATCACAATGGATTCTAGATCATCGTCATTCTCTTCTTCTTCTACGAACTCATTAGGATGACACTCTTCCAACAGGGGCTGACACATGAACACTGAAATATCATAACCCTCCTCATCACAATGAGGTGTCCATTGTTCTTCATTGACTGCAATGTCCATGGTAGCTAAGATTTCTGCCCAACCATGAGGCTCAAATTCCTCATCTGGAAATATCATCGGTGTATAGGCTGGGTCTTTTATTGGTCTATCTCCTGGGGGAGTTCCTTCTTCTCTCGCTTTTAGGCGCTTTTCCTCTTCCTCTGCGACCTTGCACATCCACAAGTGAGTATCTTCATGCAGCCAGGAAGGATCAGGTGAACTTCCAGAATGCACAGAGATTGAATCTTCTTTTGCTTTGTGGATAGGATTCCACTATAGGGGTGGTACATCTCTGAAGGTGTAATCCTTCAGATTGACCTTGGTGGTGACCCCTAAGTGCTGTAAGTACAAGGAGTTGGTTCCCCAATCCTGTACTATTTGCAATTGTTGTAGGAAGGGTCTTCCTAGGATCATCTCGTAGACATTATTTTTTTCAAAGTCACATATAGCAAATGTATGTTCAAACTCTACACCACAAGTGGTTAGAGTTATCCCTTCGAGCAATCCTAGAGGTCTTTCAAAATGACCATCTGCCATTTGAAGCTTCATTCTCGTTGGTCTTAATGTGGGTTTGCCCCATCGCTTCCACAAGGAGGTGGTCGCAATAGCAACACCAGCACCCGAATCTACAATTGCTTTGGTTGTGTAACCTTGATAGGTGATCGGAAGATAAGTGTTACCTTCTTCACCTTCGCTCATGTCTCCTATCTTGTCGAGAGGTATCTCTGGAACTTTTTGCTTAGAGCCTACTTTTGGCATATTGGATTCAAGTTCTGGAACCTGATCCTTCACATGATTCCAGAGCTCCGGTTTTGCCTTGAGCAGCTCTTCCACAGTGAGATGACATTGAACCTTAGTGTTCTTCACAACATCAGTGTTTCTTGGAATCACTGAGTCTTCATTTCTTACCAATATTGTGGGAGCTCTGATCTGGATAGATTCAGATTCCCATGGGCCTATGAAATGAGGCAACTCTTGTAAAGAATTAGATCCAAAATCTAATCTTTCATCTTCTTGTTGCTCCGTTTGGTCTCCATAGATAGACGGAATGTCTTGGGGAAATTGATCATGAAGATCATCAATCTCAGGAATAGGAGGGGAATTACCCTTCTCCTTGGCCCATTTCTCTTCCTGTATTTCCCGCAAGAACTCTTGGGAGTACTGTTGAATTGAAGGAGGTATTCCAGCATCCGTGGAATTAGGAACATAAGCTCCCATTGGTGGTGAGCTTCCTCTTTGAATAACTGGTTGAGCCTGTAGAGGTAAAGAAACTTGTGGTTTGTTTACCAACTGCTCTAATCTTTCTAGTAAGCTTTGGAAATGCAAATCCGGTTTGACAGAGTTTGTCTGATTGAACTTTTGACTAGTCTCAAGTATAGCTTGAGCTTGTTCTACCATTTTCATGCACATTTTCATCCGTTCAATCTCTAAATCTGCTCTAGGGTAACTCTTGTCTAGGTTTGCAGCTGTTGGCCCTTCTTGAAGACGAGCCTCGTAGGCCTTGAACATCCTGTCCAAGCCTTCTGGGGTTGGATCTGCAAGAACAGACCCTGATTGCGGTCTATTTACAATGGGTGGTGGGGTGGGAGGAAGCGGAGTGGATGGAGCTTCAGCATGCGAGGGGCTTTGAGATGCAATGTCTTCTATTTTTGTTTTGGTATCCCTTAGGCTTTCTTCTAGCTCGGATAACTTTTTGTTCCACTTGCGATTAGCCTTCTCTCTGGTATCCTTCCATGTTCTTGGTTTCCTCTTACTAGGCTCTCCTGACTCACTTGACTCTGATTGCTCAGATGGTTTTGCTTGTTGTGCAGCCTGTGCCCTAGTAGCTGCCTGTACAGGAGCCACATTACTACTACTTGGACTTGAATCTGCCACTAAGCCTACCACGTTGATGGGTGTGACCTTGGGTACACTAGAGGGACTCCTGGGACACTCTCTAAGAAGATGTTCCTTGCCGCACTCAGGACAAAAGCCTTGTATTGTGATGTTTTGTCCTAGTCCCAGAGCAGGTTGGTGGGGACATTCACGAATGAAATGATCGCCCTGACATCTAAAGCATGGTCCTCTAGGGGCTTGTGGTCTTGCTTGTCTCACTTGGGGCCTAGTATTTGGATTGGTATACATGACATTGGAGTATTCTGGCTCCTAATTTTGTTCCATAGGTGGTGTCTCATATTGACACTGAGAAGTCTCACTTTGCTCAGGTGACTCTATATAATAAGCATGTGGACTATCTTCATGGAAGTAGTCTGAACCATGAGCGTGAGAATCATTTTCTGAGACCAATGGGGTTAGTGGCACCAATGCTCTACTATGGTTCTCCTCCGCCATCGTATATTTAACTGGGATCACATTGGCAGGAGCTGGCGGTTGGTTTCCTAGGACAGGTTGTGGCCTATATGGTGCCTGATATTGCTGCTGGTATTGAGGTTGATATTGTTGTGGCCTATAAGATGGCTGTTGGTACTGATTCTGATACCTACCCTGTTGGTAAGGTTGCTGATAATTTTGTCTAACAGCCTGCCTGTTATAGGGACAATCTTGGGTCGTATGATTTGTATATTTCCTCTCAATGGTGCAATATAGAGCATTAGGGTTTCCTTGGGGTTGAGTCATCAACGGGAAAACATTAGCCATGTGATCTCCTCCACATGTATAACATCGCTTCACTGAGGTGACCCTTGGCATTTGTCTATTTTGAACTCCTAGCTTTTTGGCCACTTGCTCAGCTATCTCATCTATCTCAGTGGAGGCTCTAGAGGTATGACTTGTAGAACTATCAGAGTCCTTATAGAGTTTGGATAGTCCTAACTCCTCACCCAAGTTGTCTTCTATGTCAATGCACATCCGTATACACTCTTCTATGGATCTAGGCTCTTTCAGGTATACATATGACCTTAATTTTGTGCTCAATAGGCCATCTAAGAACAGTGCCACCTGTTTGGCTGATGTGGGTAATTCTGGTACAGGGCATCTTTCCAAGTACTGTCTAAACCTTCTTCCTGCAAGTCGTACTGTTTCTTGGGGTGTCTGCTTGAAGCTGTGGATCAAGGATGATGTGTTATGCCTGATACCGCTTTTGGAAAATTCCACAATGAATTCTTCTAGCAGCTGACCTATCTCTCTATAGTTGCGACTGTTTAGAGTTGAAACCAAGCTAAGGCAGTACCCTTAAGAGTCAAACCAAATGCCTCGAACTGGGTGAATAAGTCTTCAACCTGTTCAGCTCTTAGCACTTGTTTGAACTCCGCCACATGATCATAAGGATCCCCAAATCCATCAAAGTAGTTCTTCATTGTCTTAACCACTTGAGAGGGTCTAAGGGTTCTTGAGTGCTCTCGTGGTCTAGGCAATGGAAAATCATGATCATCTCTTTGATGCCTATAAACTCTATGTCTCTCTCTTTCAAGTCTTTCCGTTCCATATCCTGATCTGTCTCTGCCTACAGTGTCTACAAAGCTTACCTCCGGTCTCTCTCTAGTTCTTTCTGTCTGGGTTTCATGAGCCTTGGATGATCCGGCTCCTTGGAGGCCCTGGGAAACATTAGATCTTGGTGGAGGGAAAATTGATTCACCTTGCCAAGTGTAAGCATGTCTGTCATGATCTGAGACCAAGAATAATTTTTGAGATGTGTGATCTAGATAGACAACTTTCCCTGGTGTCTCTGGGTCCTTGAATTCATAGATGGTGACTACTGGGATGGGTTGATCTGGCCTAAATCTCCAAAAGGCTTCCTCCGTTTCTCGATTCACGAATAGTTCTATGCTTTTATTATCTTGAGGAATCCATTCTGGAGTGAGCACTCTGGTTAAGACTGACTTACCTCTAGGGGTCTTGGGTTCTCCTCCTAGGTCTCCTTTCTCTAGATCTCCTATCTCGTTCTCAGGAATGATACTTCCAAACTCATCTGTCCTATCTGGTAAGTTGGTAACCACATACATGGTTCCTTCCTTATCAATGTAAGCACCCTCTTCGAACTTGACCACTGGGTGTTCAAGTCCAAAGGGTTGGTCAGGATTCTTGAGTTGGACCACTGATCGTCTTAGACCATCCTCATAGATGCGAGCACCTAATTGGTTGGTCCTGATATACTCCAATTGGGTCTTATAGGGACCTTCTGGTGTCTGTAAATAGGCAGTGCCTGAGCTACGTGTGGGTCTTTCCATGCTAAAAGACATTTCTGAGTCACTGGTTTCTGAACTTCGTGTGTAAGGATAACCACTAAGCTGTTGAGCCCAAGACTTGGATGTATAGTTGACACTAGCCTCAGATGACCTAATGCTTTGTCTATCCTTGCCTAAGTGTCTGCCAGATCTCAGGTTCATAAGCCTTGGCTTCTAGTCCCAAAGTTTTCTTATAGTGCTCAAAATCCTTTGGAACACCTTGGTTTTCTAGTTTCCCTGAGGGTCAACTTCAAAATACCCTATCTAATAATCCTGGTATTAATTTAACCGTAACCAATTGATGTTTTGGTTGTACTCCCCACGAGTTTTCCAACAAAACCAAAATCACAGCAAACGGATTTCGTGTGAGAAAGTTATGCCCGTTCAGGGTTTTGGGGGTTAAAACAGGGAAACAGGGTCTCTCAAGAAATGCTCCAAATCAGGCGATACACGACATTTGTAGGACATGATACTTGATACTTGAGGAACTCGATACACGATACTTGGTATGTATCACGATACCTAAAGTAGGCGATACACGATCTTCAACAAGTATCGTGAGCAAACTCCACGATACACGATCTTTGATAGGTATCGCGATCGCTGTATAACGATACACGATACGTGTCTATCACGATACTCGGGCAGAACGATACTTAGCTCAAGACGATACTCGATATTTGGAAGAAAACGATACACGATCTCTGATAAATATCGCGATCTCTGATAAACGATACCGATCTCTCATGCAAACGATACACGACCTATGAACCAAACGATACACGATGGCTGGTGAGTATCGCGATCTTTGATTGAAACGATCTTTGGGACCAACGATACTCGATACTTGGTTCAAAAACGATCGACGATACCTGAACAAAACGATACGCGATCTTGGGTAAGTATCGTGATCTCTGAGAAGCGATACACGATACTTAGGCCAAACGATACACGATCTTTGATCCAGACGATACACGATCTACGATCTCTAGCCAAAACGATACACGATCTATGAACCAAACGATACACGATCACTGGTGAATATCGCGATCTTTGATCAAAACGATCTCTGGCCGAAACGATACACGATGGCTGGGAAATATCGCGATACTCAACCACAGGAGATTCACGATACTTGTCAGGTATCGCGAAACTCGACCGTGGGAGCCAAACGATACTTGACCCTTAGACAAATTTTGGGAAAGATTTTTTCTAAGTTTTGGTTGTACACATGCTCTACCCTTTCCTCTCTCCTCTCCTCACTCTCTGTATCACCCCAAATCACTCCTTTTCACCTCTGTCAGTACCAAACGATACCTGACGCAGATCGTTTCCCTTTCCAAACTTAGTTTACTGAGAAATTATAGATTAAATGGGTGTTTGCTCACCTTGAGAGCCTCTCTAACTTCTTTGTCACTTCCTCTTGCTCTGTGTAACCCCAGGTTGCCTGATTGCTCACTCACGATCTCTGGCGCAGCTCTCACGATACTTGGCGCAGGTTTTGTCTTGTCCGGGGCTATTCACTCAGATTTTTAGTTATTTTTGGTGCTACTTCTTCAGCGCCTCTGTTCTGCACCCTCTCTAAGCTTCTTGCTCACAACCACAAGTAAAAATAAGGTGAATGTACTCTAAAAAATGGAAAAAACTGAGAAAATGAAGGCGGGTGGAGATGGTGATGATGATGAAGATGAAGAAGAAGGAAAATTTAGAGACTGAACTGAAAATGATGATTTTTTTACCTTCCAACGTCGCTACTCTACGTCTTACCGTCACACGCTCGTCCTCCAAGCTCTCTCCCCGGCAACGGCGCCAAATTTGGTGTCACTCTAGCACAATGGTGAGTACCAACATGAGGAGGTACACCTCATAAATGTCAATGCGTGGAGACGTGAGGACCGGTATGAAGACCGTGAGCAAGTGATGGCACAAGTGCGTGGGTGAAAGCACACAAGCATGCACACACATACACACACACGCGCACAAAGTAAGAGCAAGGAGTGGAACAATGGAAGATATTCGATTATACAAGAGCTCTCTTACAAAGCTGAAATCTACAACAAGCTAACCTCAAAAATGAGCTCTCCAGCCCTTTTTATAGTTTTTGAGTGGTTTTGGCCCTGTCCAGACCTAGTGTCTGGCCTAGTTAAAAAATAGGTTCTAGGGCTTATTTGGGGGCTCAAACGGAGTCTAAAAATTATGAAAATTGGTAGGATGGTAGTTCTAATACTCCTCAAGCTCGAGGACTCCCCAGCTTGAACAAAATGGAGTTACAAAAATGGAAAATGGTATTTACAATGGTTTTTAGTGATAAAAATCACTATTTCTGTAGGGATTTCTTCTGAAAATTTGACAGGTGCTTCTTGGAGCTCCCTACTTGCTCCTTCTTCTTGTGTGTCCACTTCCTTGATGCACTTCCATTCTTTGTCCTTGCTCTTGAGCTTCAACAACTAGGATCTTTAAACTCAAGATTTTCTTCTTCTCCTGTAATAAATGCCATCAAATCTTTGCTCATGAGGTGTGCCTCCATCTTCATGGACCGAGCTGGATAGTTCTCCCTATCTAGCTTATCAATATGCAAGCTTTCTCCCACCTTTGATCTTTTCTCTCTGCAATTACTAAGATTTATGATGATATAGTGTTCCTTTGATATGAAGCTTTAATCCTTCTTGATCCTTTGAACTCGTGCTTTGTACTTCTTCAAGTTGTCTTCAAGAATTTGACCTTGTCCACCTTCAATTAGGATAAACTTCAATATTTGCAACAATCAAGACTTCCAATGTCTTTACTTCACTTGTATTGCACCTTCAGCTTTGATACCACTGTTGGAGACCTCTAACTCTCCAAAGGTTTGATCTATACTGATTTAAGAGCACCTCTATATTAGTTATTGACAAAAATTTACACAAATGTTACCTTCATTTACCAAATCTTCCATTATCACTTCTCTGAGTGAAAATTTTCCTTCTTCAAGAAGTCTGCTCCAAAGATTGACTTCATTACCTGCACATATCTTTAGATTCCTTCAAACTAATGATGTACATATCTCCATGCTACCTTTGTGCTATCATATCAATCATTAGTCCTTCAAACGAATCATTAAAACTTTAATTTGATCCTTAAGATCAAAAGTATGTTAGAAATTATCTTCCTAAGCAAGTGACTTTGACATAGCTGACTTCTAAGGTTGATTTCTCACAGCATAGATCCCGTTTTGCTAAATGATTTTAGCCATAGCTTCCTTACCTTCTAGCTTAGATTTTGAATGCCCACTCATTAAAAACCTTACACTATGCACTGAGATCTAAGCAAAACATTGACTTGAAAAAGTGCGCGACTTTGAGAGGTCTACCTGCAGACTTTACATACACATGTTCCTGTTGATCATACTCGCATGAAAGAATTTAGAGTATGAAACTTTGAACTTAGATTCATTAGCTACTACATTAGATGCATACAAAATATTTCTTGATCCACATGATTAGGCTGAGAGAAATCAGAGAAAAATACGTCCCTAATTTTTGAAGATGACTCTCTACACATCTATCTCATTGACACAAGGCTTCTAATGAATCTCTCACTTATTTCTTTACATCATTGACTTATATACATGTGTTTCTAGACTTATCCCTTGTCTATTGCATTACTCCTTATCATCCTAAAGATCACCTATACTCATAGTACAAGAATTTCCACCTGTAATGTACATATGTATACAAGCTGCCTTTTTGAAATCTCTTCACTTTCTCAAATGACTTCTTTCACTTCAATCTAACCATTGACTTGCTTCAAGATCTTTGTAATCATCAATTTGTGATTGCTTTGTTCCAACAAATGGTTCCCACTCAAAAACCTACCTCCCCTACCTACTATCCATTCTATACACTAACGAATTCCCCATCTCCATACATGCATTGCTAGTTCGTCAACAGTTTGCTCAACCCGCTTCACCTACAGAAAAAGAGAACGAGTGTCCACTTCACCTACAGAAAAAGAGGATGAGTGTTAATATAATCCTGTGTCGCTCTCATTGACCCCACACGGTAGTTAAGTCTTCATCCCCTGATGCAAACAATTTAGGACCCAACATGATTGTAGAACCATCGTTTGTTCCCTCATCTTATCCGGTGCAACAAGCGTCTTCCTCATCCACCATGTTCCCACCTCCCTCACCACGTTTTGATTACTTTGGGAGATGAGCAGATGCAGGATGTTCTCCATCTTCATTGCCACTCCCTTCTCTAGTTGCCACAATAGTTGCCTTACCTACTACCCCTTCTCCTCCCTCCCATTCTCCCCACCTTGCCGACCATGTCATGACCACTTCCCGTGATCCTGCCATGTCAATCCCTACCCCTCCTTCATCACCATTGAATTCTCCACGAAGAATTCCTCCAAGGCTCATATGCTCCACCCCTTCTTCACCAATATCTCCATGGAATTCTACCCCCCTTGACCTTGAAGATGAAATCGATTTGCCCGATGTACCGCCCCTCCCGGCCCCTAACAAAGAATTTCTCGTAGTTTAGTGTCAATGAGCAATGTGGTCTTCATGAGTTCGTCGACTCAGTAGTTACCTTCTTCATGTGCAAGCCCTCATCACTCATGACATGAACCACTACCAATAGACTTGTACTTGCCTCCATGAACACAGTGAGTGGCTCCAAATACAAACTCAATAGTTGGAGGATGAGCTCCACAACCTAGTATTCACCAACTAGTAGTTGGGAGATGCCTTGTACCAAGAATCCTGACAGACTCACTACTTAAAAGGCTTTTTTGAAGAATCAAGATGTGAAGTTGAGAGCTATAAGAAGAAGGTCTCCAGTCTGTAGGAAGGAAAATTCTCATGACTTGCTCTAGATATGAGAATTGGAGAAGGAGATGATAGTCCAGGAAACAACCATCAACGAGATGAAGTTTCATATACAGGAATAGGCTCATGATTATGAAATCCTCCAGTAGACTACAACCGCATTAATGGAAACAAATGAGCAGTTGTCTGCCAAGGCCGACCAATAAGAACAATAGGTTCTTGCTGTGCAGCAATATGTTTTGGCCCTACATAAAGATTTAGATCAAGAAAATTTATTGAAAGAACAAGCTCTGCTTATTGCTCAGAGTGAAGCTCAATGCCAAAACCACATATTTCAGTAGGATTTCTATCATTAGGATGAATTTGGCTTGCAACTGGCAGAAGCACAAAATTGTGCAATTTTGTCTCATGGTGCTACTTTGGATGGTATGGTTACTTTACAGCCGCATGAAGTACAATGCCTACTTAAAACCATTACCAAATAAATCCAGATTACCTTCTTGGAAGCTCAAGATGTGTATGTATTTTTGTATATGTATGTGTGTATGCATGTTTATAAATGTGTATGTATTTATTATGTATGTGTGTGTATGTGTATGTGTATCTATGTGTATGTGTCTATGTATGTATGTATGCATAAGTGTACGTATGTATGTGTAAGGGTATGTATGTGTGTATGTGTATGCATGTTTATAAATTTAAAGTTTTTTTATGTATTGATCCTTTTTTGTTTGAGATTAAAATAACAGGAGGTATTGTATGGTAGAAAAAAATAAGAGAAAAGCTAACATATCACCTGGGGTGTAGCAATATTTTTGTAGATAGCTATGTCTTTAGAAATCATTTCCCTAGCATAAGGTATACAAAATAGTTTATATTATTGTGAGTTATAATTATCATTTAAAACACTAATCATTAATCCTTTTTATATGTTTCAATGCAGCAAAAGGATTATGGTCGAGATCCTACAACAAAGGATTTCCAACCTTCTACACATTATGGATATCGACACTTGAGTGAGTACATGCGAGATCATCCAAATGATTTTGTGAGTATTATTAAATTTCATATAGTTTATTTTAATTTTATTGATGTTTTATATGTTTTATTTATTTATGTTTGTTATATGTAACATAGGTGTATTATGGAGAGAAAAATATGGATGAAGTGTGAAGATAGATGCAGAAGGGATGATATCAATCATCATAGAGTGCTTACCCCTCTACCCATGATGTCTCTTTAGGTGATCATGATGATGAGGATGATCATGATGATGTGGATGATCATGATCAGGGAGGGGATTCAAATGATTAACATTGATGTATTATTTACATTGATACACATATACATTTTTTTATATTTATATATTTTCTCATTGTAGTTATGTTTTTAATTGCGTCTATGGTACTAATTAATGTTGAAAATGTACTAATCATTTTTATTACAATTTGTATTTAACATGTGATGTATTACCTTAATTGTATAACTCATTCATATTATATGTGTGTTTATGTGTATATATGTATGTATGTGCATGTAGTTGTGTGTGTATATGCATGTATGCACATGTATGTATATGTCTATATTTCTGTAAGTGTGTGTATA
This sequence comes from Ceratopteris richardii, assembly GCA_020310875.1. NCBI lineage: Eukaryota > Viridiplantae > Streptophyta > Polypodiopsida > Polypodiales > Pteridaceae > Ceratopteris > Ceratopteris richardii. The sequence goes on from CM035426.1 coordinate 5,896,517, forward strand.
TAGATGTATGTGTGTGCATCTATGTGTGTATGTTTGTCTATATGTATGTGTATATGTAGGTGTATGTTTATGTGTGTGTATGTGTATGTGTATGTGTATGTATATGTGTATGTGTATGTATATGTATATGTGTATATGTATGTGTATGTGTATATATGCATGTGTATGTGTATGTGTGTATATTCATGTGTATATGTATGAGCATGCATGTGCATGTGCATGTGGATGCATGTGCATGCATGTGTATGTGCATGTGTATAAGTATGTGTTTATGTGTGTATGTGTATGTGCATGTATGCATGTGCATGTAGATATGTTTGTGCATATGCATGTAGATATGTTTGTGCATATGCATGTGTATATGTGTATGTGTGTGTGTGTATGTGTATTTGTATGTGTAAGTGTATGTGTGTGTGTATGTGCATGTGTATGTTTATGTGTGTGTATATGTGTGTATGTGCATGTGTATGTGTATGTGTGTGTGTATGTGTATGTGCATTCATGAGTGTGCATGTGCATGTATATGTGTATATGTGCATGTGGATATCTAAGTGTGAGTATGTTAAGTAATGAAAAAAACAATTCAAATTATATACAAACGATAAAAACTGAACTTACAATACTTAGCCATATTTTATGCTTGGTGAGCTTCTTGAATAACCTGCAATAGAGAGAGAGAGAGAGAGAGAGAGAGAGAGAAGAAAAGAGAGATAGTGAGAAAGGGAAATCTGAAGCTCGTATGCACAACAGATATATGAAGGTTGGATAGGTCTTTGATTAGATGCACACAAAATGACGATCGAACAGCAATCTAATGCTTTTTTCTATTTTGTTCAAATGTAATCATCCCGTAAGTGATGTACAAACATCACATAGGTGATTCTGCAAATCATCACTTTTAGCATTGCATATGCAACAATAAAGAACATCGCACATGCGATGCTACTAAGCATTGCATATGTACCCTATTTATGTGCCAAAAATGCAACCTTCACTTTAGCGATATATAGATATTGATGTGTCTAAACACACTAGGACCACGGAGGCACTTTTTTCCCTCTTCAGGAGGTTTTTCTCCCCTACGCTATATATGACTATAACCCTAATGTGTCACTTATCTTTGTACATTCTCTTGGTAATACATTCACTATTGTGTGTTGTGCTTCAAGCTTCTTCTTCTTCTTTGTGTTGTGCGTGCTTCTACATACCTCAAACTCCAATAATTGGTATCAGAGTAGGTCACCATGTCATCTAGGGCATCGATGACACCCCTCCAGTCATAGTCTCAAAATTGCATGAAAATTGGTGAGCATACTTAGGGCAATTAGGAGCTCAAAATTGCTTTGCTTTGCGGTGTCGAAATTGTGATCTGAGCTCATTTTGGCCTCTAAGTGCATTATCACAGTGCCTATGTAGATAATTTTGTCTTTTTGTGCCAAAGATATATATAGGTTTTGGTTCACTGGTATAAGCAACTTGGAGTGTGCTATAGGTTTAGCAGAACTCTACAAGGTAGTTATGTTCAACTTTTTGAGATACAGTCATTTTTCTGCATCAGGGTATTTTAGTCAATGGCCATGACAAAAAGGAGTAATGATGTGTCACGTATTGGTTGCAAAAGAACTATGGAATATTATGCAGTGTGTTGAAAAACCTCCTATTACACATGCAAATACCATTATTGAAGTTGATGTAGATAGAATTAGAGATGGTGAAATTCTTCAGGTTCCTATTCATGCTGGGGTTCCTACTGCACCTATTATAAAGAAACTTCGTTGGGATGGCAAAGATGCTCAGGCACATGCATTGATAGCCTTGTCTGTCAAACATGCCATTATTCCTCACATTGACTCCTACAAAATAGCAAAGGATGATTCAGATACACTTACCACTTTGTAGCAGGCAAGGAATGAGGATCGTGTTGCTTACCTCCAAAAACAGTTATAGAGTGAGCACATGAATGAAGGAGATTCCATGGATAGTTTCTTGACAAAGATCAAATATTTGAAGGATCAATTGATTTTTGCTGATGAAGTCTTGCCTGACAGTTCACTTGTGAAGATTGTTCTGAGTGGTCTTCTGGATTCATATCAGAGTTTTGCTTCTGCTCTTCGATTGATGATGAAAGGCAATCCAAATGCATGAACATTTTAGGAGTTACTCTTTGTTCTATTGCAAGAAGATCAGTCTAGGTAGAACAGGTCCATTATGCGTGTTGCAGATCAAGCTTTCTTGGCTAGTCAGAAGGGCAAAGGTAAATGGAGCACATCTACTAGTAAGCAAAAATATACTAATTCTACACAATCAAAGAAGGATGACAGAGAGAGGAAGAAAACAAAAAAGCAAAAATTGTTTTTCAAATAGTGTAAAGGAAATGATCATGTCATAAAGAGTTGTCCAAAACTAGCTACAAAAGAGGCAAAGAAGAAAGAGGTTGGAATGATTGTTGTAGAGGCCTCTACACCCAAAACAAAGTCTATTAATCTAGTGTAGAATCAAGAATGGGCATTTAATACTATTTGTAGTTATGACCCATCTTCTCATGAATAGTGTATATCTGCAATAGACTCACATGTTTGGTACTTTGATAGTGGGGCAACCAAACATATTACCTTGTAGCATAGTTTCTTCACTTCACTTGAGCCTGCCCCTATAGGGAATACTATCACATGTGCCGACAACTGCTCTTATCTTGTCATGGGGGTTGGTAAGATCATTCTAACTACTACTGATGGTAGTTCTTTTACATTCTCAAATGCTTTATTTGTGCAAGGGAACAAGAAAAATATATTATTGATTTTAGCACTAGACAAGATTGGATTGGATCTAAAATTTGGTGATGACATATGTACATTTCATGATCTATAAAATGGTGATTTCATTATTACTTCCGGCATTTTATGTCGTGGGCTGTATAAGCTCATAAACTATGAAAAATCTATGAACGACTCAACATGTGCAATACAATATTCTGAAGCTATGTCAGATGCCAAGCTTTGGCATGCATGCTTTGGTCATTTGAATTTTGTTAGTTTGCAATGCCTGTAGAAATCTGAAATGGTGTCCTCTTTGTCCAAACTCGAGGCACTTGGTAAACATGTTTGTGAAGGTTGTATTTTGGGCAAAATGTAGCATTCTTCGTTCCCAAAAGATTTTTCAATTTGAGCTACTCAGAAATTGTAGCTTGTTCATAGTGATGTCTATCGTCCTATGCAGACATTGTTCTCTCTGAACTATCTTTACTTTGTGACTTTCAAGTTTTGGCTAAAAATTTGTTAGCCTGAAAAATGGGAACCCTCCATTCTGACCGAGGGGGGGAATATATGTCTTCTAGTTTTAATATATTTCTGGATGAACATGGGATAAAACAATATTGTACAATTTCGTATACACCTCAATAGAATAGAGTTGCTAAAAGGAAGAAGAGGTCACTCATGGAGATGGTGAGGTATATGGTCAAGAGTTAAGATTTACCACATAGTTTCTGGCTTGGGGTTATTACATGCGCAACATATGTACTTAATATGTGTCCCACTAAATCATTGTAGTCTATCACTCCATATGAGGCTTGGCATGGTCTCAAACCATCTATTGCTCACTTGTGTGTGTTTTTTTGTCTCGCATATGCATTAGTGTCTGAACAACAATGCGAGAAATTGGATGGTAAAGTAGTGAAATGTATTTTTTTTGGGTACATTTCTAAAAGCAATGGCTATCATCTGTATCACCCATAGAGTAAATGCATTTTGGTTAGCCATGATATTGTTTTTGTGGAAGATGCTATTCAGCTATTACTTTCATGTATTATGGAGACATCAGTTAGCTCCATGAATAATTGTTCATAACCATAAAAATTGGAAGATGCATCTAGACCCTGATGGTCATGATCAAAAGCGAGTATTTAGATCAAAAACCTATGGTGGAGTTATCATTTCTCATATTTGTACCATCGATGTGTACACACATTATTTTGGATGAAATCCTTATCCATTTGACCTATAACATTTAAGTGTGACGCCACTTAATTCAAAATGTAAAGTCTACAAGAAATATTAAAAAAATGTGTCCCAGCAAAACTATATATTGATAAGTCTCTCTTTTAACATAAGATCACATGAGCGTCCTTGGCTTAGATCGTAGACAATTAAAAGCATGGTGATCGCCATGAGTTCAAACCCTTGACGACACAACATAAAATATAATTCAAAAAGTAAATAAATCTTTTGTTGCGCCAAATTTAGTGAAAGATTATTCGTGGTAGCTTTTACATAGCAGCTTTTCTAGTGATCTATTGTGGGCGATCGATGGTGTAGCTTTTGCTTTATGCCAAAAGCATCATCGTGGCGGATCTTGCTGTAATAACCTCTTCATACTCTTCTTCACTTGCATTTGAATCACTATTTTGGGTAGCACTTTTAGCTTCAAATCTTTCATATACTAATGTTGGGGATGAGGAATGACTCCGATACAAGACGTCCCACAACCCAGGACCAATAGGTATGGAAAACTGGACTAGAGATGATACAGGAGATCCCACAACCCGGGATCGTAAGTATGAGACAAGATATCTGGATTACAAGAACTCCCCTCTGGGAGATGGACTAGATACAAGAAGAACTCGACAAGATCTCGTACTACAAGAGTACAAGAGGACAAGACTAGATGTCTAGGATACAAGACTAGACAAGACTGAAACAAGGAACACGACAAGAATAGGAACTGGAACTTGGAGAGTACTTACTTGGTGGTCATGACTCCTTGAGCTCCCAAGACTGGTATTGGCAAGACTGATTATGAATGTGGCCAACCCCTCCTTATATAGGTTTTCAAGGGCGGTTCATGAAAGGCGGTTACGAACTGATGATGTCATCAATTCGAAACATGAGCTTTGGATATCCAAATCAGGCAAGTAGACAGTTGATCTTAGGGTTTTGGCATGTTTCAGATGCAATGGAAGGATTGGTTTCTCCTGATACTGAACCAATCATGAGATACAAGGTTCACATGGAATCTAAGGTTCATGATGGTTTCCTTTGTCCATGACAGTACTCATGCTTCATGGTAAGCATGATTTGATTGTCTCCTTTCTCAAGCTGTTGTACTCATGCTTCATTCTAAGCATGGTTTGCTTGTCTCCTTCACTTGATGTACTCACATAGTTATTTCGGCTCCTTTGGTTTCCTCCATTGGGCCTTCCATTCTTTTTCCAACAATAATTTGCATAATGTCCTATTTTACCAAAATGATAACATGTTATACCTTTATGAGGATTGGATGAACCTCGACCTCTTCCTCTATTTCTTCCTCGACCTCTTCTATATGTGTTGTCATTTGAGTTGTCCTTGTTGTCCTCTGAGTTGTGTTGGCTAGAATTTGTGTTGTTATAGGTCCTTCCTTTTCCTCTTGAGCCTCCTCTTGAGTTCCTTCCTCTACCTCGACCTTCACATAACATTTGGCTATGGTTTTCCTTAACTTTGTTGCCTTCTCCTTGTTGAGCATCCTCTTCAGCCACAAGCTTTGGTATAATCTCATCAAATGTTGGTAGAGGGTCTCTAAACGAATGTTTGTGATGAGGGGGCTTCCACTTCTCTTCAATCCTCAAGCCATTGAGGGCTATTTGTACGATGCCATCCTCTTCTATCTTGCATCCAACTGATGCTAGCTGATCTTAAAGCTCTTTGATCTTGAACATATACTCACTAATGCTTTGGTTTGAGCTTTTCTTCATGTTGTTGAGCTCGTTCTTGAATTACATCTTTTGAGATCTTGTTGAGGTAGCATACACGTTCTCCAATGCTTCCCAAACTTGGTTTGTTGTCTCTAGGCTTTGCACATGACCAATTACAGTGTTAGAAATAACTTGTGAAATGAGGAACATCACCCTTTGATTCCTCTCTTCCCAATTTGCAAATTGTCTCCTTTGTGCTCGAGTAATGTTGGGATCTTGAAGCTCCACCAGTTGTGGATAATCTTGAGTAACTAGACTACATAAACCTTTACCTTTAAGGTAATTTGTCATTCTATACCTCTAAGACTGAAAATTATCTTTATCTAACTTCTCAACTTGCTATCCTAAATCAGCTAGTGAAAACTTCCAAGTTTGAAGTTTGCCTCAATATGTTGTGGCACTCTGTCTTGACTTTATGAAGCTCCCCCTTGATTTGCAGCTTCTCCTTTACTTTACTTTAGTTCCAATGCTTTTCCTCTTCAAGGCCCAATGCTCTTTTATTGAGTGTTGATACCAACTATTGGAGAATTTCTCTCTTATGCATAGTGGAAACTGTAGAAGACCTTCTTAGGATTAAGACTTTTACCTACAACTGAATCTTAGAATGTTAATTGGTATCAAATCAAGAAGACAATGAACATAGGGCTTTGGTCACTCAAAGTAGACACTAACAGCTTTCAAATGAGCTATCAAACATGCAATTTGGAGTATTTTTGTTTTGGCAAGGGTTTGCCTCAAGAGAGGCTATCTATCCACTCAGTTAGGCTGAAAACTCGCCTTCATTAAAAACTTAATAGCACAAAGAGCAGGATGAATTCGACAAAACGGTTTTAGACAAAGGAAGTGCACAAGATAAAGCTTTTGAAAAATATTTAAATACTAAATATGGATACAGATATTGAGAGATATGACTCCCCCAATCAGGCTACCTAAAAATGGTGAGTGGCTAGACATAGTCTATGAGACTGTAGAAACAAAGTGACTAAAACCAAATGAACTACCTACAAGGGGAATTCAGTGCCTTCTTCCTCTATGCTTGAGTGTCCTCCCTTGCCTCTTTTGTAGCCAAGTGACCACAAGCTCTGATGATGACTTAATGAGCTCTTCTCCATAAATCCTCCACTACTTTGAGCAGCCACTCTTCTTGTTCAGTTTAGTTTTTGCATTGATTCTCTTTTTATTAATTCTTTTTTCGCCTTCACTACTTGCTAGAATAAATGCTTTTATTTTTTATTTTTGTATTTGCCTCATATTTGAAGAGAATCCTTTTTGCAAAATATATACAACCTTGCTTCTTTTGTTTTTTTCACCAATGCCCATAGTTTTAGGAATGATTTTTTAAGAGCTTAGATATAATCTTTTTTTTTTTCTCACGTGTGATGTTTAGGTCATATCTTGTCCTTCCTTGTATTCCAAGAAGAAATCACCTTACTCAAGAAAAGCCCTTTGTTAATCGTATTCCTCAAGCTTGATCAGCCATAGCTAGTTTCTATGTTTTATAGTCATAATGCTATTTTGTTATGTGTTGTACCTCCTAGTTATCATTACAAAATAATCTGTTTTTTTATTCATAAACTCCCTAAAGATATTACAGTGTTATATAAGCATCTCAAGCCTTGGGAAGTATCTCCTCGTGTTCATTGAGTCAAGTTTCATACATTGCACGTATCTCTCTATATTAAAATGTAATAAATAATCAAGATAACAAATCTTTGTATTATTAAAACTTAGTGCGAGATTATCCCATCATAGTTTTTGAATTGCATTATCATCATCAATAAGAATGATCTAAGCGACCCAAATTTCATGAAATGTCTCAGGGCCATCCATCGGGAACTATAGATTTGAGTTGCAGAGGCACAAAGAAAGTAATTAGTGAGGGAATCATTAGGTTCAAGAGTTGAATGGGGATTGATAATTCAATGAATAAACGTTTAAAATGGAGCTGATCATTTTAGAGTGGAATATCTCAACAACTAACTGAATCGCTTCAACTAGACATGCTTTTTAAAAAAATTAAGAATGGTACAAGCTCATATTAGTCCATAGAGACAAGATGTAACACAAAGAAAAAAAAGAAATTCTCCAAAAATTCCACAAGTTCTGTAGTTTGGATGAGTTGTAAATATGTTTGGGAACATGTTTTGTAAAGATGAGAAGAGTCTTCTTGCAAAACTCCACAAAAGAAGAGCTATGTTAGAGTGTATTTTGGTATTTTTGGCCTTTTCAGGTTTAAAAAGATGTGTTCAATAAGCGGATCACTATAAAAGGGTCACGCCTCTCACTTATAGAGACTATTTGCCAGTGTGAGTAAGAAATCTCTTTTGCTTGCAAATTTCATGGTGAATCTTTGATGCTTATTTCTTGAGTGATTCCCACATGTTTTCTGACATACGGCACTTAATATTTGCTTCTCTATGTGTTTTCTACCTTAAGGCTAAGTGTTTTTGTTCATTTATTTCGATTACATGTTGATTTTGTGCTAACGTTTGGTGTCTATTGACAAGCTGCAACTTGTTTTGGCTCTGTATAGAGGTTTACATAATTTTATTTTGTAATTCTGTTTATTTCGCTTGTAAGTCTTTTTTGCTATCATCAAAAGAAGCCATCATTCACTTGCCTTTGTTGGGAAATGAGGAATATATGATAATTTTGTTATTGGATTTCTTCACCCAATCACATGTGTGAGCCCGTGATTTGATCAATCTTGAGTGCTAGTTGATCATGTATCTTGGTCAAACATAGGAATGGATGGGTCATGTGGGTTCATTATGCTTAAGTTGCATGCTTATGTGATATGATAATGTCAAATGATCACGTAGCATGGCCTGAACTTTTGATCGCATGGCCTGAACGTTTGAGACGCTCTTGAGCGTTGATCATATATGTGGGATGTTCAATCATGGGGGTTGATCTTTTACACATGGGTAGGTTGCATGTGTGTAGGTGATTGTACTTTCTGGAAGCTTGTTAAGGAACTTATCCTTCTTGTCTGCACACAATCTCTGATTGCAACTAGATTGAGGTGTACTCTTTGTAGATTGATTGAATATAGGTGGATGACCGCATGCACATATTTCATGTTGATAATTTGTTGCACTATTGTAGAGGATGAGGCAACCGCATCTAAGTAACACACATGATGGATTATGAACTTGTATGTATGTTTTTAAGTGGTAAGTATTGGAAATTTTGTGTCTCTTTGCCTTCTAACTTTGAACATTCTAATTGGGCAGTTATTCTTATATGCACATCAAGTTTCTTGATGCCCAATTAACGGATCTTTAGGTTGAGGCACCTTTGAGTGAATGCATATCAAATCTCTCCTTTTATATATTTTTTTTCATACGGAGTAGGAATTATGCCTTAGTAAACGTTTCACGCTTATTAATCCCTTGAAGTGGATGGAGAAGAGTTTTAAATGACATTAAGGGAATTAAATGGGGTATCTCAAGGATCTATCACAAGTATGGTAAGGCTATGAGAACGTAGACATTCTCTCTGCTCAAAGTTCCCTTAAGGATTATGGAGATGGAAGCCCAAGCAACCAAATTCAACATTATCCCCCTCAATCTTTCGGAGAGATAACTCAAAGGAAGCTGTGTGAAAAAACGAAGCTTTAGGAGAGATAGGGGAAACTCGTTAACTGGATTTAGAAAACCATACCAGAGTGAACGAAGCAAAACGAAAAGTTGAAGTGTGAAATGCAAGTAAAGGAGAAAAAGGGAGGTAAAAGTAAAACTTTGAGAGTGATGATTGTGGCCATCAATGGGTTAAAGCAAGAAAAATTTTAGATTGCCCATGGAACGGTATCATTGAAAATTCTCTTAGAGCACTTTCTATGCTTATATAACCTTGTTGATGCAAAGTAAAACGTTTGGATAGATAGAAACGTTTGGATTCTTTATTGTCTTTAAGCTTGAATTAATTGAAAGGTACAAATGAAGGTGGGCATAGCATCGAGGGACCTTAGTATCCCACTAAGTTGAGGTTAGAAGGCTAGCATTGTCACAATACAAAGCCCGAAGGCCTTGTAAGGTAGAGTTGGGGAACGGACGACCCTAAGGCCAACAGAGGTAGTTAGTTTGAAATAGTAGATTTGAACAGTCCGAAGGCTTGCAACAATGTGAGCAACCTGAAGGCGTAAGTGTTCATCTCAGCACTAGAGTGAACGAAGCAAAAAGATAAGTTAAAGTGTGAAATGCAAGTAAAGGAGAAAAGGGAGGTAAAAATGAAACTTTGAGAGTGAATGATTGTGGCCATCAATGGGTTAAAGCAAGAAAACGTTTAGATCGCTCATACGATGATATCATTGAAAAGTGTCTCAGAGCACTCTCCACGCTTATATAACCTTGTTGATGCAAAGTAAAATTTTGGGCTAACAATCTTATTGCTCATGCCAAGCGTTCAATGAGCATATCAACTCCTTCTTCAGAACCATCACTCGGGGCTATCTAATGGCATCTCAATGCAAGGTTCCTGCCCTAAAACCCAGCTAATTGAGATAAAGCGACATCCGAGTGACAGAAACGTCTGGATTCTTAGCTGTTTTTAAGCTTGACTTAATTGAAAGGCACAAATGAAGGTGAGCATAGCATCATGGGACCTCCATATCCCACTAAGTTGGGGTTAGATGGCTAGCATTATAACGATACAAAGCCCGAAGGCCTGATAAGGTAGAGTTGGGGAAGGGAGGACCCTAAGGCCAACAGAGGTAGCTAGTTTGAAATAGTCGAAAGGCTCAAGTAGATTTGAAGAGTCCGAAAGCTTGCAACAATGTGAGCAACTTGAAGGCATAAGTGTTCATCTCAGCACTAGAGTTTTGAGGGGTGCCTATATCAGTCAACACACAGATTGTGCCCCCGAATCCAACCTAGCGCAGGGGGACCAACCAGCTAACGTGGATTAGATTCTCTTTTTCTTTTTTTGGCCATGTCAACCTGTCGAGTGTAGATACTTGAATGCCACTTGAGTGACTTCTCAAGACAAAAGCGGAACACTAAACACCCCAAAAGTAAGGAAAGTAAAGCGTAAACCGCACATCGTGCAAACCGATAAGAAAGAGCCACTGCTTTTTATTTTATCATTGCATGCGATAATCTACTCCACTATTATCAAGAAATGATTCACCACAGGACTCCTTGCTCAGCTGCAGAACATTAGGAGGTAGCGGAAGACAATTGCTTTCCCAAACGACAGTTGGCTTATCAGCACATGCAAGAGGATTTGGATAGAGTTCGCATTCACGACGACCATCGTTGACAGTTCCTGAGAGTAAGGATTTGGAGGTAGATTTCCAGGATTTGGAGGTAGTTTGACTGCTGGAGGATGCCGTCATTGTCCAGTGACCGAAGCTGAGAGATACTTGATATTGAGGTAAGGAGCGAGAGTGAGAGAGACTTAGATAGAGAATCAAAACAATATCAGTCCAGAGAGGTAACTTGAGTACGTGCACAATGGAGAGGCGCATCATAGGCAGGGCGATGCAGAACAAACGCGTTGCTATAGGGATATTCTTGACCGAGGTGATGATTTGATTGTGGAACATTTAAAGATGCCATTTTTAAAGATTCCAATTTTAGGATCTAACATCTATCATGAGGCTCGATCAATTTTTTTTGAAGAATTCCTATCGTACAAATCAAGTCCTTTGGTTAATTTTAGGTTATAGAAAGTACAAGTCAAGAGGGCATAACATCCATGGGATCTCCTCTATTTCGCAAAAGAGGGTGAGACGTCTAACATGGCTAAGTTTGGTTAAGATTACAGAGCTCGAAGGTTCACTAAGGTAGAACTCAGGAAGAGATGTCTTGCTTTACAAAGGAGGGGTGAGATTTCTAACATGGCTAAGATTACAGAGTTCAAAGGTTCACTAAAGTAGAACTGAGGAAGGGATGCCCCTAAAGTCGAACGAGAGAATTGGTTTGAAGTGGATAGCCCGAAGATTCAAAGTGAACAAGCGTTTGAAGGCTCATACTCCCCCAAAGGGGCTGATTTAGACATCTCACCAGAAATGATGAGGGGTGTCCTACTATAGTGTGTGGGGTTGAACCCTACCCCGAATTTTGACAGGTGAAGTATCCAATCAGCTGACCTATTAACAGTTTTCAAGCATATATCAACTTTTTCAATTTTTGCACATCAAATGTGTTTGCATAGCTTCGATATCTCCCGATTTACCTTCAGCTCTCCATCTTTGGATCCGTTAGCTATATCAATGTCTCTGTCTGAAAATTGTGTTCATATAGCTTCCAAATATAATTCTAGTGCCATAGTAGAACATCTGAATTCAAGATCGACAATTTTTTTTTTTTAAATGGAGGTTCGGCCGAGGCCTACTCCCCCGGACTTTAACTTTGAAATTAACAACTGTACAAGGAAGGGCATAGTACCCATGGGACCCCCCTTATCCCACAAGAACAGGGGTAGACGAGGTAGACGGCCCGAAGGCACTTACAACGAGGTAGACGGCCCGAAGGCACAGCGGAGTGAACGCCCGAAGGCAGTTTTCAACGCCCGAAGGCGGTTTACATATCCCGCAGCGCTGGGGGGTTGAACCCTCGCCCCCGCCTCAAGAGGCGAGGGACCCAACCGCTAGACCAGGCATCTTGGGATTCAAGATCGACAATTGCTCGAAGAATGCTTCTATGAATTCATTGCAAGTTGGAGAGAAATTGTTGAAATTCAACCTTACGCTTCCGAGGGAACTTAACAACCCATCGAATTCCGCCATCTCTGTAAATGACTCCGGATCTAAATCTCTGTGTATTGATGCCTTCGCTCCTCCCCGAATCTGGTTTCTCTTCGACTTAAGTATATGATCCCAGTCGCACATAGCACTTGTTTTTTAGTAGCCCACATATATGTGTGCTTTTAATTTTGTTTTAATGCGCTTTTCGCAAATTCGTAGCTTTCTGAACGCTTATGTTTTTTTTTTTGTTTTGTTCTATTCTTTTTTTGTTCATGTATACGTTTTTGCGTTTTATTTCCTTTTGATTCAGGTTAATTACTTTTGTTTTAATATATTATAATTTAAATTTTCTTTTGTTTTGTTTTAGCTGGTTGCACATTGTAGTTCAATACATGGGTTCATATGCAGATAAACACATAAACATACACATGTGCATACATACATATACTCATCACTGGAACACTCATATGGTGATATTGATAATTTTGAATCAACACACATAGCATACATACATATGGGTTCAAATACTCTTTCACATGAAGGCATATACACACACATTATGTGTATATATATATATATATATATATATATATATATATATATATATATATATATATATATATATATATATATATATATATATATATATATATATATGGGTATAGGAAAACATATCACAAAAGGGAACTCTCACATTTTCACTTGTCTCAACCAACACTACAACAGATTGAGGGAATATCGATGGTCAGTATACCAATGGTTAGCTGTCGGCGTCGGTATGACCCTCGGTTAATTTGGGAAAGAAGCTTTGCCTCGGAAAGGCAGCGTCGGTATATGCGTCGGTATTTGTGTCGGTAATTTGCTGAATTATCGACGCTTATACCGACGGTTATACTGAGGCTCTCTTTTTAACCGGGACCGAAACCAAAATTCGTCATTCTGAGCGTTTTGAATCCAGCTCTTCTCCTGTCGGGTTTGCGCGCGCCAACAACAGATCTCTGTTTGTCACCCTTTCTCTCTCTCTCTCTCTCTCTCTCTCTCTTTCTCTCCCTCCCTCTCTCTCACTCTCTCTCTCTCTCTCCCTCCCTCTTTCTCACTCTCTCTCCCTCTCTCTCCCTCCCTCTCTCTCTCTCTAAACAGACCTCTATCTTTGTAGATATGAAGTTTTGGTAAGTAGATCGCACATATTGTAGCACTCTTTTTTGTTTCTCTATGTTTTTGCTTTACTAATATGTTCTTTGTTTGGTTTTGCAGGAGATTTTGAGATCAAATCTTTGGAAATTCGACGAAGAAGAACCTCAAGTGGATTTTGACAACCCATTAGGGGAAAGGGTGAACCCTGCATGGGCCTTGTAAGGATCCCTAATTTTTAGGGATTAAAATTAATCATATCTGGTATTCAAGAAGAAAAAAAACCACTAGAGGTATTTAATTTCAAATCATTATTTTAAAAATGGCATATTTGAGCTCTCAGTTGGGCTGAATTCGTGGCGATTGAGAGCCCTAGGATGTTCCTCATGCACGGACGAGATCATGAGTTTGTGTCTGGCAGAACATGACAAAATAGTGTGATCAGTCTCTTCTTTTTGTGGCTATCCAAAACCATTAGATCTTTTCCATGGACGGACACGATTGGCGTGCGTATCTTTGGCAGAAAATGACAAAAGTGGGAGTGTTTAAGAGGTTGGAAAAAGGATGAGAGAGACTACACAACGCAAAAATTGCCGACCGTTAGATCTTACTCAACAGATGCACAGGATCGACCTCCGGGTGTCTGGCAGAAGAGGACAAATAAGAAGTCATATCAATCATGATTGCTTTGGAAAAGAAAGAGAGACAGTACTGCATCGACATTCACAGTAGATCTACACTGTTCGATGCATCTGAATCGAAGGTCTCACGTTAAAACAGGTTTTTGCATGACTTGAAGACCGTTGGATTAAAAAGAGATCCAACTGTAGCAATTCAAAGATTCTCAATCTTCAAGAGGCATAATCTCAAGCATTGGATCAACACATCATCCAACGATGCACAACCAAAGGTGCTTTTGTTCTTCCTTTCAAACTCAACCATTGGATTTTCTCAATATCCAAGGGTGCAAATCAAACTCCGGTGGAAAATTTCGAATTTCGTGGGTCCTTGAAACCACTTACAAAGAAAATACTAGTTTTCCTACCACATTTTGGTTGTTTTGACTAGCCCAAACCAAGGGAAACCTAGGCCTAGCCTACTTGATTGAGGCTCTAGACTGTGGCCACCACCCTCCTCTCATTGGTCCATCACTAATCACCCCTTAAGCTAAAAGGCCCATGCAGGGTTCACTTTTTCCCCTAATGCTTGATTCAAACAATTCTCTCTCTCTCTAAGCACACCTCTATTTTTATAGATCTGAAGCTTTGGTAAGTAGATCGCACATATTGTAACACTCTTTTTTCTTTCTTTATGTTTTTGCTTTTCTAATATCTTCTCTTTAGTTTTGCAATAGATTTTTGGGATCAAATCTTTGAAAATTCGAGGAAGGAGAACTTCAAGTGGATTTTGACAACCTTTATTCAAAAATTACATCAATGTAAGTGAGACATATATCACTCTGTTTTCTTTCTTTATGTTTTTGCTTTTCTAATGTCTTCTCTCTTTAGTTTTGTTTTCGACTGAGAGAGGGCGACAGATATATACATATACATACACACATACACAATGCATATGCATACACACATACACAATGCATATGCATACACACATACACAATGCATATGTATACACACATACATAATACATATGCAAACACATACATGCATGCATACACACATGCACATGCATACACACATGCATATGCATACACATACACACATACACAATGCATATGCATACACACATACACAATACATATGCATACACATACATGCATGCATATATATGTATACACATACATGCATATGCATACATACATGCATGCATATGCATACATACATGCATGCATATGCATACATACATGCATGCATATACATACATACATGCATGCATATGCATGCATACATGCATGCATATGCATACATACATGCATGCATATGCATACATACATGCATGCATATATATGTATATGCATACATGCATATGCATACACATACAAACATGCATATGCATACATGAATGCATATGCATACATGCATTGCATATGCATACATGAATATGCATACACATAAACATGCACATACATGAATATGCATACAGATACACATACACATACACATACACATGCATGCATATGCATACATGAATGCATATGCATACATGCATGCATATATATGTATACACATACATGCATATGCATGTATACAAGCATGCATATGCATACATGCATGCATATGCATACGTGCATGCATATGCATACGTGCATGCATATGCATACGTGCATGCATATGCATACATGAATGCATATGCATACATGAATGCATATTATTTATTATTTATTATTTATTATTATTTTTTTTATTTTCTTTTAATTTATTTTCTATTTTTATATATTTATATTTTTTATTATTAATTTGTTTCTTTTTTAATTTATTATTATTTTTGTTATTTAACTATTTTTTTATTTTTTATTTTTTGTTTTATTTTTATTATAAATTTATTTTTTGTTTTGTGTGTGTGTGTGTGTTCGTGTTCATGTGAGGGGGTGTGTACACATACATGCATGCATATGCATACAAGCATATGCATACATGAATGCATGCATGCATATGCATACAAGCATGCATATGCATACAAGCATGCATATGCATACAAGCATGCATATGCATATGCATACAAGCATGCATATGAATATGCATACAAGCATGCATATGCATATGCATACAAGCATGCATATGCATATGCATACAAGCATGCATATGCATATGCATATGCATACAAGCATGCATATGCATATGCATACAAGCATGCATATGCATATGCATATGCATACAAGCATATATATATGTATACACATACATGCATGCATATGCATACAAGCATATGCATACATGAATGCATGTATACATATGCATACATGCATGCATATGCATACAAGCATGCATATGCATATGCATACAAGCATATGCATACATGAATGCATGTATACATATGCATACATGCATGCATATGCATACATGCACGCATATGCATACATGCACGCATATATATGTATACACATACATGCATGCATATGCATACAAGCATATGCATACAAGCATATGCATACAAGCATATGCATACAAGCATATGCATACATGAATGCATGTATACATATGCATACATGCATGCATATGCATACAAGCATGCATATGCATATGCATACAAGCATGCATATGCATATGCATACAAGCATATGCATACATGAATGCATGTATACATATGCATACATGCATGCATATGCATACATGCACGCATATGCATACATGCACGCATATGCATACATGCACGCATATGCATACATGCACGCATATGCATACATGCACGCATATGCATACATGCACGCATATGCATACATGCACGCATATGCATACATGCACGCATATGCATACATGCACGCATATGCATACATGAACGCATATGCATACATGAATGCATATGCATATATGAATGCATATATATGTATACACATACATGCATGCATATGCATACAAGCATATGCAGACATGAATGCATGTATACATATGCATACATGCATGCATATGCATACAAGTATATGCATACATGAATGCATGTATGCATATGCAAACATGAATGCATGCATGCATATGCATACATGAATGCATGCATGCATATGCATACAACCATGCATATGCATACATGAATGCATATGCATACATGAATGCATATGCATACATGCATGCATATGCATACATGCATGCATATGCATACATGCATGCATATGCATACATGCATGCATATGCATACATGCATGCATATGCATACATGCATGCATATGCATATGCATACATGCATGCATATGCATACATGCATGCATATGCATACATGCATGCATATGCATATGCATACATGCATGCATATGCATATGCATACATGCATGCATATGCATACATGCATGCATATGCATATGCATACATGCATGCATATGCATACAAGCATGCATATGCATATCCATACAAGCATATATATGTATACACATACATGCATGCATATGCATACATGAATGCATGTATACATATGCATACATGCATGCATATGCATACAAGCATATGCATACAAGCATATGCATACATGAATGCATGTATACATATGCATACATGCATGCATATGCATACAAGCATATGCATACATGAATGCATGCATGCATATGCATACAAGCATGCATATGCATACAAGCATGCATATGCATACAAACATGCATATGCATACAAGCATGCATATACACATACATGCATGCATATGCATACAAGCATATGCATACAAGCATATGCATACAAGCATATGCATACATGAATGGATGTATACATATGCATACATGCATGCATATGCATACAAGCATGCATATGCATACATGAATGCATACGCATACATGAATGCATATATATGTATACACATACATGCATATGCATGCATGCAAGCATATGCATACATGAATGCATGTATACATATGCATACGTGAATGCATGTATACATATGCATACATGCATGCATATGCATACAAGCATGCATATGCATATGCATACAAGCATGCATATGCATATGCATACAAGCATGCATATGCATACAAGCATGCATATGCATATGCATACAAGCATGCATATGCATATGCATACAAGCATGCATATGCATACATGAATGCATGTATACATATGCATACATGCATGCATATGCATACAAGCATGCATATGCATACATGAATGCATATGCATACATGAATGCATATGCATACATGAATGCATATGCATACATGAATGCATATGCATGCATGAATGCATATGCATGCATGAATGCATATGCATACATGAATGCATATGCATACATGAATGCATATGCATACATGAATGCATATATACGTATACACATACATGCATGCATATGCATAGAAGCATATGCATACATGAATGCATGTATACATATGCATACATGCATGCATATGCATACAAGCATGCATATGTATACATGAATGCATATGCATACATGAATGCATATATATGTATACACATACATGCATGCATATGCATACAAGCATATGCATACAAGCATATACATACATGAATGCATGTATACATATGCATACATGACTGCATATACATATGTATACATGAATGCATATATATGTATGCACATACATGAATGCATATATATGTATACACATACATGCATGCATATGCATACAAGCATATGCATACATGAATGCATGTATGCATATGCATACAAGCATGCATATGCATACAAGCATGCATATGCATACAAGCATGCATATGCATACAAGCATGCATATGCATACATGAATGCATATGCATACATGAATGCATATGCATACATGAATGCATCTATACATATGTATACATGAATGCATATGTATACATGAAAGCATATGTATACAAGCATGCATATATATACATTGGATGAGATGAGATCTTCACATTGCATCAGTTGGGATCTCCACGTACACCTTGGGGTGCGCATGATCATGAGGGCTCCAAAATATATCATATCCATAATGGAGCTCCAATTATGGATTCGGCCGGAAAGTCAATGCGTAAGCGCATACAACAACTGTGCTCCATCGAATTCCGTCATTCAGTAATGTTAAAATGGACGGAGCAGGATAGGGACTCTAAAAATCATATCACACAATGCATATATGAAGAGTACTGGCCAGCACCTGGGAATCTTATTGTGAGTTCCTAGTGGATTCAACATAGAGGACGCGAAGTGATGTCGCATCGACGATCGGAAGCTCGCAATGCTTTCAGAGCAGGCTTACTGAAGCCTGTATGGCTAGATGTCGAAGAATGGGAATCGATTCAGGATGAGCAGCAACATACTCCTGATCGATATCGTCAACAGAGAGATGCGGTGGACACACGTTTAGATATGGTTGGAACATCGCATTTAGGTAGCGGCGGATACGATAGTATGTGCTACCAATTTTTAAGTATCATGTTAGTTATTGAAGTTGTTTGTGTTAAGTAAATTATGTATGTTCATCTAACATTTTGCATATTTATTATAGGAGTTGGCAGTGGGTCGTCCTCCGACGTGAACTGAGGAATCATATGGATATCGACATGGACTGGCTGCACTGTTACAAGACTTAGAGGGACGCGATGCAATCGTCTCATGGGAGAATATTCTTGATTAGGTAAAGTTATATCTTGGTTTTGTGTTTTTAGTTGTTGTTTATAAATGTCATGTTAAGTGGTCTTATTTTATACATATGTTTTGTTGCAGGATTGTAGGTGTAAATATTTTGATCAATGCCACAATTTTGTATCACACTCGCATACGGCAATGATGTAACATAATTTTGTATTCGATTCCTATATGGAAGTGTTTTGTCACATTGCCACAATTTTGTATTACACTCCTATGTGGCAATGATGTACCATAATTTTGTATTTGATTCGTATATGGAAGTGCTTTGTTACATTTTGTATTCGATTCCTATATAGAAGTGCTTTGCCACACTTGTACATTTTTCATTTATGGAATATACAACTTTTTGTACATGATTCATTGTTCATTTCTGCTCATATAAGTTTATGTTTTGGTTGCCATTAGAGTACATAACACATGTACTCAGTTGGGCAGAGTGTATTGTCTTTTGCTAAACAACATCATGCTGTAGCAAAAGACAACACACTCTGCCCAAAAAAATTTGTGCAGGTAGGGTCGTCGGTATACGCGCCAGTAGCTCCAGTATGGTCATCAGTATACGCGTCGGTACACCCAGTGCGGGCGTCGGTATGGACGTCAATATAAGCGTCGGTATTACCGACACTTATACCGACGCCCATACCGACGCTTATATCGGCGCCCATACCGGGGCTTTCATTCTGACGCGTATACCGACTCTAACACCAACGTCGCGAAGAAATCACGCCCGTTCATTTGCCTCGGTAGCAGCCTCGGTATACCCCCGATATGTTGTAGTGCAAGAACTATTTGAATGGAAAAAGACAAATATAAGATGAAATCTATACATCACAAAATAAGCTTACACATCCATTTGTTTGATTTTCCAGGTTCAAAACAATTTTTAAAGATGAATGATTCTTCTTTAATATCATCCGGCCTCTTGGAGTGCAACTCTTTTCAATATCTAGCTTTTTCAAATATATTGATTACTTGATCACCATTGTCAAAATAGAACCGAAATTAAGTTACACTCTAAAATGGGTCTAGTTTATAAATATAGTGATATGAATCTCTATCACATTTTCCCTAATAAACCTAAACATTGTCCTCAATGGGCTTTGAGATTATAAGAATCAAAGGAGTATCAAATTTTTTCTTTGGAAAAAACATTGTCAAATTATTAAAAAAACTTTCCAAATATGCCAATGAACTTTTTGGCATAATTCAATATGAAATTAACTCAAATTATAAACTCTTTCATTTAGTAAAGTAATAAAATCCTTAGCCCAAAATACACCTATCACTACAACATATGAGGGGCATATCGACACTGCATATACCTACGGTCACATTCGGCATCGGTATGGGCGTTGGAAAATGTCACTTAGAGATACCGACGATCAAGTGACCGTCAGTATCACCGTTTTAAACGGATCATCTGTGTGGCCCGCAGCCGTCAGTATTTGCGTCAGTATATGCGTCGATATATGCATCGGTATGAGCGTCCGTATAAGCATCGGTAATTTATTGGAAGTTACCGACACATATACCGACACATATACCGACGCATATACCGAGGCCGAGTTTTAAACATACTGCGAACCTGAGAGCAAAACTTAACATTTTTGCACGTGTTCGAGTACTGTTGGTCTTTTGTCGAACTTGTGCGTGCGAACCGAATTGCAACCTGCATTGTCTTATGCACACACACACACAGAGATCTCTCTCTCTCTACACACGCACACTCTCTCTCAGCTTAGATCTCACATCTTGGTAAGTGCTACGCGTACTGTTAGCATTTGTGTTTCTCTATGCTTTAGGTTTTATAATTTCTCTTTTCTTTGATTTTGTAGAAGTTCTTTGGCGTCGATTGTTTGGAATTGGACGATAGGCGACATACATTACACTTTGACGACAACGATCCAAAAGAGGGACATACTTGTAAGTGATTGTTTTATTCTCTATTGCTAGAGAGAGAAGGAGAGAGAGACAAAGAGAGAGAGATGAGAGAGAGAGAGAGAGAGAGAGAGAGAAAGTGAGAGATAAAGAATAATGAAAGAAAGGAAGATAGAGATAGGAAAATAGAGCATACATACACACACAGATACACACACATTTACACATTTACACATGCATATATACACACATACATGTACAAACATGCATGCTTACATACACACACCTATACACACATGCATGATTACATACACACACATATACACACATGCATGCATACACATACATACAAATTTACACACATGCATACATACACACACATGCATACACACATACATATACACACATATATACACATATGCATACATCCACATACACACACACATACACACACACACATATATACACATATACACACATGCATGGATACATACACACACATATACACACATGCATGCATACACACATACACATATACACATATACACACATGCATACATACACACACATGCATACATACACACACATGCATACACACATACATACACACATACATACACACACACATGCATACACACACACATGCATACACACATACATACACACATACATACACACATACATACAAACATACATGCACACAAATGCATGCATACATACACACACATGTACACATGCATACATACACACACATATATACACACATGCATACATACACACATATACACACATACATGTATACATACACACACACACACACATGTACACACATGCATACATACACGCACACATGTACACATGCATACATACATACACATATATACACACATGCAAACATACACACATAGACACACATGCATGTATACATACACACACACACACATGTACACACATGCATACATACACACACATATGTACATACATACTCATATACTCACACATGCATACATAGACACACATACACATATACAGACATGCATACATTCACACGCACACATACATACACACATGCACATATATACACACACATAAGCTAGTGTTTTAATTAAATATATATAATTAAAGATATAAATTTTTTATTTTGAAGTTTCTTTTTACATCAAATATATAAAAATAGGATTAGGGTTTTTAGGCTATTTACACATACATACACATACACATATAATATATATATACATGTATATACACATGTATATAGAAATATACATATTTTAGGTCTAGATATTTAAGATTAGGGTTTTAGGGTTTAGGCATACATATAACTCAATTATATTTATATTAAGGAAAAATATAGAGAAAAATAAGAAAAAAAATCTGAATATATAAATAAATAAATAAATAAATATATATATATATATATATATATATATATATATATATATATATATATATATATATATATATATATATATATATATATATATATATATATATATATATATATATATATATATATATATATATATATATATATATATATATATATATATATATATATATAATATGATTAGGGTTTTAGGATTAGGGGTTTAGAGTTTTATAGGTGTTTAAGTATTTAGGTTTTAGTATTTCAGATTTAAGTCTAAGTCTTTCTGATTAGGGTTTTAGGGTTTTAATACCTACATAACATATATACACAAATACACATATACATATAATACATACATACATGTAGATACACATGCATACAAAAATATACATATTTTAGGTTTAAATCTTTAAGATTAGGGTTTTAGGGTTTTAACACCTACATAACATATATACACGCATACACATACACATATGATACATATATACATGTAGATACACATGCATACAAAAATATACATATTTTAGGTCTAGATATTTAAGATTAGTGTTTTAGGGTTTAGGCATACATATAACTCATTTATATTTATATTAAGAAAAAATATAGAGTAAAATAAGAAAAAAATCTGAATATATAAATAAATATATATATAAAATATGATTAGGGTTTTAAGATTAGGGGTTTAGATTTTTATAGGTGTTTAAGTATTTAGGTTTTAGTATTTCAGATTTAAGTCTAAGTCTTTCTAATTAGGGTTTTAGGGTTTTAATACCTACATAACATATATACACAAACACACATATACATATAATACATACATACATGTAGATACACATGCATACTATAATATACATATTTTAGGTTTAAATCTTTAAGATTAGGGTTTTAGGGTTTTAACACCTACATAACATATATACATACATACACATACACATATAATACATATATACATGTAGATACACATGCATACAAAAATATACATATTTTAGGTCTAGATCTTTAAGATTAGGGTTTTAGGGTTTAGGCATACATATAACTCAATTATATTTATATTAAGAAAAAATATAGAGAAAAATAAGAAAAAAATCTGAATATATAAATAAATATATATGTAAAATATGATTAGGGTTTTAGGATTAGGGCTTTAGATTTTTATGGGTGTTTAAGTATTTAGGTTTTAGTATTTCAGATTTAAGTCTACGTCTTTCTAATTGGGGTTTTAGGGTTTTAATACCTACATAACATATATACACAAACACACATATACATATAATATATACATACATATACATATTTTAGTTCTAAATCTTCAAGATTAGGATTTTAGGGTTTTAACACCTACATAACATATATACACACATACACATACACATATAATACATATATACATGTAGATACACATGCATACAAAAATATACATATTTTAGGTCTAGATCTTTAAGATTAGGGTTTTAATTTAATATATATAATTAAATATATAAAATTAAATATATAAAAATAGGATTACGTAAGGAAAAAATCTGAATATATAAATAAATATATATATAAAATAAGATAATTATATACATAAATAAATATAAAAAGAATTAGTGTTTTAAATAATTTAATTAAATATATATAATTAAATATACAAAATTAAATATATAATAATAAGATTAAGTAAGGAAAAACTTTGAATATATAAATAAATATATATATATAATAGGATAATTATATAGATAAATAAATATAAAATGAACTAGTGTTTTAAAAAATTTAATTAAATATATATAATTAAATATATAAAAATAGGATTAAGTAAGGAAAAAATCTGAGTATATAAATAAATATATATATAAAATAGGATAATTTTATACATAAATAAATATAAAAAGAACTAGGGGTTAAATAATTTAATTGACTATATATAATAAAATATATAAAAATAGGATTAATTAAGAAAAAAATCTGAATATATAATATATATATATATATATATATATATATATATATATATATATATATATATATATATATATATATATATATATATATATATATATATATATATATATATATAAAGTAGGATAATTATATAGAGATACATATACACATATATATACACATGCATACATATATATACATGTTTTAGGTCTAGGTCATTTTGATTCGGGTTTTAGGGTTTTAACACCTACATAACATATATACACACATACACATACACATAAAATACATATATACATATATATACACATGTGTATAGAAATATACATAATTTAGGTCTAGATCTTTAAAATTAGGGTTTTAGGGTTTAGGCATACATATAACTCAATTAAGAGGAAACAAATCTGAATAAATAAATAAATATATATATAAAATAGGATCAATTAAGAAAAGATCCGAATATATAGATAAAATAGGATAGTTATATAGATTAGGGTTTTAAGTTTTTTTAGGTATTTAAGTATTTAGGTTTAGTATTTCAGGTTTAAGTCTTTAAGAGTATGATTTTTAGGTTTAATAAAAAAACAAATGTTCTAAAATGTACATATTGTAGCAGATGGCTTCTTTGGATCCTGAAGAGAGAATGGCATGTCCTTGCACAGAGTGCAAGTATCAAATTTATCAAAAACGAGGGATTTGTACTGCACATGTTAGAGAGTATGGATCCTTTGATAGGAGTCGATTGGAAAACCTATGCTATCATTCGCATGGTCCCCAAGGTGAGCAAATGGACCCAAACGACATTGCACCGGTAACCTCTCGTGGACAAAAGAGAGCAAAAAGGGACTTAGACGTACAAGCAAGTACTAATAATATTACACAGAATGAACATACGGAAGAGATGTTTGAAATATTTTGTGACATGGACAAAGATCATGATGGTGGAGAAGGTGTCAAGAGTTTCATGGACACAACAGAAAATTCCATGATCAGAAGTCAATGAAGAATATGAAAACATGTGAAGACTAGCTCGTTTACCACTTTATTATGGAGCAAAGATATTTGTACTACGTGTGTCACTCGCGATGCTCAATATGCAATCCATTTATGGATGGTCAGATACTAGTGTCACTGAATTGTTCAGGTAAGTGGAGAACAAATTGGCTTTCATTGTTGTATCACAATAACTTTATCTACTAATATCGTTTTAATTGCTTATTGCAGGCTTCTTAAAGATCAATTTTTTCCAGAGGGAAATGACATGCCTCCAACAGGTGGAGATGTGAAAAAACTTTTACAGTCCATTGGAATGGAGTATACTAAAATTCATGCTTGTCCGAATGATTGCATTCTCTTTTTGAATGAGTATGAGCATCTCCACGTATGTCCAAAGTGTGGAGCAAATAGATTTAGAAAAGACGTTGTAGGCGAAGCAATCCCCGCAAAGGTTCTTCGCCACTTTCCTATCATTCCACGAATTAAGAACATGTTTAGATGCAAATCTATAGCTGAGTTAATGTCATGGCATACAAAGAGTAGGTCTACAGATAATGTAATGAGAGTGCCTGCTTACTCTGATGCTTGGAAGCACATAGATAGTAAGTGGCCAAAGTTTGCTAGTGAGCCTCGGTCCATACATCTAGGCCTAGCTATGGATGGAGTGAATCTATTTGGATTACACAGTTCTTCATGGAGCACATGGCCTGTATGTTTGGTCAATTATAATATCCCACCATGGTTGGCCACAAAGAAAGGTCATTTATTATTAGCTTTTATTGTACCAGGTAAGTATAAGGTAAAAAATATGGATGTATATCTTGCACCACTTATGGAAGAACTGCGCATTTTATGGGATGGGATTACTATGCGTGACATGTCTCAACCTATAAGAAGACGAGACGTGTGAGTGCAAGGCATACTTATGTGGACAATGCATGATTGGCCTGGTTATGGTGAATGTTCAGGTTTATTGATTTCAGGTTACCATGCTTGTCCTTTATGCGGACCACGACTCGAAGCACGTTATTCCAAAGCATTACGTAAAACTGTCTATGAAGGACATCATAGATATTTGCCTGATGGACATGTTTTACATTAAGGACAAATTGGTCCACAAGTGCAACACCAAATGAAAGCTAGCGATTGAAAACAACTGTGGGATTTAGAAAATCCAATTGCTGGCATGAAACGGTTGTCCATTTTTCATGAACTCCTTTATTGGAGTGAATTGTTGATCAATCATTTGGTGGACCCGATGCATATTTTTAAGAATGTGGGAGAGATTCTTTGGAAAACTTTGATCGGAAAGAAAAAAAGCAAAGCACAAAGGGAGGACTTAGAAGAGCGAGGTCGTATGCGAGAGTTTTGGGCAATTACTAAGCCCAACGGAACAGTATCATTACCAAGAGCTCCTTGTGTGCTTTGCAGGATGGAAGAGCAACAAGTGAAGAAAACAATTTCAAAGTTTCAAATACCTACTCGATGCATGAGGTGTCTAAAGACTGCTTTCACACGAAATGACGATCTTGCAGGACTCAAGTCTCATGATTGGCATACATTTTTACAGTTTGTGCTCCTTGTAGCCCTAAAAGATTGTCTTTCAGAGGATGTATGAAGAACCATTTATAAAATTAGTTCATTAGTACGGTGGATATCTTCTAAAGAGATAAATAGAGATAGCATAGAGAGTGCGAAACTCACTGCTATTGAGGCTGTTTGTATGGTAGAGAAATACTTTCCCACAAGTATTCTCACTATTCAACTTCATTTACTGGTTCATGTGGTAGATGAAGTTGGAATAGCACGAACTGTCCATAGTCGATGGATGTTCTTCTTAGAGCGCGTTATGAAGACATTAAAAGGGTTTGTTCGATAAAGAGCACGTCCAGAGGGTAGCATGGTAGAGGGATGGCTTGTACAAGAATCTCTTGTATTCATAACTGAGTTTCTACGTATGTCAGATCCCGAAATACCTCGCTTATGGAGTGATGATGAAGATGTGTGTCTCGTAGGCGATGAACCACAAGGTAAAGGATTGCAAAGAAAAATGGATGCAGCTTTCAGAGAGAAGGCAATGAAGTTTTGCATAGTTAACTCTAAGCCTATGCAGAAGTGGTTAGAAAGGTATGAGCTTTCCAATGGAAACTAACGCAAAGGAAAGAGCTCAGTTTCGAAGAAATTGTTCCACTCGATTTTTGCCTCTTCCAGAAAGTCTTCGACCTCTTCCACCTTTTCCAATGACCAGATGGCTAGATACAGCGGTTTCACAAGCAAAGGTAGTTGGTGAAGATATCTCTGAAGAAGAAGAAGAACTCGCAAAAGGATGTGATTGGGAGTATATTAAATACGGTGCACTATGGTCTCATGGACGACACTTTCGAATCGCACAAATCGATCAAAATAGGTCTACTTTTGATAGTGGAGTGATGGTCAATTTTTTGCAAAAAAGTAGAGTGAGTGAAAGAGATGATAATGCTCTAGAAGGCGAGCTCGATTATTGTGGTGTGATTCAAGACATCTTGAAACTATCTTTCAGAAAGTCTCATTACTTTGTTTTTTATGTGAAATGGTTCAAAGTAGTCACCTCTGGAAGAAACGCAACAATGAGACATGATAAAAGCGGTTTGCTTCAAGTCGACTCCACAAGATTATGGACAGATGAAAGGGATACATTTGTACTTCCCGAACACTGTGAGCAAGTTGTTTTTATACCAGATTCAAAAGAACCAGAGTGGCTATTTGTTTTACAAGTCGCTCCACATAGTAGAAAAATATTTGAGAACATAGATGTAGAAGAAAGTCCATCTCTAGTGGACTCAGAGGTTCATTTGATAGTCGAGGAGGAAGAGATCATTGTTCGAGAAGGAGAGGTCATTGTTCGAGAAGACAAAGCAATAGATGATGATCTGAAAGAG
The DNA here is from genome assembly GCA_020310875.1 of Ceratopteris richardii. Taxonomy (NCBI): domain Eukaryota; kingdom Viridiplantae; phylum Streptophyta; class Polypodiopsida; order Polypodiales; family Pteridaceae; genus Ceratopteris; species Ceratopteris richardii. The sequence continues at coordinate 5,925,373 of CM035426.1, forward strand.
ATCAGCATAGCAAGTGATTTAGAAGCCATCAATATAGAGATAGATATTCTCGGTGCATCGGATCTTCAAGAGGATGCTAGACTAGAGGACTTTTGAATAAAACACTTGTATATACTAATTTTTGTTTTTTTTGTTTATTCTCTATATTACTTTTATTATCGCATTCTAATTATTTGAGTTCTTTTATTACAGAGCATGATGGGAGATAGTCCTCCAGTCACTCCACATTCCATGACAGAGGAGCAGTTTTTGGAGTTCATCTCTTAGGTTCCTCCCGCGTATATGGCAGCTGCATCACAATATTGGATCGCTTGTGGTAGCACTCCTCTTGGCCTCACTCTTGGCGGCCTTACTCCTGTCGGCCTCACTCCCGCTGGCCTCACTCCCGCTGGCCTCACTCCCGTCAGTGTCACTCCCGCTGGTGTCACTCCTGCCGGTGTCACTCCTGCCGGTGTCACTCCTGCCGGTGTCACTCCTGCCGGTGTCACTCCTGCCGGTGTCACTCCTGCCGGTGTCACTCCTACGGGTCGTGCTACTCCCGTAGGAGCTATGTCTCCTAGCTTTGTGACTCCACCACGACCATCTTTTCAGTCATCTCCTACTGGGTCTACTAGTAGACATGTGCGTTGGACACCTCAGCGAGATACAGGTTCTGGCCCATCTCGTAGATCGAGGTCATGCTCTAGAGCAGGAGGTTCTAGGAGTGGATCTACAGGTAGGTTTGGAGGCGGAGGAGGTGGCTGTTGTGGAGGCAGTGCAACGGACATTGTGTCGCCCGCTTCTACTCCTAGGACGAGTAGAGTACACCATGTGGAACACCACGTACACCTTGGGATGCGCATGACCATGATGACTCGAAGGTGTATAGTATCCGAGATGGAGCTCCGGTGATGGATGCGGCTGGCAAAGCAATGCGTGCACGCATACGACAGCTTTGTTCCATCCAGTTTGGACACTCTATCATGCTGAAATGGAGTGAACATGATAAAGATCGGAAGAATTATATCACACAGACGATTTATCAGGAGTTTTGACCAGTCGATGGACAGTCTCTTGTCCGTTTAGAGTGGATTTTGCACACGGCACGTGAGATTATGTCCCATCGATGATCCAAGGCTCATGATGCGCAGGCTTACCAAAGCCTATATGGTTAGATGCTGAGGAGTGGGACGTGATTCGTGACGGGCAGCAGCAGACTCCTGACCGATATCACCAGCAATGAGATTCCGTAGCCACACGTTTAGATACGGTTGGACCGTCACATTTGGGCAACGGCAGATATGACACGATGCGTCATGATTTTGTAAGTACCATTTCATTTATTGAATTTATTTGTGTTAAATTTCTCATGTATGTTCCTCTAATCTTTTGTATATTTGTTTTCAAGAGCTGGCAATGGGTAGTCCTCCAACACGAATGGAGGAGTCTTATGGATATCGTCATGGGTGGATTGCACTATTGGAGGACAGGGAGGGACGCGGTCCGGTCGTTTCATGGGAGCATTTGCGATGAGGTAATTAATTTATAAACTTGGTTTTTACTTGTTGTTTGTAATTTTCATGTGAACTTATCTCATTCCATTAATGTTCTTTATTGCAGGACTCTTGATATGGAATGTTCTTTGCATGTGTATGGCAGTGGAACACCAAAATTTTGTATTTGATTTTCATATGGCAATGCATTGCTTTGCCACATTTTGTAAAAGCGTCATATATGACAGTGGTTTGCCACACTCTTGTACATGCTTCATTATTGAAATATATAACTTCTTTTGTACATGGTTCATGGTTCATTCTGATTATCTCTTTTGTGTCCAATAATACTCTGTTTCATGAAATCATTTTTCGGTTGACATTAGAGTACACATCACATGTACTCGATTTTTTTTGGGCAGAGTGTATTGTCTTTTGTTAAGCAACATCATGGTAATGTTGCTATAGCAAAAGACAAAACACTCTGCCCAAAATCTTTTTTGCAGGTATGGTCGTCGGTATACGCGATGGTACTCCCAGTAATGTCATCGGAAAAAGCACCGGTACACCCAACAGGCGACGGTATACGCGACGGTATGCCCAGCAGAGGCCTCGGTATAGGTGCCGGTATGGGCGTCGGTATTACCGACGCTTATACCGACGCATATACCGACGCATATACCAACGCTTATACGGACGCTTTGATACCGACCCGCATACCGACCTTTACACCGGCGTCACGGCAAATAAAGCCGCGTTCATTTCCATGGGTAAAAACCTCGGTATACAATCGATCTGTTGTAGTGTATAAACGTATATAGGCCTTGAAGAAATAATTCTTCTCTTCTTTGCTTTCAAATTCAAACATCATTATATATAAATATTATCATGCAATGTGTCCATACATAATCTAAGACATACAAATAATTCCACTCATGCATAGATCCTCTTGTTTTTGCATCTTTCTTAATATTTTAACTGGAAGTGATTTCAAAACCACATCTGACATCTTCAAATTTATCTTCAATGGTCTTTTCTTTAGTGGAAACTTTGATATTCTTTATATGTTCCTTCAAATATCTTTTCTTCAAAAAACAATTATTTCATACTTTATGTATTCTACTCTTTTGGGTGGAAGAAATAATAAACATTTGTTTGTGAATTTCATAATATTTTCAACTTTTTTTATTGTAGAGAAAAGGCATAACCCTTATTGAGAGCAGAGGCTCTAAAGGAATGCAAAAGTACAACCCAGGACTTCAACTAGACATGCTTATCATGCAAATAAACACTCCTATTCATCTAAAACAAAACAATTTTTCTAATTTGAAATTCTGCTTTAAATTTCCCTATGCATGCTTTGATCCTCATTTATAATGAATATGTCAACAAAAATTCAAGTAGATGCGTTCCTAGTTAGTTCTTAGTTTCAGCTCTTCAATTTGAAATGAACTTTTTCTAGATTGTTGAATTGAAATGAATGTAAAAGATGAATACATTCAAAAGAATTAAAACAAAATAAACATAAAGAAATAGAAATCACCTGATCAAATAGTTTCATCCTCAAGCATATTCCCATGCATCAGATATTGATCCTCATTCCCTGTTTCTAATAACTTAACTCTATTTTCAACAAAATTAATTTGCTATTTTTCTTCTTAAATCATAATTCTTTTATAGAACGTTTCATATCTTTCTCAATTCTTATCTCATTTTCGCTTTTTTTGTTGTTTTCATGATTCAATTAACCTCTCAAAATTTCTACCTTTTCTTGATCAAATAATTTATCATTATCTAAGAGCTTTGGATCACTACATTATTCTTTTTACTTTTCATTTGAACTACATAGGGCTGCAAATCTCTTGGCTCTCATTCACACTGATGTATGGGGACTTTCCAAAGAGTCATCTATAAGAGGATCCAAGTATTTTTTCACATTTACTAATGATTACTCTAGGAAAGTGTGGATATATATCATTATAGAAAAATCAAATGTGTTCTTTATGTTCAAGAGGTTCAGTCCCCACATGCAATTCAATGATGTGGTCAATCTACCCAGGTGGAGGTATACAAGCACGTCTTCCAAGAATACAATTTCATATTCTTTCAAACAATTTTCTACATAATTCAAAAAATTTTCATCATTATCTTTGTCATGCAAATTGTTCACATAAACTACAAATGTTCTAAAGCCATCACACATACCTCTAATTATCTCCATATTTGAAATGAGATTAGGCTTAGCATTATGCACATCACCAAGAATGTGGATAGATTCGTCGTCCAGTCTTAAAGTGATTGTTCTTTTTTTTTAATCAATTGTTGCAAAATTTTGAACTAATTAGTCCATGCCTATAATTGCATCCCTATGTATCATTTCAACCACATGAAAACTCCGAGCAAAACACTTATAAGAAAAAGTAATTTTAAGGCTTTCAATGTATCCCTTGTATAGTGTAATCATCCATTGGTCATCTCCACTCCTCTTTGTTATCTGCATATATAGGGGTATCCCTACATTTTCTACCAATTTAAAAGATAGAAAACAATGCTCACTACCCAAATGGATTGGAAATATGATTTATGCATAGAAATCATACCCAAAATTATAATTAGAGAAGCCCTTGGGAAAGAACTAGCAACCATTAGGGCACTTACCTCCATCATCATATTTGTAAATTGTTGCACCTTCCTCAATGATGTTTATCACCTTTGATTGTGCATGCCTCAAGATTTCCTTGTTTAGGTACTCATATGTCCGATGCCCTTGTTTCCCACAAGAAAAACAAAATAGAGTCTTTTTGCCCACTAAATAAAATCATGGTCTTGTTGTGGATGGATGAGTTGATGCCTCCTTTGGTTTTCCACTTAAATAGGATTCTTACCTTGATTACTAAAAGATGAAGTCTTCTTTGAATTGTTCATGTTTGTTGTGGGAGATGTCTTTGGCCTCTGTCTTGTCACAATGAATATGGTTCTATTCACCTTCTACATAATGAAATTCTCTATTTTTCTGAAAATTATTAGCCATCACAAGAGCATCAAGGAAATCAACACATCTAGATCCCTTCACTTGATAATGAGGGGATGAAGCCCTTCAATAAACTTGCTCTTTAGAACATCACCACTAACCTTCAGTGCATACTTGTGAATTCATACGAACTTTTCTTTGTATTCATCAACAAACAAGCTATGCTTATCACTCATGTCATTGAAAATTATGGAACTCCATCTTCTTCTCCATAAGAAAATGCAAGGAATAGTAATGTTTTTTTGCTTGCTCTATAAATTACTTTGAATTAGACTAGAACGTGTCCGAGTCTGCATATAGGAATTCCACCTAGCTTTGCGATGTCATTCAAGTGAAGGATCCCAAATTTTGCTTTGGAATCCTCATTGAATTCTTGAAGATCAAAGAAACCCTCTAGCTTTTCAATTCATGTCTCGAGATCTTTGCCACTGTTCTTATCACCACCAAAAGCATTCAATTTTGCCTTCTTCAAGACTTGGTTGAGGGCAAACTAATGAGCATATCTTCAAAATTTCATTTCTATCTTTCTCTAGGCAAACTATTTCCTGCATCTTCATCCATTTCATCATTCAACTCCACCAACACATTTGTGGTGCCTTCTGATTGTTTTCTGTCTTGTTCTTTGTGTAATTCTCCAAGAAGCTTCTGAATAAGATCCTTTTCCTCAAAACTCTTTTGTGTCAAACCGTCCATCATTACCAAGGCTAAATTCTACTTTTATACAACTTGTTACACTTCTTCAATCACAAATTAACCCACTCACAAGCTTGTGATCACTCAAGAATAGTTGAAGAGAGAAGAATAGAACTTGCACAAGATAAGAGAAAATCTGACACAAAAGAGTAGACAAGATATGACCAAGATTAAGAGAAGTTATAGTATTGTAGATTGGAATCAATCTATACAATACAATTGGAAAATAGCTTCTTCACAAAGTCTCGATCTCTTGACCACCCCTAAACTATGACAATCTCATTCAGACTCATATTCTCAATCACACTCTAATTTTTTGCTTCTACTTGCATGATCCAACAAATGTTGACATATTTAGGTAGTGATGTGTGTGAACACACTAGGACCACCTGGGCACTTTTTTCCCTCTTTAGGAGGTTTTTTCCCCCAGCTTGTATATATGCCCATTGCCCTAACGGGTGACTTTTCTTTGTACATTCTAGTGGTAATACATTTAGTATTGGGTGGTGTGCTCGAAGCTTCTTCTTCTTCCTTGTGTTGTTCACGTGCTTCCATAGACCTCAAACTCCAACAATTGGTATCAGAGCAAGTCACCACTTCATCTAAGGTGTCATCGACACCCCTCCAGTCACATTCTCAGAATCGCATGAAATTTGGTGAGCATACCCATGCAAATTAGGAAATCAAAACTGCTTCGCTCTATGGTTTCGAAATTGCAATCTGAGCTCGTTTCAACCTCCGAACCCACTATCGTAGTGCTTGTGTAGGATATTTTCTCTTTTTGTGCCAAAGATATATAAAAGTTTCGGTTCACTAGTATAAGCGTCTCAAAGTCTGCTACACGTTTAGCAGAACTCAGTAGGGTAGTTCTATTCAACTTTTTGAGATACAATCAATTTTCTACATCAGGGTATTTTAGCCAATGGCCATGGCTGATAGCAGTGATGTATTCTGTATGTTGGCTGTTGAGGATAAGTTGGACGATACGAATTACCCATTATGGGCTTATATGATGCATCATGTATTGGATGCAAAAGGAATGTGGAATATTGTGCAAGGTGTTGAAAAACCTCCTATTACACCTATAAATACAAGTACTAAAACTGATGCAGATGGTGTCAAAGATGGTGATATTCTAAAAATTCCTATTCGTGCTGTAGTTTCTACTCAACCTACTTTAGAGAAAATTTGTTGGGATGGAAAAGATGCTCAGTCACATGCATTGATAGACTTGTCTATCAAACATGCCATTATTCCTCAAGAGAGCACACGAGGACCCTGAGACCGACCCAACTAGTTAAGTCCATGAAAAACTACTTCGATGGCACTAGAGATCCCTAGGATCATGTGGCTGAGTTCAGGCAAGTCTTGAGAGCTGAACAAGTGGAGGATCTATTCACGCAGTACAATGCCTTTGGTCTAACCCTTAGGAACACAGCCCTTACGTGGTTTCAACCATTGAATGAGAGACAATTCAGGTGTATAGACCAACTCCTAGAGGCTTTCATTATTGAATTCTCTAAGAGTGGCATAAGACATAATACCTCCTCATTGATTCACAGCTTCAAGAAAACCCCTCAAGAGACTGTGAGACTTGCAGGAAGAAGATTTAGGCAATACCTTGAAAGATGCCCTGTTTTGGAGCTACCCACACTAGCTAAGCAAGTGGCTTTATTCTTGGATGGATTGCTAAGTACCAAATTGAGGTCATATGTGTATCTGAAGGACCCTAGGACTATAGAAGAGTGTGTACGCATGTGCATTGACATCGAGGATAACCTAGGGGAGGAGTTAGAGCTTTCCAAAATATACAAAGATTCAGATAGCGCCTCTAGCCTCTCTTCCAAGCAATCCACATCAATTGAGGAACTCGCTGAGAAAGTGGCACAAAAACTAGGTGTCTCTAGCAAACAAATTCCAAGGTTTGCCCCAGTAAAGAGGTGCTATACTTGCGGTGGTGACCATATGGCGAATGTATGTCCCATTATGGCTCAACCCCAAGTAAATCCTAGTAGGCAGTACTGCACCATAGAACGAAGATACACAATCACACAACACAAGACTGCCCATACAATAAGCAAGCAGTCAGGCAAACCTACCCTCAGCCATACCCTCAACAAGGCAGATACCAGAATCAATACCCACCACAACAGTATACTAGGCCTCAGCAAAATTACCAACCGTAATATCAAGCCCAACTGAGACCCCAGCCAGTGCTAGCACAACAACCACCTGCTCCTACTAATGTGATCCCAGTAAAATATGCAGCTGCAGAAGAGAACCTGAATAGAGCTATAGTCCTAGTAACACCATTAATTTCAAAAAGTGATCCCAGTGACCATAGATTTGATTCTACACATATCGATAGTCCCTAGGCTTACTACATGCAATCTCCTGAACATGGTGAGTCCTACTACAGTGAGGAACCGAGTGAACCTAATTGGGAGCCAGAGTATGCTAATGTCATGTACGCAAACCCCAACTCTAGACCCCAACCTAAGCAGGTAAGACCCCCATTCCCTAGAGGACCATGCTACAGATGTCAGGGAGATCACCTCATTCGTGATTGCCCCTTACCTCCACCTACACAACCCCAGTCAGTGACAATTCAAGGCTATTGCCAGGAGTGTGGAAAGGAGCATCTTTTACGAGACTGCCCAAAGAATCCTAATAATATGCCAAAAATCACTCCCATCAATGTCATAGGGTTAGTTGTAGACTCCACAGGAAGTGTGACGTCCACTACACCCGTACAGGTAGTCACTAGAGCTCAAGCATTGCAGCAAAACCAAGGGGTAGGCCAGGAAAAGAGCCTAGAGGCTAGTGAAACTGAGAGCATAACCAAGAAAAGGACTAGATCTTGGAGAGATAGTCGTGAAAGAATGAAAAGGCAATGGGCAAAAAAGATGAGTGAACTCGAGGAAAGCCTCAGAGAAAGAAAGGCCAGGATAACTAAACTCACATCTCAAACTCCCTCTCACACTACCCCACCACCACCATTCCCATCTCCATCCGACCCGCCACCTTCCAACCCACCTCACACAATTCCATCACCCCCAAGAGTAGGATCAGTCCTAGCAGAACCCACTCCCGAGGACCTAAACATGATGCTTAAAGCATATCAGGCCAGAATCCAAGAAGGGCCAAACGTAACTGATCATGAAAAGTGCTACCCTAGAGCAGAATTAGAGCTAGAACGAACCAAAATTTGTGCTAAGATGGTGGAATTGACTCAGACCATGTTTGAAGCCAGTCGCCTCTTTAACATCTCTAGTTCAGCAAAGACACAGTTGCACTTTGATGGACTTTAGAAAGAATAGAGAAGCTAATTGCACAATCAGAAATGGAACCCACCTCTCAACACAAGGACAAGGCAAGTGAAAGAGTGAGCCTTCCTGCCCAGGAAGCCTATGTGCCTAACTCTACGGAGCCAGACACATCGTCTTCTATGAATCGGTTCACACCCGAATTCCTACGAGAGATTCAAGAAGACAAATGGGCTAAAGAAAGTGAAGTCCCTCCTCCTATTGAACTTGTGGATGATGCACACGACCAATTCCCACAAGACATCCCATCCATTTATGAGGAGCAGGAGAGCACCCAATGTCAGGAAAGATTAGACTTTGAGTCTAACTCTCTACAAGAATTACCCCACTTCACAGGCCCATGGGAAGCTAAGTCTACTTGTATGAGAGCACCCACAGTCATGGTACGAAATGAGGACTCAGTCATACCTAGGAACACAGAGGTAGTGAAAAACACTAAAGTACAATGCAACCTCACCTTAGAAGAGCTACTCAAAGTAAGGCCAGAGCTATGGAAACATGTAGCCAAACAAGTACCAGAGATAGCAAAACCTCGTTCCCAGGTAGGATCCCAGAGAACAGTGCCAGAAATACCATTGGACAAGATGGGAGACATGAGTGAGGGCGAAGAGGGAAACACATATCTTCCTATCACCCATCAAGGATACACCACCAAGGCCATTCTAGACTCAGGTGCAAGTGTTGCAATTGCTACCACTTCCCTATGGAAGCGTTGGGGCAAGCCAGCACTCAGGCCCACAAGGATGAAACTGCAAATGGCCGATGGTCACATAGAGAGACCCTTAGGGCTGTTAGAAGGAATAACTCTCACCACATGTGGTGTTGAGTTCGAGCATACATTTGCTATATGTGATTTTAGCAAAAATCATGCCTATGAAATGATCTTGGGATGACCTTTTATGCGACAGTTGCAAGTGGTACAGGACTGGGGAACCAACTCCTTGTACTTGCAACACTTGGGTGTTAGGACCAAAGTGAATCTCAAAGATTACTCTCATAGAGATGTCCCTCCTATCCAATGGAATCCCATCCATAGAACCAAAGATGATACGGAATCGGTGCATTCCATAGGATCAGGATCCTCATGGATGCATGAAGACACCCACTTATGGATGTGCAAAGTAGCGGTAGAAGAAGAGAAGAGAGAAAAAGCCAGAGAGGTAGGTGCAAAAGAAACACATAGATCAATTCAAGACCCAGCCTATGCACCTGTAGTCTTTCCTGACGAAGAATTTGAACCCCACGGCTAGGCGGAAATCCTAGCAACAATGGATGTAGCCATCAATGAATAACAATGGACACCTCACTGTGATGAAGATGGCTATGACATTTCAGTCTTCTCCATAGAGCCAATCATGGGAGAGGCAGTGTTAGAAGAGTGTGAACCTAGCCCTGATGCATTTGAGGATGCAAGTGACTCCGATCTAGAGTCAATCATTATGGACCCACCTTTTGCATCAGATGAAGAATACTTCTATGAAGTAGAATTTCAACCCCAGAGGCATGGAGAGTTTACAAATGATGTAAGGCTAGCCACACATATGACCCCGAAGGAAGAAGGAAAGAAGAGAGAAGTCACACCAGAAGAGGAAGAATCTTTGTTTGAGGTCCCTGAAAACTTTAAAAAGTATGAGATAGATGACAGGAGAGTCATGATCAGAATGCCTAAACGAGAGACGCAATCAGGGGAGGCCTATGATAACAAAGAAACCACCAAGAAAATAGTGGTAGCTGTGGAAGAAGGAGAAGAGAGATGCACGTACATAGGCCATGACCAGAAGGAAGACAAAGAGCACGAATTGGTAGCCTTGCTAAGAGAATACACAGATATATTTGCTTGGAGTTACATGGATTTGAAAGGAGTGGACCCTGACATATGCTCACACACTATCCCCATGACCTCAGATGCCAAACCCTCTATGCAAAAGCCATATACATATAATGATAATTATGCCGCCAAGATCAAAGAGGTGATAGATAGACTGGTTGAAGCTGGATTCATCTATGAAATTGATCACACCGAGTGGGTATCCCCCATCGTAGTGGTGCCCAAGAAAAATGGAAAGCTGCATGTATGCATTAATTTAATGAAGGTCAATGCAGCCATAATCAGAGATAATTATCCGCTTCCTATCACTGAGCATCTATTAGAAAGGGTAGCAGGCAAGGAAGTGTACAGCTTCCTAGATGGGTTTTCGGGCTACAATCAAGTAGCCATTGCTCCAGAGGATCAGCATAAGATGGCGTTTGCCACAAAGTGGGGCATATTTGCCTTTCGGGTAATGCCATTCGGGCTTACTAATGCACCTGCTACCTTTCAAAGATTGTGTCACGTATTTAAAGAGTTCTTGAGGAAGAATTTGGAAGTCTATGTTGATGATCTTTGCGCTCATTCCAACATTAGGCAGACCCATATACCTGAACTCAGACAAATCTTTGATAAATGCAGCGAATATCAAGTCTGCCTGAACCCAGAAAAGTGTGTTTTCATGGTCAGGCAAGGCAAAATTCTAGGACACATAGTGTTTAAGAACGGCATATCCACTGACAAAGAGAAAGTGAGAGCCATCGCGGAAGTACCTAGGCCAAAGAACGTCAAGGAAGTACAGGCTTTCATGGGCCATTGTGGTTACTACCGCCGGTTCATCCACATGTATGCTATCATTGCAAAGCCCATGTACGGACTTTTGACTAACTTTGAGTGGACTGGTGAATGTGAGAATTCCTTCCAGGAGCTTAAATGAAGATTATGTTCAGCACCAATCTTGACCACACCAGATTGGAACAAGCCATTCCATGTTCATGTGGATGCCTCCAATTATGCTATTGGATGTGTACTTGCACAACCTACGGGTGAAGGTAATATGGATCTCCCTATTGCCTATGCCAGTAGACAATTGAATGCTGCTGAACGGAACTATACAACCACCGAACGAGAAGGATTAGGCATGGTGTACGCAGTTAAAAAGTGTACACACTATTTGCTTGCAAATAAGTTCAAATTTTTTACTGATCACCAAGCTCTACTATACCTGGTAAACAAGCCGTGTAATACAGGCAGATTAGTAAGATGGTTTCTCTTACTAATGGAATATGACTTTGAGGTAGTAGTGAGGAAAGGCAGGACTCATTTGAGAGCAGACCATCTCTCTACGCTCACATCTGGAGAGGCCCCACAAGGAGTATCAGATGACTTACCTAATGCTTACTTGTTTAATTTGGAAGTGGTGCCGCAGTGGGCTAAGCCATTAGTGCCAGTATTGACATATGGGCCTAACCACCCAGTAATAGCCACACAGGATAGAGAGGTAGTAAAAGCTCAAAAGTACCACATCATGGCTGGAAGTATGTGCAGGCACACAGATCAAGAGATCCTTGCTTGTTGTGTAGAAGAGGACGAGTATGCTAAGTGGTTGCAATTAGCACATGTAGGTGCATTAGAGCAACACTACTCAAAACAACAAACCCTACAGACCCTGAGGAGACTAGGAGTGCATTGGCCGACTATGGAAGCTGATGTCCAGAAGTTGTGCAAGGAATGCCCAATCTGTTGCACTAAACCACCTGTGGAATATGCCACTCTTTATCAAGTGTCCATAGTGCCGGAAAGGAGTGAACCCCTCGTATCCTTCCTGAAGACGAAAACATTCCCTCCAGACATGACTATGACGAGGCAAAGAAGTCTAGAACAAGAAGCCCTAGATTACTCACTCGTTGGTGATAATCTGTACAAGCGAGGTAAAGATGGTTACCTAAGACTATGCATCCATGAGAGTGAATATCTCAAGATCTTGGAAACTGCTCACCAAGGTGTAGCAAGAGGACACTTTGGACCAGATCAGGTGATTAAGGCAATACTATTTGCGGGCTTTTCGTGGCCGACCCTTCACATGGATGCACATGCCTATGTGAAATGGTGTGATGTCTGTCAGCGAACTCAGTACCCTATACACAAGGATGAGATGCCACTGAAACCCATGATGGGTGGACGTGCATTCTCTGAGTGGGGAATAGACTTTTTAGGTCCTATTAATCCCCCAGCCAAGGGTTCCCATGCTGAATACGTCATTGTTGCCACAGACTATCTAACAAAGTGGGTAGAGGTAAAAGCCACAACAAAAAACAATGCTCAAACAACAGCCAAGTTCTTATTCGAGAATGTGTTCACCAGATATGGGTTACCTATAGAGCTAGTCAGTGACAGAGGCACTCACTTCTTGAATGAAGTTATTGAAAATCTACTCCAAGAATTCTTGGTAGTACATAAGAAGTTTGCCCCCTATCACCCTCAAGCTAATGGCCAGGCTGAGAGCACCAATAAGATCCTATGCAATGTACTGACGAAATTAGTGAACAATAAACGCTCTGATTGGGACAAACAGCTACACCACGCTATTTGGGCATATCGAGTTGCCTACAAAACGGTACTCCAAGCCACCCCCTTTCATATGGTATTTGGCCAAAATGCAGTGCTACCGTTGGACTTCTTAATACCTACACTAAAAGTAGCACAAGAGCATGAATGGACGGGTCATGAACTCTCCTCAAGACTTTTTGACCTTGAACGATTAGGAGAAACAAGACTGAAGGCGGGTGCAGGGATATATGCAGCTAAGAAACGATAGAAGGCCTACTTTGATGCCCACGTTAAGGATAAAGGTTTGAAGGCAGGCGACCTAGTACTAGTATACACATTGAAACAACATGCGAGGAAACTAGAGAAGAGAGGCTTCAGACCTATGATCATAAATAGGATCTCCACAAGTGGAGCAGTACAACTAGCCACTTTAGAGGGTGATGTTCTCCCGAGCTACATTAGTAGATGCAGAGTCAAGTTATATCAGGAACCTCTGACGGAAGAGATCTTAAGTCGACTCAAGACTGCTAAGAAACACAAAGAAGAAGAACAACGAATTCGCGAAGAAGCTCAAGCAGAAGCATTGGAATGCATCCGGAGAATGAAGATGAGAAGACAAGGTAGAGAGCAACCTAGGACCGATGCATATGCAGATCAAGGATATCATGTGACTATGTGTGAAGTTTCAGGTATCAGCTCTCATAGGATAATTGATCGACGTCCTTTTATAACCTTAGAGATAGGACAAGGAAAGGGTGCAAGGACTGTAAGAGCCTTGATTGACTCAGGTGCAGCCACTAGTGCTGTTAAATTTGCGTACTGTCAAAAGTTGAAATTAACCGTCAATCCTATAGAAGCATATCTCATAGGATTGGGAGGTGTGGAAACCCCTTGCATGGGCGAGGTGGAACTTCCCATCTACATTCAAGACGAAGTAATGACAGTCAAAGTACTAGTGTGTCAAGATGAGGACCTCACTGAGCCTCTTGTCTTGGGGCAGGACTGGATCTATGATCATGCAATCAACCTAAACCTAAGAAGCGGACTTCTTCAGTTATGGGTAAATCAGAATCGAATTACGGTTGAATTAGAAAATGAGGCACTCAAAGAATTAGGTAAGGCACGAACTCCTGGTCCTTCCAGGGGTGCACATGAAGTTGACAATGCTATTCTTGTCCAAAATTGTATGATGCAGAAAGAGGATTGTCTCAACAACAGAATCAAAGATAAGACGGCACTCCCTTCTTTTCCAAAGGCCAGAGGGATGCAGCAACCAAAGGCAGATCAAATACAGAACAAGCAGAGTACTACCTATACTGGAGGCCAAAAACACGTGCAAAGCAGAATGTCTCGGCCGTTGAAACAAGTGTGGGCGCGGAAAGGCGAACACCCTGTTGTAACCATGCCAACCCCACGGCCCAAGCCTCTTATTAGTAATCAACAACACAACACTAATAAGAAGTCTTTCATCAATTCTTCTGTGAAAGTAAAGTTCATTTGGGTACCCAAGAAGTCGATGAAGGCCAGCCCACCATCACGACAAATCTGGGTGCCTAAGGCTTGCTTGCTGGCTCAAATAGCTACATCGAGGCCACATCCGGTACAACATGTTTCACTCACTCGAACATCCGATGCCCATTCTTATACATCACGCACGAACACATGTTCTTCCATGAGCACAAGTAGAATCACTTGTAAATGGGTCCCTAAAAAGCCTCATTTTCAAGTAGATACTCCTATCAAACTCTCCAGAGTCTCCACACATTCAAGATCAAAACCCATCAACCGCATTTGGCAACCTAAAACTTGTAATACACCCCGGACCCCAGTTGTAAATCCATGCCCACCTACTAACTACGTCACTCTCACACTACATCATTCCACTTAGCTCCTAGGTCTACCCACTTCCTAACTACACACACATACACCGAGCACTTAATAACCTACTAATCTCTCCTGAACCTTATATTAATGTTGTAATGGGGACAAAAACGGTTCTATTCTACCCTTTACAATGTTAACACCTGTTTCTATATTCTCACAGAACCGGCAGTGATTTCCCAACATGGCTGACGCTGCGGGAACAAGCTCTCAAACAGGAACGAGCCAGCAAGTGGTGGACTTAGACAGTTTACCCGTTTTGCCTGAGACAAATGAAAGACCAGAAGAATTGCAGGCCATCAAAATCATACCTATTGCGGACCCTCCCAGTGGCCATACCATGCCCGTAGGAAAAGCTTCCCACTGGTTTGGTGAAGTGGCAGGACCCTTGGGAGAGGGAACATACCTATGGGAATCAGAGTTGGACTTCAATGGGAAGCAAGGTAAATACCATTTCTTTACAAGAGAATTCGAGAAGTTACAAAATGCAGAAGGTCTACGTTCGGTATGGGAGAAGGCAGGATTGGATGCATATTTCAGTGCCCGGCTCCCAAAGCCTGACTTCATGCGATGCTACTATCTCATCAACACCTTGACTCCAAACAAGAACCCAAAAGGGGCAAGCTCATTTGTGATTCCATCTCTGACAAAAGGAAATGAGCTCAAGAGGTTTAGGTTATCCAACAACTTGGTGAGAGAGGCCCTAGATATGCGCAGAATGCATATTCCTACAGAGAAGGAGACCCTAGTGCCTGATTACATGAAGAATCGAAGCCTCACCAAACTCAAGGACATGGTGTCCATGATGCCTAATATTGCAATACACCTTCGCATGTGCATGCAACACTTTGCTTTTCCTGCCCAAGATAGATTCACCATGCCGCCCAAAAAGATTTGGTTTAGTTTGTATCTGGCAGAGACACAGAGCCTCACCATCAACTTACCCCACTGGATAATTGATCAGATACACCTAGCCCACAAACGATGGCCACTGAAACAGGTTTTATATGGATGTTGTGCTCTGACGAGAATCATTTATAGGTGTTTGGCTTATGACATCCCTATTCAACAGGCCCTGATGTGGAATCGTGTAGAGCAATTTAGAGGCAGGACATCCATTGGACCCCCTTCTAAGAAGATGAGAGGTACTGTCCAAGTCCCTTGTGCTCAACCACGTGGAGCCACCCTAACACCACACGTTACCCCTCCACCCCGAAGAGTCCGACCATTCACACTCCGACTTCCAAGACGCAGCACCGATGGTCCTAACTTGATATTCCCTCCCATCCCAACCGATCTTGAATTTCCCGGTGGTGCACCTTTGGAAGAACTCACGAATGAAGACTTCGAACAATTATTACAAGATGTAGAGCTGGAGGCAGAAGAGGCACAACAAGTGAAGAATGTGCAAACGCAGGCAACAACCTCCCAAGTACGTGTCACCACAGTTGAAGTGGATGAAGAGGATGATGAAGATGAAGAACAGGAGGAAGATGAGGAGGATTATGATCAAGAGCATCATGATGAGCAACAAGAAGTGCTAGAACTTGTAGGTGCACCTACATATACAGCTCAACTACAAAGGTTATATGAAACAATCAAAGCAGTACAAGAAAGGCATCAACTCTCTCTTGTTTCAGGACAAGCTTTGATGCAAGAAATGCTATCAGATGATGGGGTGGATCAACATTTTATTGACACCCTCAAATTAGTGTAAGAATCTTTAGGAGTTCCGGAGGCTGTCCACACAGCAGTCCGCCAGTCCGTGAGGTATGACAAACGCAGCGTTGATACATTACCACAAGCAGGTAAGACTATCAGGATACCCGTCACAAAACAAGAAGTAACCATTGAAACCACAGCTACCCCCACCACCACCATTGACCTCTCTGTTGAAACCTTCGTTCAGACATCACCCATCTCACCCCAGCACCCCCCATTACCACCTTCTCCACCCCCACCACCACCTCCCACCATGGAAGAAACGGCAGTCATCACCTCTACCTTCGCTTATAACCCAACCTCATTCACATCATTCTCATTTCGAGAACCCACCTCACAAGACACCCTCTTCTCCTTCATCACCAATCCCTTGTACACCTCAACCCTTCTATCCTCCGAACCCATAATTGGCCATCCCATAATTCCAAGTGTGGTTGGAAACCCGGCACCCACAGAAGGCACCTTGTGTTTCCCAGCCTATCCCCCAATACGGATACCTCCATTCCATGACCCTCCCTTCCCAACTGTCCCCTACACCTCATTCAACCTAACCGCACCACCCCAACAACCATCCTTCGTGGAGCAGTCCATCAACACTCCAATGTTTTAGAGGCACATTTCCCCGATGTTCGCAACGACATCAATCTACACGAACACCACACTCACTTCACCTACCATACCCACCTACATGGTAGCCCCTGTACACACCACTCTGTCTGACCCAATGGACATTTCACCCACCACAGCACCTCTCCCCACAATTCCACCCTCTCCCCCTCCACTACCCCCCACCTCACCACTCAACACATCATTAGCAGACACAGCATTCACGACCTCCCTTCCCATTCCCACCTCCCCTGCATTCCAAACTTTTCCCCTTGCATCTCATAATGTAAATAGCACGTTCACTACATTACTTCAGTGTGCACATCAACTACAACAGGAATACCATCAATTGGAAGAACTCACTGTGGCCCTCCAAGCAGAATCTCAGCGTCTACAAGCTAGAGTCAACACTCTTGAAGATGATTACCAAACGCTTCTAGCAGAACATACCACCTTACAACAGGCTCACACAGAATTGGAATCGAAAATATCGACAGTGGATGATCAAGCAGTGAAGGAACTGGAAAGTATGCTCGAGTCCCAAATGATATCCAATGCTACACGTAGATGCAATCTTGGGCTATTAAGGAAGCATATGGCAGCAGCACTAGAAGAAAACAAGAGGCTTCAGCAACAAAACCAAGACAACTTTGAAGCGGCTATGGAAGGAACTGCAGGAGCAACCATTAGCCCTACCAAGTATAGAGCAGTCCCATCTGAAGACATTTGCATCTTACTCGAAGAGCATGCAAATTTCTTGGAGTCATATGAAAAGTTAGAGGTTGAATGTGCGGATCTAAAGAAGCAGATAGCCAGTGCCCCCACAGCTCAACAGGAGCCAATAATCTTGCAAGATTCTACAGAAGAAGTAGAGACCCTCCGAAAACAGGTGGCAGAACTCCAAGCACGCCTCTTACCATATGAAAGGCCACCCTCGCCAATTGAAGAACCAGAATCTGAAACAGTTGTGGAAATCCCCGTCGATGATAGCTTTGAAGAGCCTTACGAGCCGATGCCCACACCCGGCGGTCGGGTAACAGAGGAAGGACAAGACACTTTAGAAATTGGAGTTCCAGATTGGGTTAAAAGGGTCGAGAATGTCGAAAAGACACATGATGATCGTGTTGCTATGCAAATTCAATCTCTCACAAATCTGGAAGAAACTGTCCTTCGATCTTCTTACTTTCAGAACCTATCCCACCAATGTTTGATCACAACATCAGAGACGCAATACATGCCTTACTTTGTCTTGCTACATGATTATAATGCAGAAGTTAAAAGGCATACAGGGAAGGAGCCCACATTCGCCACTCAATTTGAGCCAAAGGACTTACCGGCAGATGCCCGTGCTGGCTCGATCTTCCAACCTAATTGGCGTGCACGTCTACTAACCGATTACCCTGAGATGATGAGCACATGGGCAACCATGCCACTGTATATAAAGTATAATCCATGCTATTGCCCAATGGTACATCGCAAATCATGGCAAGCATTTGCGATCAAGACAACTACATGATATCAACAATTCGACACTGGTCTACACGTCTAAATAATGTACCCGACATAGCAGCGAAAATGTGTATGAAAATATTCGAGCTCATGACCATTGTCTTCAAATCCTTTCGGAAGGTACAAGCTCCATACATCTCTGCCCCTGGATTCTCTCAAGGTAACAAGGATTTAGTCTACGACATGAGTCAGACTCCCTCGGTCAATATAATCTTTGCCTGGCATGCACGAATAAAGTACTTACCCGCATGCTTCAAGCAAACATTTGAGGAAATGTTCTCTACGGGATTTTTGGAATATCATTCATAAACTTTCATTCTCAGACCAACACATTTGCTACATCTATTCGCAGTAGAACAAGCCATCCATGCAGATCAATTACGTCTGCCATATCCGGACATTCCAGGACCAATTGATTGGGATCGCATGATGACAGATTTGGCCAGAGGACTACGCATACAAGAACATCAACTTGCCACTCATGTGGTGGACTATTACATCCAGCACTCCCAACAACAAGAGTCTGTCAGAGACGACAAACGCGAGAGAGGGGGGGGTGTTGAGAGTAGTATGGGCACCCAAGGACTGAGGAGACAAGGAAGCCAGCGGAGAGAGTCAGAGCGAGGTGAAGGATTAAGTACACAGAGCAGTCGACGCAAATCTGGCAGATAGGCCCTTCAAATTTTTCCAAATCAACATCTTTATAACATTGATTCTCATCACTAACAATCATTGTAAATACCATTTCATATTTTTGTAGCTCCATTTTGTGCAAGCCAAGGAGTCCTTGAGCTTGATGAGCTTTACAAGTACCTACATATCAATTTTCTTATTTTTTAGACTCCGTTTAAGCCCTCAAATAGGCCCTAGAACCTAATTTTTAACTAGGCCGGACACTAGGTCTAGACAGGGCCAAAACCTAGTCAAAAACTATAAATAGAGCTAGAAAGCTCATTTTTGAGGTTAGCTTGTAATTGATTTGAACTTGTAAGAGCTTTTTGAAAGTAATCTAAGAACTCCATTGCTTCTCACTCTTTGTCTTACCGTGCGTGCGTGTGTGTGTGTGTGTGTGCATGCTAGTGTGCTTCTCACTCACGCACTTGTGCCTTCACTTGCTCGAGGTCTTCATACCATCCTCATGTCTTCCCGGATTGACATTAAAGGAGGTGCTACTCTTCACTGAGCTACAGTTGCTTATGCTTATGTACCATCACAACTAAGACATAAGCTTGAACCAAAAGCTGAAAAATATGTGTTCATCGAATATGATGAAAAACAGATGGGTTATAGGTTATGGAGTCCTCTAATCGAACAGTTTATTGTTTCCAGAGATGTAACATTGATGAAGGAAAAAGCTGGTATACAGACATAGAGTATAATGAAGAAACAATTAAAGAAGAGATAAGAAGGAAAGAAAAAGGAAAATCACATATGCAGGTGAATGGAGATGAAGATCATATGCAGGCAAGTACGTCCAGGATCGGATCAAGTATGAGGCACGAAGATGGACCAAGATTTGATGAAGATGAGTATTCAGATACACATGAGGAATATGAGCTAAGAAGTTCAAACAGAGTAAGGAAACAACCAACAAGGTATTCCTATGACACTTCTTATTTGACTCAGAAAAACTATGCTTACTTAGTAAAGGAAGATGAAGAACCTCAGAATTACAGTGAAGCAAAAGGTAAGAAACAATGGGAAGAAGCAATGAAGAAGGAGTTCAATGTGTTGGAAGAGAACAAGACTTTGGAACTTGTTCCAAAACCAAATGGTAAGAAAGTGATTGGAAATAAATGGGTTTACAAAGTTAACAAACTTGCAGATGGAAGGATAGCTAGATACAAAGCTAGACTGGTGGTCAAGGGCTATGCTCAGACGCATGGCATAGATTATGATGAGACGTTTAGTCCGGTGGCAAAGATGTCAACCATAAGGACATTGATTGCTATAGCAACATCAAAAGGATGGAAGCTAAGTCAGCTAGATATAAAGAATGCATTTCTAAATGGATATATATCAGATGAAGTCCACATCGAACAACCTGAAGGGTTTGTAAGTTCTAGTTACCCAGATTATGTTTGCATATTAAGAAGAGCTCTCTATGAATTGAAGCAAGCTCCAAGAGCTTGGAATTACAGACTTGTGAAGTATCTCAATGACCTTGGATACCAAAGCTCAAAGGTAGATGCAAGTTTACTCGTTAAGAGAACAGATGAAGATATGATCTACATTTGTATTTATGTAGATGACATTATAATCACAGGTACCTCAGATGAAGGAATCAAGGAGGTAAAGAGATTGCTTGAAAAAGAGTTCAAGATCAGTGATCTAGGAAAGTTATCATACTTTCTTGGAATGGAAGTTACATATACAGATCATGGTGTATATGTTTCACAAGAAAGATATCTTCTAAACTTACTGAAGAAGTTTAACATGGAGAATTGCAGAGAAGCTTCAACACCGCTTGAAGTAAATCATAAACTCAGCAAATATGGTGGTGCAGAGTTTAAAGATATGAGGAAGTATCAGTCGTTAGTGGGAAGCTTAATTTATGCTACATTGACAAGACCTGATCTCAGTTATGCAGTGGGAGTTATCTCAAAGTTCATGCATTGTCCGAAGGATCAAAGTTGGGTTGCAGGACAAAGAGTTCTTAGATATATCAAAAGAACTATAAAAGAAGGATTATATTATCCTTTTATGTCAGATATAAAGCTGAGAGCATACAATGACTCAGATTGGGCACGAAGTCAAGATGACAGAAGGTCAACACATGGGTATATGATATACCTAGGAGATAAGCTTGTCAGTTAGTGTTCAAAGAAGCAACATACAGTGGATTTATCGTCAACGGAAGGAGAATACAAATGACTTGTGGAAGCAGCTAAAGAACTGATATAGATGAAGACCTTGTTCAAAAGAATGGGTATTGATCAAGGTACACCTATCATACATGGAGATAATATGAGCTCGTTGTATCTTGCAGCAAATCCAGTATTTCATGCAAGAACAAAACACACCTAGGAGATAAGCTTGTCAGTTAGTGTTCAAAGAAGCAGCATACAGTGACTTTATCGTCAACGGAAGGAGAATACAAATGACTTGTGGAAGCAGCTGAAGAACTGATATAGATGAAGACCTTGTTCAAAAGAATGGGTATTGATCAAGGTACACCTATCATACATGGAGATAATATGAGCTCGTTGTATCTTGCAGCAAATCCAGTATTTCATGCAAGAACAAAACACATAGAGATTCAATATCATTTCCTAAGGGAAAAGGTAATGGAAAAAGAGATTGAAATAGTATACACATCTACAAAAGATCAGATAGCAGATATTCTGACAAAGAGCTTAGATGGAGTAAAGACAAGTAGATTCAAAGAAATGGCACGTATAAAAGAAAAGAAGAATATATGAAAGATCAGAGAATGCAAATTAGTGACTGAGGGGGAGCTGTTGAAGAATCAATCACAAATTTGACATACAGACAGACATAAAGACGAAGAAAGACAAAGAGAAGCAGAAACAAAGCATTCAGAAAATCAAGCCTTAGTGAAGGGACAAATTCACGACTGTAATATAGTTCATAGAAATTTCTAGAAATACGAGTTTTGAATCTAGGAACAAAATGTATATATATGAGGTAGAAGATCATAATAGAGAGAGAGAGAGCGAAGAAGATGAGAAAGGAGAGAGCACATAGAACCGGAATAGAATAGCGCATATAGAAACTGAAGATAATG
Organism: Ceratopteris richardii; assembly: GCA_020310875.1. Lineage (NCBI taxonomy): Eukaryota > Viridiplantae > Streptophyta > Polypodiopsida > Polypodiales > Pteridaceae > Ceratopteris > Ceratopteris richardii. The sequence continues at coordinate 5,947,718 of CM035426.1, forward strand.
ATATAGAAGACTCCCGAGATTGCGTATGTAGAGATGAATAATAGAACCTGAACTGTCGGGTATTCATCTGAGAGAGATGGTAAGGAATAACTACTCTGAGTAGGAGAGTTTTCCATAGCTATGAGAGTGAGGCCAAGCTATTTTCGTACACATCTTCTCTAATAGAAAACACATGTTCATGTGGAAGTTTGAGCGCATTCTCCATATGTGAAGAAATCTGAGTGGTTTCATGTTACTGTGAAAGTTAGTTAACAGTTACAGTTTTTCTTAGTAAAAATTTCCGGTACTTTTGAAAGTTAGGTCTCGCAACATAATGTAAAGTTTTTCGTGAGAGATAGCTCACCTTGAAGCCAGTAGTCTCAACTATAACTTGATCAAAGAATCTTGTGAAACGGAACATGTATACACAGTACAAAGTCTGACAGTAAAGACATCCAAAACTGGTGAAGTTTTTTCTCAAACTTCAGATAGAGTTCATTTACTAAAGGAAGCTCAGGTATTACTTCTTTACTTCATCAATAATCATTTGAAGTAATCACAAACAGAATTGCAATTAATTCCGGTAAGATTCCGGTAGGATTACGGTGACAGTCCGGTGAAGTTCCGGTGAAATTTCGGTGAGTTCAAAATAAAGTTTTTACATAGTTAAGTGACGGAGAGATTATCTAACTGTAAGAAAACACAGTAGTGTAAAGTTTGAAGTAAATCAGTTTAGAATTAAAGCTTGAAGGAAACGTGAAGCTTTCTGTAAAGTGAATTTTCAACAGTTATAAAGTTTTCGATTTCAGAAGGTTGCTAAGCTATTGATGATTATAGAGGTGTTCTAATATCAGTCTAGCTTAGTTCTTGTGGCGTAGTGAATTTTGCAGTTGAGCTTTAGCTAGTTAAGCTCACTCACCACGTCAACAAGTAGTACAAGAGCTCAACAGTTGGTGATAACTTGTTAGAGCTCAACATCATTGTCCATTGTACTCAATGTCCTCACTATGCTCACTATGGAGTGTGCATTGTTCACAATTCTAATTCTAGTTTTGTTTATTTTATAAATTTGTTTTATAAATTCTTTCTCTTTGTGATGAGAATGAACTATTTTTGTTTTATGAAGCACAAAATTCAAAAAATTGGATGCCAACTATGCAATGAGAGTATGATGCTATTATGAAAAATGATACCCAGTCTTTATGTAACTTGCCTCCTGGGAAGAAGGCCATTGGCAATAAGTGGGTATACAAGTTGAAGTGTAAGCTAGTGCTGATATATTTTGGTATTGATGTTTTTGAACACACTTAGGACCATCGGGGAACTCTTTTACCTCTTTAGGATGTTTTTCCCTTGACTTGTATATATGCCTATAACCCTAATGGGTCACTTATCTTTGTACATTCACTTGGTAATTCATTTAGTGTTGTGTTGTTCTCCAAGCTTCTTCTTCTTCCTTGTGTTACTTGTGTGCTTATGTAGAACTCAAACTCCAACAATTGGTATCAGAGTAGGCCATTGCTTCAACAAGGGCATCATTAGTACGCCTCCGGTCACAATCTCATAAGCACACAAACATTTTTCTGCATTGTCAGGGCAATTAGGAGTTATAATCAGCATTGTTGTGTGGCATGGAAATTTTGATCTGAGATCCTTTTCGCCTCTGAATGCACTATCGTAGTGCATGAGTAGGCAATTTCATCCTTTGGTGCCAAACGTATATATAGGTTTGAGTTCGCAAGTACAAGTGCCTCATTGTTTGCTATGGGTTAAGCAGAGTTCCACAGGGTAGTTTTGTTCAAATTTTTGAGATATAATCATTTTTTTGCACCAAGGTATTTAGTGAGTGTCCATGGCTGAAAGCGAGATGTATTTCATATGTTGGCCATTGAGGGCAAGTTGGATGGTGCCAATTACCAATTAATGGCATATATGATGCATCATGAATTGGTGGTGAAAGGGTTGTGGAATATTGTGTAGGGTATTGAAAAACCCTACTACACCTATGAATATTGTTATTGAAGGCAATGCAGATGATGTTGAAAATAATGATCTTTAGATTCCTATTTCTCTTGTGGTTCCTGATGCATCTATTGTAAAACAACTTTGTTGGGATGGCAAAGATGCTCGGGCACATGCATTGATTGCATTCTCTATCAAACGTGCATTTATCCCTTATATTTGCTCTTGCAAGACAACAAAGGATTATTGGGATATACTTATAGCCTTATACCAGGCAAGAAATGAGGCTCGTGTTGCTTACCTCTAAAAATGTGAGTGAACGAAAATCCATGTATAGCTCTTTGATAAAGATAAAAGATTTGAAGGAACAATTGGTTTCTACTGATGAAGGCTTGCCAGATTGTTCACTTATGTAGATCGTTCTTCATGGTCTTCCAGATTAATATCAGAGTTTTGCTTCTACTCTTTGATTGATGATGAAAGAAAATCTAGATGCCTTAACATTTTAGGAATTACTCTCTCTTTTGTTGTAGGAAGATCAGTCCAAGTAGAACAAGTCCATTATGCATGTTGCAAATCAAGCTTTCTTAACTAGTTAGAAGGTCAAAGATAAATGGATCTCATCTACTTGTAAATAAAGATATGCTAATGCTCCATAGTCAAAGAAGGACGACAAAGATGACAAGAAAAAGAAAAGAAAAAATAGTTTTTCAAGTATTGTATAAGGAAATGATAATGTCATAAAGAGTTGCCCAAAATTGGCTGCAAAAGAGGCAAAGAAGAAAGAGGGTGGAATGATTGTTGCAAACGCCTCTACATCTAAAAGAGATTCTATTAATCTTCTGCACAATGAAGAATGGGCGTTTACTATTGTATGCAACTATGAATCATTTTCTCATGATGAGTGTATGTCTATGGTGGACTTAGATGATTGGTACTTTGATAGTGGGGCAACCAAACATATTACCTCACAGCATAACTTCATCAGTTCAATTGAGCTTGCCCTTATAGGGAATACTGTCACATGCACTAACAACTCCTCTTATCATGTAATGGGAGTTGATAAGATCATTGTGCCTACTATTGATGGTAGTTTTTTCACATTGTCACATGCTTTATATATCCCAAGGATCAAGAAACATCAAGGAAAATGCAACATTCTTCCTTCCCTAAAGATGGTTGAGTTAAAGTTCCTCATGAATTACAACTTGTTCATAGTTATGTTGGTCCTATGTAGACACTTTCTTTTGGGAACTACCTTTACTTCGTGATGTTTATTGATCATTTTTCTATGCATACATGGGTGTATCCATTGTAAGCAAAGTTTGAAGTGTTTATGTGCTTCAAACAGTTTCTGGTTTTGGCTAAAAACCTATCAACATGTAAATTGGGCATTGTATGTCCTCATCGAGGGGGGAGTACATGTCTTCTCTTTTTAATGCATTTTCAGTTGAAAGTGGGGTAAAACATCAATGTAAAGTGTCATATCCACCTCAAAAAAATCGAGTTGCTAGAATAAAGAACATGTCTCTCATGGAAACGGCAAGGTCTATGGTCAAAATAAGGGCTTTATCACATAGTTTCTAGCTTGAGGTTGTTATGAGTGTAGCATATGTACTAGTAGGTGTCCCACCAAAGCACTACAATCGATCACTCCATATGAGACTTGGCATGGTCACAAGCCATCTCTTGCTCATCTATGTGTCTTTGGTTGTCTAACATATGCACTAGTACTTGAACAAAAACATAGGAAATTGAATGATAAAGAAGTGAAATGTATTTTTGTTGAGTATATTTCTGAAAGAAAAGGCTATCAATTGTATCATCCTCACAATAAATGCATTTTGCTTAGCCATGATATTGTTTTTATCGAAGATGCATTTTAGCCATTACTTTCATGTATTAAAGATACATCAATTAGCTCCAAACATGTGTATGACACTTTGCTACCTCTTCCTATAGATGTACTGTCAAAACTTGATCAAAATGACGTGATTTTTGAGCCTTTATAGGTCTCACATGATGATGCAGATAATTCCATTTCTAATCTAAATTTACGTGATGCATTATTTGATGAGAGGGCTGATGTAGAGGATGCAAAAAATATGCCAAAATGGTTAGTCCAGACTTTGAGAGATAGCAAATTAGATGCACCGTTATCATATCGTAGTCGTTCATGCTCTCCTAGTGTTTCTTTTGCATCAAATTTCTACGCAATGGTTGCTCTCGTCTGTCTGAGGAGAGTGAGCCTCTTTCTTTTAATAAAGCACCAAATTCAAAAAATTGGATGGCTTCTATGCAATAAGAATATGATCTTATTATGAAGAATGGTATATTTTCTTTATGTCATTTTCCTCTAGGGAAAAAGGCCATCCGCACTAAATGGGTATACAAATTGAAGCATTAACCTGATAGGATAGTTCACATGTATAATGGTAAGCTTGTTGCAAATGTTATGCTCAAGAGAGAGGCATTGATTTTAAAGAGACTTTTGCATCCACATGCTCAATGATCACCGTTCGTAGCATCTGTGCACTTGCAGCTCATCATGGTTGGAATGTATATGAGTTAGAATTTGAAATTACATTTGTAAATAGTGACTTACATAAAGAAGTGTATGCATCCCAGCCTCGTGGTTTTGTGCAAAAATGGGAATGAAAGCAAAGTTTCCAAGCTCAAAAAAGGCATTGCATGGTTTGAAGCAACTTTCACATGCTTGGTATGAAAAGATACATGCCTACTTGATTGCACATGGTTTTGAGAATAGTCCAGCTTAGAGCACCTTATATATTAAGCATTTAGATGATGTACTTCTGATCATTATTGTGTATGTTGATGACATGTTGGTCTGGTCCTAATGAGAAGCATATTGGTAAATTTAAAACTTATTTGCATGCCTCTTGAGATTTCATTTTTGGGGCATTTGCATCATTATTTGGGTATTTAGTTTATGCAAGTTGATGGGAGAATAGAGTTTTGTAAAAAACTGATTGACACATTATTGTAGTGTTTTGGCCTTGAAAATTTCAAACCAATTGCCACTCCTATGGAAAGAGGTTTATGGTTATGTCTTTATAATGTTGGAGATGCATTTGATGATTTTCTCTATCAGCAACTTCTTGGATGCTTGATTTAATTATGCATAATTCTGCCTCAGATTCAATTTTTTATCTCTCAAATGAGTAGGTGTATGCATTGCCTAGGTGTCAAGCATTGGAAGGCCATTAATTCAAATGAAGTAGCAAGCAATATAACACTACTCATAGATTTGGAAGACCCCAACAACAAGCATGAAGTGAATACATGAGAAGACATTAGGAAAATCGCAGAGAAGATAGGAAATGTGAACACATCAAATGCTAATATGAACTTATGAAGTAGAGTTCTCTATGTACCTAGCATGATTAACAATTTTATAATTGTATTACATTGTGGAGAAAGGACTACACATGATATTTACAAAGTATGTACCCTATGTGGAAGATCCATGCCCAAGGTTCAAGAAGATTTCCAGATAAAAAAATCCAGAAAGACTATTCACCTTTGAACTTCAAGACATAAGGAACATATCATTGTTCAATTATGGTAAATAAAATCTATCAGAGCTAGACGTTTGGCACAAAAGTCAGCTCACATCATGTAGAGGATCATAAACAAATTACTAGATATCAAAGTGTTCTTGCACTCCTAAATATCACAAAGCAACACATGATTTACAAAGCAACCTTTCACAAAAAAGTGATACATAGATGGATCCATCTTGAAGCTTGTCCACATTGATATTTGGGGACCAATCAAGGAACCATATATGTTAGGGTCAAGGTACTATGCATCTTTAATTGATAACTATCATAGATGGACTATATTATATTCATGAAGCATAAACATGAAGTGTTTTCTTATTTCAAGAAATATCATGCACTTGTAGGAAATCAAATAGGTCGAACATTGAAGAGGCTAAGATTTGATGGATGGGGAGAATATTTCTCCCACAAGTTTTAATCTTTCCTAAGAGAGAGAGAGAGAGAGAGAGAGAGAGATCAACATAGAGATTACAACCAAATATACATGAGAGAAAAATAGTGAATAGAAAAATTGTGGAAGTATCTAGGTCAATGCTTAATGAAAAGAAGTTTCCCAATTAGTTACAAGTAGACATAGTATCCATTGCCACATATCCCATAAATTGATTACCTTCAAAATCCTTGTAGGGGATGACACATTATCAAGCTTGGAGTAATTCAACATACCATATGACTTCAAACATGACTTCCCAACTCTATCAAACAAATATCCTCATACACTTGAAGCATTGAGTGAATCAGAAGATGAATAAAAGATACCTTGAAGGGATATCAAGTCATAGAACTCCAAAAGTAAAGATAAAGTGGAGGAATTAAGAGTCTTTCAATATCATCTCCACAAAAAATTGCAAGGTCAACAAGGGAAAAGAGGAAGCAAGAAAGATATGGATATGATATCTCATTCATCACTAAGAATTCTATATATATGCCTTAGGATACAAACTTTAAAGAACCCTCATCATATGTAATAGGCCTTTTGATAGGGAAAAACTTGATATTTAACGTTTTGTTATACATTATGGGGTTAATGTTTAGAATGAATAATTACATCATTTTATGCATATACACAAAATTTAAGGATGAAAAGTTTGATACTCTCTCTCTAAACCTTATTTGCATCATGCTTTCGCATTGGAAATTGAACATGAAGATGAAAGAACTAAGAGAAATGTTGTATGAGAGAAAGGAAGTGCATGCATATGAGAATAAAAGAGTCCCTATGAAATATTTGTGAATCATGTTTTAAGAACCTCCTTTCGGGCTCTACATTTAGTTCATTGTAAGATAATGCCTTGATTTGATTCTCTCTCTAGAATTTCTAAACTTGCAAAGAACAAAAGTGATATTCCAAGGTGGATTTAGACCCATCGCCTCTTTAACACTATTGTGTAGATCAAAGAGCTGAACATTTTTTCTTCTCACAAGCATTTTGGAATTCCACATTATTTTTGAGTTTCAATTGCATGGAATGCCTTAAAATATAAGTTCTGATAGAGAATCTAAGTTCACATCAAACTTTTGGAAAGTAGCATTTGAATTGATTGGAACTCAACTTCATATGATTATAGCTTCCCATCCATAAATTGATGGGGAAACTAAGAGGGTTAATCGGGTACTTGAAGATATGTTGCATATGTATGTGAATGAAAAGAAAGATGATTGGAGTGAATATTTTCCCTTAGTCGAACATGCATAAAATAGTGCATGACATGCATCTATAAAATTGAAATCTATTTGAGGTGATGTATGGTTATAATTTTTTGAATACACCGTCATTTTCTAGGCTTCCAAATAAAGTAGAAGTATCCAAAGAAATGCTTCAGAAAACTGATAAACAACTTGGAAAAATTAAGCAACACATAAAAGAAGCTCAAAAAGGGAAAAAGACACTCAATTATTTGAAGAGAAGACCACTTGAATTTCAAATAGAGAACATGGTATTTCTTAAAGTGAGTCCTCATCGATCTAACTTGTCATTAGGGAAGGATCATAGACGTTCACGATACACACGTACTTTTAAAGTTTTGTGAAAGACTGGATCTCTTGCTTATTTGTTGGAATTGCTAAACATTTAAATGTGCATCCTATATTTCCTGTTAGTTTACTTAAAAGATATGTACCTAATGTTGCTCATGTTTTGCATGACAGCTATAAGCTGAAATATGATGGCTCTTTTGAGCTTTGACATGAAATACTATTAGATAGGATGGAAAGATTAATTAGATATAGATCTATAGTAGAGAACAAAGTTCTTAAAGGGGGAAGAATTGTGGTATGCCTTTCGATAGTGAAATAAATCATTTTGAACTTTTTGTTATACATTGTGGGGATAATGTTTAGAATGAATAATTAGGTCATTTGACTCATATAGACAAAATTTAGGGATGACAAGTTTTATATTCTCTCTCTAAACCTTATCGGCATCATGTTTTTTGGTCCAAAATTGAACATGAAGATGAAAGATCTATGAGAAATGTTGTATGAGAGAAAAGTAGATCATGCCTAGGAGAATAAAAGTGTCTCTATGCAACATTGTAGGTACAACCTCCAATGTTCATAGAAGGTAAGCTCGATGGGACTAATTACACCCTATGGAAGTTTAAGATCACTTCCATCCTTGACTCCTATGAGCTACTCAAGATTGTACTTGGGACTGACTATGAGCCCCAAGAAACACATGACTCAAATAATCGTAGTCAAATGATTCCTCCCGATGCTGATCTTTTAGATGCTTGGAAGCGAAGGAATGGGGATGCACTTTGTACTCTAGTGGCAAGTACCTCTGATAGTGTTCTAACTCTTATTCATCACACTACAAAGGCATGTGAGGCTTAGAACATATTGAGAAATCAATATGAAACTCGAAATCAGACACGGATTCAAAATTTGGAGAATCAACTAGGAGGAGAACGATTTGTTAATGAGGAGACTACTGGAGTTTTTATCACTCGCATAAAGAATCTATGGGATCAAATGGTAGGAGTACATGTACCAAATTCAAGTGAGGAGCTAGCTTGAAGTTGTTTTCGAATTTTTCCATTTAAGTTTGATGATCTAGTAATTGCCCTTAATACTCAGATCATACCACAACCACTAATCTTTGAAAAATTTAGTGCCTTACTCATGGAGGAGAGCTCCACCTCAAGGTAACAAATGACACCGATAAAGTAGAAGTTGCATTTATAGTAAATACCAAAGGTACTAAAATCGATTCTTCAAAAGAAGGGGACAAAAAGAAGAAGGACAAGAAGAAGTTCAAGGGAGATTGTTTCTACTATAAGAAGAAAGGCCATAGAATCCAAAACTGTCACATTAAGAAGGCATAAGAGAAGAGTGGCTCTTCAAAACGTGGTAAGAGCAAGGAAGTTGCTAACACCATCGAAGCTGAGCTTGAGCTGTTCATTACAGTAGAAGAAATGTGTACCTCAACTGAAGATTCAACCATGGATGACTCATGGGTTATAGATAGTGGAGCCTCTCATCATATCACAAGTAGTAAAGACCTTTATAGTTCCCTACTAGAGTAACCCATCATCGTAAAGGTAGGCAACAATGCAAGATGTCCCACAAATGGAAAAAATTTAATTTCGGTAGCATTTATAACTAATCAAGGTCATCAGGTGTCTTTTAGTAAGACAAGGGCTGAAATTCTGGACCGGAATAATAATGTTGTCGAGACCAAAATAAGGAGCAACAACTTGTATGAGTTGTGTGCTCTTGCAACCATGATCAATGTGGGCAAAATTAAGCTTTGGCATGAAAGATTTTAGATACCCCGTATTGAAAGAGATGCACCAAAAAGGTATGATTTCTCACCTCCATCTGGTTGCAAAAATATAATAACCATGTGAAGCTTGCATGATGGGCAAGGAGCAGAGGAAGGCATTTCCAAAAGCATGAAAGAATAGAGCAAGTGGTCCTCTTGAGTTGGTGCATGCTGACTTGTGTGGAAAAATGCCTACATTAGCCTTGGGAAGATCTTCCTACTCTATGTTACTCCTCCATGACTACAGCAGGAAGATGTGGGTGCATTTTCTTCGTGATCAGGCTCAAGCTTTTGGTAAGTTTAAAGAATGGCTTTAGCTTGTGGAAACGGAAACTGGGAAAAAGATGAAGAAATTCAGGACAGATGGTGGAGGTGAGTTCATGTCAACTGAGGTTGATGATTTCTACAAGAGCAAAGGAATGAAACACAAACTCACAACGACACATAGCCCTCAATAGAATGGTGTTGCTGAATGCCGAAATCAAACCATTATGGAAATGGCAAGGTGTATGTTGAAGGGAAAAGGATTGCCAAATCATTTTTGGGTAGAGGCTATAAACAGAGTTGTGTATATCCTCAATCTTAGCTACACAAAGGCACTTGATGGAAAAGCTCCACATGAATCCTAAACTAGTAGAAATTCTTTTGTTTCCCATTTCAAGGTGTTTGGAAGTGAGTGTTATGTACACATTCCAGACAAAGAAAGAAACAAGATTTTACCAAAAAGCACCAAATGTATCTTCTTAGGGTACAATGAAGAGAAGAAAGCTTACAAGGTTTATGATCTGAAAGCAAAGAAGATCTTAGCGAGTCGCGATGTGGTGTTCAAGGAGGAGAAGCCACATGCAGTGGAAGAAGAAAAGAAAGCGTCCACTCTATCATCAGGCAAATAAGTAATCCATTATGAACCTGACCTAAGAGCTAGCCCTTCTACGAAAGAGAAGGAAGCAGCATCCTCCGATGATGAGAATGTAAGTCACCAACCTACTGTCACTCAAGTGGAGAATCCATTGCCATGATGGGTAAGGTAGCTCTATGATTCCACAAATCCCATTCCACAGTCAATTGAACAGATTGCAGATGGTCCAAGGCGATCATAGAGAATAGAGAAATAGAGATGGGTAGAAGCCCATATTGTAAACTTAGCATTGATGGCTTAGATTATTGGCAAATAAACAAAGGAGTGGACAAGTGTGGAGGAAGCACTCCAAAATCCAAACTTGAGAGCGACTATGCAAATAGAATACAATAAATATTATGAAGAATGGAACTTGGGAGCTAGTAAAGGGACCTCCAAAGCAGAAGGTCATCGGCACCAAGTGGATTTGGAAGCTAAAATACAAGGTAGATGGTAGTTTAAAGAAGTACAATGCTAGACTTGTTGCAGTGGGCTATTCCCAAGTCAAAGGCATTGACTTCAATGAATCGTTTGCTCTCACAACAAGATTGACTACTATTCTGCTAGTACTAGTTGTGGTTGCACATAAAAAATGGGTAGTATATCATATGGATGTCAAATCAGCATTCTTGAATGGAGACCTCAAGGAGGAGATATATGTGTCTCAACCACTAGGGTTTGAGGCTTCCCATTTAGAGAACAAATTATGTAAGCTAAAGAAGGCATTGTACGAGCTGAAACAAGCCCCGAGAGCATGCTACTAGCAAATAAATAGATATCTCTTGGATATAGGATTCAAGATGTGTTTTCGATGCTAATTTGTAAGTTCTAAAGAAAGGAGGGAACACAACCGTGATTGTACTCTATGTAGCCAATCTTGCAAACTCCGAAGATGATAATGCACTTATCAAACAAATGAAAGATGCCTTAAGTTCAGAATTTGAGATGATGGGTTTGGGCTTAATGCATTACTGCTTAGGTCTTGAAGTCTAGCAGGACCTGTCATGGACAAAGGAAACCATCTTCATTCTAAGATTCCATGTGAATCCTATATCTCATGATTGGTTTAGAATTTGGGGAAACTAATGCTTCCATTGCGTCTGGAACGTACCAAAACCCTAAGATCTACTGTCTTCTTGCTTGATTCAGACATCCAAAGACCATGCTTCGAATTGATGAAATCATCAATGACATCATCAATTTGTAACCGCCCTAGAACTGCCCTTGGAAAACCTATATAAGGAGGGGTTGGCCACATTCATAATCAGTCTCGCCAATACCAATCTTGGGAGCTCAAGGAGTCGTGACCGCCAAGTAAGTACTCTCTAAGTTCCAGTTCTAGTTCTTGTCTTCTTTCTTGTTTTATTCATGTCTAGTCTATGTTGGTGCAGGACAATCACCAATTGATGTTTTGACATGGAAATGAAGTCAAGGATTTAAAGAGTGAACAATTTGTGAAGCATGAAAGAAGGACACATTCAGAGAACAATTTGTGAAGCATGAGAGAAGGACACATTCAGAATTTGGAAGATGTGTACACATATGTACATTATGTTAGAGATAGTTCACTTATATCTTTGAGTAGTCATAAGCTTGTAAATTTTTGTCTATATATACTTGGAAAATGTCAGGACAAGTATCAGAGAGAATTTAGAGCATGAGATTAGAGTAGAATTAGAAGTCATTAGACACTTATGAAGAGATTAGAATAGCTCTCTCATCCAGATGTAATTTCTGTCAGAAATGAAGAGAAGTTGTACCCGATGTTTTTGTGCATTCTCCTTCTGTGCTTGATCATTTCAAGAATCCTTTTGTAGATGTCTAAGTCCATAGTTAATGAGTCTATGGTTAAAGTTTGAGAGCCTAATTATAAACAGGCTGTGAGAATTATGAGTAGGAACATTCATATGTAAAAGAGTGTTCATAGTTTTCTGAAACAGGCGCATTTTCGATGGGCAATGATTTGATCATTTCTCACTGCACAGATTAAAGTTTTGCATGATTGAGGACTCAAAATCTAAGTTCAGAGGTAAACCATCTATGGCTAAAAGAATTTGCTTAAACGGGTTCTAGTTTTGGAGAACCATGTCTTAGAATTTGCAGGTGTCAAAGTCGACTATACAGAGAGATAGTTTCAGACATAGGTAGATTGTTTGAATCATTTCTCATAATCTACTCAAGCTTTTGAAGTGTTTTAACTTGGAAGAGGTGCCCAATCACTAGGCAAAACATTCTACAAAGGCTTATCAAAAACTTTACACGAATGATTAGTCAATGAGTGATTAAGGTGCAGCAGACGTTTCTGAGAAATGACTTTCTTCACAGTTAGCTAGTTTCTTGATAATTTGGTGCTTGTCTTCCAAAATTGGTTGGAGTTTAAAGTTATTCTTGATATAGAGGTGTTCTAACATCAAGGATAGCTTGTTCTTTTGGAGATTAACACTCTCCATCAGTGGTATCAGAGCAGGAAGTATCAAAATTGAGGAAAGAAAGACTCCGACTGCTGCAGACATACAAAATTGAACATCTGAAGGTTCAAAAGGTGAAAGCTTAAGGGCAAAGCTTGAGAAGGAGGGCATACGACACCAAGGAAGACAAAAGGAGTGTCATTCAAAGTAAAGGTAACCTTATACTTTTATAAAGATTGAAGAATTCAATATATAGGTGAAAAAAAGATGGGAGATTCTCTTCAGATAGAGAAATTGGATAGAGAGAACTATCCAGCATGGTCAATGAGGATGGAAGCTCATCTAATGAGCAAAGACTTGATAGGTTATATTACAGGTGAAGAAGAAAAGCCTCAATTCAGAGATCCTAGTGTTCCAACTAGGTAGGAATTATTAGATTTGAAGAATTGGATGAAGAGAGATGCTCAAGCTAGGAGCATTATCTATATGGCAGTCAATGATTACTTGCTACCTCACATTAGAGGTCTTGAAAGTACAAGTGATATATGGAATGCTTTGGAGGAGCATTTCCAAAATACCACAAAGTCTAGGAAGGCATCCTTGTGGGCAGAATTGACTACATTCAAGAAGAAGGCCTCTCAATCCATCTCAGATTATGTAACCAGAATGAAGGACATTGCAGATGCATTAGGAGCTGTTGATGAAGACATTAAGGAGGATAAATTGGTAAGGCAAATCCTCACAGGTTTGAGAGGTGATGACAAATGGAAGCCATTCATTCTATCTACTGAATTATCACATGATCATTTTACTCCTGACTTAAATCAATTGCTAGGACATATGTTAACCTTTGAGCAGGATTTCAAAGGTGAAGGTGACAAGAGTACAGGTCATGCAATGTACTCAAAGGATAAGAAGAAAAATAGCAAAGGAAAACAATAAGCAAATGAAGATGAAGGCACAACTAGTCAAGCCAACTTCCTAAGAGGAAGAGGAGGTGGCAAAGGTAGCGGAAGAGGCAGGAATAATAAAGATGGAGTCAAAGCTTGCTGGATTTGTGGTAAGAAAAATCACTTAGCTAATGATTGTTGGCATAATACTCAGAGTAATGGTGGATATAATGAGAACTTTAATTCAAGAGGAAGAGGTGGCAGAAATCAAAGAGGTAACTTCAGAGGAAGAGGTAGTAGGGGTTACTTTGGAAGAAATGCAGGTAGAGGATTCCAAAGTCAACAATACAATAATACCTACTACAATTATGCTTCAGATCAGAAGGAGGATTCAACATTGATAATTAATGCAACTTGTGAAAGGCAAAGTGAAGACCAAAGAGTCTTCTACATTGACTCAGGGTGTAGCTATCACCTGAGTGGTAACATAGCATTGATGACTGATTTGGAAAATAAGGTATCTAATCATGTTGTTCAAATAGGTGACAATACAAAGCATAATGTGAAGTCAATTGGATCAGTGAAGGCCAAGGATGGAAGTACTCTCTTGAGTAAGGTCTTGTATGTTCCTACAATTCCTAAGAATCTGATAAGTGTAGGACAAATTGTTGAAAAAGGTTATGAAGTTAGATTCACTAATGAAGGAGTGTTTGTGGAAGACCCTAGCAATGGGTATAAACAAATTGTTTTAGGGAAGAAAGAAGGAAGGTTGTTCACATTGAAGATTCAAGGTAATGTTGGTCATGCCTTGTTCACTTATGGAGGACATAAGATCTCTGAGTTAGATCTTTGGCACAAGAGGCTTGGACACTTCAATGAAAGAGGTATCAAAGGTATGATTAACAATGGTTCAGTGCTTGGATTGCCTAACGTTGCAGGTCAACATATGACATACAGATGTGAGGCATGTCAATTAGGTAAGGCTCATAAGCAATCTTACTCCAAGCATGGTTTCATGTATTCAAAGAAGCTTGAGTTGGTACACACAGATGTGTGGGGACCATCAAAGGATTTCAGTATCAATGGTTCAAGGTACTATGTGATTTATGTTGATGATGCTACCAGATGGATCACTATCTATGTGATCAAAGATAAGTCAGAAGTATTCAATACATTCAAACATTATCATGTGTATGCAGAAAGAATTACAGGTCATAAATTGAAGAGACTAAGGTCACATGGAGGGGGAGAGTATTTCTCTAATGAGTTCAGTGATTACTTGTGGAATGCAGGTATAAAAAGGGAAATCACTTGCAGGTACTCTCCTCAACAAAATGGTGTAACAAAGAGAAGAAATAGAACTCTTGTTGAGTTTGCAAGGTCAATGATGAAGGAGAGAAATTGCCCAAATTATTTGTGGGCTGAGGCTATAAATATAGCTACTTATTTGGTCAATAGGCTACCATGTAAAGCTTTGCAAGGTATGACACCATATGAGGCATGGTGGGGTAAGAGACCTACCTTGGATCATTGCAAAATATTTGGATGTTTGGCATATGCATATGTGCCATCACAATTAAGACACAAGTTAGAACCTAAAGCTGAAAAGTATGTATTCATTGGTTATGATGACAAGCAGATGAGTTATAGATTGTGGAGTCCATCCACAAAGCAATTCATTATGTCCAAGGATGTTACATTTGATGAGCAAGGTACTTGGTATGCAGGTACAATCAATATTAATACAGGTGATGAAGAAGTTGTGAGTCAAAAGAAGGGCAAATCAAAGGTTCAGATATTTGATGAAGAGGAGAATAATGAAGTGCAGGTTGAAGTTGAAGAAATGCCAAGATTTGATCCTAAGTATGAAGAACAAGAAACCTCAAGGAGTGGAGAACTTAGAAGGTCATCAAGACACAAGTGGCAACCTACAAGGTATAGCTATGGTACTTCTTTTTTGGCTACCAAAGATTATGCTTACATGATAAAGATAGATGAAGACCCTTCCATATATGAAGAGGCAAAAGGTAAGGGAAATTGGGAGAAAGCTATGCAGGAAGAATATGATGCATTAATGGAGAATCAGACATGGGATTTGGTTCCTAAACCAAATAATCAGAAGATCATTTGATGCAAATGGGTCTACAAGACTAAGAGGTTTGCAGATGGAAGTGTGTCTAGGTATAAAGCTAGACTTGTTGTGAAAGGGTTTGCTCAAACATATGGTATTGATTATGATGAGACCTATAGTCCTGTGGCAAAGATGACAACCATCAGGACACTCATAGCTATTGCTGCATGTAAAGGTTGGAAATTATGTCAATTAGATGTGAAGAATGCTTTTTTAAATGGTTACATTTCAGATGATGTTTTCATGGAGCAACCTCAAGGATTCAGAGATAGAAGGTATCAGATCATGTATGTAAGCTCAAGAGAGCTTTGTATGGGTTGAAGCAGGCGCCAAGGGCATGGAATTATAGACTTGTGAAGTTCTTGAAAGAACTTGGATTTCAAGTATCTAAAGCAGATAGTAGCTTGCTTGTTAAAGCAAGTGATGATGGGTTCATTTACATGTGCATATATGTTGATGATATAATTCTTATAGGTACAGATGAGAAAGGCATTCAAAGCCTAAAGAAGCAAATGGAGAAAGAGTTTAAAATCAGTGATTTGGGAGACTTGTCATATTTCTTGGGCATGGAGATTTCATACACTCAACATGGAGTGTATGTGACTCAAGAAAGGTATTTGAGAAACTTGTTAATCAAGTTTAAAATGAATGATTGCAGGGTAGCACCTACTCCAATGGAGGTGAATCACAAATTGAGCAGATATGGTGGAGAAGAATTCAAGGATATGAAGCTATATCAGAGTTTGGTTGGTAGTCTTATCTATGCTACATTAACTAGGCCTGATTTATCATATGCAGTTGGAGTTTTGTCTCAATTCATGCATTGTCCTAGGAAAGAACATTGGAATGCAGGTCAAAGAGTGTTGAGGTACATTAAGGGTACACTCAAAGAGGGTTTGTATTATGGTTTTACATCAGACACAAACATCAAAATATATAGTGATGCAAATTCTGCAGGTAATCCTGATGATAGGAGATCAACATATGGATACTTGTGTTATGTGGGAGATAAGTTAATCTCTTGGTGTTCAAAGAAGCAACACACAGTTGCTTTATCATCTACAGAAGCTGAGTACAAAGGTATGGTTGAAGCTGCAAAGGAAGTGATATGGCTTAAGACTCTCATGAAGAATTTTGACACCATACAGAGTACACCTATCATTTATGGAGATAACATGAGTTCATTGTATTTAGCTGCTAATCCTGTGTTTCATGCAAGGACTAAACACATTCAGATTTAGTATCACTTTCTGAGAGAGAAGGTGATGGATAAAGAGATTGAAGTCATACATACTTCAACAAAATATCAGATAGCTGATATGCTTACCAAAAGCTTGGATGGACCAAAGCTATAGAGATTCAAAGACATGGAAGGCATAAAGAAGATAGAGAAAACCTCAATTGATGATTGAGGGGGAGCTGTTGGTGCACGACAATCACCAATTGATGTTTTGACATGGAAATGAAGTCAAGGATTTGAAGAGAGAACAAGTTGTGAAGCATGAAAGAAGGACACATTCAAAATTTGGAAGATGTGTACACATATGTACATTATGTCAGAGATAGTTCACTTATATCTTTGAGTAGTCATAAGCTTGTAAACTTTTGTCTATATATTCTTGGAAAATGTCGGGACAAGTATGAGAGAGAATGTAGAGCATGAGAGTAGAGTAGAATTAGAAGTCATTTAGACACTTATGAAGAGATTAGAGTAGCTCTCTCATCCAGATGTAATTTTTGTCAGAAATGAAGAGAAGTTGCACCTGATGTTTCTGTGCATTCTCCTTCTGTCCTTGATCATTTCAAGAATCCTTTCATAGATGTCTAAGTCCATAGTTAATGAGGCTGTGATTAAAGTTTGAGAGCCTAATTGTAAACAGGCAGTGAGAATTATGAGTAGGAACATTCATATGTAAAAGAGTGTTCACAGTTTTCTGAAATAGGCGCATTTTCGATGGTCAATGATTTGATCATTTCTCACTACACAAATTAAAGTTTTGCATGAGTGAGGACTCAAAATCTAAGTTGAGAGGTAAGCCATCTATGGCTAAAAGTGTTTGCTTAAACGGGTTCTAGTTTTGGAGAACCATGTCTTAGAAGTTGCAGGTGTCAAAGTCGACTATACAGAGAGACACTTTCAGACATAGGTAGATTGTTTGAATCATTTCTCATAATCTACTCAAGATTTTGAAGTGTTTTAACTTGGAAGAGGTGCGCAATCACTAGGCGAAACATTCTACAATGTTTTATCAAAAACTTTACACGAATGATTAGTCAATGAGTGATTAAGGTGCAGTAGACTTTTCTGAGAAATGACTTTCTTCACTGTAAGCTACTTTCTTGGTAATTTGGTGCTTGTCTTCCAAAATTGGTTGGAGTTTAAAGTTATTCTTGATATAGAGGTGGTCCAACATCAAGGATAGCTTGTTCTTTTGGAGATTAGCACTCTCCATCAGTCTAGTTCTTGGACATCGTGTCTTGTTCTCTTGTAATCTCATAGTACCAGATCTTGTCGAGTTCTTTCTTGTATTCAGTTCATCTCCCAGAAGGGAGTTCTTGTAATCCAGACATCTTGTCTCATACCTACGATCCCGAGTTGTGGGATCTCCCATATCATATCTAGTCCGGTTTTCCATACCTATTGGTCCCGGGTTATGGGATGTCTTGTATCAAATCCATCTTCTTGTATTATTTTCCCTACGTGGGTATTCTTGTAATCATAAGTGTATTTCCGAAATCTTGTCTAGTGAAGTCAGAGAACACAATCTAGTGCTCCCCTGACATTTTGGCAAGACTACCTTCATCAAGACCAGGTACCATGGATTCCCTATGCAATGAGATCCAATCTACCATAAAGGACATGAACGAACATGTCCAAGAGATGAAAGGATTGCTACGACTAGATGATCGATCAGTTTCAAACTATGCCTTTGTTAAACGCGCGTTGCCATCACAGACGCGTTTAAGCTCTTTTCGGGTTCTTGGGAGTGGAAGGAGTCTGAATAAATAGAGGCCCTATACTTGATTTTCCCAATTAATCACTCACACCACAGTACCTTAATGTTTAAATCTCTGTTAATACGAATTAGTCTCCAGATTCTGGTTCGTTCTCTCACCGTATTACTATCTGTACTCAGACTATTGCTAGTTCTTCCACAACCTTACCGATTATGCTATGGTTGATACGTTTTCATCACACAGCGCAGAAGCTATTCATTACCGTAATACAGACTCATCAGTCTTACTTACTGGAACAGTGTTAAACACAATTGAAGATAATCAAACAAAAGAGAAGTAACACAGTACTACTCAGAATTCTCCAACATAACACAAAGGAAACTCCATAGAACGTATCGCCCAGATAGACAGTCTGGCGATTCTTCTGGTTGTCACAGAAGCATCCTTTCATTGATTTATAAATGGATACAACTCTACGCAATGACCTTTCGGTTCGTGCAGAATATGAAAAGGAAAAGATTTACAATTGCCAATCCGGCGGCTTACACTGGTACGCACGGTGGACTTGAACCCGCTAAGATAACAAATTTTATGGCTCATCAACTATTCCTTGAAGATACATTGTTTGGGCTAACTTAAATGTCCTGGCAATTTTCTGCTTAAGGGTATCCAGCATTTTCTTTAGAATGTCTGGTTCTACTAGTTGCGCATTAGTTCTTACTGAACTTGTTGCAATTACCTGGCTCATCAAAATTTCTGCCTGTGTTTGCAGAAAGGCTTCCTGTGGATAAAAGTCATTTGCCAGTGCTGCATCATGGCTCAATTTCATATCTGCAATCTGTTGATCTATTCTTGAAAAACGTTATGCTTGAGCTTCAAGTTGCCTTTCTCTTGTCTCTAGTTCTTGATTCTGAAATTGGATGGTCTGATAGTAAGCATCTCGCTCTCTTCGGATCGCTCGAACCTCTTTCTCGAGCTGAGCGGCTAACGTCATCTGCGTTTTAAGAGCAGAATTTGATTCAAACAGGGCTGTATTTGCGAACTGGAGCTCTGTATTAGTTTGCTTTAGTAAATTTATCAGTTCCTGTTCTTTCTGCAGGGCTTCATCCAACTGTACTCTAGTTTCTTCTAACAAGTTTCCCAGTGCTACTTTAGCTTATAATTCAGCTAATGTAGCATCTCTTTGGCTAATTAATGATTCTTGTTCAGCAAGTCTGGCTTGGAGCTGTTGAATCTGTAGGTGTAGAGAATGACTTTCTGCTTTTATTGCATCCGCTTCTTCCTAGAGTGGATTAATATCTGCCTCAAGCACATCAAATTTATGCTGGAATTCTTCTCTGAGATTATCAGTAACCTCTTTCATCTGTGCTGGGAGTTGCTAAGATAGTTGGATCAACATATGACCCATGGATTGGAGCTCAATAAACATAGGAATTGAAGGAAACAGAAGAGGAGGACGTGGTTGAGATGAAGAAGCTGTCAAGAGTTGATGGGAATTGGGTGGAGAATAGTTACGTGAAGAAGAGGAAGAATCCGGTGTGTCAGGGACAATACGTACAACATGTTCAATGGGTTTAATTGGAGGTATGGGTGGAGGAGTGGGTTGCAGATCGTTGATCACCAATAATTTTTCGGTGGATTACTGCGTAGTCACTTGATGTTGAACAACTACAGAATTTATTGCCGCAATCAAAGCTGCCAAAACTTCTGCAACAATAATCTACATATCTTCTTGCACATCTTGTTGGGACTGCTGCTGAGATTCTTCCTTAGAAGATGTGTCTTCAGAATCAGCAGTAATACTCTGATCTTGTTGCTGGTTTGGAGATGACTGAGCGGATGAATCATGGTGAATCGAGGTAGCAGTGTCATGGAAAATCTCTTCTTCATTTTTGTCAGATTATTTCCAACAGTAGACCCTTGCACTTGACTTTCAGAAGAACTAATCTGGATTCATTTTCGGCGGAGGAGCTCGAAGATTTCTTCATCATCTTCTTCGTCGTCTTCAAGTATTTGAGCGGATTCCTCATGATATAAAATTGGAGCTCGTGGAGGTGGTTGCGCTGCTTGGAGGGTCGGAAACAAAAAATTAAGGATGTGCGGTAAACGTGAACATGGGAGATCACCTTTGTTAATGTGTTTTATGACCGTAACGCATTCACGGTGAATGCGCTGGAAATAGTAAGAAGCAAAATTGATAGGCTCTCTAGCAGCCATATCAATCACCGAGTAGAATGAGCGAGAAATCCCATAGGTGCGTTTTTGTAAGTTTAATATGGCTACTAAAAAGTGCAAAGCTGTTCTTTCAGGCTCAGGGCGACAGAGTATGGCATACTCATTCGAAGAGTGCCTGGGAAACAATTGGGTCATCGTAGTGATTGGAAGATTAGGACCATTCTCTCGTCCTTGCGGAGAGAGTCGGAAAGCAGCAGCAAATGACTGCAAGGTGATTACAACACGAGATGGGAAACACGTAATAGGCCAACTCTGCTCTGTAGCAGGTGTAGCGGCAATAGCAGCGATTATCTGAGCATAATACGGATGGCACTCCACTGAATGCCAGGGCAATTCAGCGAAGTTGGACAAACCTCGGACACACAAGAATTCACTTACGTTTGGAGGGATTCCATCATAGAAGGTAGAAAAATTTGCTAAAGTTCCATGATCCGCACGCGAAATAGTACGAATACACAGGGATTACAGAGAGCACAAAACACACAACCACAATAGCGATTAACAGCGAAATGAAAAAGATTAAGTAGATACTTGCAGCGGGAGGCGATCGAAATTGTTAATCATTGCGCGATGTTGAGATGATAACCTTCATAACTACGGTGTGCATGCATGAGCAGAATCAATAACAAAATGCGGTGATTATTCATGGTTATGTAGCAAAACAATGAGTTTACTGTCTTTATTCAACTAACACGCAAAACTGAAAAAAGGAAAAGCAAAGAAAAGTAAAAAAAAGAAAAAAAATACGCGGGCAACCGCAGAACACTTCAGTGCGAATCAGGTGCTTGATGATACGGCTGCAACTTTGAACCATTTATCACTTTAAGAGGAGGAATTCTGGTCAGAGTAGTCAACTGAAAAGTCGTTGGGCCCACTTGTTCACTAATTCGGTAAGGACCAAACCATCATAATTTGAATTTTCCAGCCGCACGATTTGATTTAGCATTATAAAACAGCACAAGTTGTCCCACCGAAAAACTGGAGTTCTAAGATACCGATCATGAGTACAAGCTTGCTGCAACTGCACTTCTTGAAGAGTCAGAAAACTTTCCCAGCGATGCTCATCTAGTTCTCTGAGTGTGTTCAACCAAAATGGCAAAGAATCTTCGGGTAGCAACTTCTGAGTTATGGCCACGCGTAAACTAGGCACTATAACTTCCATTGGGGCAATTGCTTCCAATCCATAAGCAAGCTTGAAGGGAGTCAGTCCGGTTGCAACTTTATAGGTAGTCCGGTATGCCCATAATACTGCAGGTAGTAACTGATCCCATCTTTCTGGTGATTCCACAATCAATTTTCGAAGCATACTCAGTAAGGTCTTGTTGGTACTTTCATCTAAGCCATTAGCACGAGGATAATATGGTGAATTGAATTTATGAAAAATTTGAAAAGTATGCGTTAATACTTGAATTAAACTGTTAGCAAAGTGCGTTCCTTGATCTGTTACAGATCCAAAGGTAATCCATATCGTGGGAGCACGTCCTTCATCAGACACTTTGCTACCAAAATAGCTGTAGCGGACCGTAAAGCCCAAGCTTCTGCCCATCTGGTAGCATAATCTGTACATGTCAGAATGTAGCGATTGTTGCTAAGGATTGCTGGAGGTGTGATTGGTCCAATAAAGTCAAGACCCTATTTCTGAAAAGGTTCCAAAGGTAATACAGGCTGTAGAGGAAAGAAATGGCGTTGTAAAGGTTGTCCAGATCGCTGAGAATTGTCACACTGTTGCACAAACTAAGATACATCTTTGTACATAGTAGGCCACCAGAGCCCACTTTGCAAAATTTTTCGGTGCGTTAAATCTGTTGCAAAATTTCCACCGGAGGGTATTGAGTGTGCCATAGAGATAACCGAGTTTACTTCATGTGGAGGAATACAACGAAGTAAAATCCCAGTGTGATCCATATAATACAACTGTCCGGCAATCAACCGGAATCTGCGACTGTAAACTGCAATTTTCCGCTTCATTGCAAGAGAAGTTTGAGGGGGAAGACATCCATCAGTAAGAAAGGTTAATAACTGATCATAGTAAGTAGGTGTCACAGGGGGTTCTGCAGATTCATCATTAGTCGGTTCAGTAATGTAAATTGCTGGTGTGGTGTCATCAACACTGATCGGAGCTTCACCGGAATGCAAACAAGAGAGAAAATCTGCTAATGCATGTGTAGTACCGGGTCGATGAATCACTTCGTAATCAAACTCTTGTAACAATAAAACCCAATGCGCCAAACGACCACCTAAATGTTGCTGCCTAACCAGATACACCAGCGCAGCATGATCTACATGAAAGATGAATTTTCAGCCTAGCAAATAATGTCGGAATTTCTTTACAGAATACACCAAACCGAGACATTCTCTTTCAGTCACTGAATAATTCTTTTTAGCAGGAGCAAGCCATCGACTTGCATAATAGACAGGCCGAAACCACTTATCAGTTTGTTGCATTAAAACACTTCCAATGGCTATATCCGATGTGTCTACAAAAACATGAAATGGGCGTTCCCAATCAGGAGGTTGTAGAATTGGAACCTGCGTTAATAACCCTTTTGTACGATCAAATGCAGTTTGACATTCCGAAGTCCAATCAAACTGTCGAGGAGTACTAGTTATTAGCCGATTTAGGGGTATTGCCAAATCGGCAAGCCACCGTAAATGTCGACCATGCCATCTGACTTGACCCAAGAACCGCATCACTTCTTTCGACGTAGTAGGCATAGGTGCTTCTAACACGGCTGCAACTTTGTCTGGATCAACTTGTATGCCCTGTGCAGATACAATGTGGCCAAGGAGTTTACCACAAGAAATCGCAAAGACAGATTTGGTGGGGTTCAGGAAGAGTCGGTATTCACGACATTTCTCAAAGCAACACCGTAAATGATACAAGTGTGCTACCATTTGACCGAATAAAGAGAAGTCATCTAGATATACTTGCATAAAAGAAGTGAGATAGGGTAAAAAAATTTCCTGCATACAACGCTGAAAGGTACTAGCAGCATTCCTCAACCCAAACCACATGACTGTACAAGCAAAAACACCCCAATTCGTAATAAACGTTGTTTTCGGTATATCTTGCTCAGCCATTCGGACCTGGTTATAGCCACAATAACCATCAAGAAATGAATACATCTCATGCCCAGCCACTCTGTCCAGCATTGTATCAAGAAATGGAAGAGGAAATGGATCAGGTATGGTGGCTGCATTCAATTTCCGGTAATCAACACATATTCGGAGCTGCTTGTTTTTCTTTGGTACGATCACTATCGGGGAGATCCATTCAGCGTGCTCAATGGGTACAATGAATTCTACCTTTAATAGGCGATCAAGTTCTGCTTTGACCTGTGCTGCATAGTTGGGATTCATACGATAGCTGAGTTGTTTAATCAGCTTTGCTTCTGGTTTGAGCATGACCCGATGCTGATAGATGCAAGGATCCAGACCTTTCATATCACGATAATCCCATGAAAAAACATCAGAGAACTCACGAAGAAGTTGGATCAAATCTACTTGAAACGCCTCAGACAATCCTTCCTTTATCTTGACAAGTCGCGGATTTACTTCATCTCCCAAATTATAGGTGATTAACTGATCTTCGGGAACATAGAATTGACGAGGTTTCCCTGGATCGTCAGCTGACTGTAAAAGTTGTTTTAGAGCGGCTTCATCCATAGCAGCAGTATCTTCTGTCTCCACTTCTTCGGTCACAGGCACCACCGTACAGGCTGCTGGACTCCAGTTGTCTACAACAGATTGTAGATCTACAATACCTAAGGAAATTTGATGTTCATTGCTTCAGAAATGCTTCTTCTTCATCGTCAGATAAGCCATCCAACATGTGGACCGGCTCTGCTACATATGGTCTGGCATGGAGTTCGCAAGGTTGAATGGCATCCAGTTTGACAATATATTTATGGTGATTATCCTTAAAAGTCAATTCCTGTGGGGACCAATCTTGTATGACCTTAGCATATTTTAACCAGGGTCGTCCGAAAAGAAGATTATAGTCAAGACTAGACTCCGGTAGTTCTAAGACTAAAAAGTCATCTTAAACGTTGTACCCTTCAAAGTTATCGGGACATTCCTTACGAGTCCCACTGGGTGAACTCGGGATTGATCTGCCATTCTAACAAAAAATTGAACAGGCTCAATTTGCGTCCATCCCAACTTCTTACAAAGCGCTGCAGTAGCGATGTTTACACTAGATCCACCATCAATTAGTACTTGAGTAATCTTGTGATTTTTGTACCATACCGTAATTAAGGGGACCGAATGATCCACTATAGAATCAGCTTCCGGTTGTACCGTTGCCGTCGCTGGAATGCAGGAAGACCGAGGACTGAGCTGTTGCTGGAATTGCTGCCAAACTCTCGGTACTAATGCAAGTAATTGTCCAAGAGGGAGAGTAATGGACGCCTTAGATAAAATTTCCCATGCCTGATCTGCTTGAATTGTACTTTTCACTGATTCTGAAGATGATGCGCCTGTTACTTCGGTAGAGTCTTGTTCCTGTGATCCTTCCATTGGCAGCGGAACTTGGGTCACTGGAATTGGATCTAGGAACACTGTAGGCTCTTTGGTGGTCCATTGGCTAGCCTTGTTATACATTCTCTGTTGTTCATGGATGCCAGGTTCAAACACTTCTGCTGCTGGTTGTAACTGCTTACCAAATCTTGTTTGAATCATTACTGCTTGAGTTTCCACTGGTGAGATATAGACCATATTGGTCATTGGGTTCTGACGCTCTTTCTTCCTTTGATCATATTCGGTTGCATCTTTACAGAATCTATGTATGTGGCCTAACTCACCGCAAAAATGACAGCGAGGGGGTGGCAAAGAATTACCTTCCTGTGATGTTCCTGTTTGCCAACGATTTGTATTGTAATTTGTATTCCGCTGTCCTTAATAATTTCTGTATCCTCGTTACTGATTATTTCTCATCTGAGGTGGAATATAATGGGTGGCCGGCTGCCCTGGTTCTTGTATAATGGCATTTGTAGTTGCTCGTCCCTGCACTTTGGCGTTATATGCACAGTTTTTGGTGGAATGTCCGGTGGTATTGCAGATAGCGCAATACATCTGATTAAGGGCACATGTTGCACTGGTATGCACTTGGTGTAGTACATCTGTCTAGTCGGATCCTCTGCAACATTTTTACTGGCTTTCAACCACTCTAGGTCTTTGGTAAAGCCTCCAACCTTATGCTCGAGCTGCAAGGCCATTGCAATAACCGCATCTAGTGTCATAGCTCCCACACAACGGATGATCATAATCTGTCTGAGCTGCGGAGTCAAACCGTTAATAAACCACTGAGTGATGACATCATCCGGCAAGTTGGCATGGGCCGGCGATAGTTGTCGCAAATGAGTTCTAAACAGGGTGGCATATTCTTGCACAGTCTGGTTCAGCTTCTGTCTATTGTTCTGCAAGTAATCAAAAATTTTGGCAGGGTTCTTTTTCACTCAGAACCTCTGCAAAAACGCATCCCTTACTGCTTTATACGTGCCGAAATGGTTGATATCATATTCTATAAGCCACCTTGCTGCTTCATTAACTAATGTTGGCTGGAATACTATGGCTTTGTATGCCGGATCGGGTGGATGGTTTAGTACTGCATAACTTATTTCAAAGGTGCGTACATGAGCATCAGGATCATCACCTAGAAATCCACCAAATTTGGTGTAAGTTACTCCTGTTGGAACCGGCCGGAGTGGAAGTGGCGGTTGCTGTTGCTGTTGTTGTTGTTGTTGTTGTTGTTGTTGTTGTTGCTGCTGTTGCTGTCCACTCATGGTGCTAGTGGTGGTACTGTTACTATTTCCTGAGTTCTGAGGATGTGTTTCCGATCCTTCAGAGTCTGTATGATCAGACTGCTCACCTTCCGGTTCAAAAATAGCACTCAAGCTCTTACGGATTTCTAATTCAAATAGCCTATCCTCTTCTTTGGTATCAAATGTAGGCACACTTACCCCGAACAGTGGTGTCCGGAATGAAGATTCACCGGGAAGTATAACACTATCACCGGAAACTTGTAAATTCTTTGCAACTGGGACCGAACTGCCACCGAAATTAGTGGAACTTTCCGTAACCCAGACTATTCTTTCACCTTCAATGACCTCTTTGGGCAAGACAGCTCTATCCTCAGACGAGTTCGAATCTTGCCTAGACGACATCGGGTCAACTGCACACTGCGTCCTTGTAGACTCCGAAGTTACTGTATCTTCTGCAGACTGCGCTGAAATTTCACCAGAATCTACCGGAATTGTAGTATGTTCCATCGGAATGATACCAAAATCACTACTAACGTTCTTCGCTTCTTCCACGACCAGACCTAACCGATCTGTGCTTCTTCCTCCTGGGGGTGTTCTTAACAAATTTGGTACAGCCCAAGGCTGTCGGTCTCGCCTGTACTTCGGGTACGACTCGCCGGACCGAGTAACCGGCATATATCACCTTTGCAACACTTGCGTACTATTTCACCTTACTGTTGATTCACAATCTATGGTCACCTTCCCACAATCACTTTGCAACACTCGGTTGCCACCTTCCCACAGACGGCACCAGTGTTAAACGCGCGTTGTCGGGAAGATTTGCATCTTCCAGTTGATAACCAGAGGAAATAAAAGCAACTTAATTGGTGAATTCTAAACCTCTTTTTCACTGTTGATCAGTTGTTCTGGATTGAATTAACTACTTTTGAAGTGTTTGCAGGTACAAGAAATGATGAAGAAAATATGTTCAAATTAGGGTTTATCCTAATTACTCAATTAATGAGTATTTCATATTTATACATGCTTGATTCATGGGTATTTAACCCTAGGGTTTTCTAAGTTCATATGATTTTATGTCAATTAGGTTCATCTGAAGGGTCTCAAAAGATTCTAATGGGTTCATGTTAGGGTTTACAAGGGATCAGAAAGATTTTAATGGGTTAACAATGATTTCCAAAGGGTTTAATAGGGTTTTGATGGGTTTTAAGTAGGTTTTCTAGGGTTTTAGAATGTTTCAAGGGTTAAAATAATTAATATTTAAGGAAATTAATCTATAACTAAACATTGGTTCAATAACAAAAATTAAAATATGGTTTAATTAATTATTTAATCATGTATGTGCATTTAATACTAAGGTTCTAATTAATTAAAATCTTAATCTAAGCTTAAATTAATTGATTTATTTAAATAAGAAATGTAGGCTAATTAGATTAAAATGATTAATTAAATGCATAAAAAACTAGTGGACTATATGAGTGCTAGGAAAAAGAATGGCTTATATAAGTTGTGTAATTAAAGAGATTTAAGGAGTGGTCTCAATAGAAGATGCACTTAAAGTGCAAAAAGTTGGTTAAGAGAAAGAGTGGAGAGAATTAGTGAAGATGAAAAGAGAGGAGTAGAAATTAAGTGTAATTAAAGTAGAAAAGTTAAATTGGAAAGTGTGGTGGAAGTAAGGAGATTAAAGTGTGGTTGTAGATTAAAAGTTAAAACTAAAAAGAGTGGTTTAGAAACGACTTGTGTATGTATTTAAATGAGTGTTGAGCTCAAGTTTCTCATAATGTTTCTTTGCAGGTACTCATTCTCCCTTGTCTTCTTTTCATCCATTCCTATGATATCTTCATTATGCTTAGCTTTAGTTTGCTATTGTCCACGTGGAGAGAAGCGGAGAGAATTGAGAGAGATCAAGAGAAATTGGCCTTACGAAACATAATTAGGTTCTTTTAGTAGTTTTCATTTATATCATCACTTTGAGGAATGCATGATTTATTTTAAGGGCATGCTGCAGAGACGAAGGCCAATGGATGGTCGAATTCCTGGCAAGATTGATGAAGTGTATGGGACAAGCTACACGTTACAGTGGGACGCAGCTCGCGAGTCATATGGACGCCAATATATGTTAATCATCTGAGGTTTTTGGATACGCATGATCAGACAACGAAGGGTGAGGTACCTCTGAAGTATGTAGAGAGAGTCCTATGCCAAACAACACGCATAGACGATTCCGCTGTCAGTACACCTGGAGGACAGAGAGAGAGAGAGAGAGAGAGAGAGTAGTGGCAGCGGTGCTACAAAATCTCAGAGATAGTGAGAGATGCGCATGAAACCGTGAGTTAGAGAGAGTACTGGCGGCTGGAGATGCCTAGATCGACAGAAAAGTTAGAAAGAGAGAGAGTGCAAAAGTTAGAGAGATTACAACAGCGAACTGTATGTCATCCATGAGCTGAAGATTTTCACGAACCGCGTATATCTTTCTGGTCTTTCATCCTCAAATCAGAGAGATAACGGAATAGCTAGAGCGTGTATTTTAGTCCACTTTGTGAGCGGTGACCCCTACCTTACGCATATCGAGCCGCGCTCAAGTCTTCTCTGTTAATGTATGCACAGAATAGCGTCTGCCTACCTCTCGTGACTGAGATCAGTTAAGGGGAAGAACTCGAGCTCCTGATTCATATCACAACAGCAGCATCCATAGTTCGGCTATGTCTCCAGGCGATGCCAATTAGTCTCTATGATCGACTAGGAGACAAGCTCACCTACGGCCGGCTGAGAGAGAAAGGGAAAAGCACTGCACAATCTTCGGGCTGCTACACCTAGTCCTCCAGGCAGCTGTTCAGTCAAGCGATACTTGCGCCATCTCAGACAGAGAGAGAGAGAGAGAGAGAAAGAGAGAAATAAAGTAAGAGAGAGCGGACGAGAGCAAGACTAATTAGTTGAGTAGTTTTTTTAATTGTTATGTTTCATATTGCATACTTAAAAGTTTAATGTATTGATTATGCATAAATTTAGAGAGCATGAAAACATTAATTTGCTTAGCTAGTTACTTATGAAAGCATGAGTTAGAAGTATATATGGGATATGCCTACATTTAATGAGTTTGTCTACATAAAAGAACTCATGGATGTGTTTGCATACATACATCTACTTACTAGTATGCATATGATTTTGCATTAAAAGTATGTTTACAGAAGTGCAAGTGTGCATGTGCATATTCATGTGAGAATGTGTGTATGCATGTATATTGTTTTAAGTTAGGATTGTGAATGTATCTCCATATAGGAACTAAAGATTGGATGTGCTAGGATGCATTAAAGTATGTTTGCATAAATAGTTGGGGTGCATGGTCATGAAGGCACACAAATGAGGTATTATATATTTTAATGCATGAGCATGTGTATGAATGATTAATGTGTTAGCATGCATGTATAAATGTGTGTTACCATATTTATGAAAGTATATTAGTATGTATAAGATTATATGTTAACATATGCATGTAATGTTAGCATGAGTGTGTGTTATTATGCATATGTATGTAAAATGATAAGTAACTAATGTCTTTCAAGGTTCTTATTGATTTTGTAATATTACTAATGTTAATAATGTTTCTTTGCAGAAACATTGAAGATTACAATCAATTAAAGTGAAGTGAAGACAATTGAAGTGAAGCGGCAGCCTAAAGATCCATTTAAATCTTATTTCTCATTTAGTCAACTATCCAATTGACTAAACATTTATCCAATTGTTTAGGCCTTCCAGTTGTATTAGATTTATTGATTAGAACCATTAGCATATCAATTAATTCATTCAAACAATTTAGCATCATATTGTTTCATTAATTTTCCATTACTTTCCTTGATGTCTTCTAAGTTAGTTCATGAGTCTGAGCACAATACTATTGAAAATATTGAAAATGTTCCGCCAACTCTAGACAGACCAGAACCCTCTAGCTTACCTGAAAGTTTAGTAGAAGAACCCATTATGGAAG
The DNA here is from genome assembly GCA_020310875.1 of Ceratopteris richardii. Lineage (NCBI taxonomy): Eukaryota > Viridiplantae > Streptophyta > Polypodiopsida > Polypodiales > Pteridaceae > Ceratopteris > Ceratopteris richardii. Next base: position 5,978,273 of record CM035426.1, read on the forward strand.
TTTCAATCTCATATCAGGAAGCTGTTGCTATGTACGAGGCTGCCCGTCCTTACGGTCCATAGCTAGTTAAAACTATTTACTTTTGGTAAGAAACTTTAGTTTCAGTCATAGAATTAGGTAATTTATATTGTTTTGTCATTAGAACCCTTATTTCCTTAAGCCTGAGTCCGCTACAGACACCCTGCGTGTGCCGAACGATTTAGGCGGATGACTTGATCCACCATCCGAGCATCTCTCACGACCCGACATTGGTGAACCCGACGTGAAGAAACGGCATTGCAGCTCAGGTATAAAGTTTTGCATTGCATATACATTCATACGATTTTACATCAGCGCAGTTGCCTCTTCATCCCTAGAAGTTGTGGCATTTACGTGAGCTTGCAATCTTCTTGGTGTCGAGGGCTGGTCTGGTGACCTGAGCGCCTCCACGAAGATTGGCAAGTAGGAGAACCTCGTCGCGCCACCCCTTTCATCAACAATTGAAGCACAAAACATTAGCACCCATTTTAGCAAACTATGTATTTAGGTTTTGATTCAAATCAATAAATGTATTGAATTTCACAGAAAGCACTGTTTGAGCCTCATCTTCGAGCAGTTGGTATAACTTCTTTACCCTTACATTCTTGGGTGCAAAATTTTATTTAAGGTTAAATTATTGGTATAGGTTAAAGGCAACTGTTTGTTAATCATAGGTTAAGCGTTAATCATAGCTTTACTTGAAGCATATTGGCATAGTATAAACTTATCAAACTGGACTCTAACGGAATTTCAGAATTAGTAGCTGAACATAAGGAAAGAGTAACAAAAGAAGTTCAAGATATAGTTAGAATTGTTCAAGCTAGGTCAAAACAAACTTCAAAAATGGACGAGCTATTTCAAATTATGATGCACGAGACGCAAGGACAAAAGGTAGTTGAAACGTTATTAAAGGATAAAGGGAAATTTACTGGTATGAATGTTACAAATTATTTAGACACATTTGAGGAATTAGCTAAGTTACACGGTTTACCTGAAACAAAGTGGAAATCCTATCTTGGACGTCTGGCCATAGGTACTGTAAAAGTTATTATGGATATACATGACAATAAGGAATGGGATGAGTTTAGAAAAGAGCTGCATAAGGAATTCTACTTAGAAGACTACAGTCAACATAGTAGAGAAGGATTTATGAAATGGATTAATTCACCTAAGCCTCACATTTCGTTAACTCAACTCCATAGTGAATTTATGAAAAGATTCTCTCAATTACCTGAACAGGATAGAGTTGCCCTTACCCCAGATATCATTTTATATTTCCTTAAAATCTTGACTCCAGATATAAGGGTAGAGGTTGAGCGTAGGCTTGAAGAACCGGGAAAGAAATATGGGCTTACAGATGACTGGGGTGTAGTGAAAACTGTAGTTGAGGCGGTTGCTCACATGATCCAACGTAAAGCACTCCTTTATGAATCGATGTCTCAACCATCTTCCAGTTTTCCTCCGATTCAGGCAACTAGGGATACACATATAGATTCAAAAGCTGAGCCTACAACATCCACATCTAGAGTACCAACCTAGTTACAATTTGAGATTTTGTTTAACAAGTTGGACAATATGATGCATATGCACGAGAATATGTCTAAAGAGGTAGCGGCTTTGCAGAATATGGTGTATGCTTTAAACCTACAAGATAAACCTACAATGCAAGCTCATCCGACTATTTATCCTCAACCAGTAAATGCTCCAAATCCACCATTAGTAGCTCCGAATCATCCATTAGTACCTCCTAATCCACTTTTTATACCTTCTAATCCTCCAGTTGTACCCCAACCAATTCCTCAACCGATTCCTCAAGCATTTAACCAAAGAAATTTCAATGAAAGGAGAAATGCCAATGTGAGGAGATGTATCTGGTGCGATGCCACAGATCATTTGACTTACACATGCGAAGCATTGAAAGATGCGAAAGAGAAAAGACTTGTAATTGATATTGACAAGCGATTGTGCGACTATAGAACACATTTACCCTTAGCTGCCAATTGGGGAAAGGGAGGGATGCAGAAGCTATATGAAAACCTTTCTGAGTCTTCGAAATCTGCTTGTGTTGTTAAACTAGAATATGTTGATAGTGACTCTGATTCCGAACAAACAAGGGAAACAAGGAACTACTCAATTGAAGCTTTGATAAAGGTGAGAGATGATATTATGCAGAAAACTACGTGGAACTCTCCTGTCGATCAATTCTCGATATATTCGCATATTGCGAATGTTGAAGAGAAAAGAAAGAGGGATGATGAGCAAGATATAAATGATTCAGGTAGACGAATGACTAGAAGTAAGATGAGAGATGAGCTGAAGCCTAAGAAAGTTCAGTTTGAACAAGGCAAAAGTTCTAAAACAAATGAGGAGCGAAGAAAAGAAATTAGGGAGGGTAAACAACCTGTGTTTAGTGAGCCAATTCAAACATCAGACAAAGTAGAGCAAATTCCTAGAACTGAAACAAAACCTGAAGAGAAACCAGAAAAGAAACCAAAACGAGTACCGAAAGCTATTCTTATTTCTGAACTTGAACAAAAAGTTGATTCGAAAGAAATATTGTATGACATCTTATTAAAAAGTGCAGTAACAATGACTTTAGAACAAATCTTCTCAATAGCAAAAATTGAATTTAAGGAAAATTTTATTAAACTAATTAAAAGGAAGAGATTCCCTCTGTCACAAGAGGTAGAGATGCAAGATGTTGCCGATGTAACTCACTTGATTCATGAATCTCTTTCTTTAGACTCAGAAGATGAAGAAGATAATACCTGTAATGTGAACAAAAATTTCTTAGGGCCGATTGTACCAGATGACGAAACAAAAAACTCAGAGAGTGATTTTAGAAAAAGTTTTTGGGCGAGAGGCACATCGGAGATTAAAGTTAACTTAGGAGATGAGAAGAGATCATATTCTGCTTCAGCCCTAATTGTCTCTGGGTCTGAAATCAATGTGATTTCGAAAGGATTATATGATAAGTTTAAATGGCCTATTGATAAAAATCACGGCTGGATAATGCGAACCGCGGACAATGGTTGTGGATCACTCCTGGGAGCATGTGCCAACATACCTCTAATGATAGGTGGAATCTCTGAGACATTCCACTTTTTCATTCAGGACAACTGCTCTTATGAAATTATCTTAGGTCAACCATTTATATGTGAAGCCAGAATGGAGACTAAAGTAATAGATGACGGCTCAGGATACGCAAGAATTAGATCTAAAGATGATCTACAATCGCTCCAAGTTATGATAGTCAGCCCAAACCATGTACGAAATAGGGAGCAAATTAGGAAGACGCCCATCCGTTCTCATGAAAAGATACGTGAAGATCATATGCCTCTTCGTGAGTTTGGAACTTATTATGATCAAAATTTTGCCTAGATGCCACTGTTGAGCGAGACAACGGTGGTTCTTGGTTTGATGTCTCGCACCCATCTGTAGATACTTTAGATAGTTTTTCTTTATATTTCCCTTCATCATATTTGCAATTCAGTCATTATAAACAAATTCCTAAAAAAATTATAAAACATTATGAAAAATTTTATAAAGAGAAAGGATTCATTTCATCTGATGAACACATTGAAACCGTAATTGAAACTTTATCTTCAAACTCATTGATTGAAGAACTTCAAAATATTTTGCATGAAAAAGAAAATTTTAGATTTGTACTTTTAAATTCTATTGAAGAATATGATTTGATTATTAAATTTGTCATGAGTAATGAAAAGGAAGCAAAAGTAAATACAAAATACAAAACCGTTGACAAAAAAATTAAACCGATTGCCCAATCATTACCACGAGAGAGTGAAGAGAAGTTTAGGAAAGTTACCAATGATCCTTATTTAAGAGAGCGCACAAATATAGGTCATACCTTCACAGAAGAAACTTTAAAGCTAATCAAGATAGGAAATGATGAAAATTTTTTGTTACCCGAGGAACGTGAACTATTTCAAAGAGTGATTAGAAAGCATGGAAAGGCATTTTCTTTATATTCCCATGAGATAGGTTGTGCAGACCCAAAAATTGTGCCGCCAATGGTCATCTTTACAGTGCCTCACATTCCATGGAATCTTCGACCCATACCTGTTCCGAAAGCCCATTTACCAGAGTTAATGCGGCTTCTTAAGGAAAATATTCACATGCGAATTTTAGAGCCATCGTCTGCACCCTACTCAAATAGGTGGTTTACTGTTCCAAAGAAAAATGGCAAGTTACGGTTCATTCAAGATTTACAACCTGTTAACAAGGTTACTATTAGGAATGTAGGTACTGGGCCCATTGTAGGAGAATTCGCTGAAGCCTTCGCTGGTCATGCCATTTACTCAATGGGAGACTTGTATTCTGGCTACGATCAATTTCAGCTTGCTATTGAAAGTAGAGACATTACGACCATGAAAACTCCTTTAGGCTTAGTTCGCATGTGCACTTTGCCGCAAGGAGCTACTAATTCAGTAGCGCATATGATGAACGCCATGAATTCAGTATTACATGACTTCATTCCTAATATAGCCATGCCATTTATTGATGACATTCCTATTAAAGGATGTATTGAGAATGCGAAAGATGAAACTTTAGATTCCTCTGGCTGCAGGAAGTTTGTAGTAGATCATATCTTTGACTGTGAAAGGATTTTCCAGAGATTTGAAGAGGTTGGTCTCACATTCTCCATTGAGAAATCTGCTTTTGGTGTCAATGAGGTACTTATAGTTGGGCATTTATGTGGACATTACGGTCGGAGGCCATATCCACCTAAAGTCGACGCTATAAACAAGATTTCTGAAACCTGTAGTAATATTAGTGAGGTAAGACGATTCCTTGGTGCTTGTGTGTTTTATGCCATCTGGATCCCACACTATGCACATGTTGCAAACTGTCTTTATGCTTTACTAAGGAAGAATCGAAAGTTTCTTTGGACTGAAGAACACTCAAAAGCTATGAAAAAGTTAAAGAAATTACTTCTTGAAGCTCCTATTTTAAAGCGCATAGATTATACTGATCAAAAGCCTATCATTTTAACTGTTGATACGAGCCCTATAGGAATAGGATGGGTTATTGGTCAGGACGATGAAGAGGGCAATAGGTATGCTGTGAGATTTGGAGCAAAGATTTTACACGATACGCAAAGAAATTATCCGCAAATTAAACGAGAACTATGGGGTTTAGTCACGGCATTAAAATCCGATAAAGAATATTTTATAGGTGCAAATGTAATAGTTGAGACAGATTGTCTACCTCTGATTGGAATGATTACAAACTATTCATCACCCGACATTGCCATGCTTAGATGGATTTCATACATCAAGTTTATAAATCCTGTTTTGATACATATTGCAGGTAAATCTAATCCTGCGGCTGATATGCTTTCTCGAGCTAGATTTGATAATGAGGAAGAAACAGAATTAGAAATAAATGCAATCAATTATGATTCTAAAGCATACGCATATGAACAGTTTAATATTGAAGAATACAAAGGAGAGTGGCAGGATATTGGAAATTATTTAAGTACTTTGGTTAGGGCACTTCAAATAGATTTTGGAATATTAGGAAAAGAGCTTACAACTTTTTTCTGAAAGATGGTATCATTTGGAGACATGCGAGGGGAAAAATTAGATTGCCACAACGAGTACTAGGTACTAAGGATCTTCAGTTACAAGTCATGAAGAGTATGCATGATACTTTATGGGCAGGACATAAAGGTTTTGTAGCTACATATGAAGAAATTAGAGAAGGATACTGGTGGCCAGGGATTTATGTTACTGTTAAAGATTATGTGAATTCATGTGACATATGTCAGATTCATTCCTCAGTCAAACATAGGGATCCGTTGCATCCTACCTATCCACCATGCATCCATTATAAATGGGTTGTAGACTTAGTTACCATGCCCAAAGGTATCAATAAGATGAGATATATAGTCTTGGCACGTGAAGATCTTACGAATCATGTAGAAGGCCGAGCTTTAAGATCTAAGACAACCTTAAATGTATGCAAATTTCTTCTTGAGGATGTCATTTCACGATTTGGTTATGTAGAAAAGGTAGTGGCTGATAGGGGAGAGTTAGATGCGCAGGAGGCTAGAGAATTCTTTGCTAGGCATGGAATTCGCTTAGCCCTTACTACTGCTTACAACCCTGAAGCTAATGGGAAAATTGATCGAGGGCATTCTCCTATTATTAAAGCAATTTCCAAAGCTTGTAATGGAGAAATTAAGAATTGGCCAACTTATCTGCCATTTGCGTTGTGGGCCGATAGAATGACCTGCACTAGAACGACGGGGTATATGCCGGCAGAGTTGATGTATTGCCAGAAACCAATTTTCCCTGTGCATACGCAAATTCTTACTTGGACTACGTTACCATGGGAAGATAATTTGTCGACAGAAGATTTATTAGCTCTGCGAATCCAGCAGTTAGAGCAAGGGAATGAACGTTTAGAAGAGGCTATAGTTAAACTAAAAGATTCTCGATTGAAAAACAAGAAGTATTTTGATAAATCACATAGGTTAAGGCCAAAGCCGATTTATGTTAATGATTGGGTTTTACTGTATGATAGTACGTTTGATTCTCAGTATGATGCCCGTAGAAAACTAAAAAGATGTTGGTTTGGACCTTATGTGGTAGTCAAAACCTATGAAAACGGAACGTATGCCTTACGCGAATTAGATGGTACTCCTCTTAAAAACTTAATTGCTGGCAAAAGAATTAAATTATTTAAACAAAGAGATGATGAAATGTATGAAGTAATGTTTGATAATGAGCATGATTAATTATGTATGAATGAATTTCTTTAGTGTAGGTTTCTTTTGCAGGAAAACCAAGAGAAGATTTGAATATGAAATTTATTAATTTTGCGTGTCTAGCTGTTGTTGGTTGAGTTTTAACAGGTCTTTGAAGAACAAATTAAGATGCATAAAGATGAGCAAATTGAAGATGTAGCAGATTGAAGATAAAATTGATTTTAGGTCGTATTTTTCTTTGTCTTAAAATTTTGTTTTACGTATTTTATTTGCATTCATATAAAACTAAATTGATAAAATCTGGAATGAAGAATATTAATTTATAAAGGACTCTATTTAACCATATTAGGAAAATAGACATAATTTATATTTCTACATTTATAGATTAAGTGAGATTTGTTAAAATTAGAAGGATTTGTAGTTCATTTAGATAACGAAAGTAGTTGTATATATGTAGGAGCATATTGTTGCATGATACATGTCTGTGAAAACCTAGATCTTTCTTGTCCATGCAGCTAGATCCTTAGCTCGGATTAAGGGGTTAAGCCTTTCCCCTTTAAAACAAAAAAGTAGCGAAAAAAAAAAAAAAGAATATTGACATGGAAGTTATACCTTCTTCCACCCCAAAAAGGTATTTACATTTATTATTGACATGAAGTTTACATCATATGTATATGAAGAAACTAGTTGTGAAAAAACACATCTAGTGATTAAAATTGGGCATACAAGGCGGCTGTCTGTCCAAGTAGATTTAGTAGATTTCTTTGGCATGCTTGATTGTTCATATGTGAATGCATATATATGACGAAACCTGCATTTGAATGAACGAAAATGAATTCTGTTTTATAACCTTTACATAGTTTATAAATGGATGAAATGTAAATTAATGTTTGTTGATTGAACAGGTTACTAGCTTACCTTTATACTTTAATATGTTTTCATTACCAGATATAATTTAAATAAACTTCATGTGCATGTTGAAAAGATTAAAAATTTGATAAGTTAAAAGATGTTTATAAAAAGAATTGATGCTTTTCTATGATTTAATTTCAGGATAATCATTGAAAATGCCGCTTCCCTTAATCTGCAAGTTGGCCCATCGAGGACGATGTGCAGGTTTGGTGGCGGTGGATGTCGGGAAGATTTGCATCTTCCAGTTGATAACCGGAGGAAATAAAAGCAACTTAATTGGTGAATTCTAAACCTCTTTTTCACTGTTGATCAGTTGTTCTGGATTGAATTAACTACTTTTGAAGTGTTTGCAGGTACAAGAAATGATGAAGAAAATATGTTCAAATTAGGGTTTATCCTAATTACTCAATTAATGAGTATTTCATATTTATACATGCTTGATTCATGGGTATTTAACCCTAGGGTTTTCTAAGTTCATATGATTTTATGTCCATTAGGTTCATCTGAAGGGTCTCAAAAGATTCTAATGGGTTCATGTTAGGGTTTACAAGGGATCAGAAAGATTTTAATGGGTTAACAATGACTTCCAAAGGGTTTAATAGGGTTTTGATTGGTTTTAAGTAGGTTTTCTAGGGTTTTAGAATGTTTCAAGGGTTAAAATAATTAATATTTAAGGAAATTAATCTATAACTAAACATTGGTTCAATAACAAAAATTAAAATATGGCTTAATTAATTATTTAATCATGTATGTGCATTTAATACTAAGGTTCTAATTAATTAAAATCTTAATCTAAGCTTAAATTAATTAATTTATTTAAATAAGAAATGTAGGCTAATTAGATTAAAATGATTAATTAAATGGATAAAAAACTAGTGGACTATATGAGTGCTAGGAAAAAGAATGGCTTATATAAGTTGTGTAATTAAAGAGATTTAAGGAGTGGTCTCAATAGAAGATGCACTTAAAGTGAAAAAAGTTGGTTAAGAGAAAGAGTGGAGAGAATTAGTGAAGATGAAAAGAGAGGAGTAGAAATTAAGTGTAATTAAAGTAGAAAAGTTAAACTGGAAAGTGTGGTGGAAGTAAGGAGATTAAAGTGTGGTTGTAGATTAAAAGTTAAAACTAAAAAGAGTGGTTTAGAAACGACTTGTGTATGTATTTAAATGATTGTTGAGCTCAAGTTTCTCATAATGTTTCTTTGCAGGTACTCATTCTCCCTTGTCTTCTTTTCATCCATTCCTATGATATCTTCATTATGCTTAGCTTTAGTTTGCTATTGTCCACGTGCAGAGAAGCGGAGAGAATTGAGAGAGATCAAGAGAAATTGGCCTTACAAAACATAATTAGGTTCTTTTAGTAGCATTCATTTATATCATCACTTTGAGGAATGCATGATTTATTTTAAGGGCATGCTGCAGAGACGAAGGCCAATGGATGGTCGAATTCCTGGCAAGATTGATGAAGTGTATGGGACAAGCTACATGTTACAGTGGGACGCAGCTCGCGAGTCATATGGACGCCAATATATGTTAATCATCTGAGGTTTTTGGATACGCATGATCAGACAACGAAGGGTGAGGTACCTCTGAAGTATGTAGAGAGAGTCCTATGCCAAACAGCACGCATAGACGATTCCGCTGTCAGTACACCTGGAGGACAGAGAGAGAGAGAGAGAGAGAGAGAGAGAGAGAGAGAGAGTAGTGGAAGCAGTGCTACAAAATCTCAGAGATAGTGAGAGATGCGCATGAAACCGTGAGTTAGAGAGAGTACTGGTGGCTGGAGATGCCTAGATCGACAGAAAAATTAGAAAGAGAGAGAGTGCAAAAGTTAGAGAGATTACAACAGCGAACTGTATGTCATCCATGAGCTCAAGATTTTCACGAACCGCGTATATCTTTCTGGTCTTTCATCCTCAAATCAGAGAGATAACGGAACAGCTGGAGCGTGTATTTTAGTCCACTTTGTGAGCGGTGACCCCTACCTTACGCATATCGAGCCGCGCTCAAGTCTTCTCTGTTAATGTATGCACAGAACAGCGTCTGCCTACCTCTCGTGACTGAGATCAGTAAGGGGAAGAACTCGACCTCCTGATTCATATCACAACAGCAGCATCCATAGTTCGGCTATGTCTCCAGGCGATGCCAATTAGTCTCTATGATCGACTAGGAGACAAGCTCACCTACGGCCGGCTGAGAGAGAAAGGGAAAAGCACTGCACAATCTTCGGGCTGCTACACCTAGTCCTCCAGGCAGCTGTTCAGTCAAGCGATACTTGCGCCATCTCAGACAGAGAGAGAGAGAGAGGGAAAGAGAGAAATAAAGTGAGAAAGAGCGGACGAGAGCAAGACTAATTAGTTGAGTAGTTTTTTTAATTGTTATGTTTCATATTGCATACTTAAAAGTTTAATGTATTGATTATGCATAAATTTAGAGAGCATGAAAACATTAATTTGCTTAGCTAGTTACTTATGAAAGCATGAGTTAGAAGTATATATGGGATATGCCTACATTTAATGAGTTTGTCTACATAAAAGAACTCATGGATGTGTTTGCATACATACATCTACTTACTAGTATGCATATGATTTTGCATTAAAAGTATGTTTACAGAAGTGCAAGTGTGCATGTGCATATTCATGTGAGAATGTGTGTATGCATGTATATTGTTTTAAGTTAGGATTGTGAATGTATCTCCATATAGGAACTAAAGATTGGATGTGCTAGGATGCATTAAAGTATGTTTGCATAAATAGTTGGGTGCATGGTCATGAAGGCACACAAATGAGGTATTATATATTTTAATGCATGAGCATGTGTATGAATGATTAATGTGTTAGCATGCATGTATAAATGTGTGTTACCATATTTATGAAAGTATATTAGTATGTATAAGATTATATGTTAACATATGCATGTAATGTTAGCATGAGTGTGTGTTATTATGCATATGTATGTAAAATGATAAGTAACTAATGTCTTTCAAGGTTCTTATTGATTTTGTAATATTACTAATGTTAATAATGTTTCTTTGCAGAAACATTGAAGATTACAATCAATTAAAGTGAAGTGAAGACAATTGAAGTGAAGCGACAGCCTAAAGATCCATTTAAATCTTATTTCTCATTTAGTCAACTATCCAATTGACTAAACATTTATCCAATTGTTTAGGCCTTCCAGTTGTATTAGATTTATTGATTAGAACCATTAGCATATCAATTAATTCATTCAAACAGTTTAGCATCATATTGTTTCATTAATTTTCCATTACTTTCCTTGATGTCTTCTAAGTTAGTTCATGAGTCTGAGCACAGTACTATTGAAAATATTGAAAATGTTCCGCCAACTCTAGACAGACCAGAACCCTCTAGCTTACCTGAAAGTTTAGTAGAAGAACCCATTATGGAAGTTTCAATCTCATATCAGGAAGCTGTTGCTATGTACGAGGCTGCCTGTCCTTACGGTCCATAGCTAGTTAAAACTATTTACTTTTGGTAAGAAACTTTAGTTTCAGTCATAGAATTAGGTAATTTATATTGTTTTGTCATTAGAACCCTTATTTCCTTAAGCCTGAGTCCGCTACAGACACCTTGCGTGTGCCGAACGATTTAGGCGGATGATTTGATCCACCATCCGAGCATCTCTCAAGACCCGACAGCGTTGCCATTAGAGACGCGTGTAAGCTCTTTTCGGGTTCTTGGGAGTGGAAGGGATCGGAATAAACAGAGGCCCTATACTTGATTTTCCCAGTTAATCACTCACACCACAATACCTTAATGTTTAAATCTCTGTGAATACGAATTAGTCTCCAGACTCTGGTTTGTTCTCTCACCGTATTACTATCTGTACTTAGACTATTGCTAGTTCTTCCACAACCTTACCGATTATGCTCTGGTTGATACGTTCTCATCACACAACACAGAAGCTATTCATTACCGTAATACAGACTCATAAGTCTTACTTACTGGAACAGTGTTAAACACAATTGAAGATAATCAAACAAAAGCGAAATAACACAGTACTACTCAGAATTCTCCAGCATAACACAATGGAAACTCCACAGAACGTATCGCCCAGATAGACAGTCTCGAGATTCTTCTGGTTGTCACTGAAGCGTCCTTTCATTGATTTATAAATGGATAGAACTCTACGCAAGGACCTTTTGGTTCGTGCAGAATATGAAAAGGAAAAGATTTACAATTGCCAATCCGGCGGCTTGCAGCCTTGAATATCAAGATGTTGTTTCGTGGAACTACATATCAAGAAGACTACACGGTTAATCAGTTTCAAAGTGGCCTCAATCTTGAAGTCAAATATCTCTTGCTATCCATGCCTCAAGCAAATACCTTGGAGGATGTTATCAATCAAGCAATTCAGTGTGAGAATCAGTTGTTAAAAGAAATTCAAGTCCAAGAGTCAGAAGTCTTGAATAATGAAGGCACTGAAAGAACTTGGAGAAGCTTGTAGAAGGTAGAAAAATGTGTTTTGAAGCGACAAAGTTTGGTCTAGCCAACCGGCACAAGACCAGCCCTTGAGCTTATGAAGACTCAAATAGGCCTTATAAGCATGTGATAAGTGCAAAGAAACACACTATGTCTTTGGAGCATCAAGAAGAATGAATCAATACAAAACAAATAGGTTCGCGGGTCGACTAGCTCAAAAGACTTACTATCTATGGAAGAGACAATGAACTTCAAATGTCCATAGCAACCAACGTGATTACAATTAGAAAAAATCATTTTATGGGAGTGATACACATAGGCTTGAGTGTATAGAATGCACAAAAGTATAAGGAATAAGCAAAATATGCTATAGGGATGAATGAGACATTCACTAGTGGTACTTCCTATGTTTCAGGAATACGTAGAGATTAACCCTGAGATAGAAATCTCAGATTTCTCCCAATCTACTGAACCAAATGCTATGAAACCTTATAGGCATAAACTAGACACTAATATCTTTCGAATGAGCCATCATGCACGCAATGTGGAGCTCTGGAGAGAGAGCGGTAGCCTCTACAAGATTACTGTTGGCGAAGAAGATGATGCAGAGAATTGAAGGAGCAAGACAATGATGGTCACAAGTGTATGTATATTGCTTCCATGTAATGTACAAGTGATTTCAAGTCTTTATATAGACTCTATGAGTGTTCCACGACTTCTACAAGTGAAGTTTGAATTCAAATGAAGGTGGGAATGGTTATTGGAGGGAATCAATTAACTTTCCTACAATCTAGGAAAAGTGAAGATCTAGTTTGATCTACTTTTAGGTGATTGATTGCTTGATTGAATGCAACTTCAACCACCACAAATTCGTGGGATTTGGGCTCTATCTTTCTACTTTTACATGTCTAAAGCTCAAGGCTTTTACAACAGTAAATGAACCATCAAAAATCTCTCAAAAGAATACAATAGATGAGCATAAGAAAAAGAACTCTCCAACAGATATTCTTTCGACACGATATCCTTTGATGTAGATCAAGTCCACCTCAAGCATAGTGTAAGATTGATGTTCCAACAGCTCCCCCTCAAGATAAAGTATGCTTGATTCTTCATTCTCTGATAGGTTGAATACCTTCCATAGCTTTGAATCTACAAAGCTTTATTCCATCAAGTGCCTTCGTCATCATATCTGCTACTTGCTTTTCAGTTGGAACAAAAGAAATGTCAATCTCCTTTGCCATGAGCTTCTCCCTAATGAAGTGGTAATGGAATTCTATGTGCTTGGTTCTCACATGGAAAATAGGATTTTCCGCTAGATGCATGGAACTTACATTATCTCCAAATATGTGAGGTTTGGAACTCACAAGTCCCAAATCTGTATACAATGCTTTCAACCATATTGCCTCTTGAGTTGATATGGTCAAGCCTCTGTTCTCTACTTCAATTGAGGATAAAGCAAGTGTTGGTTGCTTCTTGGAACTCCATGACACTAGCTTCAAACCTGCAAATGCTAAGTAACCAGATGTACTTTTTTTGTCATCCTTAGCTCCTGCCCAATCTGCATCTCAGTAGATTTTGATATCCAAATCTAAAGAATAAGGATAGAATATACCTTCGTTGATTGTACTTTTGAGATACTTAAGTACTCTCTTAGCTGCATCCATGTGTGGTCTTCTCGGTGAGTGCATGAATTGACTAAGCACTCCCACACTATATGAGATGTCTACCCTTGTATGAGTAGCATATATCAAGTTACCTACCAAGCTTTGATATTCTTTTAGGTCTTCAATTTTCTCACCTTCATAAACACTAAGTTTATGATTCATCTCCAAAGCTGTACCTGTAGGTTTAGTATTCTCCATTTTGAACTTGAGAAGAAGATCTTGAATGTATCTTCTTTGAGTCAAATACATTCCTTCATCTGTGTATATCACCTGCATACCTAGGAAATATGTGAGCTCACCTAGGTCACTAATTTTGAACTCTTCTTGCATGTGTCTCTTGATCCTTTGAATTCCATTTAGATCATCACCTGTCACAATAATATCATTTACATATACACATAGATAGATAACCTCATTGTGATCCCTTTTGATGAATAGAGAATGATCTCAGTTGCTAGCTTTGAACCCTTGATCTTGAAGATATGTAACCAACCTGTAATTCCAAGCTCTAGGAGCTTGTTTCAATGCATACAATGCTTTCTTAAGCCTGCAAACATAAGATGGATGATTAGGGTTTTCAAAACATGGTGGTTGTGACATGTATACCTCTTAATTTATCCAACGATTTAAGAATGCATTTTTCACATCAAGTTGGAGGAGTCTCCAATTCCTTGCAGCAGCTACACTTATCAATGTCCTGATTGTAGTCATCTTCGCAACTGGTGAGAATATTTCCTCATAGTCTATACCATGAGTTTGTGAGCATCCTTTGGCAACTAATCTTGCCTTGTACCTACAAACTGATCCATCTGAATTTCTTTTAACTTTATATACCCATCTGCAACCAATTACCTTTTGATTCGGCGATATTGGAACCAAATCCCAAGTGTCCATCTCCTTCAATGCATCTGATTCTTCTTTCCTGGCCTTTTCCCAATTAGGGTTTCCCTTTGCCTCTTCATACGTTGAAGGTTCCTCTGAAATAGACTCTTTTGCCAAGTATATTGAATGCTTCGTAACAAATGTGGAATCATATCCATACCTTTCTAGTTGTTTCTTCTCTCTTGCTGATCTTCTAGGTACTTGTTTGGAGCATTCTCCAACCTCTTGCATCTTTGCTTTGCCTCTTGACTTCCGTAGCTTGTAATCCTTTTCCCTTTCATCTTGGTCATCGTCTTTATCACTTCTTGGATCGTGGACCTGTGTATCATGATTGCTTCTTGATTGATAAGAGTCAGAATCAAGATCATATGGTAGTGTTACCTTTTGTTTGTCTTCATCATACCAAGACCTGTGTTCTTCAAACACAACATCTCTACTTGTGGTGAATTGCTAGGTTGAAGGATTGAAGAACCTGTAACCCATCTAAGTTGAATCATATCCAATAAACACTGCCTTTGTTGCCCTTTCATCTAGCTTACCTCTTATTTGTGATGGTACATGAACATAAGCTAAACAACCAAAAACCTTGCAATGTCCAAGACTAGGTTTTCTTCCATGCCATGCTTCATAAGGAGTCATACCTTGAAGTGATTTGGATGGTAGTCTATTGACAAGGTACACAGCAGTTGAAATAGCTTCTGCCCATAGATAACGTGACAACTTCTTCTTTTCAAGCATTGTTCGGGCTGATCCATCCAATGTCTGTTTCTCCTCTCTACGATTCCATTTAGTTGAGGAGAGTACCTAGTGGTCACTTCCCCTTTGATACCTTTGTCTTGCAAGAACTCATCAAACTCTTTGGAGAAGTATTCTCCCCCTCCATCAGATCTAAGCTTCTTTAGTGATCTACCTGTATGATTCTCCACATGTGCAAGATACTTCTTGAAGAAATCAAACACTTCATTCTTACTCTTGATAAAGTATAGAACAGTCCATCTACTATGGTCATCAATAAATGAGACATAATACCTTGATCCTCCCAATGAAGGTTCTTGACTTGGTCCCCATACATCCATATGTACTAAGTCCAATAAGTTGTTGTGGATGTAGCCTTTGTGGTTGAATGGTTGTCTTTATGCCTTCCCAATCTAAAATGCATCACACCTGTTGATCATGTGTTTTTTCGATATGTTCGGCAGTCCTAGAACACTTTGATCCCTGCATATATCCTTCAAGGTTCTTTCATTCACATGAGCAAGTCTCTTATGCCACACTTCAATCTCACTTAGGGTTTGAGACCCAATGTTGAATAGAGTTATGTTCTTGGTTTCTCCTACTTCAAAAGTAAAGAGCCTACCATGCTTCTCACCTCGTGCTATCTTTTTGAAACCTTGACATGGATCTTCCACAAAAGCTCCATGTTGGGTGAACCTAACTTGCAAGCCTTTTTCAACTATTTGGCCTACACTTATTAGGCTACAAGGAAAAGAATGTTCAACAACTAAGAGTAGAAGTAAATCAAGGAAGAGGGATATTGAATGCCATTATCATCACAAGAAGGGGCACATGAAGAAAAACTACTATGCATTAAACAATGCTAAAGGTAAAGGATACAATGCTGATAGACATGTGAAACAGCTACCTGCACCATCTTCTTTGACTTTAAAGATTGAAGAAATTAATGCTATTTTTGATGATGTAGATGTGTTGACACTTGATAGTATTGTGTCCATTGAGGCTCCTATGGCTGATTTCCTTTCCCACACATGGTTGGTAGATTCTGATGCTTCTTTCCATGTGACACCACACAAAGAATGGTTCTCTAATTATGTAGCCAAGTCTCTTGGTACCATGAGACTTGGTGAGTGTTATTAGTGTGACGTTGTGGGGATTAAGGATGTGTGCAGTTCATTAATTGTTCAAAATTTACTATGCATAATATTCAACATGTACCTCAGTTATCACATAGTTTGATGTCACTTGCTCAACTTGATGACCTTCATTATAAGGTGGTTTTCTATGCTCAGTCCTT
This sequence comes from Ceratopteris richardii, assembly GCA_020310875.1. Lineage (NCBI taxonomy): Eukaryota > Viridiplantae > Streptophyta > Polypodiopsida > Polypodiales > Pteridaceae > Ceratopteris > Ceratopteris richardii. Next base: position 5,994,955 of record CM035426.1, read on the forward strand.
TTGCATATCAAAGGGAAATATGATTATTGCAAAAGGAAGAAAAGTTGGCTCACTTTATCCTTTATTTTTATCTCAAAAGGAGCACTTGTTAGTTGTTATTGAATAGCCTATGGATTGTATTTGGCATGGACGTTTGGGCCACATATCTTGTAGTGGAACAGAAAAACTTTCTCATTCTGGCTACTTGCATGTGTTATTTTTCTCTAATTTTTCATTTTGTGAGCATTGTCAATATGGAAAGCTACTAGGAATGTGCATTAAATGGACATTAACTCTTCAACTCAACCTTTAGATCTCCTTCATATAGATGTATGTTGTTCTATGCTCACATGGTCATTAAGTGGTTCTCCTTACATTGTGACTTTCATAGATGATGCTACTAGAAACATATGGGTATATCCTATCAAATCAAAGGATGAGGTATTCACTAGCTTTAAAAAATCTCTTTCTTCAGTTGAGACTGAAAAAGGAACTTAGCTCAAAGATTTATGTTTAGATAATGGGGGTGAGTCTACCTCGCATGAATTCAGCTTTTTTGCAATTCTACAGGAATTCATGGAGAGTTTACAACTCCTTACACCCCACTATAGAATGATGTAGTTGAAAGGATGAATAGAACTATTCTAGATAGAGTAATTTCTATGTTGCATCATGCAAACCTTTCACAAGGCTTTTGGGTAGAAGCAGTATTGATTGTAGTTCACGTGATTAACCTTTCACCTAATACTACCAAAGATCTAAAATTTGCACAAGATTTATGGAGAGGAAAGCCACCATAATATGATCATCTTCAAGCTTTTGGGTGTGAAGTTTACGTTCATATACCCAAGAATGTTAGACAAAAGTTGGACCATAATTCAAAGAAATGCATTTTTCTTAGATATGGTTGAGAAGGAAAATTTGGATATCACTTACGGGATCTTGAAACATGGTCAATGATTAGAAGTAGCGATGTCATTTTCGATGATTCCAAAGATGCATAAACAACCCATTAAGGAAGTTGAAGTGAGAAGAGTGGTATTTAAGGATATTACTTCTCCCATTAGCATGCATGAAAATGCTGCACATAGGCATGTTCAAGAGAATATTGGATCATATCAATCTCCAAATGTTCCTATTCAAGAACCATTGAGGCACTCTGCACGTGTTTCACATCCACCTGATAGCTATATTCCAAGTTTAGATTTTGTTATGCTAACAAATGTTGTTGGGCCTTCTTACTACAAAGAGGCCATGTTGACAAAGGATCATGTCAAGTGGGAGCATGCCAAGTAGAGTGAGTAATATTCAATTCACGAGAGTTATATCCCCCCTTGAGCAAAATGGAGGGTGCCCATTTTACATGCTGACAGATTTTCAGCCAAAGCCACAAACTATTTGAAGCACATAAACACTTTGGACTTTGCTTTCAATGGATACACCCATGCATGCCTAGCAATATCATCATTGAAAATCGTGAAGTAAAGATAGTTTCCAAAAGAGGGTGTCTGCATAGGACCACAGACATCACTGTGAACAAGCTATAATTTATTAGTAGCTCCGAGTGAACCATCTTTTGGGAATGAAGAACGTTGCATTTTGCCCAAAATACAGCCTTCATAAACATGTTTACTAGGTCTCTCAAGTTTGCGCAGAGAGGACCCTGTTTTAGATTTCTGCAGGCCTACCAATCTAGCAAAATTCAAATGACCAAAGCGTGCATGCCAAAGCTTTGCATCTCTCATAGCCTGAGAACCATGTACTACACATGCCAAATCTTTCATAGATTTTTTTTATTCTATGAGATTATACAACCCATGACATAAAATGCCAAAAGCAATAATCACATTGCCATTTGACAGATCATGAACTGTACATCTATCATCAACAAATTTCACAACCAAGCCAATCCTGGCTAAATCTGAAACTAATAACAGATTCTTCTTCATCCATCGCATAAATAAAGCATCCAAAGATGTAAAAGAACTACCATCAGCAGTAGTCAGAATGACCTTAGCAACGTCAATGACAAGATAAGAGGAGTTTTTGGTGCATATGAGAGTGTTCTCTGTAAAGGTGGGCTCGAGTGAAGTGAGGAAACTGCACTGCAAGATAATATGTTTGGTTCCCCCACTATCAAAGTACCAAACATCTAATATACACTGTTCATGAGAAGATCGGCCAAAACTGCAAGTAGTAGTAAACACTCATTCTTCATTCTGCACTAGATTAGCAGACTCTATTTTTTGTATAGAGGCCTAGGCAACAACCATTCTAGCCTCTTTTTTCTTTGCCTCTTTTTTATTTTCCTCTTTCAACCAATTTTGGATAATTGTTTATGACATGATCATTTGCTTTACAATACTTGCAAAACAATTTCTACTTTTCTATTTTCTTGTCATCTCTGTCATCGTTCTTTGATTGTGTAGAATTAGCAGATTTCTACTTGCTAGTAGAAGAGCTCCATTTACCTTTGCCCTTCTAACTAGCTAGGAAATCTTGATCTACAACACGCATTATGGACTTGTTCTACCTAGAATGATCATCCTGCAACACAACAGAGACTAACTCCTCAAATGTTTAAACATTTGGATTTCCTTTCATCATCAAACGAAGAGTGGAAGCAATTTTCTTATATGAATCGGGAAGACCATTCAGAACACTCTACACAAGTGAACTGTTAGGCAAGACTATTGATATATTTACGTAGTGATGTGTGTGAACACTCTACGACCGCCAGGGCACTTTCTTCCCTCTTTTGGAGGTTTTTACCCCCGGCTTGTATATACACCTATTACCCTAATAGGCTACTTATCTTTGTACATTCTCTAGTAATAAATTCAGTATTGTGTGTTGTGCTCCAAGCTTCTTCTTCTTCCTTGTGTTGTTCGCATGCTTCTGTAGACGTCTAACTCCAACAATTGGTATCAGAGTAGGTCGCCGCTTCATCTAGGGTGTCGTTGACACCTCTCCAGTTCTAGTCTCAAAATCACACAAATTTTGGTGAGCATTCTCAATGTGTTTCGGAAATCAAAACATCTTCGCTTTGTGGTGCCGAAATCGCGATCTGAGCTCGTTTTGGCCTCCGAACGCACTATTGGAGCACTTGTGTAGGCTATTTCATCTTTTTGTGTCAAATGTATATACCAGTTTTGATTTTCTAGTATAAGCATCTCGAAGTCTGCTACAGGACTAGCAGAATTCATCTAGGCAGTTCTGTTCAACTTTTGGAGATACAATCAATTTCTTGCATCAAGGTATTTTACTCACTGGCCATGGCTGAAAGCAGTGATGTATTTGATATGTTGGTTGTTGAGGATAAGTTGGATGGTACCAACTACCCATTATGGGCTTATATGATGCAACATTTATTGGTTGCAAAAGGACTGTGGAACATTGTTGAGGGTGTTGAAAAACGTCCTATCACACCTGCAACTGTTACAACTGTAGGTACTGAAGTTGATGCAAAAGGTGTCGAAGATGATGATATTCTACATATTCCTATTCGTGTTGTAGTTTCTGCTGCACCTACTGCAAAGCAAATTGGTTGGGATGGCAAAGATGCCCAGGCACATGCATTGATAGCGTTTTCTGTCAAATGTGCCATTATTCCTCACATTCGCTCTTGCAGAACAGCTAAGGAAGCTTGGGATACACTTATCACGATGTACCACGCTAGGAATGAGGCTCGTGTTGCTCACCTCCGAAAACAATTGGAGACTGAGCACATGAATGAAGGTGATTCTATGGACAGTTTTCTAACAAAGACCAAAGACTTGAAGGAAGAGTTGATTTCTGCTGATGAGGTTATACCAAATAGCTAATTGTGCAAAACGTTATGAATGGTCTTCCTTATTCATATCAGAGTTTTGCTTCTACCCTTTGGTTGATGATGAAAGGCAATCCAAATCCCTTGTCATTTGAGGAGTTAGTCTCTGTTCTATTGCAGGAAGATCACTCCAAGCAGAACAGGTCCATTATGCCTATTGCAAATCAAACTTTCTTGGCTAGTCAGAAGGGCAACTGAAAATGGAGCTCTTCAATTAGTAAGCAGAAATCTACTAATTTTGCACAATCGAAGAGGGAAGACAAAGATGAAAAGAAATCAGAAAAGCAAAAATAGTTTTGCAAGTACTATAAAGGAAATGATCATATCATGAAGAACTATCCAAAATTGGCTGCTAAAGAGGCAAAGAAGAAAGAGGCTAGAATGGTTGTTGTAGAGGCCTCTACACCAAAAATAGAGTGTGCTAATCTTGTGCAGGAAGAAGAATGGGTGTTTACTATTGTTTGTAGTTTTGACCCATCTTCTCATGAGCAGTGCATGTCTGCAGTAGACTTAGATGTTTGGTACTTTGGCAGTGGGGTGACCAAACATATCACCTCACAATGTAGTTTCTTCTCTTCACTCAAGCCTGCCCCGACAAGAATACTATTACATGCACCAACAACTCCTCTTATCTTGTTATGGAGTTGGTAAGGTCATTGGACTACTGCTGATGGTAGTTCTTTCACTTTTTCCGATGCTTTGTTTGTGCTAGGGATCAAGAAAAATCTATTATCAGTTTCTGCATTAGCCAAGATTTTCTTGGTTGTGAAATTTGTTGATCACAGATGTATAGTTCATGATATGTCAAATGGCGACGTGATTATTGCTTCTGGCATTTTATGTCGTGAGTTGTATAAGCTCATAAACTATGAAAGTTCTATAATTGATTCGGCATGTGGAGTACATGATTCTCAAGCTATGTCAGATGCAAAGCTTTCGCATGCATGCTTTGGTCATCTGAATTTTTCCAGTTTGCTATGCCCACAGAGATCTGAAATGGTCTCCTCTTTGCTCGAACTTGAGGCACTTGGAAAACATGTTTGTGAAGGTTGTATATTGGGCAACATGCAGCATTCCTCCTTTCCAAAATATGGTTCAGTTCGGGCTACTTAGAAATTGTAGCTTGTATATGGTGATGTTTGTGGTCCTATGCAGACACCTTCTTTTGGAAATTATCTTTAGTCGGTGACTTTCATCAATGATTTTTCCAGGCATGCATGGGTATATCCATTGAAGGCAAAGTTTGAAGTGTTCATGTGCTTCAAACAGTTTTTGGTCTTGGCTGAAAATCTGTCAGCATGTAAAATGGGCACCCTCCATTCTAATCAAGGGGGGAATATATGTCTTCTGATTTTAATGCATTTCTAGCTGAACGTGGGATAAAACACCTGTGTACAATGTCGTATACACTTCAACAGAATGGAGTTGCTGAATGGAGGAACAGGTCACTCATGGAGATGGTGAGGTGTATGGTCAAGAGTGATGCTTTACCACATAGTTTGTGGCTTGAGGCTATCATGTGTGCAACATATTTACTTAACAAGTATCCCACTAAAGCGCTGCAGTCTATCACTCCATATAAGGCTTGGCATGATCGCAAGCCATCTGTTGCTCATTTGTGTGTTTTTGGTTGATTGGCATATGCATTAATGCTTGAACAACATCGTAGAAAATTGGATGATAAAGCACTAAAATGTATTTTTGTTGGGTATAGTTTAGAAATTAAAGGCTATCGTCTGTATCATCCACAGACTAAATGCATTATAGTTAGCCGTGATGTTGTTTTTGTGGAAGATGTTATTCAACCATTGCTTTCATGTACTAAGGAGACATCTGTTAGCTCCAAAGACATGTATGATACTTTGCTGCCTGTTTTTACAACTGGAAGGTCTAGTGCTGGTCTTAATGAGGCAACTTCTCAACCTTTGCAGGTTTCATATGATGATGCAGATCATCCCATTTTTTATGCAAATTTACATAATGGACTTTTTGATGAGAGAGCTGATATTGAGGAGGCAAAAACTATGCCAAAATGGTTGGTGCAGACTTTACATGATAGCAAATTACATGCACCTCTGTCATATCGTACTCGTTCAGGCTCTCATAGTGCCTCTTTTGCATCGGATTGCTATGTTGTGGCTACATCTAGTCTCTATGATGAGAATGAACCTGTTTCATTTGATGAAGCACAAAATTCAAAAAATTGGATGGCTACTATGCAATTTGAATATGATGCTATAATGAAGAATGGTACTTGTTCTTTATGTGACTTGCCTCCTGGCAAGAAGGCCATTGGCACTAAGTGGGTTTACAAGCTGAGGTGTAAGCCTTATGGGACAATTGACATGTATAAGGCTAGGCTTGTTGCAAAGGGCTATACATAGGAAATAGGCATTGACTTTGATGAAACCTTTGCACCTACATGCCGAATGACTATTGTTCGTAGCATCTCTGCACTTGAAGCTCATTATGGTTGGAATGTACATCAGTTGGACATTAAAACAGCATTTCTGAATGGTGACTTGCATGAAGAAGTGTATGTTTTTTAGCCCCATGGCTTTGTACAGAAAGGGCATGAAAACCAGGTGTGCAGGTTAAGAAAGGCTTTATATGGTTTGAAACAAGCACCACGTGCTTGGTATGAAAAGATACATGCCTATCTAATTGAACATGGTTTTGAGAACAATCCAACTGAAAGAACCTTATATGTTAAGCGTGCTAATGATGTACTTCTAATAATTGTGATGTATGTTGATGACATGCTGCTCACTGGTCCTCATGACAAGCATATTGCTGATTTCGAGGCTGATTTACATGCCTCATTTGAGATGTCTGATTTGGGGCATTTGCATCATTATTCGGTGTTTAGTTTATGCATGTTGATGGTGGAATGGATTTGTGTCAGATGAAATATATTGACACATTATTGCAGTGTTTTCGCCTTGAAGACTGTAAACCTATTGCCACTCCTATGGAGACAGGTTTACGATTGAGTCTTCATGATGTTGGAGATGCATTTGATGCTATTTTCTATCAGTAGGCTGTTGGATGCTTGATTTACTTATGCATTACTCGGACATATATTCAGTTTGCTTTCTCACAGATGAGCACGTATATGCATTGCCCAGAATTCAATCATTGGTAGGTGGTTAAGCGCATCTTTCGCTAATTGAGTGGTATGCAGCTACTTGGGTTGTTTTATCCCAAGGGGGGATCACTACCGCCAAATTTGCATGCCTTTTCTGACTCTGATTGGGCTGGTTGCTATGAGACTCGTGTGTCCACTAGTGGCTTTTGCTTCATGCTTGGTAGCGCATGTATATCTTGGTTGAGCAAGAAGCAGCCTATTATGGCCCCTTCTAGTTGTGAGGCTGAGTATAGGGAAACTTTCACAGTGAGTGTTGAGTGTGTGTGGTCAAACACCTTATGGCTGATTTGGGTGTTGGTCAATCTTTTGCCACCACCATCTTCACTGACAGTCAGAGCGCATTGGTAGTTGCAAGGAACCCTGTGTTCCATGATCGCACTAAGCACATTGAATTGCATTATCATTATGTCAAGGAGAGGTTCTCTGTTGGGGAGATTGTTGGAGCAAGTCTATGACAAGCCTAAGTATTGGCTTGAGTCTCACAAAGTCTTAGAAGAAGCTTTAAAAAGAAGACTATGTAAAGTTCACTTGTGAAGTACCTCTTGTAACTTTTGAAGAGTTTACTTAATGTAAAAGTAAGAGAATCTTAAGTGGTTGAGTCCACTTGATCAAGAATGGAAAGAGGAGCCACGAATTCGTGATTTGTGGTAGGTAGAGAATCAAATCAATCATTGATTGATTGGAGAGTGATTGAGGGAAGTTAGCCTCCCAAACTCAACTATAAATAGATGGTAATTTTAGTCGTGGTTAGAGAGACCTATGTGAAGACCTCCAAGAGCTGAGCTTTATGCCATATCAAGGTGTGATTACAAGGCACACATATGTATCAGTAAGTCATTGTATTGTACAAGAAATATACTTTCATTTTCATGATTATTTGGTTTCATCTTTCCATGTTCTTGTGAAGTGTACTACTCACTACCATTACTCTCAGTTTTCTCAGTCAGCTTGCAGAGATGTTTTCTCTGAGCTTGGTGCATCATTTTCAGTGATTTAACTTGGTAAAGTTAGCTCTATAAGTCTACTATGTGCTCATAAATTTTCATGTCATTTGGATTTTGCAATCTTCAGTTATGTTCATTTGAAGTTAACAGGGTCTGTTCATCTTCACCTCTCTGTCAGGTACCCGACTTTTTCACTCACCTTGTCAGAGCCATTGCTCAGTGGTTACTTATTCAAATTCAGTGATTTAAAGCTTGTTGGATTCAGCCTACTGTCTAGTATAACCATACAAATTGTCATAATCATTGAATTCCTACATTTTGAGTTATGTTGATTTTTCGGCTCACTGGTTTATTTCTGTAGCAGCCCGTGAAAATCGGGATGATGTCATCACTTGTTAAAACTCATTCTCAGTGTGTGGTTCATTATTTTTGATGAAATTACTCTTGAAAGTTAGCTCTTTAAGCTAACTAGACTTCTCCAAGAGGAATTAAGCTAATTGCTGCTGTGCTCAGAGAATTATGTAAAACACTGGACAGGTGTATGAACCAAGAATAGCAAGTTTTCACCTCTGAGCTAACTCCAACTTATCTGATTTGATCTATCTTTTTGAGAGTGATCTTCCAAGGTACATAGGGTGTCTAATACATCCATTGGCAAGCTAAAAGGGCCCACCATCTACTCTTGGAGTTCATTTGGCTGGTGTAGATCAAGGATTTTGCAACACCTCTTCATCTTCAAACACATAGTTATCCATCTCTTCACAGTGGTATCAGAGCAAGGTTGGACAACATGGCAGATGGATTTCCTTCATCAATTGACAAATTAGACAGAGGTAACTACTCAGCTTGGTCATTAAGAATGGAAGCCTATCTCCAAGGTAGAAGTTTATATGGTTATGTGGTTGGAGATGAAGTTATGCCAAGTTTCAGGAACAAAAGTCAACCAACACAAGAAGAGCAAGAAAGATTGAGCACATGGTGCTCCAAGGATGCACTTGCAAGGTCTTATCTCCTCAACTCTATCTCAGATTTTTTGTTGCCTCACATTAGAAGTTGTAAGACATCTCAGGAAGTGTGGGATGCACTTGAAGCTTTCTTTTCTTCAAGTACCAAAGCTAGGAAGCATCAACTATGGCTGGAGTTCACAACTCTCAAGAAGGCTCCCAAACAAAATGTGACTGATTTTGTCACAAAGCTCAACGACATAGCGGATCAGTTGGGAAGCATTGGAGAGGTAATAGATGAAGAGCAAATTGTAAGGCAGGTCATCAATGGCTTGAAGGCAGATGATAAGTGGGAAGCATTCACCACAGCTATGGATTTGTACATGGACATGCATGTACCTGATTTCAACACACTCATTGGACAACTACTTACTCAAGAGGCAAAGCTTATCAAAAATGGAGAAAGCTCTAAAGGTAATCAATCTTCAGCTTTATACACGGATAAAAGAAAGTCTAAAGATAACAAAGGAAAGGCAAAGAAAGTGGATGATGAAGCAGGTACATATCAAGCTAACTATGCAGGTAGAGGAAGACATGGCAGAGGTAGAGGAAGAGGAGGTAGACAAGGCAGGGGGAGATCCCAAGACTCCAACTCATGTTCTATTTGTGGATTAACTAATCATACAACTGAAAATTGCTTTAGGAATTCCAAGAATCAAAGAGGCAGAGGATACAATAGAGGAAGTTATGGCTACTCAAGAGGAAGGTTCAACAACTACCATGGCAACTACAACAACTACAATCATTCAAACTATCAAGGAGGCTACAAAGGAAGGAGAGACTACAATAACTACACAGAAGACTCAAACAAAGAGGATTCATTATTGATCATGAACATGGCTATGCCACAAGGTAAATCTGATGAGCATGTTTTCTACATAGATTCAGGTTGTTCAAATCATGTGGCAGGAAATGTGGCACTCCTATCAGATTTAGAAGATCCAAGGAATAAGCATGAGGTACAAATAGGAGATGATACAAAACATCCTGTGGAGAAAATAGGCAATGTCAAAGCACCTGATGGAAACATCAACCTACTCAGTAAGGTACTCTATGTCCCTACCATTACAAAGAATTTGATAAGTGTTGGGCAGATAGTAGAGAAAGGGTTGCAAGTCAGGTTCACAAAAGCAGGAGCATTTGTTGAAGATCCAAGTCAAGGATTCAGAAGAATTGCAAAAGGTGAAAAGACAGGTAGATTGTTCACATTTGAATTACAGGACACTAGAAACATTGCTCTCTTTAATTATGGTAGTCAGACACTCACAGAATTGGAAGTATGGCACAAAAGGTTAGCACATATTGGTGAAAGGTCATTAAAGCAAATCTGCAGGGACCAAAGTGTACTTGGACTTCCTAATTTGTCAAAACAACATATGATTTATAAGTGCAGTGCATGTCAATTTGGAAAGTCTCACAGGTTAACATTCATGAAGAAAGGTTATATGCATGGAGATCTCTTGGAGTTGGTTCATACAGATGTATGGGGACCTAGCAAGGAAGCTTCAATATCTGGATCAAGGTATTATGTTTCCTTTATTGATGATTGCAGCAGATGGACTATCCTATTCTTTATGAAACACAAAGATGAAGTTTTTTCATGTTTCAAAAGATATTTGGCTCTTGTGGAGAATCAAACAGGTAAATCACTAAAAAGGCTAAGGTCAGATGCAGGGGGAGAATATTTCTCCCATGAGTTTGATTCTTTTCTTCAAGAAAGAGGAATCAAAAGAGAGGTAACTACAAGGTACACTCCTGAGCAAAATGGAGTGGCAGAAAGGAGGAATAGGACAATTGTTGAAGCTGCAAGATCTATGTTAAATGAAAAGCATTTACCTAATTACTTATGGGCTGAGGCTGTATCTACAGCCACTTACTTGATTAACAGGTTGCCTTCAAAATCCCTTGATGGGATGACTCCATATGAGGCTTGGAATGGAAGAAGACCAAGCTTAGATCATTGTAAAATTTTTGGATGTATTGCTTTTGGTCATGTTCCTTCACAAGTTAGAGGCAAGATGGATCCAAAGGCAGAAAGGTGTGTATTTGTTGGATATGACAACAATCAAAAGGGCTACAGGTTATACAACCCTACCAACAAAGGATTCTTGGTAAGCAGAGATGTAGTTTTTGATGAGAACAATTCATGGTATGAAGATTCATGCAGGAAGATCAATTTACCATATGATCTTGAAGAAGATTTTCCAAAGCTTGGTAGAGAACAATCAAAGATTGAAGAACAAAACACCTCAGAGGATGATGAAGAATCTCACATGGAAAAGATCAAAGCATGGAAGTCTAACGGTAAAGCAAAATTGCAGGAACTTGGACATGAAGCAGAATCATCACATCATGGCCTAAGAAGATCTATGAGGGAAAAGAAAAAACCAGAAAGGTATGGGTTTGATACCTCATTAGTAACTAAACATTCTATCTACATAGCACAGGACATAAACCAAGAGGAGCCATCATCATTTGAAGAGGCCAAAGCAAAAACAGAATGGAAGCATGCAATGAAGGAAGAGATTGAAGCACTTGAGGAAAACAACACTTGGGATTTGGTGCCCAAGACTTAATCCATGAAGGTAATAGGCTCAAGATGGGTCTATAAACTCAAGAAGAATTTTGATGGTTCCATTAACAGGTATAAGGCAAGGCTTGTAGCAAAAGGATTTGCACAAACTCAGGGAATTGATTATGAGGAGACTTTCTCTCCTGTGGCAAAGATGCCTACTATTAGGGTTTTGCTTAGTATTGCCTCTTCCAAGAATTGGAAGATACTTCAACTAGATGTAAAGAATGCATTCTTGAATGGTTGGATAACAGAAGAGGTATATATGGCACAACCGCCTGGTTTTGAGAATCAAGTTTATCCTGATTATGTGTGTAAACTTAACAAAGCATTGTATGGTCTCAAGCAAGCTCCAAGAGCTTGGAATTTCAGGCTTGTTTCATTCTTGCAGGAGAAAGGCTTTCAACCAAGCAAGGCAGATCCTTCACTCTTTATTAAAAAGAGTAATTCCGAGGTCATCTACCTATGTGTATATGTAGATGATATTATATTGACAGGAAATGATGTAGATGGTATCAAGAAGATCAAAGATCAGATGAGAAAAGAGTTCAAGATAAGTGATTTGGGTTCACTTACCTACTTCCTAGGTTTGGAAGTTGTCTACAAAGATCATGGTTTGTTTCTCACTCAAAGAAAGTACATTAAGGACATGTTGGCAAAATTCAAGATGCAAAATTGTAAGATTGCAGGTACTCCAATGGAGGTCAATCACAAATTGAGCTCACATGAAGGTGAACTCATAGAGGACATCACATCATATCAAAGTCTAGTGGGTAGTCTCAACTATGCCACATTGACAAGAGTAGATATATGTTACAGTGTGAGTGTGCTAAGCCAATTTATGCACACACCAAGGAAACCACATATGGATGCTGCCAAAAGGATTCTCAAGTATCTCAAAGGAACCATAAATGAAGGACTTTATTATCCTTATGTATCTGATTTAGGTTTGAAGCTATTTTCTGATGCAGATTGGGCTGGCTCCAAGGAAGATAGAAGGAGCACTTCAGGTTATCTTACCTTTGCAGGTTCAAAGCTTATTTCATGGTCATCCAAGAAGCAACCCACAGTTGCTCTCTCTTCTACTGAAGCTGAATATAGAGGTCTTGCCATAGCTACACAAGAAGCTATGTGGATGAAGACATTATTCAAAGATCTTGGATTGGAGTTTGGAACTCCAACTATTTTTGGTGACAATATGAGTTCTATTCATTTGGCTGCTAATCCTATTTTTCATGCAAGGACTAAACATATTGAAGTTCATTATCACTATGTACGAGAGAAGGTTCTAAGCAAAGAGATTCAAATATCATATGTGTCCACTCATCAACAATGTGCAGATATTCTAACCAAAGCATTGGATGGTACAAAGCTTTGCAAATTCAAGGCTATGATAGGTTTGCAGGTAATCTTGGAAGATTGAAGACCTCAAGCATACTTGGCTTGAGGGGGAGCTGTTGGAGCAAGTCTATGACAAGCCTAAGTATTGGCTTGAGTCTCACAAAGTCTTAGAAGAAGCTTTAAAAAGAAGACTATGTAAAGTTCACTTGTGAACTACCTCTTGTAACTTTTGAAGAGTTTACTTAATGTAAAAGTAAGAGAATCTTAAGTGGTTGAGTCCACTTGATCAAGAATGGAAAGAGGAGCCACGAATTCGTGATTTGTGGTAGGTAGAGAATCAAATCAATCATTGATTGATTGGAGAGTGATTGAGGGAAGTTAGCCTCCCAAACTCAACTATAAATAGATGGCAGTTTTAGTCGTCGTTAGAGAGACCTATGTGAAGACCTCCAAGAGCTGAGCTTTATGCCATATCAAGGTGTGATTACAAGGCACACATATGTATCAGTAAGTCATTGTATTGTACAAGAAATATACTTTCATTTTCATGATTATTTGGTTTCATCTTTCCATGTTCTTGTGAAGTGTACTACTCACTACCATTACTCTTAGTTTTCTCAGTCAGCTTGCAGAGATGTTTTCTCTGAGCTTGATGCATCATTTTCAGTGATTTAACTTGGTAAAGTTAGCTCTATAAGTCTACTATATGCTCACAAATGTTCATGTCATTTGGATGTTGCAATCTTCAGTTATGTTCATTTGAAGTCAACAGGGTCTGTTCATCTTCACCTCTCTGTCAGGTACCCGACTTTTTCACTCATCTTGTCAGAGTCATTTCTCAGTGGTTACTTATCCACATTCAGTGATTTAAAGCTTGTTGCATTCAGCTTACTGTCTAGTATAACCATACAAATTTTCATAATCATTGGATTCCTACATTTTGAGTTATGTTGATTTTTTTGCTCAGTAGTCTATTTCTGTAGCAGCCCGTGAAAATCGGGATGATGTCATCACTTGTTAAAACTCATTCTCAGTGTGTGGTTCATTATTTCTGATGAGATTACTCTTGAAAGTTAGATCTTTAAGCTAACTAGACTTCCCCAAGAGGAATTAAGCTAATTGCTGCTGTGCTCAGAGAATTATGTAAAACACTGGACAGGTGTATGAACCAAGAATAGCAAGTTTTCACCTCTGAGCTAACTCCAACTTATCTGTTTTGATCTATCTTTTTGAGAGTGATCTTCCAAGGTACATAGGGTGTCTAATACATCCATTGGCAAGCTAATAGGGCCCACCATCTACTCCTGGAGTTCATTTGGCTGGTGTAGATCAAGGATTTTGCAACACCTCTTCATCTTCAAACACATACTTATCCATCTCTTCACAGAGATCAGCTTGGCATATGTGCCCACGCAGGAGAACATTGCAAACCTTTTCACGAAGGCTCTGCCTAGGGAGAAGTTTGAAGCTTTCCACAAAGCTTTAGGCTTAATTCCTTTTGTGGAGTGATTTCCACATACCTTGGCACTTAGTTATACATGAGTGCCAGATCCTTGTTCACTACATCACTCCCAGGGGGGATTTGTTGATATATTTAGGTAGTGATGTGTGTGAACACACTAGGACCATCGGGGCACTTTTTCCCTCTTCATGAGGTTTTTTCCCTTGTCTTGTATATATGCCTATTACCCTAATGGGCTACTTATCTTTGTACATTCTCTAGTAATACATTCAGTATTGTGTGTTGTGCTCCAAGCTTCTTCTTCTTCCTTGTGTTCTTTGCATGCTTCCGCAAACGTCTAACTCTAACAAAGACTTCATCAGTAGAAATCAATTGTTCCTTCAAATCTTTGATCTTTGTCATAAAATTGTCCATGGAATCTCCTTCATTCATGTGGTCACGCTCCAAATCTTTTTGGAGGCAACAAACACAAGCCTCATTCCTTACCTGGTATAATGTGGTAAGTGTATCCCAAGCATCCTTACCTATTCTGCAAGAGTGAGTTGCACCATTTTCAAACTTGACAGCAGGGTGCTCTAGCCCAATAGATTGGTCTGGGTTTTTGATTTGGACCACGGATCTTCCTAGGCCGTCCTCATAGATGCTAGCACCTAATCGGTTGGTCCTAAGGTATTCCAGCTGCGTCTTGTACGGGCCTTCTACCCTGTGCAAGTATGGCACTCCTGAACTTCCCGTAGGTCGGTCCATGCCTTGAGACATCTCTGATTCACTAGTCTCAGAGCTAGGGTAGTATGAGTGGTGGCTCAACTGCTGGGCCCAAGACCTAGTAGTGTGGTTGACACTAGCCTCTGAAGACCTAAGACTTTGTCTATCTCTCCCTAGATGTCGCCCTGATCTAAGGTTCATAAGCCTAATTGAATAGCCCAAATTTGCCCAAGTACAACCTCGTTGCTGAGTTCTTTTGTATCAGTTACTTGATTCTTTTTAGTGGTTACCGTGTTTATGCTCTTGTCAGAAATCACGTCGTCAGGAATATTTGAGTTAATTTTCGCACTGTAAGTTGATCGTTCCACGTTAGATTCTTTCCTTTAAGGTTATCGCATCACGAAGACATTATGTTTAATCTTGAACTTGAGTGCATAGGTAGTCTTCAACTTGATTGATGCCTATTGTTGCCCTGACTTACTCCTAGCACTTCCCGCACTTAGCCTAAGCTACGAATTGATAGAGGGTGTTGAGGATTTTCCAACCTTGAGTTTCTTTCCTTGTTTTGTTGCCCTGGTGAGCCCAGGACGCGTGTTCCCAAGCTTGCACTTACTCTTGCTTAGAATGCCCTCAAGTGCTCTTACTGGACCTCAAAAAGTCCCATGGTTAGCTCAAGACTTAGATTCAAATGACACAATAGACCACTTTCATGCATGTAACTCACAGACCAAATTATCCTTTGCCTTTATGGAAAACAATCCCAAGGATCCCTTAGTTTTCCTACCTCGGGGTATGGTCAACTTCAAAATACCCTATCTAAAATACTCCCCACGAGCGTTCCAACAAAACAAGAATCACAGTAAACGGATTTCGTATGAGAAAGTTATGTCAGTTCAGGCTTCAGGGATTAAAACAGGGTTCAAACAAGCCAACAGGGCAACAGGTTTTCCTCGGGTTATTTGCCTATAGCCTCCTTATGTGCTCTAGAGTCCATTATCCATGTCCGAAATTAGCCAAAATCTTCAATTTAAAAAGAAAACCCTAAAAATTTAGCCGAAAATGGTTGTCAATCGCGATCGACTGGGCTATCAATCGCGATGGACAGGGCTGTCCGTCGTGGCCTGTCAATCGCGATGGACTGGTGTCAATCGCGATCGACAGGTGTCAGTCGCGATGGACAGGTATCAGTCGCGATGGACAGGTATCAGTCTCGATGGACAGGTATCAGTCATGATTTTTCTGTCGGTCGCGATGGACTGGGGTGTCCGTCGCGATGGACACGTGTCCGTCGGGGTCTGTCAGTCGCGATGGACTGGCTATCGGTCGCGATGGACAGTGTCAATCGCGGTTGATGCTATCAATCGCGATGGACAGAGAAAATGCAAATTTTTTTGAAATTTTTGTGGATTTGTGAAGTGCAAGGTCTCTAGTCTACTGTGGTGCACTCAGTTTTACCAAAAGATGAAGTTTTCTGTCAATCGCGATTGACAGAAACTTGCGACACAGAGACAGTTCTGCACATTTCCGTGCCTGCGCAGCGTGCTGGGGATGATGGGATAGCCAATACCTGCAAGCAAACTCAAGAAACATGCAAAAAATAGCACACAACAGTTCGCTCTCTCTCGCTCTCTGTCACAAGTGAAATGAGGGAAATGAAAGGAGGAAGGAGATATAGTCAAAAAACTGAAATTTTTGCGATGATGGAGATGGAGATGGAAGAAGATGATGATGATGATGATGATGAAGTAAGGACGAGAAAAATAAGGAAAAGTAAAGAAATTACCTACAACGCCAATGTCACAACTCTACGTCTTACCATCACACGCTCGTCCTCAAAGCTCGATCCCCGGCAACGGCACCAAAATTTGGTGTAGCTCAGTGAAGAGTAGCACCTCCTTTAATGTCAATCCGGGAAGACGTGAGGATGGTATGAAGACCTCGAGCAAGTGAAGGCACAAGTGCGTGAGTGAGAAGCACACTAGCATGCACACACACACACACACGCACGCACAGTAAGACAAAGAGTGAGAAGCAATGGAGTTCTTATATTACTTTCAAAAAGCTCTTACAAGTTCAAATCAATTACAAGCTAACCTCAAAAATGAGCTTTCTAGCTCTATTTATAGTTTTTGACTAGGTTTTGGCCCTGTCCAGACCTAGTGTCCGGCCTAGTTAAAAATTAGGTTCCAGGGCCTATTTGAGGGCTTAAACGGAGTCTAAAAAATAGGAAAATTGATATGTAGGTACTTCTAAAGCTCCTCAAGCTCAAGGACTCCTTGGCTTGCACAAAATGGAGCTACAAAAATATGAAATGGTATTTACAATGATTGTTAGTGATGAGAATCACTGTTATAAAGATGTTGATTTGGAAAAATTTGAAGGGCCTATCTGCCAGATTTGCATCGACTGCTCTGTCTACTTAATCCTTCACCTCGCTCTGACTCTCTTCGCTGGCTTCCTTGTCTCCTCAGTCCTTGGGTGCCCATACTGCTCTCAACAGCAACTAATCCAAACACTTTACAATGTTCAAGTGTTGGTTTCTTGCCCCACCAAGCTTCATAAGGGGTCATCCCAATTAAAGTTGTACATGGTAATCTATTTACTAGATATGTAGTTGTATTTACATCCTCAACCCAAAGATAATTTGGACAATTCTTCTCCTTTAGCATTGCTCTTGCAAACTCAACTAGAGTTCGGTTTCTCCTTTCGGCTACTCCATTTTGTTGCAGTGTATACCTGCAAGTTATTTCTCTTTTGATACCTGCATTCCACAGATAATCATTGAACTCTCGAGAAAAATATTCTCCTCCTCCATCAGACCTTATTCTTTTGAGTTTCTGTTCTGTAAGTCTTTCAGCATATGCATGAAAATGCCTGAAAGCTTCAAATACTTCTGACTTCTCTTTCAAAACATAAAGAGTTATCCATCTTGTTGCATCATCAATAAAAAGAACGTAATACCTTGAGCCGCTGATAGATCCTTCTTTTGTTGGTCCCCATACATCTGTATGTATGAGTTCTAACACATCATCATGTTTGTACCCTTTCTTTTGAAATGGTAACCTGTGGGCTTTTCCCAACTGACAGGCTTCGCACTTGTGAATCATATGTTGATTCTTCATATTTGGTAATCCTCTCACGGATTGTTTCTCCACCATAGTTTTGATTCCTGTTTCATTAAAATGTCCTAACCTCTTATGCCAGAGGTCTAACTCTATAAATACCTCATCACCATGTGTGATCAAGGCTTGACCAACATTCCCTTGTACTTTAAGAGTAAAAATTATACCTTCCTTTTTACCATGAACAATTTGATTGTATCCATTCTCTAGATCTTCAACAAATACTCCTTCATTTGGAAACCTGACTTGAAAACCTTTTTCTACTATCTGTCCCACACTAATAAGATTCTTCGGGATTGTTGGAACATACAAAACATTTGCTAGAGTAGACTTTACTTTTCCAATTGACCTTACATTATGTTTTGTGTTATCACATGTTTGTACTGTATGATTTGAAATACCTCCTTCAAGTTCTGATAACAATTCTATATTTCTTGACAAATGATTTGAACAACCAGAGTCAATATAGAATACCTTGAGATCTTCATTCTTTGACATACTTATCGAGTTCATCATCAACGTTGTATGACTGTCATTCTGTGTATCATTTGCATAGTTGTAGTAGGTAGTGTTGTGAAACTGATTCTGTCCCCAACTTCTTGCTCCACCTCTACCATATCTGCCTCTTTGGCTTTTTCTTCCTCTTTGATATTTTCTGCTTCTACCTCTACTGTTATTGTTCTGATTCTGACTTGATCCTTGAGAATTATGCCAGCAATCATGAGCCAAATGATTGCTTAATCCACAGGTCTAACAAGTCTTCTTGTTGTTAGTCTGATTACCTCTTCCTTTACCTCTACTTTTACTTCTTACGTTACCTCTTCCTCTTGCAAAATTTGCTTGAGTAGACATCTCTTCTTCATCTTTTGCTTTATCTTTATCACCTTTCTTCTTATTCTTTGCATACATAGCTGAACTATGTCCTTTATCTCCATCTGTCTTCAAATCTTGCTCAAATGTTAACATTAGTCCAAGCAACTGATTTAAATATGGTACAAACTAATTTAAAGAAAGTTCAGTCGAGAGTACGAAAGGTTTCCACCTTTCATCTCCTCTCAGTCCTACAAGCACTTGTGCTATCAACCTATGATCTTCAATATCTTCGTCAATTGATCCAAGACTGTCTGCCAAGTCTTTCATCTTAGTGACATAATCACTAATGCTTTGACTTTACTTTTTCTTGAACGTTGTAAACTCTGACCATAAGCTAGCCTTCCTAGCTTTCATCGTATTTTGGAAATGATCTTCCAATGCACTCCATATGTCTTCCGCTTTCTCCAGACCTCTAATATGCGGTAGTGGATGATCTGTAATGGTATTGTAGATATAAGCTCTTGCCGTTGCATCCTTTTTCTGCCACAACTTCAATGCTTCTAACTCTTCTTTCTTTGGTTGACTGTCGTCTTTGAAAGTTGGCTTCTTTTCTTCTCCTGTCACATATATCATTAAGTCCTTACTCATAAGTAAGGCTTCCATGCACATTACCCATGCGGGATAATTATCTCTGTCCAATTTATCAATAGAGATATGATCTGCCATAATCTTCTTGTTTCTGTTACTTTCGTTTACTCTTGAGGATCTTTCTGCTCTTCAAAATCTTTCTGCTCTGATACCACTTGTTGAGCTCTAACAAGTTATCACCAACTGTTGAGCTCTTGTACTACTTGTTGACGCGGTGAGTGAGCGTAACTAGCTAAAGCTCAACTGCGGAATTCACTACGCCACAAGAACTAAGCTAGAGTGATATTAGAACACCTTTATAATCATCAGTAGCTTAGCAACCTTCTGAAATTGAAAAGTTTATAACTGTATTTTAGTGAAAACTAAAAACTCACTGTATAGAAAGCTTCACGTTTCCGTCAAGCTTTAATTCAGAACTGATTTACTTCAAACTTTACACTACTGTGTTTGCTTACAATTAGATAATCACTCCGTCCCTTAACTGTGTAAAAACTGTATTTTGAACTCACTGAAATTTCACCGGAACTCCACCGGACTGTCACCGAAATCTTACACGAATCTTATCGGAATTAATTGCAATTCTATTTGTGATTACTTAAAATGATTGTTGATGAAGTAAAGAAGTAATACCTAAGCTTCCTTTAGTAAATGAACTCTATCTGAAGTTTGAGAAAAAACTTCACTAGTTCTGGATGTCTCTATGGTCAGATTTTGTATTGTGTATACATGTTCCGTTTCACAAGATTCTTTGATCAACTTATAGTTGAGACTACTGGCTTCAAGATGAGCTATCTGTCACGAAAAACTTTACATTATGTTGCGAGATCTAACTTTCAGAAGTACCGGAAAATGTTTACTGAGAAAAACTGTAACTGTTAACTAACTTTCACAGTAACATGAAATCACTCAGATTTCTTCACATACAAAGAATGCGCTCAAACTTCCCCATGAACATGTGTTTTCTATTAGAGAAGATGTGTACAAAAATAGCTTGGCCTCACTTTGCTCATAGCTATGGAAAACTCTCCTACTTTGAGTAGTTATTCCTTACCATCTCTCTCAGATGAATACCCGATAGTTTAGGTTCTATTATTCATCTCTATATATGCAATCTCTGGCGTCTTCTATATCATTATCTTCAGTTTCGATATGCGCTATTCTATTCCGGTTCTATGGGCTCTCTCCTTTCTCATCTTCTTCGCTCTCTCTCTCTCTATTATGATCTTTTACCTCATTCATATACATTTTGTTCCTAGATTCAAAACTCGTATTTTTGGAAGTTCATATGAACTATATTACAGTCGTGAATTTGTCCCTTCACTAAGGCTTGATTTTCTGAATGCTTTGTTTCTGCTTCTCTTTGTCTTTCTTCGTCTTTGTGTCTGTCTGTATGTAAAATTTGTGATTGATTCTTCAACAAATGAGCACAATGAGTACGATGAGTATAGTAAGTATAGTGAGCATAGTGAGCACAATGAGCACAATGAGCATAGTGAGCATAGTGAGCATAGTGTGACTGGAGCACAATAACAGATTCAAAAAAGACACCGAGGAATTAAAAAGAAAATGTGAATTGTACAAACGCAAACCTGGATTGGAGGAGAATTAATGAACTAAAAAAAAAAGCAAAATGATGAATGGATGCCACGAAACATGAATGGATGCTGAGAAGTACACCTCCACAAAGCCACGCAGGC
Organism: Ceratopteris richardii; assembly: GCA_020310875.1. Lineage (NCBI taxonomy): Eukaryota > Viridiplantae > Streptophyta > Polypodiopsida > Polypodiales > Pteridaceae > Ceratopteris > Ceratopteris richardii. The sequence continues at coordinate 6,016,219 of CM035426.1, forward strand.
TCTGATACCACTATTGATCATCTTGTAGAAACAGATACACAGAGATAGTACAATAATGAAATCTCACAAAAGCACACACAGAATAGATAAAGACAAGAGACTCAACACAAGATTGGGTACGATCCCCCCCCCATACTATGAAGGACGAGTCTATCAGAGTATGTGTATTTATAGGTATTTTGTATTATGTCCTGAATAGAAGGTACATGAGGGAAGCACTTCAAAAAGCATGTGTTTATGAAAAGTTTGGTTTATTTACAAATCCTCACTTTCTAAGCGATCTACTATTTTTACAAAAAATATTTAAAATGTTGTCTTTTATATATCTTAAAAAATATCTGAATAAATCCATGCATGCTCACACTCTCATGATTCTTGAGTTGCTAAATCAAAACACAATCACATTAAAAACATCAAGGCATTGAAATCCATTTAACATTCCATTATTCCATAAAGTATAACAACTGCTCACTCGTCCTAATGAGAAACATATCATTGAATTTAAGACTGATTTGAATGTCTTTTTTGAAATGTCAAATTGGGGGCAATTTCATCATTATTAGATCATTTAGTTTATGCAAGGTTATCGGGAATAGCTTTGTGTCAAAAAAAAATATATTCATATATTATTGTAGCATTTTGGCCTTGAGGATTGCAAAGCTATTTTTACTTCCATGGAAATAGGTTTACGATTAAGTCTTCGTGATGCTCTAGATGCATTCGATGTTGTTCTCTATCAAGATGCTATTGGATTCTTGATTTACTTATGCATAACTTGGCCTAATATTCAATTTGTTGTCTTATAAATGAACATTGGTAGGTGATTAAGTGCATGAGTGTGTGTGGCTTATATGCCTTTTGGATGATTTGGTTGTTGGTTAGTCTTTTACCACCACCATCATCACTGAGAATCATAGTGCATTACGAGATGCAAGGAAACTTGTGCCCCTTGCTTGCACAAAGCACATTGATGTGCACTATTATTATGTCAAGGAAAGGTTCTCTAGTAGAAAGATCAATTCTTCTTATGTGCCCACATAATATAATGTTGCAAAGCTTTTCACAAAGGCTCTACCTAGGGAGAAGTTTGAAGCTTTTGAGAAAGCTTTGGGCTTATTTCCTTTTGTGGATTGATCTCTTTCGACATAGCTTGACACTTCCTTCTACATGAGTGCTAGTTCCTTGTGAACTGCACCACTTCTAGAGGGGATTTGTTCATATATTTCAGTAGTGATGTGTGTGAATACACCTCGGGCCATCGAGGCAATTTTCCCCTCTTTCGGAGGTTTTTTCCCTAGCTTGTATATACTTCTATAACCCTAATGGCTCACTTATCTTTGTACATTCACTTGATAATACATTCTATAATGTGTTGTGATCGAGTATTCTTCTTCTTGCTTATGTTGTTAATGTGTTTCTGGAGACCTCGAGCTTCAACAAGATAAGCATTGCAGCCTCCTTTTATCTCCGTCTTTCTGTTGTATATCCTCTTTTGTTAATATGATTGAATTTGGTTTTAGGAAATAATAGGAGTAGGTTTATATATAGTGCTCGTGAGAGCTCTTTAAACTGAAATTGTCTTATTTGAGGTATGCTTACTATTTCAAGTGGAAAGAAAAGCAGCACTTCTTAAACGCATGTGTGGACTTCGCGATCTTTTCTGTGCGTGTGTGTGCGTGTGAAAGTGAGAGAGAGAGAGAAAATGTGTGTGTGTGTGAGAGAGAGGTCATGAGAAAGAGAGAGTGTGCACAAGTGAGAACGTGAAAAAGGATGAGCACATCACTTAACTTGTTATTGCGTCTCGAAGGCGGTGAGTGAGCGAGTGAGCACAAGTGAGGATGCATGCTAAAACAAGGAAAATGAAGCCGATTCGAAGTAGGTCTGAGGGAGCATGTGAGAGGATCAGGCAAATGAGACCAGATTAGTATGTGTGTTGTCGAAAAGGTTTTATAGGTGAAAGGTGAGACTTTGGGTGCATCGGGATTGTATCGTGTAGGCATGATCATTTTTTGCACTCTTGTCTAGGGATTCGGGCGCAAAAAGTGAATAGCATTATTTTTGTTAGCATCTCTCTCGGTTTAGCACGTTCTCAAGGATATAAAAATGAGATATGCCACATGTTAGACATGTAGCCTCTTTTTTTTCTAAATAAAGGAAGTTCGGCCTTGGCCTAATCTCCCGGACTTTAATTATAATAAAGAGAAAAAGTTACAAGTGAATGGGACTAGTGCCCATGGGACCCCCCAAATCCCACAATGCAGGGGAGGAGTATGGTAAGCTACAGGGCATTACAAATGAGGCGGATAACATTACCATCACCCTCATGTGGGACCCATTTGGGTTTCAACTTGTTGTTTTCGAGGAGATAAATACAGTGATGTCTAAACGGTGGCGATCTCTTGACTCGGGAGATTCTTTTACCAAGGAGAAACAAGGATTTCTCGATCGACCATTCCTTAGGAGTTTGGCCAAAATTGACGGCACAGCGCTCTCGCCAAATCTTCCAGAGAGCCTCACCTCTGATGGCATTCCACAGCCTCGATGAGCATCCGATCACCTCACCCAACATCACTTGTTGCGAGTTGATTTGACTCGTGAGTCTCAAAACGCGGGAGAGATGGATATTTTCCTGATTTACTGATTTACTGATTTACCTGTTGAATATTTTCCTTGGATTGATAAGCTTGGTGGACTTCTGGGTAAAGTTCTGGGACAGAAACCTAGAAATGGCTTTAACTCCAAATGGGATCCGATGATGCTTGTAGAAGTTGATATTTCCAAAAATATTAAACAGACGCTTGTTCTTAAAAATTCTGAAGGATTTAAACTCCATGAACAAAAAGTTATTTATAAGAATTTACCTAATGCTTGTTTTCATTGCTATAAACAGGGGCATTTGATTAAGGACTGTCCTTCTATGGTGCTCAATCAAGGTAAGGAGAGAAGAGAGGATAAATCTGAGAAACAGGTGCATGATGGTAAGAAAGAGGAGAACTCTAAGGAAGAAGGAGTCTTCAGAAAACAGACAGGTAAAATCAGAAGGAAGAATTTTCAGGTTGGTCTTAAGCCTGAAACTCTAGTCAAGGTGATTAGCAATCCCTTTCAAGTTCTTGATATGTCTGACTTGGATGGGTCTGAGATCTTGGAAGATGCAGGTATAAAAAATAATAATGTTCATGTGAATAAACATTCGAGTGAAGCCCATTCAGAAAGCGAGGAAGGTTGGACTGTAGTTAGTAAAAAAAATAGTGTTAAGTCCCAACCCCTCAATTTGCACTCCTCCCCTGTGCACAACCAAACTGAAGTAGAATATGAGTTTCCTTCTCAAAAAACTAGTGATCCGTTTGTTGAACAACTGAATAAAAATGATGAAGAAGGCTTGTTAAAGGTTGGTGTTATGGTCGATAATGAGGATAATATGATAATTGATAAGGAATCAAGTCCTTCAGTCAAAGATAAATCAAAGTCCAAAAGAAAGGATGTGATTCGGTCATCCATTTCAGCTGTGAAACCGATTAAGAATCCTAAAAAATAACTGTCTCTTATGGATTGCATCAATATTATTTCTTTAAACACTAAAGGGTTGACTGATCCTGTTAGAGGCAAGATCATTAGCAACTGGTTAAAAGATTCCTCTTTGTCTCCTGATTTCATCTGTCTGCAGGAACTCAAAATTGGTGGAGATCAACTTATTGCCAATCTGAAGGTTGTTTCCAGTAATTCCATCTGGTTTTCCACTAATCATAATGGAAAAGGTGGAGCTACTATTGGTATTAAGGCTAATCTCAGTCATTTTGTGGAAAAGACCTTGTTCAGTAATACCAATCAGTGGATTGGCATCAAGTGTAAAGAACCATTCAATTTCACTATAGTTTCTGTCTATGCTGCTAACAATCCTTCTGACAGGTCTAATTGCTGGGAGGAGATTGGTAAACTTGATGGTGATCTTATTCTCACTGGTGATTTTAACATGGTCACGAATACTGCTGATAGAATTGGCAATTGTAACAATGTGATTGCTGGTAGGGAAAAAAATAAATGGTATGGTCTTGTGAATTTACATAATCTGGTTGATATTTCGACTAGTACTGGTCATACCTGGAATAATAGGTGTTCTTTTAATAGGCTCTCGGCCAGGCTAGATAGAATTTATATGAACTCTTCCAGATTTCAGGATCTGTGGAACTGTAGCTGCTCCAGTGACCCCTCCCTTCAAGTTTCTGACCATTGTCCTTTGATTGTCAAATTGGCTAACAATAATCCGACGTACAGGGCTGGTTGGCCTCATGTAGATACGTCTCTTTTCAGATTGCCTTATGTTAAGCAGGAAATTAGCAATATTTTTAAAAATCATTTTGTTCGGGGTTGTTCTCCTTTCAAGGCCTGGGAGTATGCTATTAAAGAGGTTCAATCTGCTCTTGCTTTCTTCAAGAAAAAAGCCAGGGAGGTCAGATACAACAGAAGAATGATGCATCTTAAGGAGATAGACAGAGTTGAAAACTCTAATTTAAATAATAATGTTAAGAATCAGAAGATCCTGGAACTTCAGGAAAAGGTGAGGTATGAAGATTACCTTCTGGCTAGTGGTGCCCTGGCCACATCCAGAGAATTCTGGGCTGGGAAAGTTGATAAACCTAATAAACATATGTATGAGATTATGAGAAAAAAAAAAGCTAAAGATTTCATTCCTTTCTTAAGGAAAAGCAATGGGGAGGTTGCCACTAATATCAAGGAGAATTTACAGGAGGCTGTGTCCTTCTTTACCAATGTTTTCTCTGCGCCTCCCAAGAGAGGGGACAACATCTGGAGTGCAAGAGCTGCCATTGCCCTTTGTAGGAAGAAAATGATTCCTCAGGGCTTGGTCTCCCTCCTTGATCTCCCCCTCTCTGCTGGTGAGGTTAGAGAAACCATTAGTAAATTGAAGCCCTGTAAATCCCCGGGACATGATGGTATTCCTAATGAGTTTTTTCAGGAGTTCAAAGAAATTTTGGTTCCCATTATTCTCTGGATCTGGCAAGAAGCCATTAGTAGAGGGTCTCTTTCTACTTTCATTAATACTGGAGTTATTAAACTTATCCATAAAAGAGGATCTAAGGATGATCTTAATAATTGGAGACCTATCTCTTGTCTGACTTCTCTTTACAAAATATATGCTTCCTCTCTGGCTAGAAGGTTGAGTCCTTTGATGGATTCCATTATTCTTCCAGAACAAAAAGGTTTTATTAAAGGAAGATTTATTCTTGATGCTATTATCTCTATTTGGGAAGGGATGGACTTTGCTAAGGACAATAACATTGATACTTTCTTTTTTAAGATTGATTTTGACAAGGCCTATGATAGGATTGAGTGGGATTTTATTCTGCAATCTCTTCATGACATTGGTGCTGGGAAAAACTTTATTAAATTCACTAATGTTTTGTTTGGCAATGCTCATTCTAAAGTCGCCATGAATGGTCACCTTTCTTCCCCTTTTAAACTTTGTAGGTCTGTGAGACAAGGATGTCCGTTAGCCCCCTTATTGTTTGCTATTACTAGTGATGCTCTGGGCTGGCTTGTTAAAGATTGTATTAGTAAAGGTCTTTTAAAAGGAATAGAAATTCCTCAAGCTACTGACATGCTCTGTTTGCAGATGTTTGCTGACGACACAAACCTCGTGATGAAGGCTGATCCTACTTCTGCTAACACTTTTTTAAAATGTCTTAAGACTTTCTGTCTGGCTAGTGGGTCTGTTGTTAACCATCACAAAACCGGTTTTTTCTCCTCTAATGACTTGATCCCGGACTGTGTGGTTTCTGCAGGGTGTGACATCATTAAAAAGGGTGCTGTTTTCAGGTTATTGGGCATCCCTATGGGATTTGATATTTCCTTTCAACAGAGATGGGAATGGGTCTTGGACAAATTTAGACTAAAGATTTTTAAATGGATGGATATGCAGTCCAATATTTCCCAAAGAGTGTTTGTGTTGAAACATTATATTCTTCCTGGTCTTACTTACTTTCTTGCTTGTTGGCAGCCTACCAAAAAGCAGCTGGCTCAAGTCATTGCCCTTTCCAGGAGATTCTTATGGGGTAGTTCCAAAATTCCAAAAGTTGCTTGGAAGATTTGCTGTATGAAGAAGTCTCAGGGAGGCCTTGGCCTGTTATGTCCCTCAAGGATGGCTACCCAAATGGCAGCAAAATGGATTTTAAGGGCTACTTCTTCTTCTGATTTTTGGGCCTGCTTGATTAAAAGAAATATCAATTCTTTTTGCTTGAGAAGTAATAAGCAATGGTGTAATTTTTCTCTTTGGGACATTGTGTCTTCCCCTGCCATTTTCATCCCCAAAGGGAGCCAGCTAGTTTGTAACTTCTGGAAGGCTTGGATGTCTATAAAAGAAATGTACAAGCTTCCCATATGGTGTGCTAAGAATCAATCTTTTTTATTACAGGATTCTCTATGGATAGGCTGGTTCTCCTGTTATAGGGAGTCTTCCCTGCCTATAAGATGGCATAAATGCAAAAAATATGGTTTTACTAAATGGGGGGATTTGTTGAGAAATGGGCAGGTGATTGAGGATAGTCACATTTTGAATTCTAATGACCTGTCTTTGTCCTGCAAACAGATAATCAAGGAAAAGAAATTGCAGCTGCTGAGATTGAAGGCAGAAAATCTTTGGGACAAAAATATTGCCTTGTCTGTGGTGGCTCAGGATATGTATTCCTGCTTCAAGTCTTCCTACATCAGCATCTCTAATATATGTGGTCGTCTGAACAAAAAATGGGATCTGTCTTGGAACAATCATCAATGGAGTTACAGATTTCAAAGCCTCTGGGCTTATCCTATGGCTAACAAACATTCATGTCTTATGTGGCTGATTCTGCACAAAGGAGTCTGGACTGGGAGCAGAGCAAGAAAGTATAATATTGATGCAGGATTGTGTAAATCTTGTGGCAAGGTTGAAGATTTGGAACACCTTTTTTTTAAATGTAAAGCCAGTATATCTTTTTGGAAAATCATACAATTCTATTGCCAGACTGCTGGGATCTATACTCTGGGAGTCAAGGAGCTGCTTATTGGGGAAACATACAAGATGGATATTGCCTTGTGGCAGATTGTGAGGGCCCATATCCTGTGGTACGTGTGGAAAAGCAGAAACAGCAAGATTTACGACAAAAATGGAAAAAATCTTCTCTTTTCATGTCTTCTTGGAATCAGAAGAATTGCAGCCAGGTGTAGCAACATTCCCCTTAACGAGAAATTACTAGACAAGAACCCCTTGTATGTAATAAAAAATTTTCCTTTTAGTACTTGGAAGAACAAATTGCTTCAGATGTACTCTAGGAACAGAAACAATATGATTTGTTTCTTTAACTGGTACATAAGAAATTATGTTAAGTAAGTGCTAGCTTGCTTGGGCTTTCCTGGCCCTGATCCTTGCTGTAGTAGTTCCTCCTCCCAAATATTTTTGTGGGAGTGCTCTTGTATTTTTTCTTTTTTGCATCAATATTATACTTTCCGTTTGTGCTCAAAAAAAAAAAAAAAAAAAAAAAAACACTCATTGAAACGAGTCTCTTTGTTTATCATTAGGGCCTTCCCTAGTCAATCTCTATCCTTGGCGAGCCTTTGGGCTTTGTTCATCCTAAGTAAGTACTAGACAATCAACCTTTGCTTGTGTACTATTCGGGGAATCCCATAGGTGCTTTGTCCTTCACTGTCATACTTTCCGATCAATTCGTGCTCTCAGAAAAGGCAGATCATTAGATTGAACTTAAGAAAAAAACAGAGAGACGAAGCCCACCCTCTATTCATCCCTTTTGAGATTTGAGTTGCACACTATTTCTCTCACTTTCGTTCCCTTTTCCACCCACTATCATGAGCATGGAGCATGCTTTCTGGGCAGGAAGCGATACACGAGTTCCGACCCACGTGAAAACAGTCCAACTACCGGCTCACACGCCCGTTGGCTCCTTTGCGCCGAGCATCAGTCAATACATCATCAAGACCTCAATAATGACTACAGAGCAAAAGACGAGTGTAGAGTGTAGACCCACATTCTTCCTTTCTCTCACCGTTTCTCGCTCACAAACATACATATCTACACCTGCTCAGTACTCACTCTCTATCTCCTTCACTCCTTTTGCTGCACATTTCTCTTCTTCACTCTCCTTCCGCCTTACCTGCAGCTGGCTTTGTCTTAATCACTCTCCCGGGCACACGAACAGGATACACGCAAGAGAAGATGGCCCTCCCTCTCTCTCTCTCTCGTACTCTTACACGCACACACGCATTCATGCATGCATGTACAGAAGCGCTCTCCCATCGCTTTTCCCTTTCACTCGCACTCGCACACATATGCATTCAAGGCACACATAAACAAAATCACATATCTCTCTCCTTCTCTCCCTATCACATATCTCTCTCCTTCTCTCCCTCCCTGAATATCTGTCTATCTCATGTTCGTTCTCTCACTCATTCTCTTTTCGCTTCATATCTCATACGCACTCGGACCCAGAAAAAATTTCTCTCTCTCTCTCTCTCTCTCTCTCCTGCAAGGCCGACGGGATATATGAAGGTCACAAAATTGAACATAGGCGAGGAGGTGAATGGGCATGCACTTGTTCAATGGACGATCAATATCCCTTTCTCAAGCTTGCGAGGAACTCTTCTAATTATGAAATGCAGGGCAACGACCATGACTACTTTTTCTCATAGCTTCAATTGATTGAGATCTACTTTTCTTAGTAGTTTGAATTAATTGAAAGCACAATCAAAAGCAAGCATAGCATGGAAACCTCCAAATCTCACAAACAAGGAGTGGAACCTCCAAGTCTCACAAACAAGGGGTTGAACGCCTAAAAATCATTAGGATATACAACTCGATGGCTCACTATGGTTAAAATTGAAAAAAGAAATCCCTAAGACCAAAGCAAAGGAGTCGTTTGAAGTGATAGCCCAAAGGACTGAATCCAACGCGTGTCTGAAAGTTGAACGATCCCCTAAATTTTCAAAACACTAATAGTGAGAGGTCCGCCATAACCGGTAGGGGTTGAACCCCATCCCCAGGATAAATGATCAATGCCGCGACCTAGTGCTCACAAAAAGCATTGCTATAATGTAATTGTACTGGTTAGGATTGGCAAGATCTAACTTTTTATATTTAATGCCTTTATTTTAAATCGCCCAAGATTTTGGGTGTTCTTTAATTTACTAGTTCCTGCTTGTGAAATCCCTTTTTTACAAGTTTATTTTGAAAAAAAAAACCCTTAAAAAGGTTTAGTATGATATGATGCAGTTAGTACAATAATATATATCAAATATAGAGATTCGACAATGTTTATAATACGTATGCAATATGTATTATGTAATTATTAATATGTCGATTGCCACATGAAGCAAAATTGGTGCCAAGTGGTTAAGTGAGATGTATTTTAATCTTGTTGCTGCCCATCATTAAGTACTTTTGGGCCTTCAGGCTAGGAGTTTCATTACAAATACTATTATTTATAAGTATTAGGTTATTTCTCTAAATTCTCAATCATTAAAATTATCCTCATTAAGTTCACAAATCACCATATCACAGTTGACCTAAGAGTCAAGACATTGAGGCTTGCTAAGGTTCTCACGAGTCACATTGTGGAATCAAAGTCCTCCCTCAAAGAGTACGTAGCTATGGGTGCCGAGAAGTGGCTAGCATTAATAGTTTCAAGTTCAACCTTTCTTGATGCTAGTATCATAGAGACTTATCACTCATAAGCTAACTCATTCCATCCACATTTGCCATTTCTGTAGCAATTCATCACACTGCAAAAACACTATAAGCAATGCTTTTGTTTGAACACTATCGCACTATGACATGACAATTCGATCTCAGAAAAACATACTTTTCATGTATCTAGAGTAAACAAAATCGCTTGAAGTTTTGGATCTTGAATTTTTGAGTGTTGCCAAATAAAAGTTACAATTTTACGAACTCATCTAGTTTTTGTATGGGCCTAAGCTTGCGAGCTCAAAACGGAGGTCAAGATGGCTCCGAAACAAAAATATGAGAAAACAAAGTGAGCCTTAAGGGTTCATTCTTGAAAATATTTTGACACCTTCTACCTTCATACCAATTCTGATAGCAATGTGAGGTTGTTTGTGAATCCCCCCTTCTCCATGCCTTCCTACATACTCTTCACTATTGGCCTTCTCCATGAGCTCTCTATAGCCACACTAGCTCGAATATTATGTCACAACGAAGGAGATAAGGAAGAGAGATCACTCACACACTCTCGCACTCAAGAGAAGCATGTGAGGAGATGGTGAGATACTTCCAGAGATGAAGTAATGCTACAGAAATCTTGTCTACACCTCTGAATCTAACTTTAGGGATGCCTAATATACTTCATTAGCTTCACAATGATGCATATAGAACCACCAAGTCCTTTGGAGCCTCATTCTCAAATATTTGGTTCAAAATAGATACCTTGTATATGCAAGAAATGAGACGAACCTCCTATTTTGGGAATAGATGGTCTCAGTATTATGCTCTGAGCTCAAAATTGGTATGAATTGACCAGAGAGCTTTTGCACACATATAATTGAATCGTATATCTAACAAAAGCTGATTATTTCATGAGTTTAGCTGTATCGTACAAGGAAAAATGAATTTAGCAAGTCATGGGAGTCATCCTAACTTTTAAGGATCTAGAAGATGTGTAGATAGAGTCATCTTCTTGGCTCCATATCTCACGATCTACAAAAATCAAACTTAATGAAAATTGATATCTGACCACTAGACACTCTACGCTAACTATACCAAGTTAAAATATATCAAATGGATGAGTACATGTAGAGGCATTTATTCGACAAAGTTACTAAACTGTTGAAGATGGTGGCGCAAATAGTAGATAGAAATATACTCAATGCGATGTATCAAAATATGAATACTATTGGACATATAGTACAAAGGAAGTGTAGGGTAATAAACATAGATAGTGTGAGCTCAATGTAGGCTCAACTTTGCAGGTCAACACCTCTCAGAATGGATCACATATCCCATGACTAAAACCATGTGTATTTATACACATTGTTTGGGTTTGAATTTGAATTTTCCCTCACCTAAAACTAATCCTACATATGGGGATGTGATTTATTTGATTGCTCTACCAAATGAGTCATGGGTTTATCCTCCTATCATCAAGAGATTCCTTCTTCTCTTGACATTCATAATTATCCAAGGTAAACACACTAAAATTGACAAACATAAGCTCACATATAGGTCTCTATGGGAAGAGATAAATAGATATGTAGTCCTAAAGCTTTGGCAATGAACTTAGGCTTGCTAATTACACCAATAGCTCCATCTCAAGCTTAAGATGCTTGAGTCTTCACTGCTTCAAGATTTCTTGGAGTCCAATCATTGATTTGAACCTCTTTAATTTGGTTTCATCCAAAGCCTTTAATGTCATCATATCTGCACATTGTCGATGAATTGATATGTATGAGAGTTGAATCTCTTTGCTCATAATCTTCTCTCTGACATAGTGATAGCGAACTTCGATATGTTTACCCTTGGCATGATAGATAGGGTTAGTAGCAAGATTTAATGTACTAATATTGTCTCCAAATATATGTGGAGTTGAAGTGTTCAACCCTAAATCAGAATATAGGGTTCTATTCCACATAGCTTATTGTGTGGCATTTAAAAGTCCTCTATACTCAGATTCTGTTGATGAAAGTGCAACTAATGGGTTGCTTCTTGGAAGTCCATGAAACTAATTTTATACCTACAAAAGTAAGATATCTAGAGGTGCTTCTCCTATCATTTTTAGAGCCTAGCCAATCTACATTAGAGAAAAGTTTAACATCTATAGTAGATGTAAATGGGTAGTATAGTCCATCATTGATTATGCCCTTCAAATACTTTAGGATTCTCTTGGCTGCTTCCATGTGAGGCTTCCTTGGAGTGTGCATGAACTGACTCAGCACACTTACTCCATAATAAATATCTATTTTGTCAAGGTAGCATAATTCAAATTTCCAACGAGACTCTAACATCTGAGTGATTCCTCTTAATGAAACGGGAAGGATCTTCCTTGCCTACATTAAAACCTTTATCCTACAAGTAAGTAACAAGTCTATGATTCCAAGCTCTAGGAGCTTGCTTCAAGCCATATAAGGCTTTCCTCAACCTGCACACATGTTTAGGGTATGATTGATCTTCAAAACCAAGAGGTTGAGCCATAAATACCTCCTCTAATATCCAACCATTTAAGAAGGCATTTTTAACATCCAATTGATATATCTTCCAATTTTTGGAAGATGCAACACTCATGAGGACTCTAATTGTAGGCATTTTTGCAACAGGTGAAAATGTTTTTTCATAATCAATACCTTGGGTTTGTGCAAACCCCTTGGCTACAAGCCTTTCTTTGTACCTATTGATCAAACCATCATAATTATTGTTTACCTTGTATATCCACCTTGAGCCAATGACCTTCATAGATGGTCTTTGGCATCCCAAGTTTGATTCTCTTATAGAGCTTCTATTTCATCTTACATGGCAGTTCTCCATTTTGGCTTCCTCATAGGTAGAAGGTTATTCTGAGTTTGAGTAATGTGTGATATATATTGAATGTTTAGTCACGAAAGAAGTATCATATCGATACCTTTCTGGCTTCCTTTTCTCTCTAGTAGACCTTCTTATAGTTTGTTGTTGCAGAGCTAAAGAGCGCAGAAAGCAGAGAAAAAAGACGGGCCCCAAAATTTTTCCGATTTGGACACACAATTTTTGTAACATAACCACCTTTGTACATATTTTCCATTGTAAATGCACTAGAGGAGTCCTCTAGATGCATCCCCTCAGAAGATTAGTGAATTACCCATGTATATTAGTAGGAAGTTAGCAATTTAGTGAATAAAGTGCCGGTCTCTTGTGTGAAAGGACCAAACTTAGGGCACTAGTATATAAGTCAAAAGTGACTCATTGTAAAGGACTTCTTGTCATTGTGAAGAAGAGCACTTCTGAAATTTCGAGTTTGCCTCTTCCTTGCTGATTTTGATCTTCATTTTGCTCATGTATGTGTGTGTGATGCTTGAAATGCAAGTGTAGGACTGTTGTCTACCCCTTCCCCCTGGTTTTGAGTGGCTGTAGTGCGTGTGTAAGCTAGGAGAAGCAAAAACGCGGGTGTTAGTAGTTCCCGTAATTCACTGTTTCTGCCATAACTTGCAGCAGAGTGGTCAGAATTGAGTGAAACCACCACCGTTGGATTCGTCTTGTCGAGAGCTTCGAAACGAGTACCCTATTGCCTATGTTCGGAGTTCTGGGCTGGGAGAAAACCTCAAAAAACCAAAACTGCTGAAAGTAGGTTTGCAGCAACACTTCCAGTTTATCAGTAGGTGTGGGTAGTATTGGTCTTTTCTCTTGCTTGGATAGTTAACTCACTTCATTTTCTATCACGTGTGCAAATGTCTTCATACACTTGGTAAGTCATTCCTTCGGATTGATAATTAAATGTGTGCAAAGGACTCCACTATATGCACTTGTATTGCAATTGAGGTATAGTCTCATTGGTACAAGTCCTTGAGTCATTGCGGCTCGAGGATACACGTTTTTGGCGCCGTTGCCGGGGAGGCACTCCACCAAGTTGCCTTCGTGATAGTTAGAGAGCAAGTGTGATCGAATCGTACTTGTAGAGGTGAATTTGTCCATTGACGAGAAGTATTCCACTTCAGCACTTGTCACTTCTCATCCTTGAGGTGTGTGTGATAAGTTTTAGGTTTAAGTGTAGGAGGAGGGAAGAGAAGGAAGAGTTAGGGTTAGTTTAGGAGAGGAGAAGAGAGGAGAGGAGAAGTAGGAATAGGCAAAAAACCCAAAAATTTCACCAAAAAATAGACCAAAATTTCAAGTTCTGTCCCAAAAGGTATAAAAACCCAAAAAATTGACTCATTTGACACTTGCTGGAACTCTGGTATCGTGAGCGACAGCGACCGGTATCGTGGATCTGGTATCGTGCATTCGAGGCCATTTCAGTGAGAGTTGGAACCCAAAGGGCAAGCTAGAGCAGACAAAGGTGAGTTCTTATCAAGATCATTCACTCAAAGCACTTGAAACATGCACAAAACGTGATTAAAACAGTGCGCAGTATCGCGGGGGGGGGTAAAGAGAAGTTATTTCTGAGTGGTTGTGTGAGAGAGAGGCCTAGAAGGGAGGAGGAGTGTAAGAGCTGCAAGGGGGTGAGAAAATTTCCACATTTTCTTGTGATTTGGCTTGAGTATCGCGATCGGTTGAGTTCTGGTATCGCGATACCAAAACTCCCTTGTATCGCGATATTCGCCATCAATATCGTATCGTTTGATACCTAACTTGGTATCGCGATACCGCGCTGGTATCGTGACCCTGAGTTGGTATCGCGATCGCGCAATTGTGGTAGTATCGTATCGCTGGTCATTGACCCTGGTATCGCGATACCATTCTGGTATCGTGTAGCCAAGTCGGTATCGCGATCACGCTTACTACGGTGATATCGTATAGTCTCCCACTAAGGACAGTATCGCGACACCATCGTGAGATCGTATCGTCTAGAGTCTCTAGTATCGTATCGTGGAGTTCCTAGGGAAGTATTGCGATACTATACTTAGTATCGTATCGTCGAAGTTTAAAGATCGTATCGCGATACTGTCACAGGTATCGTATCGGCCAAAAATTCGGTGGTATCGTATCGCTTCCTCCTAGAGTTAAGTATCGCGAAATCACACAGGTATCGTATCGGCAGAAGATCAGGTATCGTATCGTTGGAATCCTTTGGTATCGTATCGTCATAGTTCCAGTATCGTATCGTGTGCGGCAGGGGTATCGTATCGTCTGCTTCCCAAAGTAGTATCGCGACACCACACTGGTATCGTATCGCCTCTGTGCCTGATATCGTATCGTGGGCATGGTCTCGTATCGTATCGTGTGACACTGGTATCGTATCGCAGTCAAAGCAGTATCGCCGGGAGCAGTATCGTCAGGAAGTGGTATCGCCGAGATAAACCCTTTCTTTAGTCAGACACTTTGAGCCTTTAGGAGAGCTAACCAAGGGGAATCTAAGAAGTATAAAGGGAGGCTTAGGTGTGTGAATGAACTTGAGGTCAGGAAGAGTGCTAAGTAGCCGAAGGAGTGTCATCTCTTCTATTGGAAGCACTGCTCAGGTCAGTCACCACTCCGTCTACTCAGAGACCTCTAGTGAATCTGAGGAAGACATACCCATGGCATCAGAAGACATGCAAGGTCCAGCACCACATAGGAACTTCATGTCTACAGTGGAAGGTGAGTACCGCACTGCCCTACAATATGTATCCACAAATGCCCAGGAGATTCCAATCTACCTGGATGGCTTAAACAAGTCCGTTGCCAGAATGGCAACAGTACAAGATGTCACCATCATACCACGACCAGCTGTCAAGTATGAGGGAGGTGCTTACACTGACAAAATGGGTCACATCTACATAGTAACTGAATTTCCTGAGAGAATCAATGAAAGAGGAGAGTTTATGGATCCCAACAACCTTGAAGAGTTAGTGACCACCCCTAGAGGCAGATCACAAGTATCACGGGTCTTGAGAGGAGACTTGATACCTCAAGACGACTACTTGTTGGAAGTCTACATGATTCAAGGAGCAGACTTATTGCTCCAAACTGACGTACCTGTTCAAGGAATAGGAGAGAGCCCCATGACATTTTATGAGTTGAAAGACCCAGAGGACGAAACTAGACTCACTTACCTAGATAAGAATCGAAGAAGATATTGGCCAGTAGGTGTCCTAGACAAGGCTCAGCTGAGATATATGGGTGCGCCTGTATTTCCTCAGAGGGAGCAGGCAACTACCTCGCAGAATCCTTTTGGAGATCAACAAGAGACGGAACATACCACATCAGGACAGACCAGTCAAAGAAGTGTGCCCAACCGCACTCATGTACAGTTTGCAACTCCAGGTGAGCACACACGTAATCAGACCCACACGGGGATGGGGAACCATTTCCGACCACCGGTCAGACCACGACCACCTGTGGGAGGACAGCCAGGAATACCTCCATTACGACCAGCTGTCCCGGTCTTCCCTGTAATGCCCAGACCGCCTGAACCAATGAGAAGATTGAGACCAATCCAAGTAGCTAAGTTTATGAGAAACCATTATGATGGATCAGGAGAGCCATATGATCATATTGCTGAATTTAAACAAGTTCTAAGAGCGGAGCAAGTAGAGGACTTCTTTGTGCAGTACGAGTCTTTTGGACTCACTCTCACAGGAACAGCTCTAACTTGGTTCCAACCGCTAGATCCCAATCGATTTGGAAACATGGAGCAATTCTTTCAAGAATTTATAGGAGAATTTACAAAAAGAGGGATTAAGCACAATTCTGCATCATTAATCCATAGCTTTAAGCAAAACCCTAATGAAACTGTGAAGACAACTGCCCGAAGATTCAACCAATACGTGGATAGATGTCCTACGGCTGAGAGACCGACTCAACAAAAGATGATTTCACTGTTTTTAGATGGACTCTCTAATGGGACCCTAAGAACCCTAGTGTATGTAAAAAGGCTGCAAACATTGAGTGAGTGTCTTCAAGAGTGCATCGACTTGGAAGATAACCTTGCTGAGGATCTCAAAGGTACTACCGACCTCACAAAATCAGAAGACTCAAGAAGCACAGTGACGTCCAATTCTAGTAATATGGAAGAACTAGCAGAACTATTAGCTAAGAAACTAGGAGTCCAAGGACAGAGAGCTTACCAATATCCAGCTCAAAGAGTGCCTATGATGAGGAGGTGTAACTTATGTGGAGGAGAACATCCCACACACTTGTGTGCCAGAGGAGGAGCTGGTGCACAACCAATGTATCCACACAACAGACAGCAACAACAAGGGACTTCTTCATACTGTCACATCGAGCAAAAATATACCAATCATACAACTGAGAACTGTCCCTTTAATAGGCAAACACGACCTGTCAATCCACCACAATACCGACCTTATGGATACCCACCTAGAGAGCTTGGTAGGGAGATGCCTAGATACAATCCGTATCCGGTAGGAGTTCCAAGACAATACGAGCAAGCACCGTACCCACCACCACAACCAGTGTTGGGACCCCAATTGTCACAACCTCAACAAGTTGTACATGTGAAGTATACTCAACCGGAAGAAAACTTGGAGAGAGCCATAATACCAGCTTCAATAGCGACCAATGTAGAATCAACCAACCAAGGGTATGAACCTCCACCAGGAGAGTACTATCCACATGAAGCCAACATGATGGAATATGAACCAGCATATGACATGGCTTATTATGGATATGAAGGATTTGATCAGAATTATGGAGTGGAAACTGCAACTTTAATGTATACAATGCCCAAAACACAGCAACCGTTGAGACCTCCTATTAGACCACCCGTGCAAAGAGGACCATGTTATAGATGCGGAGGGGATCACTTCATTCGGGAGTGTCCTCGACCTTACAACCCTCCACCACCCAGGATTTGGGAAGGATATTGTAGTGATTGTGGGAAAGAACATCTTTTTAGAGATTGCCCTAAGAACCCTACAAAAACTCAAGGTCCTGCACCAATCAATGTAATAGAGGTCATAGAAGAATCTGGAAGTGATAAGGAGTACACTGTGCCGCTGAAAGCCATTACTAGAGCTCAAACAAAACAACAAAAAGGAAATAAACCGGAAGAAAAACCAGAGCACAATAAAACAGTAGAACCAAACATTCAAGTAGTCGAGGATTCAGAGAACTCATGTGAGAATGCCCAAAACACCAAAGTACAAAAATGGAAAGAAAGACGAGAAAAGCTCAAAGAGAAATGGGCAAGAAACAAGAGCCAAGACAGAAAAAAACAACCGAAGGGTTCTAGAAAGCTTAATGAACAAAAAACGCATAAGGAGATCCCTGAATCACCATCAATTAGCCCAGAGGAAAAGAAGCCAGGATCAATTCTAGCTGACTCAAAGCCAGAGGAATTGGACATGTGGCTAAAAGCGTACCAAGCTAGAATCAAAATGGGACCAAACCTAGAACAACATGAAAGACTCTATCCTCAAGGGGAATTAGAGAAAGAAAGACTGGCAATATGCAAAAAACTCATAGAAGTAGCACAGGCGACTCTAGAAAAGACTATCCCAATTTTGCTTGAAACAAGGATCACACAAGAACTATATGAAGAGTACATACAACCTAAAGATAAGGAACCTAGTCGAGAAGATGATCGAAATGAACGAATGAAATCTCAAGAAGAACAGGTATCCATAATACCCGACCTAGAGGAAGACTGGTCCAAAGACTTGTGGAAAAGAATTAGAGAAGAGCAATGGAAAAAGGATGGAATCAGTCCACCTCCTTTTGAGGAAATAATTGGAGCAGATAGTCACCATGATCATAACCTAGAGGAAGCATATGAGGAAGTGTCAAGGTTTGATAAAGAAAGAGAGGAAACAATGAGCATTTCAACATTGCCTAATTACATGGGAGAATATGAAAGAGAGTCGATAATAATACGAGCACCCACAGTGCATGGGAAAGAAAAAGGAAACTCAGAAGAGAGTTCACACAATCTAACAGAACTTAAGAAAACAAAGGTGCAATGTAAATTGACGGTGGAAGAGTTGCTTCAACTTAGACCACATCTATGGAGACAACTAGCAAATCAAATAGAGCCACGGGCAGAGAAAGGAGAAATGAAAGGAAAGGAAAAAGAAAACCACTCCAAAATACGAGTTCCAGTTGATAAAGTAGGAGAATTTAGTGAAGGAGATGAAGGTAATACGTGCTTACCTGTCTCCTACAATGGGTACATGACCAAGGCCATCTTAGACACTGGAGCCGGGGTAGGAATTGCAACGAAGGAAATTTGGGAAAAGTGGGGTAAACCAGCCTTACGACCCACTCGCATGAAGCTACAATTAGCAGATGGACATGTAGAGAGACCCCTAGGAATATTGGAAGGAATTAGGTTAACCACGTGTGGGGTAGAGTTTGAACACACATTGGCCATATGTAAGTTTGAAAAAGCAAACAATTATGAAATGATATTAGGACGACCATTCATGCGACAGATGCGAGTAGTACAAGATTGGGGCAGAGATTCATTATATCTCCAACATCAAGGGAACACTACCAAGATAAACCTGCACACATTCGCTTATAGGGATGTCCCTCCATTACAATGGAATCCAGTCCACAAAGAAGAAGATGACCTATCCATTCACAGTGCTGGATCAAGTGACCAATCTTGGATGCATGAGGATGCCCAGTTGTGGATGTGCAAAGAAGCCAAGAAGGAGGAGTGTAAAAAACAAATGTGGCCAATAGGGCACCTTAATTATCGATCGATAGAAGACCCCGATTATATGCCTCAAATTTTTTCAGATGAACTCTTTGAACCACATGGCTGGATGGAAATCCTAGCCACATTAGACGTTTGTGTGAATGAAGAAGTATTGACGATGAACGACTGTATAGACGAGGAAGGATATGATGTGAACCTCTACATGGTTGTCCTCCAAGAAGTAGAAGCAGGAGAACTTGCAGAGGAAGAGGAGAAAGAAGAATATGAAAGCATAGAAATGGAACCAGAGTTCGACTCTGAAGAACAATATTTAGAAACTATGCAAAAAGAATCAAAAGAAAAAACGACAGAAGTCTTAGCAATTGAGACTGTCCCAAGAATGCACGAGCATAGAGAGGACACAAGTAAAGTGGAACCTGAACCAGACCACTTTGAAGTTCCAGAACATTTTAAAAGATACGAAGTGGAAGAAAGGAAAATAGCAACTCAAATGCCTAAACGAGAAGCACGAGACGGAGAAGCCTATGATAACAAAGAACAAACCAAAAAAGTGGTTGTAACGATAGAAGACGGAGAAGAGAGGTGCACGTATATTGGGAAAGACGTATCAGACGAGGAAGAAGAGGAACTCATACACCTTATCCGAGAATATCGAGATGTATTTGCTTGGACGTACAAAGACCTTAAGGGTGTAGAACCTAGCATATGCGCTCATCGAATCCCTATGACTGCAGATGCGAAACCTTCTAAACAACGCCCTTACACATATAACGAGGTTTATGCAGCCAAAATCAAGGAAGAAATTGACAAACTACTAGCGGCAGGATTCATTTATGAGATTGAACACACAGAATGGGTATCGCCACTAGTTGTAGTGCCCAAGAAAAACGGAAAATTAAGGGTGTGTATCAACTTAAAAAAAGTAAATGCAGCGACTATACAAGATAGTTTCCCTTTACCCATCACAGACCATCTTTTGGAAAGAGTTGCCGGCAAGGAGGTCTATAGCTTCTTGGATGGATTCTCTGGTTACAACCAAGTAGCTATTGCAACCGAGGACCAGCATAAAACCGCATTCGCGACTGAATGGGGAATCTATGCATTTAGAGTGATGCCTTTCGGGCTCACTAATGCGCCAGCCACCTTCCAACGATTGATGTGTCATGTTTTCAAAGAATTTCTGAGAAAAAGCATGGAAGTATACGTAGATGATTTGTGTACATACTCAAATCGACGACCAGACCACATACCGGAACTGCGGAAAATATTCAACAAATGTAGGCAGTATAGAGTTTGCTTGAACCCAGAAAAATGTGTCTTCATGGTAAGACAAGGAAAAATCCTAGGACACATTGTTTCAAAGAATGGAATATCTACAGATGAGGATAAGATTAAAGTCATATTGGACTTACCAAGACCCAAGAATGCGAAGGAAGTGCAAGCCTTTATGGGACACTGTGGATATTACCGTAGGTTTATTCACATGTATGCCATAATTGCTAAACCCTTATACGGTCTATTGACTCAGTTCACT
This sequence comes from Ceratopteris richardii, assembly GCA_020310875.1. Classification (NCBI taxonomy): domain Eukaryota; kingdom Viridiplantae; phylum Streptophyta; class Polypodiopsida; order Polypodiales; family Pteridaceae; genus Ceratopteris; species Ceratopteris richardii. The sequence goes on from CM035426.1 coordinate 6,037,051, forward strand.
TGGACGGACGAGTGTGAGAAGGCCTTCAACGAGCTTAAAAAGAGGCTGAGTACAGCCCCAATCCTAAAGTCACCCAACTGGAGCAAGCCTTTTCATATCCATGTTGACGCTTCGAACTATGCAATTGGATGTATCCTGGCTCAACCGGCCGATGAAGGAAAGCTTGATCATCCAATCGCTTACGCGAGTAGACAATTAAACCAAGCAGAGAGAAATTACACGACTACGGAAAGAGAGGGCTTAGGAATGGTCTACGCAGTGAAGAAGTTTAGACATTACCTCTTAGCCAACAAGTTCAAATTCTTCATTGACCATCAAGCCTTGTTGTATCTAGTCAATAAGCCTTGCAACACAGGGAGATTGGTACGATGGTTCTTGTTACTAATGGAGTTTGACTTTGAGGTAGTGGTCAAAAAAGGAAACACACATGTGAGAGCAGACCACCTTTCTAGATTAAAACACGGAGAGCCACCTAGCGGAGTGCCTGATGATTTACCAGATGCTTATCTGTTTAATCTTGAGGTATGTCCAAAGTGGGCGGAACGACTAATTCCTATACTCACCCATGGCCCTCAACACTCAATAAATAAGGATAGCAAAAAAGAGATTCTCCAAACAAGAAATTTACACATTGTTGCGGGAAGTATGTATTATAAGGAACCAAACGGTGTCTTATCAAGATGTGTCGAGGAGGACGAGCAGAAGCAATTAATTCACCAGGCACACATAAACAAGTGGAAAACCCATCAAGGAATGCAGGGAACAATACGAGAATTAAAGAGGTTAGGTGTATATTGGCCTGATATGTCCAAGGACGTTCACGAGCATGTGAGTAATTGTGGGGAATGCAAAGAAACTAGCCCTGAGGATCACGTGTCCTTACCATTTTCTACCATAGCGCCTAATTGGAGTAAAGCACTAGTGCAATTCCTCAAAACCAAAGAGCACGAAATAGGAGCTAGCCTAGCAAGAAAGCGATCCCTAGAAGAATTGAGCAAAGATTATGTGATAATGGGAAAACAGTTGTTCAAAAGAGGAAGAGACAATCAACTCAGATTATGCGTGCATGAAGGAGAGTATCTTCCCATATTAGAAATGGCACACGCAGGAGCTGCGGGAGGACATTTTTCAGCAGATAGAACGGTCAAAATGATTCTCTTTGCAGGCTTGTGGTGGCCAACTCTACATATGGATGCTGAAACATATGTGAGAAGTTGCGAAATATGCCAGAGAGCGAAATATCCCGTGCGAAGAGACGACATGCCTTTAAGACCCATGGTTTGTGCAAGAGCATTTACCAAGTGGGGAATTGACTTCATAGGACCCATCAATCCACCAGCTAGAGGATCACATGCAGAATACATCATAGTAGCCACCGATTACCTGACTAAATGGGTAGAAGCCAAGGCTACCAGAAAAAATGATGCTCAAACTACAGCAAAATTTCTCTTTGAGCATATTTTCACACGATTTGGACTACCGATCGAGATAGTGAGTGATCGAGGAACTCATTTCCTGAACGAAGTCATTGAATCGCTAATGAATGAATTCTTAGTGATTCATAAAAAATCAGCCCCATACCATCCCCAAGCCAATGGTCAGGCAGAGAGTTCCAACAAGGTACTATGTACGGTATTGACAAAGATTGTCAATAATGGAAGGTCAGATTGGGACAAACAATTGCATCATGCAATTTGGGCCTTCCGGGTGGCATATAAAACGGCCATTGGAACTACACCTTTCAACCTAGTGTATGGGCAGAATGCAATTTTGCCAATTGACTTCTTAATACCTACATTAAAAGTAGCCCAGCAATATGAGTGGAGCGGTCATGAATTGTCTCAGCAATTAGATCAAATCGAAAAGCTGCATGAGACTAGATTGCAAGCGGTAGCAGGCATCTATGCCGCTAAACGGAGACAAAAGGCATACCATGACTCACATATTAAAGATAAGGGACTCAAAGAAGGTGATTTAGTCTTGGTGTACACCCTAAAACAGCACGCAAAGAAGCTCCAAAAACGCGGATATGGTCCCCTGATCATAAATCGAATCTCCACTAGTGGTGCAGTCAATCTCGCCACACTAGACGGCGACATTCTTCCCAATTACATCAGTGGATGCCGAGTGAAACGATTCATGGAGCCTCTGACCGATGAAATGCTAGCTAGACTGTTGGGAGCTCAAAATAGGAAAAGGGAAGAAGAACGAATACGAGAAGAAGCGAGACAGGAAGCCCTAGAACGCGTTAGGAAACGGAAAGAATGGATGAGGCAACGAGACGAACGCTATCTCCAAGATGAAGAACCTATCCCTATGGCTAATTATCGAGTCAATAACCCTGATACGAATGGTGTGTACAATGCACAGCCTTACTTAAACTTAGGGATTGGTCAGACGGAGTATAAATTGATAGACGCATTAATCGACTCAGGAGCAGGACTTAGTTGTGTACGAAACAAGGTCATAAAAGATCAGCAGTTGAAGGTGAATCCCACAAGTGCACGGTTGATAGGAGTGGGAGGTCAAACCCTAGAATGTATTGGAACGACAAATATATCTCTACACATAGGAAATTCCTCCATGAAACAGAGAGTGTTAGTCTACAACGATGAGGACCTGATAGAAGACTTGATTTTAGGACAAGACTGGATTATCGAGAATGAAGTATGTATCCATCTAGCTCAAGGGTATATCTCTGCCAAAATAGGGCACAAAGAAATATTTAGCTTACTAGGAGAGAAGCCACTGTGCCAACCTAAGATTGTGGAAAATTCGGAGAATAGCTTAGGCAAAGAACCACAAAGGGAATCCGGTACCCAGGCTCCTAGAGTCAATATGAAAACAGCAGAGACCTCGAATGCAAGGATGACCGCAGAGGAACCTGAACATTCCCAAACGGTCAAGAAAAGTTCAACCACTACCCAAAACTATCAACAGGCTACCCAACCGACCTATTGGAGAACCTCAAGCACAGGTTCCGGTCAGACACAACACAAATACAAATGGGTGCGCAAGGATCAAATGAGCATTCAAGGACAACCAACACCCAACCCAGAACCAGCAAGAGGAGTAACCAAGTCTATGGAAAAAGTAGTGCAAATTTGGGTTCCGAAACCCTTACTCGAAGCTCAGAGAGGCCGACAACAGATATGGATTCACAAGAAGGCTGCTCGGAATGCAAAGAAAGCTGGGACGACCCAAGAACATACCTCTTTTCAAGAAAGACGAAGCAGCAGACCCAAGCAATCTCAACAGCGAACCCTAGGCACAGATTTTGGTGCTCCGAGTCAGATCAAACCAATACCAGCCAATCAAGGACGCAACAAAAGAACATGTATCAAAAGGGTGACCACGACTCAGATATGGAGGCCGAAGAAAGTGCAAAGAAAAACTTCACCATTTGACAATCCTAATTGCACTCATGAAGTACACAATGCACTTAAAGTATGCATAATAGGGCGACATTACACGGCCACGCATTTGGCACATGATGCTCCAAACAAGATTAGTGGTGCACATTCTCCAAGGGAGATTAGCTCTCAGCTTGAACTCAAGTAGGAATGGATCTACAGTGTAAATAAATAAAAGCTTCGGCTATGCTAACAGTTGTTCTCTTTCAGGAAAATGAAAAAGAAACTAAAAAGATGGTAAGAGATCTCAACTATGGGGTTATGGGAACGGAGTGAAGAACGAGGATACTCAGAAATGCACCACACTGCTGCATTCTTTGGTATGAAACTAATATACTTCACTTACGAGTGCAGATGTCTTCTCAAGATTCTGAAGCAACCATACCTGAAGAAGCCATGGATTTCCCACCCCAAAGTATTACAAAGGCGAAGGGACATTGGTTCCGGGAAGATCAACCTGACGGGGAATCGATCTTCCTTGCAACAATCAAGATTATGGACACCGATCATCAATTTACTATTCTGTCCCAGGATTTTCGAGTACTGCATGGGATGCCATCTATACAGGATATCATGACGAAAGCAGGCATTCTCAAGTATTTCGAGTTACCCATTTACAAACCAGATTTCCAAAGATGCACACAGGTGATGAATACATTACAACCAGCATTACATGACCCGTTAGTACCAGAAGCTAGAGTAATGGACAAAGTTGGAGAATGGGTAATTATTCAGTTCACCCATGAACTGATCAAGGAAGCGTTTGGATGGGAGAAGGATGGGATTACAGTGGTAAAGGAAGAAAGCCGAGGTGCCAAAACTAGAACATTCACCGAAATTAATCGGGTGGACATCGAGGAGGCGGTCAGGCTAATTCACCAGCATTTCTGCTTTCCTAACATGCACCGATACACGGCCCCACAAAAAATCATCGTGCAATTACTGTCGCATGCAATCAAACAAATCGGGAATCAAATTAATCTGACCCCATATGTGCAGGAAAGATTGGTCGAAGCGAAGAAGCAATGGAAAAACAAGAAGTTCCTCAATGGGAGTATTGCACTGACCATTCTGATATACCATGCGCTAGGCATCAGGGAACATCTACAAGAAATGCCCTCATCAACAGGTTTAGCTCAATATGCCAAAGTAGCAACTGTCCCTAAGAAAAAGAAAAAGACAACCATTGTGGAGATGGCGGAACCAAGCTCTCAACCCAGAATGAGAGGCACAAAAAGACTCAGAGAACTCGAGTTACAGGAAGAGGACACACAAATTCGGAAGAGGGTCCATGTTGTTCCCAAGGCCACGATTGAGAAAAGAAAAGAGATAACGGAAAAAGACTTGACAGAAGCTCTCGAAGAGACCCATCAATATACAGAAGGGCAAGTTAATTTGCCAGTGCAAGGTCACCACTATAAGCAATCACAACAAGCAACAGATCAGAAAGCCAAGCTCACAAAAGTTCATAGATATAAAGAAATAGGCTTGGATAATTCTAGTTCGGTCTCGGAGAAACAAGAAGAACCAGAAACTTCATTGCTTAATGTCGATATTCAAAGCGAATCAAAAGATGATGGACAGTGGGAGGAATTAAATGAAGTGGACTATGGCGCAACCCAAGACGGACACAAAGAACAGGATCAGACAAAAGAGGTAGACACAAATGCTACTAAACAGCCGGAAGAAGACGAAAGGCAACAACCTGTTCAATCAAAAGACGCCTCCACTACCCATATCAAAGAAGGTAAATCTGATAATGAGGAACAATTAGTGCTATCAGAGGATAAGCCTCAAGAAGAAGGACATGACGAAGAACCCTTCACTCCACTTAGGGTTGTGGCAGAACCATCCCCCCTGGACGTCACGTTTCAAGGAAGTGCCACGAAATCTAAGGATCAAGGTAAAAACAACGAAGAATTGAATGTACAACTACAAGTCCGACAACCACATAATGAAACCATTCATGTGGAAAAAGGGAACGATGTACACACAGGAGAAACCCCAAGTATACCACGGACATGGCTAAACGTCGATATAGCTCAGCTCAAGCCTGTGGTGCAGGATATGATTCGAACTGCACTAGACACTCAACAGTTAATGCTTGATGCTGATGAAGATTACGATCAGGCCATGCGTGAAAGGCAGGAGCTTCAAAAAGAAGGTGTGGATCTGGCTAATAGGTTATCAAAAGCAGAAGCTCAAGCCTTAAAGAAACACGAGGAAATAAAGAAGACCAAAACACAATGCCAGATATTAGAAAAGGAAAATGACCAACTAAAAGAACAAATTTTGGAGCTCACGAAGAAATTAGATATGACAGAAAAAGAGAAAACAAGGATCCATGCTCGTAGTAAGATCCTCGAATCACAGCTCAAGGTGAGTATGGAGGAAGCTGACCACTTAAGGAACAGAAACAAGGAGCTCATGACAGCTCTCCTCAGTGATCAACAACCGACAGAGACTGCCGATTCAAAAACGGACATGAAAGAATTGGAAGAAAAGATTACAAAGATGGCAGATCAGCTCAAACAGGAGCAGGCCGTCATTGCTGACTGGGAGCAACGGTATATGAACGACACTGCAGCTCTACGCAAGAAATGGAAAAAAGCTGAAAATGATTATTTCAGACAGTGCAAAGAAGACACAGATCACATGAATATAGTTGCACAGGAATTAATCAAACATCAGGAGACGATTGCCAAGGCTGAAGCAGAATTAAAGAATAAAGATGACATCATTAAACAGCTGCAGGAGCAGATTGAGCTAAAAGAGAAACAAGGGACACCAGTAGTTCCTCCAGAAACCACGGCTACTGTGGAGGAAGAGGTACGTCCTCTCTCTCCCCCCTTGTATCATTCTCCAATAAGGGCGGAAAAGGAGGTTCCACTAGAACCTAACACACGCGACATTACAGAATTGAGCAGACCAGAAAGGGCACTACTGGTGTCCCAGCTCACTGCTGAATTTGAAGATCAAATAATTCAGATAATGAAAGAGGCTCAGATTGAGCATAAACAATTGGATCAAATTTTGAAGCCATTCAACGTACCATACGGCCTACTTAAAGAACAGACGCGGCAGTATTTAAAATCTGCAACGAATAAGGATCCGGACCACAACCTCCACTTTAAACATGACACGTTCAATTACACTCAAGAGGAGTTCGAGAGAGCAGATCCGATATGGAGACGAAAGCTTTTGGAAAAGAATCCTACATTGCGGGTACAGTGGGAAGCATCTCCATATGCACTTCAAGTCAATCCATCTTTTTGCCCTGTACCCCGCAGACGATCTTGGACGCAATTTTGGGAAGGACAGCGCCAAGGCAATATTAATAACCAGTGGCTCAATTATCCATTACTACCTAGTCCGCCACATAACTACCTACCGACAGAAGAATATATGGTCAAAACAATGGAATTTTGGATTGCAAGATATGCTACAGTTCCGGACTTAGCCGTCAAGATGACCAACAAAATATTCAGCATGCTTATTACAGTTTTGAAGGTGTTCCAGCATGCTAAGTACACATTTTTAAATTTCATCGGCATTACGAAGGGCTCAGAAGCATTAATTTTTGATTTATCTACTATTCCCAGCCGACTAACTATCATGGCATATTATTCTCGTCTCATGTTTTTGCCATCGACGTATATGCAGACGTTCGAAGAAGCATTCTTCACAGGCTTCTTTGAAATTGATTCAGAAATTTTTGTGAAGATGACTTCAAATTTAAATGCAAGACTGGTGGCCTATGAAACTAGCTTCTTCGCTGATCACAGACAGGCGCCAGAAGACGGAGTGAAGTCAAAGCAATGGAAGGAATTTATGATATGTCATGCAAATCTGCTGAACCAACGAGAGCAAACAGCCATCCAAACATACACGCGTCGCCTCAGAAAGCCTGTCGAGGACGACAGAGTTCAGGAGGAGGGACGTGTAGAGGGACAATCAAGCAAAAAGAAAAGAAGAAGAAGGTCCAAGTCCAAAAGTGCGCAGTAAAAGATAAAACATCAAATGATCAAGGACCACTCTCTGCAGGAAGCCCCGCAGGGGCGCAACACCCATCTCTGCACAGAGCCCCGCAGGGGCACGCACCAGGCTACAAAGCTAAACCCCAGGGTCCAGAGTAGTGGACTTTTCAAACATCAGGGTAGGACCAAAAGTTAGAAAGGGGTAGAGGCTGAAAAGTTGAAGAGGGTGACTAAGAACAGCACATTCCTAGTCACTGGTGGCGTGCGTGGCAACCCGAGTCAACAGGCACGACAACTACATCAGGCTCTCGAGTTGTAGAGCTTGAATCAAGAAGGCCATAGAATCTGCATGTCTGTTTAACTGCAGACAACACTGACCAAGGGGAGCGTGCAGTGGAAAAGCTGAAGCGCCTCTAAAACGTAATGCAAGATCAAGAAGCAGACAACACTACCCACGGGACGCGTTCGCGAAGCAAAGTCTGTCAAGGGACGACAGAGACGAAGAGGGGGAGAGTGTTGCAGAGCTAAAGAGCGCAGAAAGCAGAGAAAAAAGACGGGCCCCAAAATTTTTCCGATTTGGACACACAATTTTTGTAACATAACCACCTTTGTACATATTTTCCATTGTAAATGCACTAGAGGAGTCCTCTAGATGCATCCCCTCAGAAGATTAGTGAATTACCCATGTATATTAGTAGGAAGTTAGCAATTTAGTGAATAAAGTGCCGGTCTCTTGTGTGAAAGGACCAAACTTAGGGCACTAGTATATAAGTCAAAAGTGACTCATTGTAAAGGACTTCTTGTCATTGTGAAGAAGAGCACTTCTGAAATTTCGAGTTTGCCTCTTCCTTGCTGATTTTGATCTTCATTTTGCTCATGTATGTGTGTGTGATGCTTGAAATGCAAGTGTAGGACTGTTGTCTACCCCTTCCCCCTGGTTTTGAGTGGCTGTAGTGCATGTGTAAGCTAGGAGAAGCAAAAACGCGGGTGTTAGTAGTTCCCGTAATTCACTGTTTCTGCCATAACTTGCAGCAGAGTGGTCAGAATTGAGTGAAACCACCACCGTTGGATTCGTCTTGTCGAGAGCTTCGAAACGAGTACCCTATTGCCTATGTTCGGAGTTCTGGGCTGGGAGAAAACCTCAAAAAACCAAAACTGCTGAAAGTAGGTTTGCAGCAACACTTCCAGTTTATCAGTAGGTGTGGGTAGTATTGGTCTTTTCTCTTGCTTGGATAGTTAACTCACTTCATTTTCTATCACGTGTGCAAATGTCTTCATACACTTGGTAAGTCATTCCTTCGGATTGATAATTAAATGTGTGCAAAGGACTCCACTATATGCACTTGTATTGCAATTGAGGTATAGTCTCATTGGTACAAGTCCTTGAGTCATTGCGGCTCGAGGATACACGTTTTTGAGTCCCCGGCAACGGCGCCAAAAACGTGTATCCTCGAGCCGCAATGACTCAAGGACTTGTACCAATGAGACTATACCTCAATTGCAATACAAGTGCATATAGTGGAGTCCTTTGCACACATTTAATTATCAATCCGAAGGAATGACTTACCAAGTGTATGAAGACATTTGCACACGTGATAGAAAATGAAGTGAGTTAACTATCCAAGCAAGAGAAAAGACCAATACTACCCACACCTACTGATAAACTGGAAGTGTTGCTGCAAACCTACTTTCAGCAGTTTTGGTTTTTTGAGGTTTTCTCCCAGCCCAGAACTCCGAACATAGGCAATAGGGTACTCGTTTCGAAGCTCTCGACAAGACGAATCCAACGGTGGTGGTTTCACTCAATTCTGACCACTCTGCTGCAAGTTATGGCAGAAACAGTGAATTACGGGAACTACTAACACCCGCGTTTTTGCTTCTCCTAGCTTACACACGCACTACAGCCACTCAAAACCAAGGGGAAGGGGTAGACAACAGTCCTACACTTGCATTTCAAGCATCACACACACATACATGAGCAAAATGAAGATCAAAATCAGCAAGGAAGAGGCAAACTCGAAATTTCAGAAGTGCTCTTCTTCACAATGACAAGAAGTCCTTTACAATGAGTCACTTTTGACTTATATACTAGTGCCCTAAGTTTGGTCCTTTCACACAAGAGACCGACACTTTATTCACTAAATTGCTAACTTCCTACTAATATACATGGGTAATTCACTAATCTTCTGAGGGGATGCATCTAGAGGACTCCTCTAGTGCATTTACAATGGAAAATATGTACAAAGGTGGTTATGTTACAAAAATTGTGTGTCCAAATCGGAAAAATTTTGGGGCCCGTCTTTTTTCTCTGCTTTCTGCGCTCTTTAGCTCTGCAACACTCTCCCCCTCTTCGTCTCTGTCGTCCCTTGACAGACTTTGCTTCGCGAACGCGTCCCGTGGGTAGTGTTGTCTGCTTCTTGATCTTGCATTACGTTTTAGAGGCGCTTCAGCTTTTCCACTGCACGCTCCCCTTGGTCAGTGTTGTCTGCAGTTAAACAGACATGCAGATTCGATGGCCTTCTTGATTCAAGCTCTACAACTCGAGAGCCTGATGTAGTTGTCGTGCCTGTTGACTCGGGTTGCCACGCACGCCACCAGTGACTAGGAATGTGCTGTTCTTAGTCACCCTCTTCAACTTTTCAGCCTCTACCCCTTTCTAACTTTTGGTCCTACCCTGATGTTTGAAAAGTCCACTACTCTGGACCCTGGGGTTTAGCTTTGTAGCCTGGTGCGTGCCCCTGCGGGGCTCTGTGCAGAGATGGGTGTTGCGCCCCTGCGGGGCTTCCTGCAGAGAGTGGTCCTTGATCATTTGATGTTTTATCTTTTACTGCGCACTTTTGGACTTGGACCTTCTTCTTCTTTTCTTTTTGCTTGATTGTCCCTCTACATTTGTTAAGATGATTATGCCACATCCCTTAAGTCCTTAACCTTGGCTTTACATTGGGGTTCCAAGAATTGCCCTTCTTGGAGTCTTTTGATAATCATCAAAATCACTTTATGCTTCAACTGTAGGCTCACTCCTCTTTGATAATGTTGGAAAGTCTTCCTCTAGAACACAGGGAAGTTTGATTTTCTTGCAATCATCTTCAAACCAATATGTTTTTCATTAAACACAACATCTCTACTTACAATGAACCTTTGTTGCTTGGATTGCATAGCCTATAACCTTTTTGATTAAGGTCATAGCCAATAAAGATGCATTTTTGTACCTTTGGATCCAATTCACCTCTAATTGTTGAATGCATGTGTGCATATGCTTTGAACCCAAAAATTCTACAATGATGAAGGATATTTCTTCTTCCATTCCATGCTTCATATGGGGTCATTCCATTCAATGCTTTTGATGGGAGCCTATTGATCAAGTATGTGGTTCTAGATGCAATCTCTACCCACAAGTAATTGGGTAATTTCTTCTTATTTAGCATTGAAATTGCACCCAACAGAATGGTTTTATTTCTTCTCTCTACCACTCCATTTTGCTCTGGTGTATACCTGGTAGTGATCTCTCTTTTGATCCCTCTCTCTTGGAGATAAGAATCCAAGTCATGGGAGAAATATTCGCCCCCTCCATCTGAACTTAGTCTTTTCAAAGTTTTAGCTGTTTGATTTTCTACAAGAGCTAGGTACTTTTTGAAACATGAAAATGCTTCATCTTTATGCTTAATAAAGTATAATATTATCCATCTACTATAATCATCAATGCATAATACATAGTACCTGGATCTAGAGATTAAAGCCTCCTTTCTTGGTCCCCATACATCTGTATAGACTATATTCAATAAGTCTCCATGAATGTGTCCTTTCTTTGTGAAGGCAAGCACTACATTTATAGATCATGTGTTGTTTGGATATATTTGGTAGGCCAAGTACATTGTGATCCCCATTGATTTTCTTGAGATCTCTTTCATCTATGGAGCTAATCTCTTGTGCCAAATTTCCAACTCTGATAGAGTTTGACTACCATAATTGAATAATGAAATATTTCTAGTATCTTGGAGTTCAAATATGTACCTCATTTTTCTCCTTTTACTATCCTCTTGAATCCTTGATGTGGATCCTCAACAAATGCTCCATTCTTTGTGAATCTGACCTGCAATCGTTTCTCAACAATTCGTCCTACACTTATGAGGTTTTTGATGATAGTTGGAACATATAATACCTTGCTCAATAAGTTCATATTACCATATGAAGTCTTCAGATTACCTATCTTCTCAATTGGATGCCTTGGGTCATCTCCTATTTGGACTTCATGTCTATTCCTTGGATCCTCCAAGTCTGAGAATAGAGTTACATTCCTCGCAACCTGGTTTGAGCAACCTAAACCTCAATAGAATACATGTTCATTTGCTTTACCTTGTTTTATGGTCATGTTCATTAGAAGAAGTGAATCCTCTTGGGTTTGTTCATCCACATAATTGTTTTAGTCTCTTATTTCTTTGTATCCTCCTTGGTAGTTGTTGTTGTTGTTTTTGTATGAGTTGTTATTGTATCCATTGTTTTTGTTTTTTCTACCTCTTGAGCTTTCATAGCCTCCTCTATCTCTTTGATTCTTGGGATTCTTGAAACAATTCTCAGTGATATGATTATTTGGGCCACATATGGTACATGGAGATGAGCTTTGATCTTTCCCCCTGCCTTCTCTTCTACCTCTTCCTCTTGAGCATCTACCTCTACCTGCAAAGTTTGCTTGAGAGTTGCTCCCTTTATCATCACACTTCTTACCTTTGCCTTTGATATCTTTGTTCTTATTTTTACCTGTATAGAGAGCACATGATTGATTACCTTTTGAGTTTTCCCAAATTTTCATGAGCTTTTGTTCATGTATGAATAGTTGTCCTATGAGAGTGTTGAAATCAAGAACTTGCATATCCATGCAAAGGTCCATGGCTGTGGTGAAAGCTTCCCATTTTGCATCTATCTGTATTCCATTGATTATTTTCCTTACCATCTGCTCTTCATCAATGATTTATCTAATGCATCCAAGTTGCTTTGCTATGTCATTTATTTTGGTGAGAATATCAATCACACTTTGCTTGGGCATCTTCTTGGGTGTGGTGAATTCCATCCGTAGTTGATTCTTCCTTGTCTTGGTACTTGATGAGAAGAGTGCTTCAAGATCACTCTAGGTCTCTTCTGAAGTCTTACAACTCTTGATGTGTGGAAATAAAAATTCACTGATTTAGTTTAGAATATATGAGCTTGCTAGAGCATCCTTTGAGCACCATGTATTTACCCTCTCTTGTTCTTCTTGTCTTGGTTGACCCTTGCTTCTAAGGAATTGGCATCATCTCATCCAATTTGTCTATGGATGAAGGAAATCCATCTCCCATGTTGACTAGTTGATCTGACACCACTGTGAGGAGATGGTGAGATACTTCTAGAGATGAGGTAGTGCTACAAAAAGCATTCTCTATATCTGTGAATTTAACTTTAGGGATGCCTATTATACTTCATTAGATTCAAATTGATGCATATAGAACCATCAAGGCCTTTGGCGCATCATTCTCAAATGGGTGGATCAAAACAAATGACTTGTATATGCAAGAAATGAGAAGATCATTCTATTTTGGGACTCGAAGGTCTTAGTATTATGTTCAAAGTTCACAACATAGTATGAATTGACTAGAGAGCTTTCACACATGTTTAATTGGTGTATACCTAACTACAATATATTATTTCATGATTTTAGCTGCATCATAAAGGAGAAATGAATTTAGCAAGTGAGGGGTTCATCTACACTTTTTAGGATCTAGATGTGTAGACATAGGCATATTCTTGGCTCCAAATCACACAATTTACGAAACAAAACTAAATGAAAATTCATATCTGAACACTAGACACTCTGCTCTAACTATCACAAGTCAAACTATAGCAATTGAGTGTATAGATACAGAGAAATTGATTCGATAATGTTACTCAAATGGTGAAGATGGTGGAGTGGAGAGTAGACAGAAATATATTGAATGAGATGTATCAAAATATGAATGCTAATGCACATATAGTATAGAGGAACTATAGGGCACTACACATAGATAATGTGAGCTCAACGTGTGCTCAATTTTGTAGCTCAACACCTCTCAGAATGGATCACACATCCCACGACTAAAACCTTGTGTATTTATACACGAATTTGAATTTCCCTCCCCTAAAAATGATCCTACATTTGGGGATGTGATTGATTTATTCCTCTACCAAATGAGTCGTGGTTTTGTCCTCCTATCATCATGATATTCCCTCTTTCTGACTTTTAAAATTATCAAAGGTAAATACACTGTTCACTTGTAGGTCTCTATGGGAAGAGATAAATAGATGTGTAGTCCTAAATCTTTAGCAATGCACTTAGGCTTGCAAATTACACCAAAAGCACACACACGAATTGATGCAAGTAAGAATGATCTTCTTCTTCTCCTATTACATAAAAGGAATATACAGGAATGACCTAAAACAACAATACAACTTGTGCAATATATAAAGAAGAGTACATAAGGAAAATCCTAATGTCCGCGGATGAGTGAGCTAGCAAGAAACAAATGTGCCATCACTCTCCGTAGATAGATTTAGTAAAGCTCAATGAAGTATCCCTTAGATATATGGGCTTGACCACTATACATGTCAGAGAAATGAAAAAGTGATATGTGTCATCCTAGATCATCACATGTTGAGCTTGATACCTCAACAACAACACATAGAGAATGGTTCTCTACTTATGCAATAAAGTCTCTTGGTAACATGAGACTTGGTGACTCCTACCAGTGTGGGATTGAGATTGGAGATGTGGTTGTGCAATTCATTGATGATTGAAAATTTACTATGCATAATGTCTGACATGCACCTGTGTTGTCATCCAGTTTGATGTAATTTGGTCAACTTGATGATCTTGGTTAAAGAGTGGTTTTCTATGCTTAATCCTTTTGCATATCAAAGGAAAATATGGTTATTGCAAAAGGAATCAAAGTGGGCTCACTTTATCCTTTATTTGTATCATAGAATGAACACTTGTTAGCTGATACTAAACACCCTTTGGCTTGTATTTGGCATGAAGATTTAGGCCACATATCGCATAGTGGAATGGAAAATCTTTCTCATTCTAGCTACTTACTTGTGCTATTTTTCTCTGATTTCTCATTTTTGGAGCATTGTCAATATAGAAAGAAAACTAGGAATGTGCATAAAACACACATTGACTCTTCAATTCAACCATTAGGTCTCCTTCATAGAGATATATGTGCTCCTATGCCATAAGTTCATTAGGTGACTCTCGTTACTTTATCACTTTCATAGATGATGCTACTAGAAATATGTAGGTATATCCTATCAAATCCAAGGATGAGGTATCCCCCACTTTAGATAATGGCTTGCTTCATTTGAGACTAAAAAAGGAACTAAGATCAAGGCTTTAAATTCAGACAATGGGGATGCATTTACCTCACATGAATTCAATATTTTTTGTTAGTCTCAAAGAATTTGTAGAGATTTTGGAGCTTTGTATACCCTAGTAGAGAATGGTGTAGCTAAATAAATATGAATATTCAAGATAGAGGCGTTTTTATGTTGCATCATGAAAACCTTTAATAAGGCTTTTGGGGAGTAGTAGTATTGTCTGCATTCATGTGATTAAGATTTGACTTGATGTTGTCAAAATTCTGAAAGTGGCACAAGAATTATGGACAGGGAAGCCACCATATTATGATCATCTTTTATTTTTTGGTTGTGAAATATATGTTCATGTACCCAAGAATCTTAGACAAGAGTTGGACCATAAGTCAAAGAAATGCATTTTTCTTAGATATGGTCGAGATGTCCAATTTAGAGACCCCTTATAGGATTATGAAACATAGTTACTGATTAGAAGTAGTGTTGTCATTCTCAATCCATCTAAGATGCATAAATAACCAATTTATGAGGCTGAAGTTAAAAGAGTGGTGTTTGCGAATACTAGTCCTCTAGTTAGAATGCATAAAAAATACTGCACATAGGGATGTTTAGGAGAATGTCCAATCAGATCAATTTGCAAATGTTCGTATTCAGCAATGAGACCTTTTGCACGTGTCTTGCATCCACCTAATAGATATGTTCCTGGTTTGGATTTTTTTATGCTAATAGATGTTGGAGAGCCTTCTTGCTACAAAGAGGCTATGCAGATAGAGGATTGTGTCAAGTAGGCGCATGCCATGAGGAGTGAACTCGATTCTATTCACAAATGGTACTTAGTATTTAGTACATTTTCCAAAGGGTAGGAACGATTTACCATGTAAATGGGTATATAATTCAAAATTCACATCAAATACTACTTCTCCAAAGTATAAAGCATGAAATGTTGCAAAGGTTTTTTAAGCAACAACATGGTGTTGATTTCAAGGAAATCTTCTCTCCAATAGTCAAGATCACTACACTGCACATTTTTCTTGTATTGGTTGCAATGGAGGACTTAGAGCTAGTCTAAATGGATGTCAAAACTACTTTCTTGCATGGAAATCTTAGAGATGAGATCTATATGGAACAACCAAAGGCTTATGTAGTTCCTATCAAAGAAAATCTAGTTTGTGTTGGGATAGATGGATGGATGCTCCAAGAGATTGAGTAGGTACTGCTAAACTTGCTTTGTACCAGCCCTCTTTTGCTTCAGAGTTGATAAGTAGACCTTCTTAGCTTTCCAATAACACCAAAAAATAGCCTATGTACTTTGGAAGTGATGGGTGTAATGATTGAACCAAAACAGATAACTTTGAAGTTCACAAACTCAAGAAAACCTTCTATTTATGTCTTGATACCTGCTGAATGTTTTGCTTAGTGTGACCAGCATAGTAGAAATTGATAAACTTCCGTCTAGGGGTATTTACTTCGCTTAGTAAGCTACCATTTGCAAGTGGAATGATGTAAAAAGATAAACTATGCTAAGAGAAATCAATTTAGCAAGTTTAGCTATACCCCCGACTTTTTAGGACTGTAGCAGAAAATGACCAGAGTTCACCTCGACGCTGATTTCTCTCAATTGCCTGAATAGATTTACTTCAAACTCTTACAGCATGTAGATGACTTTGAGCTAAATCCAGCAAGCTTTGAATCACTGAAGTTGGTCAAGAATTGACAGAGATATGCCCTTGACAAGTTGACAGACTTTTGAGTAGACTAAGAGAGAACTCAGAGATGAATGATATAAATGTATCTATTAATGAACACTTGTATACAATCCCATTGGCATGAATAACATTGCCTAATGGTGTAGAGAGGTGTAGGCTATAGTATATTCCACACACACACTCAAAATCAATAGAACGAGGCTTGGGAATGATCTCTCTAACCCGCGACTTTTCATGTTCACTTTTATATGAAGTGAGTGAAGATTTGAATTCAAATTCAAATTTTGGCTCCCTATAATCAAGCTCCTAAATGCTTGGAGTTATTCCTTCAATCAAATGAGCTAATTTTTCCACGAATCAATTTCGTAGGTGATTACAAAAGATTCCAAGTCAATTTGACTTTTACAATGAGGTAAAGTGGTAATTAACCACTAGCATATGTTCCTATGCTTCTTCATGTATGTGTAGACTTTAAGGCATCCTTTGAGCCAAATGTGTAGGCTTGCAATTTACACCAACAGCTCCCCCTCAAGCCAAACATTTTGGCTTAAGTCTTCATCTTCAATCTTCAAGTATATCCTGCAATCCAATCATGGATTTGAACCTCCAAAGTTTTGTTCCATCCAAAGCTTTAGTCAACAAATCTGCACATTGCATGTTGGTTGATACATAGGTAAGTTGAATGTCCTTGCTTATCAACTTCTCTCTCACATAATGATAATGGACCTCTATGTGTTTGGTCCTAGCATGATAGATAGGATTGGCTGCAAGGTGGAGAGAACTTGTATTATCTCCAAAGATTATTGGAGACCTAGTATATAAGCCCAATTCTATATACAAAAGCTTAATCCAAATTGCTTCTTGTGTGGCATTAGCCAGTCCTCTATACTCTACCTCTGTGGAAGACAAAGCAACAGTAGGTTGCTTCTTTGGAGACCATGAGATTGGTTTGTCACTTGCAAAGGAAATATATCCAGAAGTGCTCCTCCTATCATCCTTGCATCCTGCCCAATCTGCATCTGAATAAATTTTGATATCAATATCTGAAGTGTAAGGGAAATACAAACCATGGTTGTGTGTACCCTTGAGATACTTCAAGATTCTCTTGGCAGCCTCTAAGTGAGGTATCCTTGGCTTGTGCATAAATTGGCTTAGCACACTTACTCCATATGCAATATCAATTCTTGTAAGAGTAGCATAGTTCAAACTACCCACCATACTTTGATAACGTGTAATGTCTTGGACTTCATCACCTTCATGGGCACTTAGCTTTAGGTTTACCTCCATTGGAGTGCTTGCTACTTTAGCATCCTGCAAGTAAAACTTCTTCAACATATCCTGTACATACTTTTTCTAAGTAATGTATATCCCTGAATTAGTGCAAACTAATTCAAGCCCTAGAAAATACTTCAATAAACCAAGATCATTGATCTTGAACTCCTTCATCATCTGGCTTTTGATATACTTGATTCCATTGACATCATTACCTGTAATGATGATGTCATCAACATAAACACAGAGATATATTACCTCTGAATTACTTCTCTTAATGAACAGAGAAGTGTCAGCCTTGCTCATGACAAAATCTTAGAGGTATGTAGCTAACTTATAATTCCATGCCCTAGGTGCTTGCTTCAATCCATATAATGCCTTTTTTAATTTGCAAACATAAGTTACCTTCTTAGGGTCCTCATAGCCAGGAGGTTGTGACATATAAACTTCTTCTGAAATCCATCCATTCAAGAAAGCATTCTTGACATCCAATTGGTACATGTTCCAATTCTTTGATGCAGCCACACTTACCAACACTCTGATTGTTGGCATCTTCGCCACAGGAGAAAATGTCTCTTCATAGTCAATGCATTGGGTTTGTGCAAAACCCTTGGCTACCAATCTGGCTTTGTACCTATTAATTGTTCCATCAGAGTTTCTTTTCAACTTATAGATCAATCTGGATCCTATTACCTTCATAGAATCCTTCTTGGGTACTAATTCCCATGTGTCACTCTCCTTGAGTGCTTCAATCTCCTCATCCATAGCTTCATTCCATTCTGATTTGGTAATTGCTTCTTCATATGATCCTGGTTCTTCATTTGACAAATCTTTGGCAAGATAAACAGAATGTTTAGGAACAAGAGATGTATCATACCCATATCTGATAGGTTTCTTGCTTTCTCTTTGAGATCTTCTGATTGATTGAGTTGAAGATTCAGGTATGTCTTCAAGCTTCTTCATCTTCATTTTTCCCTTGGACTTCCATGCCTTGAATTCTTCAAGGTTGATAGTGTCTTCATCATCTAAACTTGAGTCTTCATTCTAAGTAGGTTCCTCCTTTGCAAGTTTTGGAAATTCCTCTTCCAAGTCATAGGGTAGTTTAACCTTCCTGCATTCATTCTCATACCAAGAATCATTTTCATCAAAGATCACATCTCTGCTTACCATAAATCCCTTATTGGTAGGATATAAAACTTGTAACCTTTTTTATTTAAATCATACCCAATGAAAATGCATTTTTCAGCCTTTGGGTCTAGCTTACCTCTTATCTGAGAAGGAATGTGCACATATGCTACACATCCAAATATTTTGCAGTGATCTAATGATGTTCTCTTACCATGCCATGCTTCATAGGGTGTCATACCATCAAGTGACTTAGATGGTAACCTGTTTATAAGGTAAGTGGCAGTAGAAACACTCTCTGCCCATAGATAGTTAGGTAACTTCTTCTCATTAAGCATAGATCTAGCTGTCTCAACAATTAACCTATTTCTTCTCTCAGCTACCCCATTCTATTCAAGAGAATACCTTGTGGTTATCTCTGTCTTGATGCCTCTGTCCTGCAAGAAGTCTTCAAATTCATTGGAGAAGTACTCACCTCCTCCATCTGACCTTAGCTTCTTCAAAGTCCTTCCTGTCTGGTTTTCAACTAATGCAAGATATTTCTTAAAACAATTAAATACCTCATCCTTGTGCTTCATGAAGTATAATACAGTCCATCTGCTATAATCATCAATGAAAGACACATAGTACCTTGATCCTGAGACCGAGGGGTCTTTGCTAGGTCCCCAAACATTTGTGTGTACAAGCTCTAGGTAGTCTTCATGCATGTATCCTTTCTTGGAGAAGGGTAACCTGTGAGACTTACCAAATTGACAAGCACCACACTTGTAAATCATATGTTGCTTGGATACATTAGGTATCCCAAGCACACATTGGTCCCTGCACATTTGTTTTAAGGTTCTTTCTCCTATGTGCCCTAACCTTTTGTGCCAAATCTCAAGCTCTGAAAGTGTTTGATCTTTATAACTGTATAGTGCAATATTCTTTGTATCTTCCAACTCAAAAGTGAAAAGTCTACCTGATTTTTCTCCTTTAGCAATCCTCTTGAACCCATGTCTTGGGTCCTCCACATATGCTCCATATTGATTAAATCTGACCTGCAAACCTTTCTCCATAATCTAACCAACACTCATCAAATTTTTGGTAATGGTTGGTACATAGAGTACCCTGCTCAACAAATTCTGATTACCATCACAAGTCTTAACATTTCCAACTTTAACTACTGAATGCTTTGTATCATCACCTGTTTGGACTTGATGTTTACCTTTTCGTTCCTCAAGATCAGAGAGTAGTGCCACATTGCCAGCCACATGATTTGAGCACCCTGAGTCAATATAGAATATGTGGTCATCATTTGTACCTGACTTTGAAGTCATGTTCATGATCAGAAGAGAGTCATCCTACTCTTCTGTGTAGTTGTTGTAGTCCTTTCTGGTTTTGAATCCTCCTTGGTAGTTTCCATTGTAATTGTTGTTGTGGCCTTGGTGATGGTTGAACCTTCCTCTTGACTGTGAGTATCCACCTCTTTGGTAGCCTCTTCCTCTCTGATTTTTGTAATTCCTGAAACACTGATCTGTAGTATGATTTGATAAACCACAAATGTTGCATGCTGAAACACTCATCTGTAGTATGATTTGATGCGTTATAGGGTCTCCCCCTACCTTGCTTACCTCCTCTACCCCTTCCTCTTGAAGATCTACCTCTCCCTGCATAGTTGGCTTGGGAGGTAGAGCCTTCATCTTCCATTTTTTTGCTCTTGCCTTTATCCTTAGACTTCTTATCAGTGTATAGGGCAGAAGATTTATTACCTTTGGATGTATCTCCATTTTTGGTGAGCTTTGATTCATGTGTAAATAGTTGTCCCATGAGAGTTGTAAGATATGGAGTGTGCATGTCCATGTAGAGATCCATTGCAGTGGCGAAGCTTTCCCATTTGTCATCAGCCTTGATTCCATTGATCACTTGCCTTACAATTTGTTCTTCTTCAATCTCTTCTCCTATGCTTGCTAACTGATTTGCAACATCTTTGATCTCTGTCACAAATTTTGAAACAACTTGCTTAGGTTGCTTCCTTAGTGTTGTGAATTCAATCCACAACTGATTTTTCCTAGCCCTTGTATTGGAGGAAAAATATGATGAAAAGGTTTCCCAAGTTTCTTGGGATGTCTTACAATTTTTTATATGTGGCAAAAGAAAGTCAGAGATAGAGTTGAGTAAATATGACCTTGCCAATGCATCCTTAGCACACCATGTGTTGAGTTTTTCTTGTTCTTCCTTGGTTGGCAATCCTCTTGCTTTGAATGAGGGCAATTCCTCATCTCCTGAGATGTATCCATAGAGACTCCTTCCTTGTAGGTAGGTCTTCATCCTTAGAGACCAAGCTTGATAGTTGTTCCTATGCAATTTATCAATAAATGAAGGAAAACCATCTCCCATTTTACCTCTATTGCTCTGATACCACTATTGGGATAGATGGATGGATGCTCCAAGAGATTGAGTAGGTACTGCTAAACCTGCTTTGTACCAGTCCTCTTTTTGCTTCAGAGTTGATAAGTAGACCTTCTTAGCTTTCCAATAACACCAAAAAATAGCCTATGTACTTTGGAAGTGATGGGTGTAATGATTGAACCAAAACAGATAACTTTGAAGTTCACAAACTCAAGAAAACCTTCTATTTTTGTCTTGACCTGCTGAATGTTTTGCTCAGTGTGACCAGCACAGTAGAAATTGATAAAACTCCTTCGGGGTATTTAATTAGCTTAGTAAGCTACCATTTGCAAGTGGAATGATGTAAAAAGATAAACTATGCTAAGAGAAATCAATTTAGCAAGTTTAGCTATACCCCCGATTTTTTAGGACTGTAGTAGAAAATGACTAGAGTTCACTTCGACGCCGATTTCTCTAAATTGGCTGAATAGAATTACTTCAAACTTTGATAGCATGTAGATGACTTTGAGCTGAATCCAATAAGCTTTGAATCACTGAATTTGGTGAAGAATTGACCGAGATATGGCCTTGACAAGTTGACAGACTTTTGAGTAGACTAACAAAGAACTCAGAGATGAATGATATAAATGTATCTATTAATGAACACTTGTATACAATCCCATTGGCATGAATAACATTGCCTAATGGTGTAGAGAGGTGTAGGCTATAGTATAGTCCTCACACACACTCAAAATCAGTAGAATGAGGCTCGGGAATGATCTCTCTAACCCGCGAGTTTTCATGTTCACTTTTATATGAAGTGAGTGAAGATTTGAATTCAAATTCAGATTTTGGCTCCCTATAATCAAGCTCCTAAATTCTTGGAGTTATTCCTTCAATCAAATGAGCTACTTTTTCCACGACTCACTTTGGTAGGTGATTACAAAAGATTCAAAGTCAATTTGACTTTTACAATGAGGTAAAGTGGTAATTAACCACTAGCATATGTTCCTATGCTTCTTCATGTATGTGTAGACTTTAATGCATCCTTTGAGCCAAATGTGTAGGCTTGCAATTTACACCAACAGTTTGTAAGCTGAAGAAGAGCTTATATGGACTTTAAGAGTTCTCTAGATAATGGCACCAAATATTTGATGCTTCTATGAGGCCTCAAGGCTATTCTCAAAGCAATGAGGATCATTGCCTCCATAAAAAGAGATGCTCAGATGGAAGCTTGATATGCTTGATACTTCATGTCAATGATATGTTGATTGCTTGGAAGTCCTCTTATGAATTGTCATTTTTCAAAACCAAATTGAGTGAGATTTTGATATGAAGAATTTTGGGGATGCCAAACATATTCTTGGCATGCACATTGTTCATGATAGGAGTAAAAGATATATATCCTTGTCTCAAATTGAGTACATATCCAAAGTACTTCACATGTTTAATATGCAGGGTGGGACGGCATTGAGTACACCTTTACCCACATATGTGGAATTGAGCAAGGATGATTGCCCCAAATGAGATGAGGAAAAGAAATTTATGATGGAAATTCCTTATTAGTCTATTGTTGGTAGTGTCGTGTATGCGATTGTAGCTTTGCGACTAGCCATTGAATTTGTAGTGGGAGTTGTGAGAAAATATATGTCTAATCCTAGCAAGAAGCATTGGAAAGCATCAAGAGATAGATAGATAGATAGATAGATAGATAGATAGATAGATAGATAGATAGATAGATAGATAGATAGATAGATAGATAGATAGATAGATAGATAGATAGATAGATAGATAGATAGATACACCATCCATGGCTGTTGTGAATGACTCCCACTTGTCATCTGCTTTGATTCCATTTATGATTTGTCTAATGATTTTCTCCTCTTCAATTACCTCTCCAATGCTTCCAAGTTGGTCGCAAATCTCCTTCATCTTTGTTACATAATCAGTCACACTTTGGTTTGGGCTTTTCTTCATTATTGTGAACTCCATCCATAATTGGTTCTTCCTTGGTCGAGTGTTGGAGGAGAAGAAAGAAGCAAGTGCATTCCAGGTCTCTCTTGATGTCTTGCATCCCTTGACATGAGGTAAAAGAAAATCAGAGATTGAGTTTAGAATATAGGACCTTGCAAGTGCATCCTTCGAACACCAATTTGAAAGTCTTTCCACTTCTTCATGTGATGGTTGCCTTTTGTTCCTCATGGTTGGCATTGCTTCATCTTAAGATATGAATCCATATAGATTCCTCCCTTGAAGGTAAGCCTCTATCCTTAGAGAACATGGTGGGTAGTTTTTTCGATCCAATTTGTCAATTATTGATGGAAATCCATCTCCCATGTTGATTGACTATGCTCTAATACCACTGTGAAGAGAGATGGTGGATGCAATCCGAAGATGAGTTCGCCCTTCAAGTAAAATGGTTATAAAACTCTGAGCAAATATCCAAATCAAGTGATTTTTGTTCCTAATAAAATCTTGAGAAAGGTTACAAAAGGTTGAAAAATTTTATAGATTTTGCATGAGTAAAAGGTAGTTAAAAGTAAGCTTTAATCTACTGCTGTTGGAAATTGTTTATGTAGGAGACATTGTTGAAAGGAAAAGATTTTCCATATGTTTTTTATGAGACTTTTTGAGATGGTGTGATCACCATGGGCTAGCCATGCCCTATAGACTTGTTTATTGGTCATTGGTTTATGGTGACCATTCTTAGTAGGACAGAGGAGACTCTGTCAAAATTTTCAAAATATATATAGTGCCATGAGAGCATGGAAGAGGGAAACTTTGCTAGTTGTTCTCATTTCATATAATTGGATTCATGCAAGTTGTATAAATTCCCATTTCTTGTGAGTTAATATTTTATTCAAGTTTCATGAGTTCATATTTTATGCAAGCCGCATCTTTCACAAATCTAATTGAGTTGATTTATCATGTAGTTTCTCATTTTTCACCTCAAGATGAGTTGATATTACAAATAGTTATGAGTGATAGAGTCATAGGAATGACTCTATTCTTTCCATAGAGGGAAGGAAACACTTACTTTTGATCCATGAGATCATGAGTTCAAATCTTGCTTGCACCCCATGAGTGGAAGGTGGCAGATTCTTGTTGTATAATAATTGTTTCCGTACTCCGCAAGCTCTACTTGTTGATAAATCGTTTTTGTTCTTCCTTGCTTTTTGCTCCGTGAGCTGCACATTGAGGTGTTCCTTCATGTTGATGATCCTTGAGACCTTCCTTCTGAGCTCCACATGAACTCTTGTGAAGAAGATTCCTCACCCCCCAAAATAGAATAAATTTTTTCTCCATATCTACTTGCTAACTACGTGCCCCAAAAGCCATGGTTGAGGATTACTTCCTAATCCTCCCTCTTCGAGTGTGGTTCAACAATCTCCTGCCCGTCATTTCTTGAGTCTAACACTATATCTCTCATACAAAGAAAATTCCAATCCACTCTCATAGGACTGAGTTTGTTCTTTCCATAGAGGGAAGGAAACACTTCGGGAACACTTCATGATCTCATTATTATTATTTATGGTTGTGAGTACTCATCGGTTTATTCTAATTGTTTTGAGAGAAGTGTTTGACTTTAATCTCATACACGCATCTATGTGGGGTATAAAGTTTGGTGGTATGGGACATCAAACTTTGAAATTTATCTAGGTGTAGGACAGATCGTATGGGAGAGAAGTCTCTGAGATTATACTTTAGATATGATTTGGAGTTCATTCATATAATCTTCTTATTATTAGACAATAGAGGGCCAATTGAGTCAGTCACTCTGTATGTTATTGCAAACAAGGTGAGTCCAAAAGCAAGTAGCCTAGAAGCAGAAAGGCAAGGTTTGCACATACGAACTATGAATAGTCAATTGCATTAAGAAGAAATTCATAGAGTACATACTACTTTATTTGGTATGCCTGAGAATAGGCCATGGTTCATACATAGTGTGTATGAGGTGAGCTAGATGCTTATCCTAGTGGGCGATGAGTGCACATCTGCTTACCATTGTTCTAGGTATTTATTGGACTTACATTATGGTCCTCATTATCTCTAGGAGTGCCAGATTATTATAATAGTTTACTTGAGACAACTCATTCCTAGTTAGGAATGATTTGATCATAGTGATGATCAGATGGTGGTCATGGATAAAGCAAGTTTCATCCACTTGGAACATCTTGCATGTTATTATTGAGAAGGTGGTGGTAGTTCCACTAGTTGCTATACTTTCTTTGCACGTCTTCTCTTGGCATGAGGGACTCAGTTCTAGAGAGTGGGTTGGGATTTACTTTGTATGGGAAATATTTTGATCCATAGTTTGGATTACCATATATGATAGTTCGAGCTTTTGATCTAGAGTTTGGATTATTATAAATGACACATCGAGATTTTCGTCCATAGTTTGGATGTGACAAATTGAGGTGTTAGTCCATAGTTTGGATCAGTGATAGATTGACATCTTGGTCCATCATCTAAATCATTGATAGATTATCATCTTGGATTCACAGTTTGGATCCTGATGAGCTTTTTTTGAGTTTTATTTCATTACAGTGAGTAAATCAAGTAGATTTACTTGAGCTTAGAGATTAAGCATTATTTGGAAAAGATTTCCATTTATTTTTAGTATTTTTCCATAGAGACTAGGACATAGTCAGATTGTTTTGGCTGAGCATAATATTTTTGTTTGTTATTCCAGTGGAGTAAGTGATTCTTGATGATTATACCATCTAAAAAGCTATCAGTGGGTATTTTCGGGAGACAAGGGCAAGCTGCTGAGGTCTCTATAGGTGACAATCTATCACAAATTAGTGGTCAAGGTCTAGGCATAGGGAGTCCGAGGAAATTCCAAGTTACTTTGTATAAGTAAATAATAGGAAGTTTGATATATGTCACAATTACAAGGCCTAATCTAAGCTACACTATTGGACTTGAAAGTCAATTTATGTAGGTTCCCAGGAAAGCACACTTAGATGCTTTGAGACACACTCTATGATATGTGAGTTCTACTTTGGATTATGCATTGTTTTATGAAGCTAGTGCAAAATTGTAGGTCCATGGATACAGCGATGCAGATTGGGTTGGTAGTATTCTAGATAGGAGATGTATTAGTATTTTCTATTCTCACTTGGAAGTGCTACTAGATGGAGTAATAAGAATCAACCCACTACTTCTTTCTCAAGTATAGAGGTTGAGTATATAGGTGCTATAATGGCAACATGTGAAGCATCATGGCTAGAAATGCTAGTTGTAGATTTAGGTGTGGAAGTGAAAAATCCTATCACCATCTATTATGATAATCTTAGTAGCATACAACTAGCACAAGACCCTATTTTTCATGCTAGAACAAAGCCTATCAAAGTGCATTATCATTTCATCAGGGAAAAGGTATTAGCAAGTGATATTGGTCTTGTTTATGTTAGGACAGATGATGAGGTTTCTAATATTTTCATTAAAGAACATGGAGTTGAGAAGTTGAAGAAGTTTTGGAAGATGCTTGGATTACAAGACATGATGTTGAGCTTGAGGGGGAGTGTTGAGATATCAAGCTCAAAATGTGATGGTCAAGGATGACACACATCACTTTTTCATTTCTCTGACATGTATAGTGGTCATGCCGATATATGTCAAGGATACTTCATGAAGCTTTACTAGATTTATCTACCGAGAGTGATGTCACATTTGTTTCTTGCCAGTTCACTCATCTGCTTGTATATTCGTTTTATGTAATAGAAGAAGAACAAGATCATTGTTCCTTTCCACAATTTGTGTGTGTGTTGTGTATATGGATAAATTAGACCTCCATTAATGGTACCCTTCAAATACTTGAGTATTCTCTTAGTTCCTTCCATGTGGGGGTTTCCTAGAAGTATGCATACACTGACTTAGAACACTTAAAATATAAAAAATGTCCTCTCTAGTCAAAGTGGCATAGTTCAAACCACCCACTAATATTTGATAACTTATCATTTGATTCTTTCAAAGGGATCTTCTTCATGAGAACTTATTTTCAAATCCATATTCATGGGTGTGCCTGCAATCTTACAATTCTCTGTCTTGAACTTGGCGAGAATATCCTTGATGTATTTCCTTTGAGTGAGATACATACCCTTTTCTGTATATACAACTTCCAACAAAAGGAAGTATGTGTGTTGCCCTAGGTCACTGATCTCGAACTCCTCCTTCATTTGTAGCTTGCTCCTCCTAATACCTCAACATCATTACATGTGAGTATTATATCATCTACATATACATGAAGGTGTATAACTTCTCCTTGATTCCTCTTGATAAAGAGTGAAGTATTTGCCTTGATAACCATGAAACATTTATGTTGCAAATAGGTGATAAGCCTATGACTCCAAGCCATTGGGGTGTGCTTCATCCCATATAGGTCTATTGTTAACCTACACACATGTTTAGAAAAGAGTGATGTTTCAAACCTAGGAGGTTGAGCCATGGATACCTCTTTAGATATTCATCAATTTAGAAATGCAATTTTCACATCCATTTGCTAGATCTTTCAATTATTGGAAGATGCAATGCTCATAAGCACTTTGATTGTTGGCATCTTTGCCACATGTGAGAAGGTCTCCTATTTTGTGGTCCTATGCAGACAACTTCTTTTGAGAACTATCTTTACTTCGTGACTTTCATCAATGATTTTCTAGACATGCATGGGTATATCCATTGAAGGCAAAGTCCAAAGTGTTTATGTGCTTCAAACAATTTCCGGTTTTGGTTAAAAATCTGTCAGCATGTAAAATAGGCACCCTTTGTTCTAATCGGGGGGGGGGGGGGGTATATGTTTTCTAACTTTAATGCATTTCTGGTGATGGGGAGGTATATGGTCAAGAGTTAGGCTTTACCACATAGTTTCTGGCTTGAGGCTGTCATGTGTGTAGCATATGTAATTAATAGGTGTCCCACTAAATCACTACAATCTATCACTCCATATGAGGCTTGGCATGATTGCAAGCTATCTGTTGCTCATCTGCATGTTTTATGTTGTTTGGCATATGCATTAGTGCCTGAACAAAATAAAAAAAAATTAGATGTTGAAGTAATAAAATGTATTTTCATTGGGTACAATTCTAAAAGCAAGGGCTATCATATGTATCATCCACATACTAAACGCATTCTGATTAGCCATGATGTTGTTTTGTGGAAGATGCTATTTATCCCTTACTTTCATGTATGAAGGAGACATTTGTTAGCTCCAAACACATGTATGATACTTTGCTAGCTCTTTTTATAGGTGGATAGTCTAGTGCTAGTCCTAATGAGGCAACCCTTAGCCTTTGCAAGTTCATGTGATGATGCAGATCATTCCATTTCTCATGATGATGCACTTTTTGATGAGAGAGCTGATATTGAGCAGGAAAAAACTATGCCAAAATGGCTGGTGTAGACTTTGTGTGATAGAAAATTAGATGCACCTCTTTCATATCGTACTCGTTCATGCTCTCATAGTGCCTCTTTTGCATCAGATTGCTATGCTATGGTTGCCTCTAGTCTTTGTGATGAGACTGAACCTATTTCGTTTGATGAAGCACAAAATTGTGAACATTGGATGGATACAATGCAATCTGAATATGATGCTATCATGAAAAATGGTACCTGGTCTTTATGTGACTTTGCCTCCTTGCAAGAAGGCCATGGGTATACAAGCTGAAGCATAAACGTGATGGAACAGTTGACAGGTATAAGGCTAAGCTTGCTGCAACAGATTATGCACAAGAAAGAGGCATTGTTTTTTATGAAACATTTGCTCCTACTTGGTGAATGACTACTATTCATAGCATCTGTGCACTTGGATGAAGAACTGTATGTTTTTCAACCCCGTGGCTTTGTGTTGAAAGGGCATGAAAACTAGGTGTGCAGGTTATAGAAGGCATTATATGGTTTAAAGCAAGCACCATGTGCTTGGTATGAAGAGATACATGCCTATCTAATTGCACATGAAAAGCACCTTATATGTTAAGCTTGGTAATGATGTGCTTCTGATCATTGTGGTGTATGTTGATGACATGCTACTCACTGGTCCTCATGACACACTGTAGCTTAGTGATGAGTAGCACCTCCTTTAATGTTAATCCGGGAAGACATGAGGATGGTATGAAGACCTCGAGCAAGTGAAGGCACAAATGTGTGAGTGAGAAGCACACCAACATGCACACACATACACACACACACGTGCACACATGGTAAGAACAAAGAGAGTAAGACAATGGAATCACTTCTATTACAAACAAGTTGTCATACAAGCTCAAAACTACAAGAAAACTACTCCAAAAGTGAGCTCTCTAGCTCTATTTATAGTTTATGACTAGCTTTGGCCCTGTCCAGACCTAGTGTCCGGCCTAGTTAAAAATTAGGTTCCAAGGCTTATTTGAGGGCTCAAACGAGGTCTAAAAAATATGGAAATTGGTAGGCACTTACTTCTAAAGCTCCTCAAGCTCGAGGACTCCTCGGCTTGTACAAAATGGAGCTACAAAAAGGTGAAACGGTATTTACAAGGGTTTTTAGTGATGAGAATCACTTTCAAAATGATGTAAGGTTTGGAAAAATTTAATGGGTTGCCTTACTGCTAGACCTGCATGTATGTCTGTACTTGCTTCTTTGCATGTATGATGCCAACACTCTCCCCCCCCTAGCGTATGTCGTCTCTGAGAGACCTTTGCTCCACGGTTTGATCAATGTAGTGTTAGAGGATGTCGGTTGCCAATTCTTGTTCTTTGATCCGTAGTCCCCTGATTAGGTCTCGTTGAAGAGCATCCCAATTGATTGCTCCAGGCATGTCAGGTTGTGGCGTAGTGTAGATCTCTGAATGCATTGTTTGTTCGCACACGGATAATTGTAGCAGATGAGTTGGGCGTGGCGCGAATACTTCTGAGTGTGATTCCCAAAACCCCGTGGTGAACATATCATCAAAGGTTTGCTTATAGCAACCAGGGAGATATCTGATTCTTGCGTGCCATGCATAAGCAACTCGTATACTTGGGGTGGTGCTCATATCATAAAGTAAGTCATAATTACCGTTTATGAAGCCGGAAATCGGAGGTTTAATGTTACATACATTGCGGAAGGTTTTGAGCACGACTTGCATGCATCATATCCAAGATTTTGAGCATCATCTGGGCAGCTACGTCTCGCATGGGGTGAAGGCGTGGAAGCCAATGTCTGATAGTAGCCATCATATATGCTACTCTAGGTGTGCCTGTTGGTGGTGTGATCGAGGGGTAATTGAGCCATTGTTTGCAATTGGCATTGTTCTCAACCTTGATGGCAAATGCTTTCCATGATCTTCTTCTCTGCACTGACCCAAAGCAAGGGTTATATTTCAAATACATGGGAGCGTGATCCCATGTTCTAAGCATTTTCGGATAGGTCTCAAGTAACTTTTGCCTCTAGATGGGTTGGAATATGGCCCCTTTTTTGGCTGCCTCTGGAATATCCTCTGGTTCCAACTGTGTTGCGAAGGTGGGGTACTTGTTGGTTATGCGTTTGATCTCAGCATTGTAGTCCACCAACAGTACAAAGTAGGGTTTATATTGCAACTCTGAACTGGTTATCAGTCGCCTAGGAGCCAGGTGCCTGAAATAATCCGACTGAAGTATAGTATCCGTGATAGTTTTCATGGCCATCATCTGGGTGGAGATACGCTCTTCGTGTGTGTGGCCCATCTCTTCTACCTGCTTCATCCAAGCATCAGGGGGTTCTTCGTAAGTTTCATGTCCCTCGTCAGTGATTCTGCCTCTTGGAAGAGGTTGAGGCTCATAATTATCTTCAAATGTATCTTCCACTGGAATGACAATGGCCTCCTCTTTTGTTGGTTGATCGGGTGGAGAGGGGGGTCGTTCATATTGTAACAACTTAATCTTTAACTCTGCAACTTGCTGGCGTAGCTCAAGTACCTCATTGGCCGTCGAAGATTCAGGCGCTAGTGAAGTAGTAGTATTGACCATCTCTTTTGGTTCTGCCATATGTGGGGCGGGCATCGGTTGCCTCTACAGCTCCTTCACTTGGTCGGCCAATAGATCATGTGCTTCTAAAAGATTTGCATAGTTTTCCAATATTTGTTGGATACTTTTCGAGGGGATAGCTAGAAATTTGGCAGGATCGATAGGTGCCCCTGGGGTGTTCTCAATGGCTTCTTCTAAATTCTCTTGATTCTGTTGTTGTAATCTTTTGTTCTCTTCTTGTGCAGCTGCTAAGTGGCAGCGAAGCAAGGCCATGTTTCTTTGTAGTCTAGCACTGCGGGCTAGCTGATCTCTGAGTTGTTCTTACATTGCCTTACCCGTCTCTATATACTTGGTTTCAAGCTCCACATGAGATTGTTGGAGAGTGGTCACTTCTTGTTGTAATGCAACATTACTCCGCTCCAAGGCATTGACATGTGCTTGGAGGTGAGACGACAGGGTACAAAGCTCTTTATTATTTTCTTCCAATAATCTGTATTCTTGTTTAAGCTGGGCTGTGTCTTCAAACATAGTGTCTAGTGCCTAACTAAATGAGGTGGATGCAAGGGTAGAGGTGGAGGATGCAAGGGGTCCGGAAATGGAGAAGGGAAAAGTAGATGTTGTGCCTAGAGTGATTGGAAATGGTGACGTGAGTGAAGTGAAATGTGATGATGTTGGAACAGCAGTGGTGGTGGGTGGTCTTGTGGATGGTGAACTGTGCATGGGATCGGACGTGATTGTGTGTGAAGTGTGAATCGTGAATACGGGAATGGTGGGTGGTGTGTTAGTGGTGGCCGTGAATGTGGGGGAGGTGGGGTGGGAATGGGATTCCCTCTTATAATTCTCAATTTGTTGAACAAGGTTTTCCAAGAATGGAGGTAGGGTGGTGTGTGTTGGTTCCGAGGTGGTTAAAAGGGGTACAATGGGTAGTGGTTGGGAAAGAGGAAATGGAGTAGTGAGGGAAATTGGGTGTGTTAACGTTTGGGTAGGGCCATGTGGGTGTCCGAGGGCTGGTAGATAAGAAGGGTGACTGCCGATGGTTTGTTGGGTGGCGGGGTGACCTATCTGAGGTTCGGGGAATTGGTTGGAACTGGTGGATGTAGGTAAAGGGAAGGATGGAGAAGGGGTGGTGTGTCTTATGGGTTCACTATGGGTGGATACTGGTTGTTCAGGAAGGCTAGTGGTGAGGGTTTCTGAGGGCTGGATGGGAGGTGATGGTGGAGATGGTATATGTATATTTACATCTGGTTCATGACTGTTAGTTGGGTTGGCCATGTGAACATCTTCTGGAGTGGTGGTAGGAAGTGAGGTAGAGACTTCCATTTGGATCATCTTTCCCCTTCGTGGTCGCGTATCGATCCTTCGTTGGTCATATTGAGGGGTATTATGATATACCATGGTCCTCATGGCTTCCACAATTCAGTAGGTATCTGCCAAAAGATTCAATGATTCTACAAAATGAGGGTCTACGTTCTCCACTTGCAGCATCTGGTTCATCAGTGCTCTATTTGCCTCTTCTGACAACTTATGCCTTTTCTACGCTTGCTTGATCGTTTTGTAGAGTCGTTTGAGTTGTGCAGTGTAGGCAGGGGCTTCCTCCTCACTCTCCTCTGGTTCATTGCTCTGCATCTCCTCTTGTTCATGTGTGCCTCCCGCCTGAGTGTGTTGAGCCTCATCCTCCCAATGTACTCTTCGTGCCGCGCTATGTGGTCGTTCTCTCTGGGATGATGATCCTGGACCGTCATTGTCAGAAAAGAATTCACTCTCAGATAAGTGTGCTGTTTGCAAAAATCTCTCAAAGTCAAAGGATGTATCCTCTCCCAATGTAGCCATGGATGGCAGCTCAGCATCCGAGGGTAGTGGAGGGGCTGATGGAGTGGGTTGTACCATGTCCCTTGATTGTGGTCCTTGGAGGTGGATCGTGAAAGGGGCTACTTGTTCTTCTTCTCTACAGGAGGCTTCTGTGGTGACCTCGCGAGGAATTAGAACCTGTGAAAGTGCTCCAAGCATTCTTTTAGTGGTTTGAACTCCTAATTTTTGCCCCTAGAAGAATTCCAACTGTGAGTACTTAAGGGCCCGTGCGATCGGCACATCATAGGCAAGGCAACTGTAGATAATTCTTGTAATCGCGCAGCAACCATTCAAAGTAGGCTTTCTCACACCTCGTTTGCCTGCTTCATATAACTGGTCAAGGATCCACACTAGCATTTTGATAGGTAAGCTCCCAGTCTCCGCTAGGTATAACCCATACCAAATCTTCTTTTGAGGTTGTGTGATCGGTCTTGCGCTGGAAATGCAAAATGTTGAAGACACATTCGCAATGGTATAGCAATGTTCGGGGTGAGAGCACAGATTTCTTTCAACTTCTTTAGTTTATTTTTGTTCATAGACTTTGGTATCAAAGGATCTCGATCGGAGGGTACGTGGGTCCCATACATCTGAAGGGCCTCCCTGATTAAGGTGACGTTCAACTCAAACTTTTTCATTTCCTCCTGGTTTGATAAAGAGGGCACCAGGAATGTGCCTGAATGATCTTTGTCTCCTGTCGCTTTCAAAGTGGTAATCAAGTAATAGCAGCTAAGGAAATCAGGTTTAGGTAGAGATGCACTAAAATAATGTTGTAACCCTACCTTCTGCGAGCTATCTTGAAGAGAAGCTACATTTTGTAATGCTTCAAATTCTCGTGTGAAGAACTAAAAGGTCCACCAAACTCCTCCAAAACTCCAACTTCAATTCCCAGATATGATCTGCATCTCCCAAATCTCCTGGCATCTCATTGAACCAATGAGAATGTCCTTTCACTCTTTCTATTAGGCCGCTTGGTGGATCTGAGATGGGAATTCTTCGCACATTCAGGAACTCTTCCGGCCTCGCTGTTAGTGGAGCCTCCACAGGCATGGTATCCCAATTTCTTTGAGTACTAGTGCCCGCCTGGGAGCTTGTTCCTGCTGCTGCTGCCATGAGACTTCTGATGCTTATCTGCTAGAAGAAGAAAGGCACATTAGTGTTGCATAGGAAACAGGATGTATTGGTGTTCCCTCCACAATACTAACATGACAATCCAGATGGTTAGTGGTTAGAGGTGAAGTGTTTGTGATAGATGTGAGTGGTGGTTAGTGGTTAGTGTCATCCTAGATGCATGCTTTGGATATGCAATGTACTCAGAATGCACCTACATCAGAGTGGATGGATTTACAAAATTGGGTCAGGGGTTTTGATACACGGTTTATATCTCCAAGCTTTGATAGAGGATTCATAGCTCTTAGAGCTAATGATAGGTAAAGGTTTATTAACTAGATTGTGCTCGATTTGGGACCTTTTGGGCACCCATTTCCAGACATGTCTAGGTTCGACTGAAGGTGTAGCAGTGTGAGGTGTAGGTATCTTCCTTGAGTTATTTACCAAGGGTACTTGTGAGTGTTGATTTATGCTAGTGATTGGAGGTGAAGTTATTTGGGCTTGTAAGCAAGCCTTGGGCACCCAAATCCGTCTAGCATTAGGGCTAGCCTTCATTGACCGCTTAGGGACCCAAATAGAAATGATATAGCTAGGGTGTTGTCTAGGGAACTCCAGCTTTCCAAGGAGACCAAAATCTCATCAATCAGAGTTCGTATGGTGAAGTTATGACCATTCAGGCACTTAGGGGTCAAAACACGCTCTCAAGGTTGAGGAAATTCCTCCCTGGTTTTTAGGTATTTTGCCCACTTCTAAAGCTCTAATATTATCCCAATGTGCCCAAGATTTAAGCCCAAAAGTACCTCAATTCAATCAATTAATTCACCCTAAAAATTCATGCGTTAAACTGGTGTATCGCGATAGGTCGGGTCGGTGTGTCACGATAGGTGGAAGTGTCGCGATAGGTTGGTCTGTCGCGATAGGTCGGGGTGTCACGATAGGTGGAAGTGTCGCGATAGGTCGAAGTGTCACGATAGGTGGAAGTGTCGCGATAGGTGGAAGTGTCACAATAGGTGGAAGTGTCGCGATAGGTGGAAGTGTCGCGATAGGTCGAAGTGTCGTGATACTTGGGAGTGTCTCGATACTTGGGAGTGTCGCAATACTTGGGAGTGTCACGATAGGTCGAAGTCTCGTGATACTTGGGAGTGTCGCAATACGTCGAAGTGTCGCGATACTTGGGAGTGTCACGATAGGTCGAAGTGTCGCGATACTTGGGAGTGTGGCTACGCTGTATCGTGGTGCACTTAGAATCATGATTGGGTCAACTTTTTGGTGTGTCGCGATAGCTCGAGCTCGACGCCTCGGGGCTTGCGCAAAAAGATTCCGTACCTGCTGAGCTTGCTGGAGATGGTGATAATGCTGAATCCTGCAAGAACATGCAAAAACACACAAAAACAACAATGCACACTCGCTCTCTCTCAAACTCGCACTAAGAAAATGAGGAAAATGACAAGGAAGAGGGAATATGAAGTGGAGAAGGAGATGGAGATGGAGGTGGAGATGGAGATGGAGATGGAGAAAAAGCAAGACAATTACCTACTACTTACCATTCCAACGCGTCCTCTCCACGTCTTACCATCACACGCTCGTCCTCAAAGCTCAAGTCCCTGGCAACGGTGCCAAAATTTGGTGTAGCTCAATGATGAGTAGCACCTCCTTTAATGTCAATCCGGGAAGACATGAGGATGGTATGAAGACCTCGAGCAAGTGAAGGCATAAATGTGTGAGTGAGAAGCACACCAACATGCACACACATACACACACACGCGCACACACGGTAAGAACAAAGAGAGTAAGACAATGAAATCACTTCTATTACAAACAAGTTCTCATACAAGCTCAAAACTAGAAGAAAACTACTCCAAAAATGAGCTCTCTAGCTCTATTTATAGTTTTTGACTAGCTTTGGCCCTATCCAGACCTAGTGTCCGACCTAGTTAAAAATTAGGTTCCAAGGCTTATTTGAGGGTTCAAACGAGGTCTAAAAACTATGAAAATTGGTAGGCACTTACTTCTAAAGCTCCTCAAGCTTGAAGATGCCTCAGCTTGTACAAAATGGAGCTACAAAAAGGTGAAACAATATTTACAAGGGTTTTTAGTGATGAGAATCACTTTTAAAATGATGTAAGGTTTGGAAAAATTTAATGGGTTGCCTTAGTGCTAGATCTGCATGTATGTCTGTACTTGCTTCTTCGCATGTATGATGCCAACACACACATATTGCTGATTTTAAGGCTGATTTGCATGCCTCATTTGGGATGTCTGATTTGGGGCATTTTTGACATTTAATTATGCAAGTTGATGGTGGAATGGATTTGTGTCAAACGAAATATATTGACATGTTATTGCAGTGTTTTGGCCTTGAAGACTATAAGCCTATTGCCACTCCTATGTAGATAGGTTTATGATTGAGTCTTCATGATGCTCGAGATGCATTTGATGTTGTTCTCTATCAACATGTTGTTGGATGCTTGATTTACTTATGCATTACTCAGCCAGATATTCAGTTTGTTGTCTCACAGATGAGCAAGTTTATGCATTGCCCAGGTGTCCAACATTGCCAGGTGATTAAGCGCATCATTTGCTACTTGAGTGGTACCCGGCTACTTGGATTGTTTTATCCCAAGGGGGGATCACTACTGCCTGATTTGTTACCGTTAGTGTCCATGTGAAAGACCAAATGGCCACCGGACACTTCTTTGTATATGTTCTTTAATAAAACATATAGTGGCCTAGTCCGTCACAGATTGTAAGTTCAACCTCATTTTTTAAGACCTAAGAAGTATTTCTTCATGCTCCTTGTGTACTATGTTTTTCTACATATTCTACAGCCTTTGTGTGGAGTATCATGTGCGGACTTACGATCTCGGTTTTCAACTCTGAGGACATCGTTGTGGAGCTCACGAGAAGGAGAGAGCACTGTGGTGCATTGCCATCGAAATACTTCACTGGTATCAGAGCAATTCGACACAAAAGCTTTGTTGCCTTCATGCAAGCAAAGCAAGAAACCCCCCCACGAGGCTTTCTCCATTCACTGGTATTAGAGAAGTTCGACACAAAAGCTTTGTTGCCGTTGTGCGAGCGAAGCAAGCACCCCCCCGGGCTTTCTCCAAGGCTTATGACTAAGGTAGTGAACAAGGCATAGAACTTGGCATACCTTGTCATCCGAGTCACCAAAGTCATCGTTGGTTGCGCACGAGGGAGGACCTCAACGATCAAGGAAGATAGAGGTTCTCAATACTTCCGAGGAGGTCACCCATCCCATTATTGTTCCCCCTAGAGCTCGCTTAACCGTGGCAATCTCTTGCCACTAAGCGACACTCTTCTGGGTGTGAAGAAGGGGAAAGACTAAGATTAGCATACCTTGAACATGTTTTGGTCCCTCAAAGCTTCATTCTTTGCCTTCAAAGCCTATTTTTGAAGCATTTTTGGGGTGTCTTTTGGAGCCATTCTAGAGTACTTTTGCACATAGTTCTTTTCATACAGGTCTAAGAACATCAAGAAGAGTTTTCTTTGTACTTCTTCGACAATAAATATCAACCTTTGGGGCTGATTTTTTCAGCCACAATCATAAAACTACAAGTTTCTTGAAAGGTTTTCAGTTTTGGTGGGAGCAACTATTGCAAATTTATGCAGATTTTTGTGGCCTAAAACATTAGAGTCGACAGACACTTGTAGGTGTTTTTGGCTAGTTTCTAGGATACTGCTTATGTACGTCCATGTGATCTTTGATATACCAGTTACGTTTTTGCATAAATCCTTTTACATTTCATAAAGAGGATCATGGTGAGGTTTTCTTAACTGCGAGACATCCAGATGTCGAGGTCTCTTCAGTGATGTAGGTGGAAGACTTTCCCGGCCTCGCCATAGGAGATTAATGATAGTTGTTGATAGGTGCTCGATAAGCCTAGTTGGCTTCTATTGGGTAACTGATTATATGCAGTGGAGTTAGTGATTCACTATGCACGTAAACATGTCAATGCTTGCAGTATTATGATATTTTGACACCGGTCATATTCTCATTTTGCAGAGGATACTCTGGCAAAATGCTTCCAGAATTTTGGTTTAGTCAACTATAAAGTGGTTGATATACTCCTTGATACACTTATTTGTTGGTGTTTTGACTCTTCTCGCTTTGTAAAAGTCATTCTTTTGACTTGAGAGAATCTTTGTAATCACCTACCAAAATCGTAGAATTGTTAGCTAGAAAATTATCTACTTCATTGAGGGAATATCTCCTAGAATGAAGGATTACTTTTAGAGAGATCCAAAAGTTGAATTCAAATTCAAATTTGAATACAACACTTATATAAAGTCACTTGAAAAGTTGCAGTTAGCAACTTCCACTCCTGAGCTCTCCATTGCCATTTTGTATGTGTGTAAGGCCTACATTGTACCCTACACTTATATCCATCATAAGGCTATGATTACCAAGCCTATGATCTTGTACAACAATGTTCTTTAATACAATACATCTACATTGTTCATCTATGATATCTTTGTTATAGTCATTTCTAATAGTCAACTTGTGCTGCTCATATCTCTGTCAATTCTTCACCAACTTCACTGATCTGTAGCTTCTTCAAACCAGCTCAAAGTTATCTACATGATGACAAATTTTGAAGCAAATCTATTCAACCAATTTGGAGAAAAGCATGTCAAAGCACTCACTTGTCAAACTCTACAGAGGTCCTAAAAAATCCGGGGTAAAGATTTATTTGCTAAAGTGATTTCTCTGTGTGTAGTTCTTCATTTCAAGTGATTCCACTTGGAATCATTAGCTTACTAAGCTAATTAGATACCTCTAAAAGGAATTTTTCTAATTCCTACTGTACTGGTAGCACTAAGCATTACAAGCAGCAGGTGTATGATAAAAAATAGAAGGTTTTCTTGGATTCATCTATTTGGAAGTATTCTGTTTTGATTCAAGTTTTTCATACATCATTTCCAAAGCACATAGGCACTTTTATGGTGTCATTGGAAAGCTACAAGGTCCCACATATCAACTCTGAATCCATAAAGGTCTGGTACTAAGCAAGATTTGGCTGTACCTACTCATCACTTGAAGTGTCCATCCATCTTTCCCAACAGTAGTATCAGAGCAAAGTTAAGGTAAAATGGGAGATGGTTTTCCTTCTTTCATTGATAAATTGGAGAGGAAAAACAATCAAGCATGGTCTCTAAGGATGAAGACATACTTGCAAGGAAGAAGCCTCTATGGATACATCTCAAGAGATGAGGAGATGCCCATATTCAGAAGCAAGGGACAACGTACAAGAGAGGAGCATGAGAGACTCAACACATGGAGTGCCAAGGATGCATTAGCAAGGTCCTACTTACTTAACTCAATCTCTGACTTTCTTTTTCCACATATTAGGAACTGTAAGACATCTCAAGAGAGTTGGGAAACATTGTCTTCTTATTTCTCTTCCAACATAAGGGCCAAGAAGAATCAATTGTGGATTGAGTTCACCATTCAAAGCAAGCAACCTAAGCAAGCTATCTCAGAGTATTTGACCAAAGTCAAAGATGTAGTAGATCAATTGGCAAGCATAGGAGAAGAAATTGAAGAGGAGAAAATTTTTAGGCAAGTAAGCAATGGTATTAAAGCTGATGACAAATGGGAGAGCTTCACAACTACCATGGACCTATACATGGACATGCAGATTCCAGGCCTTGCCACACTCATGGGGCAACTATTTACCCATGAAGCCAAGCTCAACAAAAATGGAGATTCACCAAGAGGTAATAGCTCTTCTTCCCTATACACTGATAAGAATAAGTCTAAAGAGAAAGGCAAGAACAAGAAGGTAGAAGATGAAGGAACTACCTCCCAAGCCAACTATGAAGGGAGAGGTAGAACATCAAGAGGAAGGGGCAGAGGAGGTAAGCAAGATAGGGGGTGATCTTACAACTCCTCACCATGCAATATTTGTGGATTATCAAATCATACTACAAATGAGTGTTTCAGGAACTTCAAGAATCAGAGAGATAGAGGATATCAAAGAGGTGGATATACACAATCAAGAGGCAGATTCAATCATCATCAAGGATACAACAACAACTATAGTAACAATTACAATAGAAACTAGCAAGGAGTATACAAATCTAGAAAAGATTACAACAACTACACAGAGTAGCAAGAGGATTCTCTTCTGATCATGAACATGACATCAAAACCAGGTATAAATGATGACCATCTCTTCTACATTGACTCAGGATTCTCAAACCATGTGGCAGGCAATGTAGCTCTTCTCTCTAACCTTGAGGAACCAAAGGGTAAGCATCAGGTACAAACAGGCAATGACACCAAGCACTCAATGATTAAAGTAGGGAATGTTAAGACCTCTTATGGAAACAAGAATCTGTTGAGTAGGGTTTTATAGGTACCAACAATTACCAAGAATCTAATGAGTGTTGGAGAGATTGTGGAAAAAGGTTTGCATGTTAGATTCAACCAATATGGAGCACTTGTGGAGGATCCCAAGAATGGGTTCAAGAGAATTGCCAAAGGAGAAAAATTAGGTAGACTATCCACTTTTAAACTTGAGGATACAAGGAACATTGCACTTTATAGTTATAAAGATCAAACATTATCAGAGCTTGAAATTTGGCATAAAAGATTAGGGCATGTTGGTGAAAGAACCTTGAAACAAATATGCAGAGATCAGTGTGTATTTGGGATACCTAATGTATCCAAGAAACACTTGATTTACAAATGTGGTTCCTATCAGCTTGGAAAGTCTCACAGGTTACCCTTCTCAAGAAAAGGCTACATGCATGAGGACTACCTAGAACTTGTTCATACAGATGTATGGGGACCAAGTAAAGATCCCTCAATCTCTAGATCAAGGTATTATGTATCTTTCATTGATGATTACAGTAGGTGGACTGTATTGTACTTTATGAAGCACAAAGATGAAGTATTAAGTTGTTTTAAAAAGTATCTTGCACTTGTTCAGAATCAAACATGGAGAAATCTAAAAAGGCTAAGGTAAGATAGAGGAGGTGAGTACTTCTGAAATGATTTTGATGCATTCTTGCAGGATAGAGGAATCAGGATAGAGGAATCCCCTGAGCAAAATGGGATAGTAGAAAGAAGAAATAGATTAATTGTTGAAACAGCTAGGTCAATGTTAAATGAGAAAATATTACCTAACTATCTATGGGCAGAGAGTGTATCCACTGCCACTCTTGTAAACAGGTTGCCATCCATATCTCTTGATGGGATGACCCCATATGAAGCATGGCATGGTAGAAGACCTTCACTTGATCATTGCAGGATATTTGGATGTGTAGCATATGTGCATATCCCTTCTCAGATAAGAGGTAAGCTAGACCCTAAGGTAGAGAAATGTATCTTTATAGCGTATGATCTAAATCAGAAAGGTTACAGATTTTACAATCCTTCAAACAAGGGATTCATGGTCAGTAGAGATGTTGTCTTTGATGAGAATGACTCTTGGTTTGATAGTGAATGCAGGAAAGTAAAATTACCTTATGACTTGGAAGAGGAGTTTCCAAGCCTCACTAAGGAGGAGCCTACTCAGAATGGAGACATTAATTCAGATGATGAAGACATCATCAATCTTGAAGAGTTCAAGGCATGGAAGTCCAAAGGCAAAGTCAAGATGAAGAAATTGGAGGATATACCTGAATCATCCAACCAAGCAATCAGAAGATCACAAAGGGAGAGCAAGAAGCCAATCAGATATGGGTATGAAACTTCCCTAATTACTAAGCACTCTGTTTATCTTGCAAATGATTTGTCAATTGAAGAACCAACAACATATGAGGAGGCAAAGTCCAAAGCAGAATGGAAGGAAGCTATGGATGAGGAGATTGAAGCACTCAAAGAGAGTGATACTTGGGAACTAGTACCAAAGAAGGAGAGTATGAAGGTAATTGGTTCTAGATGGATCTATAAGATCAAAAGGAATTTTGATGGGTCAATAAGCAGGGACAAAGCTAGACTTGTGGCCAAGGGTTTTGCACAAACCCAAGGAATTGATTATGAAGAAACCTTCTCACATGTGGCCAAAATTCCAACCATTAGGGTATTAGTAAGTGTGGCTGCATCAAAGAATTGGAACATGTATCAGTTGGATGTAAAAAATGCATTTCTAAATGGCTGGATTTTAGAGGAGGTGTACATGTCACAACCTCTTGGCTATGAGGACCCAAACAAGGTAACATATGTATGTAAATTGAACAAAGCTCTTTATGGATTGAAGCAGGCACCTAGGGCATGGAAACATAGGTTGACCAAATACCTTCAGGACCAAGGTTTTGTCATGAGTAAAGTAGATACTTCTGTATTCATCAAGAGATTAAGTAATTCAGAAGTAATATACCTATGTGTATATGTTGATGATATCATACTTACATGTAATGATGCTAATGGCATCAAACAGATCAAGAATCAAATGATGAAGGAGTTCAAAATTAGTGACCTTCAATCACTAAAATATTTTCTTGGAGTTGAGTTAGTTTATACTAACTCTGGAATTTACATTACTCAGAGAAGTATATATAGGATATAATGAAGAAGTTTTATTTGCAGGATGCCAAAGTTGCAAGTACTTAAATGGAGGTAAACCTAAAATTAAGACTCGGACATCAAGATTTATTCAGATGGAGATTGGGCAGGATGCAAAGATGATAGGAGGAATACCTCTGGATACTTATCATTTGTAGGTGATAAGCCAATATCATGGTCTTCAAAGAAGCAACCTAGTGTTGCTTTATCTTCTATCGAGGTAGAGTATAGAGAATTGGCCAATGTTACTCAAGAGGCCATATGGATCAGATTGTTGTATATAGAGTTGGGTTTGCATACTATATCTCCAATGATCTTTGGAGACAATACAAGCTCATTACATCTTGCAACAAATCCTATTTATCATGCGAGGACCAAGCATATAGAGGTCCACTATCATTATGTGAGAGAGAAGCTATTGAGCAAGGAGATTTACTTTACTTATATATCAACTAACATGTAATGTGCACACTTGTTAACTAAAGCATTAGATGGTACAAAACTTTTTAGGTTTAAATCAATGATTGGATTACATGACATTCATGAAGATTCAAGATGAAGGCCAAGCCAAATGAGGGGGAGCTGTTGATGAAAATTCCAAGCACACACATTTGGCTTCAAGTTCATACACATATGAAGTTCCATAGAAACCATTGCTAGGAAGAATTTTATCTTTTATCTTTGTAAAAGTCATTCTTTTGACTTGAGAGAATCTCTGTAATCACCTACCAAAAAATCATAGAATTATTAGCTAGAAAAGTATCTACTTCATTGAGGGAATATCTCCTAGAATGAAGGATCACTTTTAGAGAGAGCCAAAAGTTGAATTCAAATTCAAACTTGAATACAACACTTATATAAAGTCACTTGAAAAAGTCACGGTTAGCAGCTTCAACTCCTGAGCTCTCCATTGCCATTTTGTATGTGTGTAAGGCCTACATTGTAGCCTACACTTATATCCATCATAAGTCTATGATTACCAAGCCTATGATCTTGTACAATAGTGTTCTTTAATACAATACATCTACATTGTTCATCTATGATATCTCTGTTATAGTCATTTCTAATAGTCAACTTGTGCTGCTCATATCTCTGTCAATTCTTCACCAAATTCAATGATGTATAGCTTATTGAAACCGCTTGAAGTTATCTACATGCTGACAAAATTTTAAGCAAATCCATTCAACCAATTTGGAGAAAAGCGCGTCGAAGCCCTCATTGGTCAAACTCTACAGGGATCCTAAAACTCAGGGGTAAGGATTTATTTGCTAAAGTGATTGCTCTGTGTGTAGTTCTTCATTTCAAGTGATTCCACTTGGAATCATTAGCTTACTAAGCTAATTAGATAGATCTAAAAGGAATTTTTCCAATTCCTACTGTACTGGTAGCACTGAGCATTACAAGCAACAGGTGTGTGATAAAACATAAAGGTTTTCTTGGATTCTTCTACTTGGAAGTAGTCTATTTTGATTCAAGTTTTTCATACATCATTTCCAATGCACATAGGTACTTTTATGGTGTCATTGGAAAGCTTAGAGGGTCCACATATCAACTTTGAAGTCACAAAGGGCTTGTACTAAGCAGGATTTGGTTGTGCCTACTCATCACTTGAAGTGTCCATCCAT
Source organism: Ceratopteris richardii (assembly GCA_020310875.1). NCBI lineage: Eukaryota > Viridiplantae > Streptophyta > Polypodiopsida > Polypodiales > Pteridaceae > Ceratopteris > Ceratopteris richardii. Next base: position 6,081,357 of record CM035426.1, read on the forward strand.
CTTTCCCAACAATTTTGAGATCCGAAAATTTGATGGCACAAACTTTGCTCTATGGAAGAATCAGATTAACGATGTGCTGATTCGAAGGAGGCAATGAAAGCTAATAAATGGGACTTCAAAGAAGCCTGGTGATATGGATGAAGATGATTGGAATGAGTTAGATGAAATTGCCATGCCTACCATTTAGCTTGCACCTCACAGATAATGTTTACTTTACAGTATTAAACTGTGAAAGTGCAGAGGAGGTTTGGAAGAAGTTATGCAATACATATGAAAAAGAGACGATATCAAGTAAAGTGTATCTGAGGAGAAAATTATATGAACTTCACATGAAGGACACAAATAGTGTTGCTGCTCATCTAAATGCATTTGATGCTATATTCTCCCAATTACAAGCTCAGAAAATGGATATGGATAATGAAATGAAAGCAGTATTGCTGTTATGCACCCTATCGTCATCATGGGATACATTTTGCATAGCTATTAGCAATAGTGCACCTAGTGGTAAACTTCTCTATGACGACATATGTGGAGCACTCTTGAGTGAGGAGATTCGTAGAAAATCTATGGTTGGCACTCAGAGTGGAGATGCATATAATGTTTGTGATTCTTACCAAGGAAAGAATCAGCAATGTGGCAGGAGCAAGAACAAGGAAAAGAATGGTCAAGGGAATAAGAGTAGAAGTAAATCAAAGAAGAGGGATATCGAATGCCGTTATTTTCATAAGAAAGGACATATAAAGAAAGACTATTATGCATTAAAGAATGCTAAAGGTAAAGGACAAAATGTTGATGGGCATGTTAAACAGTTACTTGCACCATCTACTTCGACTGTGAAGATTGAAGAAATTAATGTTATTTTTGATGATGCGGATGTGTTGACACTTGATAGTACTATGTGAGTTGAGGCTCTTATGACTCTTTCTCTTTCCAACACGTGGTTGGTAGATTCTAGTGCTTCTTTCCATGTGACACCACACTGAGAATGGTTCTCTAATTATGCAGGAAAGTCTCGTGGTACCATGAGACTTGGTGACTCTTACCAGTGTGACATTGTGGGGATTGGAGATGTGGTTGTGGAGTTCATCGATGGTTCAAAATTTACTATGCATAATGTATGCCATGTACCTCAGTTATCGCACAACTTGATGTTAGTTGCTCAACTTGATGCCCTTGGTTACAAGGTGGTCTTCTATGCTCAGTCCTTTCATATATCAAAGGGAAATATGTTTATTGCAAAAGGAAGCAAATTTGGCTCACTTTATCCTTTATTTGTATCACATAAATAACACTTGTTAGCTATTACTGAACAGCCTATGGCTTGTATTTGGCATGATCGTTTGGGCCATATATCTTGTAGTGGAATGGAAAATTTTTCTCATTCTGGCTACATACCTGTGTTATCTTTCTCCGAGTTTTCATTTTGTGAGGATTGTCAATATGGAATGCAAACTAGAAATGTGCATAGAATGCAGATTGACTCTTAAATTCAACCTTTAGATTTTGTTCATACAGCTGTGTGTGGTCCTATGCCCACTAGGTCCTTAGGTGGTTCTCTTTACTTTGTCACTTTCATAGATGATGCTACTAGAAACGTTTGGGTATATCCTATCAAATCGAAGGATGATGTATTTCCTACTCTCAGAAAATGGCTTGCTTCAATTGAGAGTGAAAAGGTACTAAGCTTAGGGCTTTACGTTCAGATAATGTGGGTGAGTATACCTCACATGATTTCAACCTTTTTTGTCAGTGTAGAGGGATTTGTAGAGATTTTACAACTCCTTATACCCTAGTATAGAATGGTGTGGCTGAAAGGATGAATAGAAGTATTCAAGATAGAGTAGTTCAAATGTTGCATCATGCAAACACACAAGGATTTTGGGCAAAAGCAGTATTGACCACAGTTCATGTGATTAACCTTTCACCTAGTACTGCCAAAGGTCTGAAAGTGGCACAAGAGTTATGGACAGGGAAGCCACCATATTATGATCATCTTTGAGTTTTTGGGTGTGAAGCATATGTTCATATACCCAAGAATCTTAGACAAAAGTTGGACCATAAGTCAAAGAAATGCATTTTTATTGGATATGATCGAGAACAAAAATTTGGATATCGCTTATGGGATCTTGAAACACGGTCAGTGATCAGAAGTAGTGATGTCATTTTTAATGAGTCGAAGATTCATAAACAACCCATTAAGGAGGTTGAAGTGAGAAGACTCGTATTTGAGGATACTAGTCCTCGAGTCAGCATGCATAAAATGCTGCACATAGGGATGTTCAAGAGAATGTCCAATCAGATCGTCTGATGCTCTACACGTGTCTTGCATCCACTTGATAGATATGTTCCATGTTTAAATTTTGTTATGCTAACAGATGCGGGCGAGCTTTCTTGCCACAACGAGGCTATGCAGACAAAGGATCATGTCAAGTGGGAGTGTGCCATGAAGAGTGACTTGGATTCTATTCACGAGAATGGTACTTGGGATTTAGTACCTTTTCCAAAGGGAAAGAAAGCTTTACCATGTAAATGGGTATATAAGCTGAAATTCACATCAGATAGTGCTTTTCCAAAGTATAAAGCATGACTTGTTGCAAAGGGTTTTAAGCAACAACATGGTGTTTATTTCGAGGAAATCTTCTCTCCAGTGGTCAAGATGACTACCCTATGCATGTTGCTTGGACTCGTTGCAATGGAGGACTTAGAGCTAGTCCAAATGGATATGAAAACTATTTTCTTGCATGGGGATCTTATGGATGAGATCTATATGTAACAACTAGAGGGTTATGTATTTTGTGGCAAGGAAAGTCTAGTTTTTAAGCTCAAGAAGAGCTTGTATGGACTTAAACAGTCCCCTAGACAATGGTACAAAAAGTTTGATGTTTTTATGAAGTCTCAAGGCTATTCTCAAAGCAATGAGGATCATTGTCTCTACACAAAGAGATGCTCAGATGGAAGATTGATATGCTTAATACTTTACGTCGATGATATGTTGATTGTTGGGAAGTGCTCTTATGATTTGTCAATTCTCAAAAAGAAGTTGAGTCAGAAATTTGATATGAAGGATTTGGGGGATGCCCAACATATTCTTGGCATGTGCATTACTCGTGATAGGAGTAAAAGATGCATATACTTGACTCAAAGTGAGTACATATCCAAGGTACTTCACAGGTACAATATGCAGGGTGGAAAGACACTGAGTACACCTTTACCCACATATGTGAAATTGAGCAAGGATGATTTCCCCAAATTAGATGAGGAAAAGGAATTAATGACCAAAATTCCCTATCAGTCTGTTGTTGATATTCTCATGTATGCTATGGTAGCTACGAGACTAGACATTGCATTTGGAGTGGGAGTTGTGAGTAGATGTATGTCTAATCCTAGCAAGAAACATTGGGAAGCGGTGAAGATGATTTTAAGATATTTGAGTGGCACTAAGGATAAGTGTATATGCTTAGGTAGAGGAAAAGCATCCATTATTCGTTACACAGATTCTCACTATGCTTGTTGTGTAGACAATCGTAAATCTACATCAGGGTACATTTTTCATTTTGTTGGAGGTGTTATCTCTTGGAGATCTCTTCTTCAAGAATGTATAGTTTTTTCCACCATAGAAGCACAATATGTTGCAGCAAGTGATGCATGTAAGGAAGTATTCTGGCTTTCTCGTCCTTCTTGTGATATGGGTTTACCTCAGCATGTACCTCGTTTGCTTAGTGATAGTTAGAGTGCAATTGCCTTGGCTAAGAATCCGGTCTATCATGCAAAGACCAAGCACATTGAGGTGAGGTATCACTTCATTAGAGATTGCTTAGCCACTGAGCGCATTATTCTTGAGAAGATTCACACTAGAGATAATGCTACAGATGCTTTGACTAAAGCTCTTCCATAGGATAGCTTTCGACGCTGTTGTCACTTGATGGGGGTTACTTGATTCTTGATCTTACAGAGTCATTTGTATACTGAGTAACATGCTCATCAGGTGGGAGGTATAGTTTGTATACTTACACTCACGTACTCTTTTCATTATTTATTGGCCATATTGACCATTACTGAGAGATTGTTACCGTTAGTGTCCATGTGAAAGGCCAAATTGCCACCGAACACTTCTTTGTATATGTTATTTAATAAAACATATAGTGGCCTCGTCAGTCACATACTATCAGCTCTACCACATTTGATAAGACGTAAGAAGTCTCTCTTTGTGCTCCCTGTGTACTGTGTTTTTTTGTGTATTCTGCAGCCTCTGTGGGGCCTAAGGAGCTCATTTTTCAACTCCGAGGACATCCTTGTGGATCTCTCAAGAAGGAGAGCACACTATGGTGCATCCCCATCGAAATAGTTCAAGATTTGCATGCTTTTTCTGACATTGATTGGGATGGTTGCTATGACACTCCTATGTCCACTAGTGGTTTTTGCTTCATGCTTGATAGCTCATGTATATCTTGGTTGAGCAAGAAGCAGCCTACTGTGGCCACTTCGAGTTGTGAGGCTCAGTATAGGGCAGCTTTCATAACGACTATTGAGCGTGTGTGGCTCAGATGCCTTATGGCTGATTTGGGTGTTGGTTAGTCTTTTGCCACCACCATCTTCATTGACAATCATAGCACATTGGTAGTTGTGAGGAACCGTGTGTTCCATGCTTGCACTAAGAACATTGAGAAGCATTATCATTACGTTAGGGAGAGGTTCTCTGCTAGGGAGATCAACTTGTCATATGTGCCCACACAAGAGAACATTGTAGACCTTTTTATGAAGGCTCTGCCTAGGGAGAAGTTTGAAGCTTTCTACAAAGCTTTGGGCTTACTTGTTTTTGTGGATTGATTCCACATAGCTTGGCACTTCCTTATACATGAGTGCCAACTCCTTGTTCTCCACATGACTCTAAGGGGGGATTTCTTGATATATTTAGGTAGTGATGTGTGAACACTCTAAGATCATCGGGGCACTTTTTTCCCTCTTTAGGAGGTTTTTTCCCCTGGCTTGTATATATGCCTATTGCCCTAACAGAATACTTATTTTTGTACATTCTAGTGGTAATACATTCAGTATTGTGTGTTGTGCTCCAAGCTTCTTCTTCTTCCTTGTGTTGTTCGCGTGCTTCTATAGACGTCTAAATCCAATAGTGCCAAAAGCAAAAGTACTCGATTTACAAGGAAACTGGACCACCATCAAGTTTACCAATGAGTTGATTAAAGAAGCATTTGGATGGATTAAAGATGGTGTCATAGATCTCAAAGAAGAAAGCCATGAAGCTAAAAAGTGAACATTTTTGGATATGAATAGAATTGATATTGAGGAAGTGTTTCGTCTAGTGCATCAACATTTTTCCTTCCCAAATATGCATCGGTACACAACACCACAAAATATTGTAGTTCAGCTCTTGAATCATGCAATCAAACAAGTGGGCAACTAGATAAATCTAACACCCTATATTCTAGAGTGCTTATTCGGAGCTAAAAAATAGTGAGGCCACAAAAAATGTCTTAATGGAAGTGTGGCATTGATGGTGCTTATCTATCAAGCACTAAACATCCAAGAACATCTGTGAGAGATGCCTTCAATAGTAGAAATGGCAAAATATGCAAAATCCAATACCATCCCTAAAAAGAAGAAGAGTATGATTATTACCAAAGAAGCAGAGACGAGCTCAAAGCCTTTAATGCAAGGAGCAAAACGATTGTGGGAAGCACTTCAAGGGGAAGCAACTCCAACTTCGAAGAGGATACATGTACTTCCAAGAACACAATTATAAAAGCTAACACTGATTAGTAAGGCTAAATTACAAGAGGCACTATTACAAATGCACAGATATATGGAAGGACAAATCAATTTATCAATACAAGGTCATCACTACAATCAAACAAGTGCCGCATATCACCATTAACCCGGAAAAAGATTAACAAAATTCCATACATATAGAGAATTGGCACTAATAAATTCAAGCTCATCATAAAAAACTTGGGAATGTCAAAAATATACAAGCTTCAATTATGAAGTTTATTTTCAAGTTTTGCATCTCATTAGTTCTTGCATCATCTATTTTCACTTAGAATAAGTCTCTCTGGTATAGAGCATGTGAATGACCTCTTATTTCATTTAAATTATGGGCATACTTTATAATTCAATTTTAGTCAAGTCAACCAGCAAGAAAAGCTACATGAAATTTTTAAACATTCATGAGTGGGCTTGCACCTGGATTTAGTTGAGCAAATCAAGGAGAAAAGAAATTCTTCAACTTGGACGTGGTTAGAGCTAAGAATGAAGAGACATTAATTATGTTAAAGAATAAAGAAGAAAGGTCATACATATTCTGCAAAAAATATTTTCTTCAAATAGAAGTAAAATACAAAAATGAAAAATGGAAGCATTTACTTCAACAAGTAGTGGAGGCCAAAAGAGAATCAAATCCAAAAATTGAACTGAAAGAGAAGAGTGGCTGCTCAAAGTAGTGGAGGAGTTATGGAGAAGAGCTCTCAAAGTCATCATGAGAGCTCGTGGTCATTTGGCTGAAAAAGAGGAAAGGGGGGACAATCAAGAATAGGGGAAGAAGGCTTTGAAGTCCCCTTTTAGGTAGCTCATTTGTTTTCATTCATTTCGTTTTCTACAGTCTCATAGACTATGTCCAGCCGCATACGAATTTCTGGGTAGCTTGATTGCGAGAGTCATATCTCTCAATGTATGTATCCATTTTTAGAGTCTAAATATTCCTTGGAAAGCTTATCATGTGCGCTTCCTTTGTCTAAAACATTTTTGTGAGTTTCACCATGGTCTATGAGTTATTCAATTCTTAGTGAAGTCTAGTTTTCAACATAATTGAGTGAACATGCAGCCTATTTTGAGCCAAAGAGTTGCCAAACCAAAACTACTCCAAATTGAGTGTTTTATAGCTCATTTGAAAGCGATTAATGTCTATGTTGAGTGACCAAAGTTTAAGTTCATTGGTCATTTTAGTTAATACCAATTTTCATTCTAAGGCTCAATTGTAGGTAAAAGCCTTGATCCTGGGAAGGTCTTCTACACTTTCTACTGCTCATAGGAGAGGAATTCTCGAGCAGTTGGTATCAGAGCATTGGCATTTGAAGACACATTGGCATTGGAAAGGAAGTAAATCAAAGGAGAAGCCACAAATCAAGGGGGAGCTTCATAAAGTAAAGACAGAGTGGCAAAACAGAACTAAGGTAAACTTCAAACTTGGAATTCTTCAATGGCTGATTGAGGAGGACAAGTTGAGAAGTTAGATAAAGATAATTTTTACTCTAGGAGGTATAGAATGACAAAGTACCTTAAAGATAAAGGTTTATAGATTCTAGTTACTAGAGATGATCCACAACCAGTGGACCTTCAAGATCTTAACATTACTCCACCACAACAGAGAAAATTTGCTGATTGGGAAGAGAGGAATCGAAGGGTGATGTTCCTCATTTCACAAGTTAGTTCTAACACTATGATTGGTCATGTGCAAAGCCTAGAGCCAGCCAAGGAAGTTTGGAAAGCATTGGAGAAGGTGTATGCTACCTCAATAAGGTCTCGGAAGATGCAACTCAAGAACGAGCTCAACAACATGAAGAAAAGCTCAAACCAAAGCATTAGTGAGTATATATTGAAGACCAAGAAGCTTCGAGATCAATTAGAATCAATTGGATGCAAGATAGAAGAGGAAGACATCATCCAAACACCCCTCAATGGCTTAAGGAGTGAAGAGAAGTGGAAGCCCTTCATCACAAAAATTCTTTATAGAGATTCTCTACCAACATTCAACGAAATTATACCGAATCCTGTGGCTGAAGAGACTACTCAACAAGGAGAAGGCAACAAAGGTAAGGACAACTATAGCCAAATGTTATACGCAAGTTGAGGTAGAGGAAGGAACTTAAGAGGACGCTAACGAGGAAGAGGAAGAAGCTACAACAACACAAATTCCAGCCAACATAACTTGGAGGACAACAAGGACAACTCAAATGATGACAGACGTGGAAGAGGTGGAGAAATAAATAGAGGAAGAGCTCGAGGTTCATACAATCCTCATAAAGGTATAACATGTTATCATTGTGGTAAAATAGGACATTATGCAAGTGCTTGTTGGCAAAAGAATGGAAGGCTAAATGGAGGCAACCAAAGGAGTCAAAATAACTATGCGAGTACATCAAGTGAAGGAGAGAAGCAAACCATGCTTGTCATGAAGCATGAGTACAACAACCCGGGAAGTGATGATAAAAAATGGTTTATAGATTTAGGTTGCATAGCAATCATATGACATGCCAAGGAGATTTATTCACAAATCTACAAGCTCCAAGTGGAAAAGGATGTGTGGAGACTAGTGATGAAACTCAACACACAATTGAGCATGTTGGAGAAATCAAGCTTGGAGACAAGAAGATTTTGACTAATGTTCTTCATGTTCCTACTATTGCAAAGAATTTGATTTGAGTAAGACTATGTACTCAAGTCAAGAAGACTCAAGGACTCGTGCCAATGAGACTGTACCTCTATTGCAACATAGGTGCATATAGTGGGAGATTAACAAACCTTTAAATGTCAATCCGATCGAACGACCTAACCAAGTGTATGAGGACATATGCACACATGATGGAAAATGAAGTGGTTCAGTTGATATGTATGAGAAAAGACTAATCCACCTCTCAAACACACTAATGACTGAAAGTGTCTGCTCTGATACCTCTTACACTAGTTTTCAGAAAATCAAGGATTTCTCCCAGTTCCGAACTCCAAATATAGTCAATAGGAGGTACTGGTTTCAAAGCTCTCGCCAAGACGCATCTACTGGAAGTCGTTTCACTTGATTCTGACAATTCTGCTTCAAGTTAGGACCAAAATAGTGAATGGCGGGAAGCACCCACACTCACACCACAACTCCTTCAAGCTCACACACACACTACAGTAGCTCAAAAACAGTGGGGAAGGGTAGACAACAGTCTTACACACACATTCCAAGCATCACACACACATAGAAGATCAAAGAGAAGATGGAAATCTGCAAGAAAGAGGCAAATTCGAAATTTTGGAGAGCTCCTTCTTCACAATGGCAAAAAAGTCTCTTCACAATATACATGTGCCCTAAGTTTGGTCTTTTCACACAAGAGACCGGCACTTTATTCTAAAAAAGTGAAGTTCCTACTAATTTACAAGGGATATTTTACAACAAGTTGGGATTATGCATCTAGAGGACTCCTCTATTGCATTTACATGGCTTTGAGGGAATTCTCTAAGACCTCAAAGAAGAAAAATTATGCCCACTAATTTGAAAATTTTGGGGCTCTTCTCTTGTGCTCCTTTGCTCTGCAACACTCTCCCCCTCTTTGTCTATGTCGTCCCTTGACAGGCTTTACTTCTTGTCTTCAGCTTGTTTAAGAGGTCTGAATGCACGCACCCAGCGGTCGAAGCAGCAATAAGGACTGTCAGAGAATTTGTTATTTTATCCGATGTAAGTCCTTTGCTTCTGTTTTCCCCTTGATATCCCGTACATCACAAATCTAGGTTGCTGCATCCAGTCGGGCTGCCACGCACGCCACCAGTGACTAGGAATGTGTTCTCCTTAGTCACCTACTTCTAGCTTTCGGTCTTCTGATTTGTCCTGGTTGCACACATCTGACCCGATTGTATTGTTCTGAGCCTGTTTACTTTGTTGACAATGCACGCTATCATCGGAAGGATTATTACCTGCAAAATATTGTCTTGCACTTCTTCATGTATAGTTCCTGGCCCTGGTCTCTCCTTCCCATGAAATGTCCTGGTTCTGATTGATCTTTAATTCCACTTCTCAAGACCTCGATGATTCGCGTTGTTGCCTGATGCGTGCCCCTGCGGGGCTTTGGGCAGAGGGTGGTTTTCCTGTATTATGACCTTCATTCTTTATTGAGTCATTTTTGACTTTGATCTTCTTCTTCTTCGTTTCTTGCTTGATTTCCCTTCCACATGTCCCTCCTCTTGAACTCTGTCGTCCCCGACAGGCTTTTTGTGGCGATGTGTATAGGTCTATATAGCTGCTTGCTCTCATTGGTTCAGAAGATTAGCGTGACATATCATAAATTCCTTCCATTGTGTTGACTTTACCCCATCCTCTGGTGCTTGTCGATGATCCGCAAAAAAACTCGTCTCATAAGCGACCAGACGTGCATTAAGGTTCGAAGTCATTTTTACAAAAAATTCTGAATCAATTTCGAAGAAGCCGGTGAAAAATGCTTCTTCAAAAGTTTGCATATATGTTGATGGCAAAAACATAATTCGAGAATAATATGCCATAAGTGTTAGGTGGCTTGGAATAGTAGATAGATTAAAAATGAGTGCTTCGGATCCTTGCGTAATGCCGATGAAATTTAAAAAAGTATATTTTGCGTGCTGGAAGACTTTGATTACGGTAAGTAGCATGCTGAATATCTTATTTGTCATTTTAACTGCTAAATCCGAAATTGTAGCATATCTTGCAATCCAAAATTGCATAGTTTTCACCATATATTCCTCAGTCAGTAAGTAATTGTGTGGAGGACTAGGTAACAATGGATAGTTGAGCCACTGATTATTGATATTGCCCTGGCACTGACCATCCCGAAATTGCGTCCAGCCTCGTCTACGAGGTACTGGGCAAAAAGATGGGTTTACCTGAAGCACATAAGGTGATGCTTCCCACTGTACCCGTAGTGTAGGATTCTTTTCCAAAAGCTTTCTTCTCCATATAGGATCCGCCTTCTCAAATTCTTCTTGGGTATACTTGAATGTATCATGTTTGAAGTGGAGATTGTGGTCCGGATCTTTATTTGTCGTAGTCGTTATATAGTGTCGCATTTGTTCTTTAAGTAGTCCATAGGGTATACTGAAAGGCTTCAAAATTTGGTCCAAGTTTTTGCTTTCTATCATAGCTTCCTTCATTACTGTGATGATTTGATCTTCAAATTCAGTCGTAAGCTAGGACACCAGTAGTGCCCTTTCCGGTCGGCTTAATTATGCAATTTCCCGAGTGTTATGTTCAATGTGAAGCTCCTGTTCTACCCTTATCGGTGAATGATGTGAGGGGGGAGAGAGAGGACATACCTCAGTCTCCACAGTAGCCTCTTCGGATTTTGGAACTACTGGTGTCCCCTCTATGTCCTTGTGTGTTAGTTGATCCTGGAGTTGTTTGATTAGCTCCTTCTTTTGCTTAATTTCTTCTTGGGCTTGTAAAATTGTTTGCTTATTCTTTTGGATTTCTTCTGCCACTATTGCGAGTTGATCCGCATCTTCTTTACATTGCAGCAGGTACCGATTTTCAGCTTTCTTCCATTTGGTTCTGAGAGCTGCAGTGTCATCCATGTACCTCTTTTCCCATTCGGCAATGGTGAGTTGCTCCTTCTTGAGCTGATCTTCATACTTAGCTATCTTTGTCTCGAATTCTTCGATATCTTTTTCTGGTCTTTCTTGAACATTTATTGGCTAATCACTGAGAAGGGCAGTGATGAGTTCTTTATTTCAATTCCTTAAGTTTTCTGCTTCCTCCATGTATACTTTGATTTGTGATTCCAGTATTTTGCTCCGGGCAGCCATTCGCACCTTCTCTATCTCGCTAGCTTCGTATTTTTTCTGTACTTCTTGCAGTTGTGCTTTTAATCTTTTGTTTTCGGTCATTAACTCATTGCACTATTTTTTGGTTTCTTGGACTTCTTTCTCTTTGTTTCTGAGGTGCTCTCTTTCTAAGTTCAATTCTGCTGAAATATTCTTACTCTTTTCTTGAAGCTCGTGCTTGTCCTACATTGCTTGATCATAGTCTTCATCAGCCTCAAGCATTAGTTGTTGTGTGTCTAGTGCGGTTCTGATCATATCTTGTACTACTGGCTTGAGTTGAGCTATGTCGACATTTAACCACGTCCTAGGTATGCTTGGAGCTTCACAAGATTGCACCTCTTTTCCCTGCTCCACGTGGATGGTTTCGTTGTGTGGTTGTCTAATTTGTAATTGTATGTTATGTACTTTTTCTTGTTCATCCAAATCAATAGCTTTTGTGGCGCTCCCTTGAAATGTGACATCCATGGGGGAGGATTCTGCCACAACTCTTATTGGTGTGAAGGGTTCTTCCTCTTCTAGTTTCTCTTCCTAAGGCTCTTTCTTTGGTATCTTTATGGACATTTCGCAAGGTGGTGTGGCCTCCTTGATACGAATAGTGGAAGTCTCATTAAGTTTTATCGCATGCATATTTCCTGGTCTGCTTCCTGACTTGTGGTGTTCTTATTAGTATGCGTAGTGTGGTCATCCGTCTTTAGGCCTTCTGCTTCTTCATTGCAGTTGACTTCATTCAACTCTACCCATTGTCCATCATCCTTTGACTCACTTTGGATATCCACATTTAATAGTGAGTTGTCTGGTTCTTCTTGTGCATCCAAGGATGAGCTTGAGTTGTCCAGCCCTATTTCCCCTGTACCGATGGACTTTGGTGAGTTTTCTTTTTGCTTCCGTTTCTTGTTGGGTCTGTTGATAATGATGGCCTTGCATCGGTAAATTGACTTGTCCTTTCGTATATTGGTGCGTCTCTTCTAGGGCCCTAGTTAAGTCTTCCTCTGTAATCGGCCTTTGCTCTTCAATTGTTGTTTTCGGCAGTACATGTGTCCTTTTCGTGGCTAGAGCTTCCTCTTCCATTTGTTTGACTTCCCTTAGTCTCTTTGTGCCTCTCATTCTGGGTTGAGAGCTAGTTTCTGCTTCTTCTACAATCTTGACTCCTCTTTTCTTTTTAGGAACAGTGGCAACTTTGGCATACTTTGCCAGGGCCGTTGATGATGGCATTTCTTGCAGGTGCTCTCGAATGCCTAAAGCATGGTGGATAAGTATTGTCAGGGCCACACTGCCATTGAGGAACTTTTTATTATTCCATTGCTTTTTTGCTTCAAATAATCTTTCTTGGATGTACAGAGTCAGATTAATTTGATTTCCAATCTGCTTAGTGGCGTGTGAGAGTAGTTGAACAATAATCTTTTGAGGGGCCGTGTACCTATGCATATTCGGGAAGCAGAAGTGTTGGTGGATTAGTCTGACTTCCTCCTCTATGTCTACCCAGTTGATGTCTGTAAATGTCCTGGTCTTTGCACCTCGGCTTTCTTCTTTTACCACGGTAGTTCCATCCTTTTCCCATCCAAAGGCTTCTTTAATCAAGTCATGCGTAAATTGGATGACTACCCATTCACCTATTTTATCCATCACTCTAGCCTCGGGCACCAAGGGATCATGCAGTGTTGGCTATAGGGTATTCATGACCTGTATGCATCTTTGAAAATCGGGCTTATAGATTGGTAGTTCAAAATATTTATGTATGCCTGCTTTCTTCATAGTGTCTACGATAGACGGGAGTTCATGTAGTACTCGAAAATCCTGGGACATGATTATAAATTGATGGTCGGTATCCATAATTTTGATCATCGCCAGGAAGAGATACTCCCCTGCTCGTTGATCTTCTCGAAACCAATGTCCCTTTGCCTTGGTGATACTCTAAAGTGGAAATTCCAATACTTCCTCTTGTACTGTTGCTTCAGAATCTTCAGAAGCCATCTGCACTTGTAAGGAAAAGTGCATTAGCTTCAAAGGAAAGCATGAATCTGTGTAGTGCATTGTAGTGTATTGTAGTGATTATTGTCGTTCCATCACTCCGTTTCCCATGGTTCTATAAGTGAGATCTCTTACCACAATTTTTTATTTCTTATCCTGAAAGAAAAACAAGTGTTAGTATAACCGAAGCATTTATTTATGTACATAGCATGTCCATTCCTAAGAGAGTTGAAGCTATGATCTAATCTCCATTGGAGAATGTGCACCACTAATTCTATCAGGTACATCCGGTGCCGAATGCGTGGCCTTGTAATGTGGCCCTACTATGCATACTTTAGGTGCATCCGTTGCTTCATGAGTGCAATGGCGTATCCATTGTTTCGATGGTCCATCCCTTGCAGTTGCTTGGGTTTCCAAATCCATTTCATGGGCGCTTGAATAGGTGGATTTCTTCCTTTGATTCCTTGGACTTTCTTTGTTTGTTTTGTTTTCTCTACAGTCCTAGGGACAAAGGTGTTTCCCTTTTTGTTTCTTGGATGACTCTGTTTTGGCTTCGTCACTCACCTTTTCTGCCGTAATGCTTCCTCCTGAGTGCTTATCTCCAACTTGGCTGCCTGTATTATATTCTTAGGGATCCATATCTGATGTCGTGCTTTCTGAGCTTCAATCAAGGGCTTGGGGAGCCATACTTGCAAGAGTCCTTTTGGTTTGGACTTTGGTGAAGCTGACTTCTTCATTTCTATTTTCTCTTTATGAGTTGATGTTGACGTCTGCCCTTCCTCTTCTGATCTTTACGTACCCATTGGTATTTGACCATTCCATGTTGGAAGTATCTGAGTGGGGAATTCCCTATTGGTGGTCTTTTGGCTCGTTGAGAAGCTCCATGAGAGTGGGTTTCCTTAGTGGCTAGTTGTTCCTCAACTGGATGGAGTGATTCTCCTTCTACCTTGGAGATTTCAGGGTTTGAACTTTCTACTTCTTCTAGCTTGGTTTATGAAATGGTTGGACTGGAATCATGTTGGAGTAGCGTTTCCGTGCATTTCCCTGAACTCTCGATGGTGGTGGGTTGGGATAAGGGCTTATCTCCTAATAGACTAAAAATTTCCTATCTTGGCCGAAACGTATCCTTGAGCTAGGTTGATACTGACTTCATTCTCAATGATCCAATCTTGTCCTAGGATCCATGGAAGAATTTCCTAGGTGGAGAGACACTATCGCTATTCCAATGCATTCTAGGGTTTGACCTCCAATTCCTCTCAATTGGGCTTTTGTGGGACTCATAATCATTTGTAGATCTTTTATGACCGTATTACGTATGCAACTAAGTCCTGCTCCTGAGTCTATCAATGCATCTATCAATGTGTATTCTGTCTTTCCGATCCCTTAGTTTCAGGTAAGGCTGTGACATGTACGACTTCGTCGTGTGAGAGTCATGAACTTGGTAGTTGGCCATAGGGATAGGCTCTTCTCCTTGGAGATAGCGTTCATCTCGTTGTCTTATCCATTCTTTCCGTTTCTTAATGTGTTCTAGGGCTTCTTGTCAGGCCTCCTCTCTAATCCGTTCTTCCTCTTTCTTCCTACTTTGAGCACCTACTAAACGCGCTAGCATTTGATCTGTCAATGGCTCCATGAACCGTTTGACTCTGCATCCACTTATGTAGTTAGGAAGAATATCTCCATCTAGAGTGGCTAGATTAATCGCTCCACTAGTAGAGTTTCTATTGATGATCAGAGGTCCATATCCGCGTTTTTGTAACTTCTTGGCATGTTGTTTTAAGGTGTACACCAAGACTAATTCTCCCTCTTTAAGTCCTTTGTCTTTTATATGTGCATCATAATATGCCTTTTGTCTTCTTTTAGCTACATAGATTCCTGCCACTGCTTGTAGCCTAGTTTCATGTAACTTCTCGATTTGGTTGAGTTGTTGGGATAACTCATGTCCGTTCCACTCATACTGTTGGGCTACTCTCAAGGTTGGGATTAAAAAATCAATCGGCAAAATTGCGTTCTGCCCATACACTAAATTGAATGGGGTGGTTCCAATGGCAGTCTTGTATGCTACTCGGAAGGCCCAAATTGCATGATGCAATTGTTTGTCCCAATCCGACCTCCCATTATTGACAATCTTTGTTAATACAGTACATAACACCTTGTTGGAACTTTCCGCTTGACCATTGGCTTGGGGATGGTATGGGGCTGATTTTTTGTGAATCACTAAAAATTCATTCATTAGGGATTCTATTACTTCATTAAGGAAGTGCGTTCCTCGGTCACTCACAATCTCAATTGGTAATCCGAAACGAGTGAATATATTCTCAAAAAGGAATTTAGCAGTGGTTTGAGCATCGTTTTTTCTCGTAGCTTTTGCTTATACCCATCTGGTTAAATAATATGTGGCTACTATGATGTACTCAGCATGTGATCCTTTGGCTGGTGGGTTGATGGGTCCTATGAAGTCGATACCCCATTTGGAAAATGCTCTCGCACACAGCATAGGTTTTAATGGCATGTCAACTCTTCGAATTGGGTATTTAGCCCTTTGGCACGTTTCACAGCTTCGTACATAAGTCTCTGCATCCTTATGTAGAGTTGGCCACCACAAGCCGGCGAAGAGGATCATCCTGACAGTTCTCTCAGCTGAAAAATGACCTCCCACAGCACCTGCATGTGCCATCTCTAATATGGGTAGAGACTCTCCTTCATGCACGCATAATCGCAATTGGTTATCCTTTCCTCTCTTAAACAATTGTTTTCCCATAAGTACGTAATCCTTGCTCATTTCTTCTAGGGATCGTCTTCTAGTTAAACTTATTCCTTCCTCATGCTCTCTATTCTTTAGGAATTTAACCAATGTTTTACTCCAATTGGGTGCTATAGTTGAAAATGGTATGGACATATGATCCTCTGGGATTGTCTCCTGGCATTCTGCACAATTACTCACGTAGTCATGGACATCCTTGGGCATGTCAGGCCAGTACACTCCTAATCTTTGGAACTCCCGAATGGTTCCATAAGTCCCTTGGTGTGTTCTCCATTTGTTCACATGTGCTTTCTCAATTAGTTTCTTTTGTTCATCCTCCTCGACACATCTTAACAACACTCCATTGGGTTCCTTATAGTACACACTTCTAGCAATAATGTGCAAATTTCTTGATTGAAGAATTTGCTTTTTGCTATTCTTATTGATTGAGTGTTGTGGGCCATGGGTGAGTATAGGAATTAATTTCTCTGCCCACTTTGGACATACTTCCAGATTGAACAAGTAAGTATCTGGCACATCATTGGGTACTCCACTTGGCCGTTCTCCGTGGGTTAACCTAGAAAGGTGGTCTGCTCTTACATGCGTATTTCCCTTTTTTACTACCACCTCGAAGTCGAACTCCATTAACAGCCAGAACCATCTTACTAATCTGCCCGTGTTACAAGGTTTATTAACTAAGTACAGTAGGGCTTGATGGTCTATGAAGAACGTAAATTTGTTGGCTAACAGATAGTGTCTGAATTTCTTAACTGCATAGACCATTCCTAATCCTTCTCGCTCGGTTGTTGTATAATTCCTTTTAGCTTGATTCAGTTGTCTACTTGCATAGGCAATTGGATGATCTAGCTTTCCTTCATTAGCCGGTTGGGCTAAGATACATCCGATTACATAATTAGAAGCATCAACATGAATATGAAAAGGCTTGTTCCAATTGGGCGTTTTCAGAATTGGGGCCGTGCTAAGCCTCTTTTTTAATTCATTGAATGCTTTCTCACACTCTTCCGTCCAAGTGAATTGCGTTAAGAGGCCATACAGGGCTTTGGCTATTATGGCATACATGTGAATAAACCGACGGTAATATCCACAATGTCCCATAAAGGCTTGTACCTCTTTCGCATTCTTTGGTCTAGGAAGCTCTGAGATGACCTTGATCTTGTCCTCATCCGTGGATATTCCATTTCTTGAGACTATGTGTCCTAAGATCTTCCCTTGTCTCACCATGAAGACACATTTTTCTCGGTTTAGGCAGACTCGATACTGGCAGCATTTATTGAATATTTTTCTCAACTCGAGAATGTGATCACGTCTTTGATTCGAGTATGTACATAGATCATCTACATACACTTCCATGCTCTTTTTCAGGAATTCCTTGAAAACATGACACATCAATCGTTGGAAAGTAGCGAGTGCATTAGTGAGTCCAAAAGGCATCACCCTGAAAGCATAGACTCCCCATTCGGTCGCGAATGTGGTCTATTGTTGATCCTCAGTAGCAATAGCTACTTGGTTGTACCCGGAGAATCCATCTAAGAAGCTATAGACTTCCTTTCCTGCTACTCTTTCCAATAGATGGTCCGTAATGGGTAATGGGTAGCTATCACGTATGGTGGCTGCATTGACCTTTTTCAAGTTAATGCACACCCTCAATTTTCCATTTTTCTTAGGCACCACTACTAAAGGCGATACGCACTCGGTGTGTTCTATCTCGTATATGAATCCTGATGCTAGTAGCTTGTCGATTTCTTCCTTAATTTTTGCTGCATACACCTCATTATATGTATAAGGGCGTTGTTTAGATGGTTTTGCATCTGCGGTCATTGGTATTCGATGAGAAAAATATTGGGTTCTACGCCCTTGAGATCCTTATATGTCCATGCGAACACGTCTCGATATTCTCGGATCAGCTGGATGAGTTCTTCTTCCTCCTCCTCTGATACATCTTTGCCTATGTAGGAAAATCGCTCTTCTCCGTCTTCCACTGTTACTACAATTTCTTTTGTTTTTTCTTTGTTGTCGTATGCTTCTCCATCTCTAGCCTCTCGTTTAGGCATTTGAATGGCTACCTTTCTTTCTTCTACCTCATATCTTTTAAAATGGTCAGGAACTTCAAACGAATCTGGATCAGGTCCTATTTTACTCATGTCTTCTGCTTGCTTAGGTACCATGGGAGTAGTTTCGATTGCCAAGATCTTGGTAGGTTCCTGTTTCTCTGTGTTTCGAATGGTGTCTAGGTAGCTTTCTTTGAAATCGAATTCTGGCTCCATTTCTATACTCTCATATTCCTCTTTCCATTCTTTTTCCATGGTTTCCCCTTCATCTACTTCTTGAAGGACAACCATATAAAGATTTACATCATAACCTTCCTCATCTATGCACTCGTTCATGGTCAAAACTTCCTCATTCACGCACACATCTAAGGTTGCTAGAATTTCCATCCATCCATGCGGTTCAAAGGTCTCATCTCAAAAGATTTGAGGCATGTACCCTGGGTCCTCTACTGGTCGGTAGTTAGGATGTCCTACTGGCCACATTTGCCTTTTACTCTCCTCCTTCTTGGCCTCTTTGCACATCCATAACTGGGCATCCTCGTGCATCCAAGATTGATCGCTCGATCCAACACTGTGCAAGGATAGGTTGTCTTCCTCCTTGTGTATGGGATTCCACTGTAGTGGAGGAACATCTCGATAAGCAAATGTATGCAAGTTTATCTTGGCTGTATTTCCTTGATGTTGTAGGTACAATGAATCTCTTCCCCAGTCTTGCACTACCCGCATTTGTCTCATAAAGGGTCGCCCTAATATCATTTCGTAGTTGTTGGCTTTTTCAAACTTACAAATGGCTAGTGCGTGTTCGAATTCTACTCCACAGGTGGTTAATTTGATTCTCTCCAATATAAGGGTTTCTCCACATGGCCATCTGCTAATTGGAGGTTCATGCGTGTGGGTCGTAAGGCAAGTTTCCCCCATTTCTCCCAAATCTCCTTGTTGGCAATTCCTACCCCGGCTCCCGTGTCTAGTATAGCCTTGGTCATGTACCCATTGTAAGTGACAGGCAGACAGGTATTGCCTTCGTCACCTTCACTAAACTCTCCCACTTTATCCACTGGGATTTGTATTTTAGATGTGTTCTCTTTTCCCTTTACTTCCTTTTCTTGCCCTAATTCTAATTGGCTCGCTAATTGTCTCCATAATTGTGGCTTAAGTTGAAGTAATTCTTCCACGGTCAACTTGCATTGTACTTTTGTTTTCTTGAGTTCCCTTAGATTGTGTGAACTTTGTTCTGAGTTTCCTTTTCCTTTTCCCTATATTGTAGGTGCTCGTATTATTATAGACTCTTTTCGTATTCTCCCATGTAATTAGGTAAGGTGGAAATACTTAGGGTTTCCTCCCTCTTCCTATCGAGTCTTGATACTTCCTCATATACTTCCTCCAGGTTGGTATTTGGTTGATAAACTTCCACATCTATTTCCTCAAAAGGAGGCTTCGATACTCCATTTTTCTTCCATTGTTCTTCTCAAAGTCTATTCCATAATTCCTTCGGCCATTCTGCCTCTAAGTCCGGTATTATTGACACAGGTTCATCTTGAATTTTCATTTGTTCACCTATGTCTTCCTTCCTTCTAAGTTCTTTACCTTTGGATTGGACACATTCTTCGTATTGATCATCTGTTATCCTTGTCTCTAGCAGAACTGGGATAGTCTTTTCTAGGGTTGTTTGTGCCACTTCTATAAGCTTCCTACATATCGCTAGTCTTTCCTTTTCCAGCTCCCCTTGTGGGTAGAGTCTTTCGTGTTGCTCTAAATTCGGCCCAGTCTTAATTCTAGTTTGGTAAGATTTCAGCCACATGTCTAAGTCGTCTGGTTTTGGGTCAGCCAGAATTGATCCTGGTTTCTCTTTCTCTTGGATAAGTGGTGACACCGGGATCTCCTCTCGGATCCTTTGTTCTTTATGTTCCCTTTTGTTTCGGATTTGTTTTTTACTTTTTTGACTCTCATATTTTGCCCATTTATTTTTGAGTTTTTCTCTTCTTTCCTTCCATTTTTGTGCTTTGCTGTTCTTGGTACTCTCGCGTGGATCCTCAGAATCTTCCACTACCTGAACTTTAGCGCTTACGGCTTTATCGCTCTCTTGTTCCTGTTCTGGTTGTTTCCCTTTTTGTTGCCTTATCTGAGCTCTTGTAATGGCTTTCAATGGCACAGTATATTCTTTATCACTTCCAGATCCTTCTATTACTTCAATTACATTGATAGGTGCAGTGTCCTGGACTTTGGTTGGATTCTTAGGGTAGTCCCTGAAAAGTTGTTCCTTTCCGCAATCGTTGCAATATCCTTCCCAAGTCCTAGGTGGTGGTGGATTGTAAGGTTGAGGGAACTCTCTAATAAAATGATCTCCTCCGCACCTATAACAAGGTCCTCTTGGTAGAGGTGGTCTGATGGTTGGTCTCATGGGTGGTTGTGCTTTAGGAGCGGTATACATTAGAGCTTCGACCTCAGTGCCATAGCTTGGGTCATAGTTTCCATATCTATAATAAGCCGAATCAAAGGTTGGTTCGTAATCTAACATATTGGCTTCATATGGGTAGTAATCTCTTGGTGGCAGCTCATATCTAGGGTTCGCTGATTCCTCATTGATTGTAGATGATGCTGGAACTATGGCTCTCTCCAAATTCTCTTCGGGCTGGGCATACTTCACAGGTACTACCTGTTGAGGTTGAGACAGTTGTGGCCCTAGCACTGGTTGTGGTGGTGGATATGGTGCCTGTTCATATGGTCTTGCGACTCCTGCTGGTGTTGGATATGGATTGTATCTAGGCATCTCTCTGCTTTGTTCTCTAGGTGGATATCCATATGGTCGATACTAATGTGGTTGGAATGGTCGTGCCTATCTATTGAATGGGCAATTTTCAATGGTGTGATTAGCGTACTTTTGTTCTATGTGGCAGTACAAAGCATTTCCTGGTTGGTGCTATCTCTTGTATGGGTATGTTTGATGTGCACCGATCCCTCCTCGCATACACATGTGTGTGGGGTGATCTCCTCCACATAGACTACATCTCCGTAGCATAGGCACTCTTTGTGCTGGGTGTTGGTAAGTTCTTTGTCCCTGGACTCCTAGTTTTTTTGCTAACAGTTCTACTAATTCTTCCATGTTACTGGAGTTGGAGGTAATGGTACTTCGCGAGTCTTCTGATTTAGTGGGGCTGGGTGTACTCTTGAGGTCCTCGGCTAGGTTGTCTTCTAAATCAATGCCCTCTTGAAGACACTCACTCAGAGTTTGTAGTCTTTTCACGTACACTAGCGTTCTTAGGGTTCCATTTGTGAGTCCATCCAAAAATAATGAAATCATTTTTTGTTGAGTGGGTCTCTCTGCAACCGGGCATCTATCCACATACTGATTGAATCTCCTGGCTGTTGTTTTCACTATTTCATTAGGGTTTTGTTTAAAACTATGGATTAAGGATGCGGAATTGTGTTTAATCCCTCTCTTTGTGAATTCCCTAATGAATTCTTGAAAGAATTGTTCCATGTTTCCAAGTTGATTAGGGTCTAATGGCTGGAACCAAGTTAGAGCCGTCCCTGTGAGGGTCAGTCCAAAAGACTCATACTGCACAAAGAAGTCGTCTACTTGTTCTGCCCTTAGAAGCTGTTTAAACTCAGCAATGTGATCGTAGGGTTCTCCCAATCCATCATAATGATTTCTTACACACTTGGCCACTTGGATAGGTCTCAGTCTTCTCATTGGTTTAGGCGGTCTCAGCATTACAAGGAAGACAGGGACTGCTGGTCTAACTGGGGGCATTCTCGGCTGCCCTCCTACTGGTGGTCGTGGTCTTATGGGTGGTCGGTATTGATTACCTACCCCTGCGTGGGCCTGATTGTGTGCTTGCACTCGTGGAGTTGCAAATTGCACATGAGTACGGTTTGGCACACTTCGTTGGCTGGTCTGTCTTGACGTGGTGTGTTTTGTCTCTTGTTGATTTCCAAAAGGGTTCTGCGAAGTAGTTGCCTGATCTCTCTGAGGGAATACAGGCACACCCATGTATCTCAGCCGAGCCCTGTCTAAGGCACTCATTGGCCAATATCTCCTCTGATTTTTGTCCAAGTATGTGAGTCTAGTTTCATCTTCTGGATCCTTCAGCTCATAAAATGTCATGGGGCTTTCTTCTCTCCCTGGAGCCGATAAGTCTGTTTGAAGCAATAAGTCTGATCCATGGATCATATAGACTTCCAATAAGTAGTCGTCTTGAGGTATCAAGTCTCCTCTCAAGACTCGAGTTACTTGGTCTAGGGGTAGTCACTAGTTCCTCAGGGTTTGTTCTTTTGGAGTTTTCTGCTTCCACTAACTCTCCCCTTTCATTGATCATCTCAAGAAATTCAGTTACGATGTAGATGTGACCAATTTTGTCTATGTATGCTCCTCCCTCGTACTTGACAGCAGGTCTAGGCACGATCGTGGCATTCATGGAAGTTACCATCCTAGCCAGAGATCTGTTTAAACCATCCAGGTAGATGGGGATATCCTGGGCATTGGTAGACACATACTACAAGGAAGTACGGTAGTCTCCCTCAACGGTAGTCATGAAATTTCTACTTGGAGTTGGACCCTGCATGTCTTCCGAAGCCATGGGTATTTCCTCCTCTGAGTCACTAGAGGTATCTGAATAGGCAGAGTGGTGACTAACCTGGGCAGCACTTCCCACAGAAGATATGACACTTCTTCGGCTACTTAGCACTCTCCCTGACCTCAAGTTCATTCACCCTCCTAAGACTCTCTAAGTCTCTGAGACTCTCCTTGAGTGGCTCTTCCAATGCCTCAAGTTACCTGACAAAATGCTTCAACCACACTGGACAATACCACTTCCAGGTGATGTTGCACTAGGCGATACCGATCTGGCCACGATACGATACCTAAAGTCTACACGATACGATACTTGCTATAGCAGGCGATACGATACTGAACTATTGCCACGATACGATACCAACAATCCTCGCAATACGATACCAGAGCACCGAGACGATACGATACTGATTTTGGTCACGATACGATACCCCCTTTTTATGCACGATACGATACTGGAAGCCCTGCAATACGATACCAGATTGCTCATGCGATACAATATTAGTTGCAAGGGTCGATACGATACCAACTTGGTATCGTGATATGACTCAAGACAATGAGACGATACGATACCACCGACTAGCACGATACGATACTAGTATGATATTGCGATACTACACTAGGAAGTGGGCGATACGATACTTCAGCGATTAGCGATACGATACCAAGTTCAGAGGAGGATATGATACCAAGGTCCCGACGATACGATACCTGAGAACCGAGGCGATACGATACTGAAAATGGTATCGCGATACGAAATTGGCCTATGGACGATACGATACCACAGTAGGCAACGATACGATACTACTGGGTAAAGTGTGATCGCGATACCAACTTGGCGATACAATACCAAAGTGGTATCGCGATACCAAGACTGGCACCCAATGATACGATACTTCGGCGAGTATCGCGATACAAGGGAATTTTGGTATCGCGATACCAAAACTCAACCGATTGCGATACTCAAGCCAAAATACCTCACAAATAAAAAAATTTAGCACCCCCTGGCTCTTTTCACACACCTCTTCACTCCTAACCCACTGTCGCTCTCACTGAAGCTCAAAAATCAACTGTCTCCCCCCCCCCCTCCGTGACCGCGCATGCATTTAATCACGCGTTGTGCACTTTTAGTGTGTTTTATTCAAAATACTTTGTGGAATCTTACCTTAGTACTGTCTAGCTTGCACCTTGAGCTCAAGTTCTAGTTTTAAAGGCCTGCATTGCACGATACTTCACATGCGATACCGGTCGCTGCTCGTAGGCAATACCAGAACATAGTGAAGTGTCAAATGAGTCAATTTTTTTGGTTTTTATACTTTTTGTGAGAGAAACTGAACATTACTAATTTTGGGCAAATTTTTTGTGCTTTTTTAGTGGTCTTGGCCTACTCCTACTTCACTTCTCTTCACTTCTCCTCTCCTTCTCACCTAATCCTAACTCCTCCTTCTCTCCCTTCCTACTAACCTTAAACCTAAAAACTCATTACACACACCTTGGAGATGTGAAGTAACAAGTGCTGAAGTGATTGACTACTTGCCACGGAACGAATTCACTTCTACAAGTACGATTCTATCACACTCGATCTATAACCATCACGAAGGCACCTTGGCTGAGTGTTCCCCGGCAACGCCGCCAAAAATGTGTGTACTCAAGTCAAGAAGACTCAAGGACTCATGCCAATGAGACTGTACCTCTATTGCAACACAAGTGCGTATAGTGGGAGATTAACACACATTTAAATGTCAATCCGATCGAACGACCTAACCAAGTGTATGAGGACATATGCACACATGATGGAAAATGAAGTGGTTCAGCTGATATGTATGAGAAAAGACTATTCCACCTCTCAAACACACTAATGACTGAAAGTGTCTGCTGCGATACCTCTTACAGCAGTTTTCAGAAAATCAAGGATTTCTCCCAGCTCCAAACTCCGAATATAGTCAATACGTACTTCTTTCAAAGCTCTCGACAAGGCGCATCTACTGGAAGTGGTTTCACTTGATTCTGACAACTCTGCTTCAAGTTATGACCAAAATAGTGAATGGTGGGAAGCACCCATACTCATGCCACAACTCCTACAAACTCACACACACATTACAGTAGCTCAAAAACAGTGGGGAGGGGTAGACAACAGTCTTACACACACATTCCAAGCATCACACACACATACAAGATCAAAGAGAAGATGAAAATCTGCAAGAAAGAGGCAAATTCGAAATTTTGGAGAGCTCCTTCTTCACAATGGCAAAAAAGTCTCTACAAAGAGTCACAAAGTGACTTATATACATGTGCCCTAAGTTTGGTCTTTTCACACAAGAGATCAGCACTTTATTCCAGAAAAGTGAATTTTCTACTAATTTACAAGGGATATTTTACAACAACTTGGGATTATGCATCTAGAGGACTCCTCTATTGTATTTACATGGCTTTGAGGGAATTCTCTAAGACCTCGAAGAAGAAAAATTATGCCCATTAATTTGAAAATTTTGGGGCTCTTCTCTTGTGCTCCTTTGCTCTGCAACAAAGACAAATGGTACAGAAAAGATATCATGTTATCTTCAATGAAAAAGGCTGCTTTAGAAAGAAGCCAAAACAAGGATTCAAGGTTCTTGCTCAAGGAAGGAAAGGAGGTAGGATGTTCACTTTGGACATTCAACAAACACATGGAATGGTGATGTATATTCAGTTTGGAAACAAGAGGGTTACTGAAATCCATTTGTGGCACAGAAGGTTTGGGCATGTCAACATTCCTAAGCTCAAGGACATGAGCAACCATGAAGTGGTAAGAGGTCTTCCAAGATTCAATGATGCTGGACTGCATGAGTTTTGTGAAGCATGCCACCTAGGAAAGCAAACTCAACAACCATTCAAGAAGAGAAGCTTTGTGACAAGGAATGTCCTCGACTTGATACACATGGATGTATGGGGATCATGACAACAACCATCGATGGATTGTAATAGATATTTTGTCACTTTTGTTGATAATCATTTAAAAAAGTATGGATGTTCTACATAAAACAAAAATCAGATGTGTTCTCTATGTTCAAGAGATTTAAAGCACAGGTAGAAAAGGAAACAGGATGTTACATAAAGAGGAGGAGGAGAATATTTGTTCAAAGAATTTTTAGATTTTCTTTATGAAAATGGTATCAAACAACAATTTACATGTAGGTATATGCCTCACCAAAATGGAATTGCTGAAAGGAAAAATAGACACATCATAGAAGTTGCAAGATGCATGCTCAACGAGATGAAGGTTCCACTAAACTATTGGGTTGTAGCAGCTAGCACACTTGTTTATTTGATGAACAAGTGCACAATAGCTGGAGCACATAATCAAACTCTCGAGGAGGTTTACTTTGGTAAGAAACTTGACCTTACACATCTCAAAGTTTTTGGATGTGTGTGTTATGTTCATACTCCTCAAGAACTAAAGACAAAGATGGAGCCAAAGTCAGAAAAATGTATTTTCATTGGATATTCATCAGAGCAAAAGGGATATAGGTGCTACAATTCGATGAAAAAGGAGCTACGTGTCTCAGGAGATGTGGTATTTCATGAGCTAAGACCATGGTTTGGAGACAAAGAGAAAGAGAAGATTCTTGAAGAAGATTTGTGAAGATGATGGAAGTGCTGTCCAAGAAGAATTCACTACAAGGAATACGGGCGTATAGCGATCGTTAAGGCGACACAAATTCCTCGCTATAAAATTGCAACATGCATCGTAATGAGCGTCGCGTGCGGACCGTCGATTAAACGACGAAGTGAACGATGCGTTTTGCGACTTGTACTGCGACGGGACCTATGATGCTCGCCTGTAGCGTCGCTAACACGATGGTTCCACAAAGCATCGCTTAAGCGATGCTTTTTACGTCGCATAAGCGATGCTATTTTGACGTCGTTTATGCGACGCATCCAGCATCACTTACACGACGGTCTGTTGACGGAAAAAAATTAAAACGTTGGAGGCTCTTCGATCGGCATTTTCACGCATCTGATCGAAGAGCTCTCCAACGTTCGCAGTTGCGCTGTGCTTACGAGCTAAAGCAAGTATATGCAGGTCTCTATTTCTCTCTTTCTACATCTTTTTCGCTTTGAATTCTCTCTCTCTCTCTCTCTATCTCTCTCTCGCTTTGTTGACTCTCTCTCTTGTTCTCCTAATTGTTGACTTTTGTTCTTGAAATGTTATAGAAGTTCAAGTTTGCCAACATCTATATCTACATCTTAAGAATACAACATGAACGAAAGAAAGGAGAAAATAACACTACATACATGCAACTTTGCATCGGTATATTTATTGCGATATTATTGGTTAAGATTTCAATGATCCACAATTTACTAGAGTGGTTCATAATTCATGAGTAGTTGCTTACATGGATATAGGTGACATGATATTTGGAGCATATACAAGGGAGCATTAGTAGCGAAGAGAAAATGGACGAGAACTGTGGTGATAGGGTTCTTCCATCTGCAAATATCGAAGAAGCAATATTCAAAAGGAAATGAAAGGAGGTCTTCAAGAGAAAGGTATCTGATTCAAAGGCTAAGCTATGATATTTTTACTGCAAAGCATTTTGCATATATGACACAGGTGGTCAAAGACAAAGAATTGGATGCATATGAAGAAGCATTTACACAAAAAGAATGGCAACAAGCTATGCAAGAAGAGATAAAAGATCTCAAGGACAATCACAAATGGGAGCTAGTTCCAAAGGATGAAGGTGTGAAGATTGTTCCTAATAAATGGATGTTTAAAATAAACAGAAGCCGATCATTCTCTAGCTAGGCATAAATCTAGACTAGTAGCAAAAGGATTCAAGCAGACTCATGACATCGACTATGAAGAGATTTTCAACCCAGTTGCAAAGATGGGAACAATTAGAACCTTGATTGCAGTGAGTGCAGCAAGGACATGGATATTGTACCAACTTGACATAAAGAATGATTTTCTCAATGGAGAACTACAAGAAGAGGTATACTTGAGTCAACCAATTGGATTTGAAGATAAAAAGCATCTAGATTTTGTTTGTAGATTGAACAAAGCTTTGTATGGACTGAAGCAAGCACCACGTGCTTGGAACCAAAGATTGGTTGAGTACCTCACAAGGTGTGGTTATAGTCCAAGTAAGGTAGATCCTTCCCTCTACATGAAGAAAGAAGATGCAAAGCAGCTATACATCCACATATATGTTGATGTTCTCATCATAACAGGAAGTAATGTTGCAGGAATACAAGAGATAAAAAGAAACTCGATAAGGAGTCTAAAACCTTAGATCTTGTTGAGCTGAAATATTTTTTATGCATTGAGGTAGTCTATGGGAAAAATGGCATCTACTTGATGCAAAGAAAGTACTTGTTAGATGTTCTTTTCAAATTTGGAATGAGTGAATGCAAACTACTCGCTCAACCTATGGACAAAAATGTGTAGCTATGCTCAAATGATGGAGAGAAGTTACATGATGTAACTACATACAAGAGTATTATAGGTTCATTGATCTAGGCTACAATCACAAGAACAGAATTGTGTTATATCATTGGAGTTCTTTCTCAATTTATGCAAACTCCAACAAATCAATATTTAAATTCACCCGAGTGCTAAGATATGTGAGGCACACATTTAGTTATGCCTTGTTTTATAGATATGATGAATAATTGCAGAGAAAGGGCTTGAGTGATGCTAATTGGGCTGGTTCAAAGGAAGATAGAAGATCCACTTCAGGTTATGTATTCATGATAGGCAACAAACCTATCACATGGAGCTCGAAGAAGCAACCTACTATTGCACTATCATTTACAGAAGCTGAATATAAAGGATAAGCCTTTGAAAATTGTGAAGCTATGTGGATTAAGAAGCTCTTGGCTAATCTTGATGTGCAAGTAGAGACCATTCCAATTTATGGTGAAAACATGTCAAGCATTCACTTGGCAAAAAATCCAATGTTTCATGCACGAAGTAAGCACATAGAAGTGAATTATCATTATGTTTGAGAAAACGTTTTGAGCAAGGATGTGGATATAAAGATCATTAAAACTAAGGACCAAGTTGTAGAAATGTTTACAAAGTCCTTAGATGCTTCTAAGCTAAAGAGGTTCAAGGATGAAATCAACTTGCAAGATATGGTTGAAGGTGCAAGCTCACATGTGAGCTTGAAGGGGAGTGTTAAAAATAAAGAAGCAAGGTCGTATATATTTTGGAAAAAGGATTTTCTTCAAACAAAATGAAAATACAAAAATGAAAAATGGAAGCATTTACTTCAGCAAGTAGTGAAGTCCAAAAGAGAATCAAATCTAGAGACTGAATCAGAAGAGAAGAGTGGCTGCTCTAAGTAGTGGAGGAGTTATGGAGAAGAGCTCTCAAATTCATCACAAGAGCTCATGGTCATTTGGCTAAAAAAGAGGCAACGGAAGACACTCAAGAACAAAGGAAGAAGGTGCTGAAGTCCCCTTGTAGGTAGTTCATTTGGTTTCAGTCATTTCATTTTCTATAGTCTCATAGATTATGTCCAGTCGCATACCAATTTTTGGGTAGCCTAATTGCAAGAGTCATATCTCTCAATGTATGTATCCATTTCTAAAGTTTAAATATTTGTTGAAAATAGTATCTTGTGTACTTCCTCTATCTAAAACCATTTTTGAGATTCATCATGCTTTGTGAGTTATTTAGTTTTTCGTGAAGTCAAGTTTTCAGCCTAACGCAGTGGATAGGCAGCGTATTTCACTCGAAAGTGTTGCCAAACCAGAACTACTCCAAATTGAGCGTTTCGTAGCTCATTGGAAAGTTATTAATGTCTATATTGAGTTACCAAAGTTTCAACTTCATTCGGCATTTTACTTGATACCAGTTTTCATTCTAAGAGTCAATAGTAGGTAAAAGTCTCGATCTTGAGAAGGTCTTCTACACTTTCTGCTGTGCATAGGAGAGCCATTCTCCAAAAAATTACACATTTGATTGAGAGACTCTCTCTCTTATATCTACTCTACCTCTTGAGCCATTGAAGATCCGTACTTCACACTCTATATAAAGAGGAATGCAACACACTACCTTCTTGAGCTCCTCTTAGCAATAGGAGTATCCATATTGTCCTCCTTGTCATTTTGATGAGTGATAGAAATTTTCTCATTGTGTAGAGAGTCATTCACTATCCTCCCACACACTATGGATTGATATCTGATTCATATTTTCATTGTAGAGTTTTGATTATTAACCTTTATGCTGGTTACATAATCTCTCTGTCTCTCATTTTTCATTGAACGAGTATTGATTTATAATTATGGTTTTGGGAATTTTGATATGATCCAAGTGTAATTTTTCAATTATCATTCTTATATGAATTTTATGAGCATGCAAAGTAGAGGTACTAAGCATTTTTTCTAGCACTCCCACTTACAAAAGGATAGTTTGTGCAGGCTCTCAAATGTGATGTAGAGATCCAATCAAGTAGTCATTACTGGATTTTACCATGCATGAAATTTACTTTGCATTGGAGAATCATATAGTTTTCATGTTTACTTTGAATTCTATGAATGTTGAAAGTAGAGGAATTGAGCATTGTTTGCAAGGCTCCCACTTATAGAAGAGTAATTTGTAGAGGCTCTCAAGTCTTATATGGAGAACCAAATTGGCTAATCTATATTGTATATTAAAGGAAATTCAATTTCTTTCAATTGAAAGTTAAATCACTCCATTCTCAGTTTTGGTTTGAATTGTATGAGTGATGAAAGTAGAGGTACTGAGCATTGTCTCTAAGGCTCCCACTTACATAAGATTAATTTGTAGAGGCTCTCAATAATGTTGTAAGGATCAAAATTTCATATTCATTATTGGAATATTAAAGTGCATGAAATGTGCTTTTAGTTCCAAGTTATGCCACACAATTCACATGTTTGATTTGAATTCTATGAGTGTTGAAAGTAGAGGTACTGAGCATTGTTTTTAGGGCTCCCATTCATAGAAGGGTAATTTGTAGAGGCTCTTAAATATGAGGTAGAGATCCAAATCAGGTAATCTTTCTTATATATTGAATTTTATTGAATGTTCTTTCCATTGCAAGTTAAAGCATTCAATTATCATGTTTACTTTGAATTTTATGAGTGTTCAAAGTAAGGCTATTGAGAATTGTTCATAGCTGCTAGAAATAAAGCTACAAAAGGGAGATTTGCGAAAGCCCTCAAATTTGCTGTAGTGATTCAAATTGAGTGAAAGATCTTAAACAACATTGCTTCTGTTGACAAGTTAAACCATGCAATTAGCATTTGTAATTTTGAGTTTATGATTGTTTAAAGTTAGGGGTATTTAAGAAAACTAGAATCTCGTGAAATTAAAGTAGGCAACTTGAGAAAGTGATTTCTCTTAATCTAGAAAATCAAATGGAATGCTTTCACTTGGGCTAGGTTTTATGGAGTATGTAGATGATGTTTCGTTGATGAATGGTAATTGTATGCTTTTGTAATGTATATTAATGTACACTAAACATGACCCTCTATGAAGTTTTGATATGCAAGTTGTTTGAGGAGAATGATGCATGAAATGTGTGGATTTGAGAATGTATGGTAATGTGGTTAAGTAAAATATTGATTCGCAATTCAAATTCAAATTTCAAAGATCCTTGTGAGGTTGTGAGCTTATTTATGCTTCTGCATTGACACACCACGCTCACCATCTTTTGTTCCATTAGTGGTGTTAGAAGCTTGAAGCTTCATAAAGAAGAGGGCTGTTGGTTATTGGTTGATTGCATATTGTAAATGCATTTAGTTTGTGGTAATACATTGCTTGCAGAATCTTGGTTTGTTGATAGTTAGGCTTAAGCTTGAAAAGCCGTGATCAAGCTTTCACTTGGAAAGCTAAGAGTCTAATTGTTAGACGCGGATTGGTTTGTCTTCTTATCGGACATATGTGATTGGTAGTTAGGCTTAATCACAATTGTATCTTGAGGGGAAGTGTTGAAAATATACAAGCTTTAATTTTGAAGCTTAGTTTCAAGTTTTGCATCTCATTCGGTTTGTGCATCACCTATTTTCACTTAGAATAAGTCTCTCTTGTATAGAGCATGTGAATGACCTCTTATTTCATTTAAATTATGAGCATACTTTATAATTCAACTTTATTCAAGTCAACCAAGCAAGAAAAACTACTTGAAATTTTCAGACAACCATGAGAGGGCTTGTGCATGGATCTAGTTGAGCAAATGAAGGAGGAAAGAATCACTTCAACTTGGAGGTGGTTAGAGCTAAGAATGAGGAGAAAAATACACAGTTGATTGAGAGATTCTATCTCTCCTGTGTACTCTACCTCTTCAGCCCATTGAAGAGCCATTCTTCACACTCTATATTTAGCGGAATGCAACACACTACCTTCTTTAGCTCCTCTTAGCAATAGGGGTATCCATATTGTCCTCCTTGTCATTGTGGTGACTGTTAGAACTCTTCGCATTGTGTAGAGAATCATCCACTATCATCCCACACACTATGGAGTGATATGTGATTCATATTGAGATACTAAGCAATGTTTCTGGGACTGCCACTTATAGGAGGGTAATTTGCAAAGGCTTCCAAATCTAATGTAGACATCAAAATTGGGTAATCTTTGTTGGATATTAAAGGGCACTCAATTTACTTTACTTTCGTATTGAGTCCCTCAATTATCATGTTTGCTTTGAATGTTATGAGTGTTGAACGTAGAGCTATTGAGCATTGTTTCCAAGGCTCCCACTTGTAGAAGACTAATTTCCACAAGATCTAAAATCTTATGTAGATTAAAGTAAATTGCATGTGCTTTTGATTGCAAGTTGAATCACGTAATTCTCATGTTTTAGTTTGAATTCTATGAGTGTTGAAAGTGGAGGTACTAAGCATTGTTTAATCTAATGGATATTAAAGTAAATTGCAGGTGCTTTTAATTGTAAGTTGAATCACATAATTCTCATGTTTAGTTTGAATTCTATGAGTGTTGAAAGTGGAGGTACTGAGCATTGTTTCCAGGGCTCCCACTTACAGAAGAGTAATTGGCAAACGCTCTCAAATATGAGGTAGAGCTCCAAATTGTGTAATCTTTGTTAGATATTCAGATGCATGGAATGTAATTCAATTCCAAGTTAAATCTAGAGGTACTAAGAATTGTTTTCAAGGCTCCCATTTACAGAAGGGTAATTTTTAGAGGCTCTAAAATCTCATAGAGAGGCCCAAGTTGGGTATTCTTTGTTGTATATTGATGTGCATTGGATGCACTTTCCATTCCAAGATAAACCATTCAATTCTCATGTTTGATTTGAATTTTATGAGTGTTCAAAGTAAAGGCATTGATCATTGTTCCGAGGTGTTGGAAATAAAGTTACAGAAGGGAGATTTGCAAAGGCCCTCAAATTTGATGTAGCGATCCAAATTAAATGAAATATGTTGAATCTTGAAGAGTACTAGTTATGCTTATATTTCCAAGTTAAATCATGCAATTAGAATTTTTAATTTGGATTGTATGATTGTTTAAAACATCCCAAGGAAGAACCACAAGAAGAAGAAATTCTTGAAAAGGAATAAAATGCACCATCAGAGTCGTGGTAGAACCATCACCTATGGATCTGACATTTCAAGGCACCTCATCAAAGCTAAACACAACACATGAGGATGAACAACAAGTTCATCTTCACATCAGACAACCATTTAATGAGACAATACATATTGACAAAGGAAAATATGTAAAAATAGGTGAAGAATCAATCATACCACAAACATGGCTGAACGTAGACATGGCCGAACTCAAACCCATAGTGAAGCAAATAATACAAACAACCATGGACATGCAAAAACAATTAATGGAAGGTGATAAGGATTACAACCAAGCACTAGTTGAAAGAAACCGCTTCAAAATATTAAGTGAAGAGCTATCCTCAAAGATATTACAATCTCAACACGCTCTAGCAAGGAAAGGGGATGACTTTAAGGATGCATAAAAGAATTGCAATAAGCTTGCAGAAGAAAACAGGCAATTGCATAATCAATTAAAAGAAATCACACAAAAGTATGAAATCAATGAAGCTGAAAAGGTATGACTCATAAATAGAAGCAAAATTCTAGAAAATCAAATCAAAATACATATGGAGGAAGCCGATGCACTACGAAATAGAAATAAGGAATCGATGAATTCTTTTCTACTCAACCAACCTAGTACTATGGACAAAACCATCAACAAGGAAATGATAAAGCTACAAGACAAATTGGAAAAGTATGCTGAAGAGCTAAAGCAAGAGCAAGAATTGTGCAAACAGTGGGAAAGAAATTATATGCATGATACAAATGATTTAAGGAATAAATGGAAAGCAACGGAATCAAAGTACATTAAACACTACCATGAAGACACAGATCAAATGGCTGCACTTGGTGAATATAAAATGAACAGTGACACGGAGTTATGTGAAGCAAGAAAACAATTGGAAGAAAAAGATGCACTCATCAAGAGGCTACAAGATTATATTGATAAGGAGGACAATATAGGGACACTAGTAGTCCCGAGCTGTCAAGTGGCTACTGTGGAGACTGAGGTACACCCTCTCCCCTCTCCTTCCATAACTCACATATACACATAGAAGAGGAGATACAACATGCTGATAAAACTATATAAAACACCACAGAAGTAGGGTGAAGAGAGCGGACCCTACTAGTGTCCAACTCACAAAACAATTCGAAGAGACAGTGGTGGAAATAATGAAGGAATCAAAAATCAAAAGCAAAAACTTAGACCAAATCATGAAACCATTGAATGTACCATATGGAATCCTCAAAGAGGAGACATGCCAACACATCAAACGTACCATGAATAAAGCATCAGACTAAAAACTAAATTTCAAAGTGGTTAACCTTTCATACACACAAGAATAATTCGACAAAGCTGATCCCATATGGAGGCACAAATGTTTGGAGAAGAACCTTACATTATGGGTGCATTGAAAAGATGCACCATATTTACTCCAAGTAAATCCATCTTTTTGCACTATGACATGAAGAAGACCATGGACGCAATTTGGGAGTCACAACAACAAGGCACAATAAATAACCAATGGCTTAATTATCCATTATTTCCAAGCCCACCCCATAATTACTTACAAACCAAAGATTACATGATGAAAACAATTGAATTTTGGATTTCAAGGTATGCTTTGGTCCCAGATTTAGCAATCAAAATGACCGATAAAGTGTTGAACATGCCTCTCATAGTTTTGAAGGTGTTCAAACATGGAGAATATACATTTTTGAACTTCATTGGCATAAACCGAGGAAGAGATGCTTTAATTTTTTATCTTTCAATCATGCTCAGCCATCTCACCATAATGGCTATCTATTCTCAACTTATGTCTTTGCCGAGTGCCTACATGCAAATGTTCAAAGAAGCATTCTTTATAGGATTTTTTGAAATAGACTCTGAAATATTTTTGAAAATGTCGTCCAATTTAAATGCTCGACTGGTTGCATATGAGTTAAGCTTCTTTGCTGATCATAGAGAAGCACCAAATGATGACATCAAATGAAGTCAATGGAAATGTTTAATAATACGTGAAGCCAATCTGCTTAACCAAAAAGAGTAATGAGTATTTCAAACATACCCATGTCACCTATCAAAGCCTATCAGGGATGATAGAGTTGAACAGGAGGGATGTGTGGAGGGAGAACCTAGTAAAAGAAGAAGAAATAGAAAATCAAAATGTAAAGTAGCTCAGTAAAAGACTCAGCCTCTGTCCAAAGGCACGCAGGAGCATGCATCAAGCTTCAACAAGAAACAAGGAAGGCCCAAGAATGTGAACAACAAGTCAAATCAAGCATAAGATCCTTCCAACAACCGACGGCTAAAGCATAACAAAGAGTGACCAATATCGATGTCACTCTAGCCACTAGGTTCGTGCGGTCAAAAGAAACAAACAGGCTAAAAGAAGCTTCGGGAGCTGAGGAGTTGAAGTAGTGTCTCTTGTCATTCACCATTTTGCTCATAACTTGAAGCATGTTTGTCAGTTATAGCATTAGATGTGCCTTGTTGAGAGCTTCAAAATGAACCCGCTGTTGACCATATTTGGATCTTCGAGCTGAGAGAAAATTCCTAATTTGTGCTTACTACTATTGCAAGTATCATGACATGCATTTCTTGTGAGATAAGTGACTTGTGAAGTAGATGAATCCACATACATGCATTTTTAGCTCTTTCACTTCATTTTCAATCATGTGTGCACACGTCTTCATACACTTGATATGTTTAATTCCATGGATTGATAATTAACTCTGTATTAATCCACCACTCTTGTGGGAATTGAGGTATAGTCTCGATTAGTACAAGTCCCTAAGACTCTAGGGCTTAGGTTCACAACATTTTTCACATCAAGTTGGAGGAGTCTCGAATTTCTTGCAGCAGCTACACTTATCATTATTCTGATTGTGGTCATCTTTGCAATTGGTGAGAATGTTTCCTCATAGTCTATACCATGATTTTGTCAGCATCCTTTCAAAACTAATATTTCCTTGCACCTGCAAAGTGATCCATCCAAGTTTCTTTTAACTTTTTATAACCATCTGCAACCAATTTCCTTTTGATTGGGTGACATTGGAACCAAATCCCAAGTGTGCATCTCCTTCAATGCATCTATTTCTTCTTTCATGGACTTTTCTCAATTAATTGATGCAAATTAGAATTAAGATCATATGGTAGAGTTACCTTTTCTTTGTCTTCATCATATCAAGACCTGTGTTCTTCAAACAAAACATCCCTACTTGTAGTGAATTGCTTGGTTGAAGAATTATAGGACCTCGAACCCATCTAAGTTGATTCATACCCAATAAATAATACCTTTGTTGCCCTTTTATCTAGCTTACCTCTTATTTGTAATGGTACATGGACATAAGATAAAGAACCAAACACCTTTCAATGTCCAAGACTAGGTTTTCTTCCATACCATGCTTCATAAGAAGTCATACCTTTAAGTGATTTGGATGGTAGTCATTAACAAGGTACACAGTAGTTGAAATAGCCTCTGCCCATAGATAATGTGGCAACCTCTTCTCTTCAACCTCTTCTCTTCAAGCATTGTTCTGGATCATCCAACCAATCTCTTGTTTCTCCTCTCTACAATAATATTTAGTTGAGGACAGTACCTAGTAGTCACTTCCCTTTTGATACCTTTATCCGGAAAGAACTCATCAAACGCTTTGGAGAAGTATTCTCCTCCTCACTAGATCTAAGATTCTTGTGTGATCTACCTGTATCACTCTCCACATGTGCTAGATACCTTTTGAAACAATCAGAGACTTCATTCTTACTCTTCATAAAGTACAAAATAGCCCATCTACTATGGTCATCAATAAATGAGACATAATACATTGATCCCACCAATGAAGGTTCTTGGCTTGTTCCTCATACATCGGTATGTACGAAGTTCAAGAAGTTGTTGTGGATGTAGCCTTTGTGGTTGAATGGCTGTCTATGTGCCTTCCCAATTTGACATGCATCACATCTATT
Source organism: Ceratopteris richardii (assembly GCA_020310875.1). Taxonomy (NCBI): domain Eukaryota; kingdom Viridiplantae; phylum Streptophyta; class Polypodiopsida; order Polypodiales; family Pteridaceae; genus Ceratopteris; species Ceratopteris richardii. The sequence goes on from CM035426.1 coordinate 6,118,754, forward strand.
GATCATGTGTTGCTTTGATATGTATGGGAGTTCAAGATACTTTGATCTTTGCATATGTCCCTTAAGGTTCTTTTATCCACAGAAGCTAGCATTGTATTGCACACTTCAAGCTCACTTAGGGTTTGAGACCCAAAGTTGAATAGAGCTATGTTTTTGGTTTCTCCTACTTTAGAAGTAAAGAGCCTACCATGTTTCTCGCCTCCGGCTATCTTCTTGAATCCTTAACATGGATGTTCCACAGAAGCTCCATGTTCGCTGAACCTAACTTGCAAGGCTTTATCAACTATTTGGCCTACACTTACTAGTTATTTGTAATAGTGGGAACATAGATTACCTTGTTCGCAATATTTTCCCTTCCATTGGAAGCTTAGACATTATCAATCTTCTCCACACTATGCTTTGTGTCATCCCCTGCTTGAACTTCATGTCTGTTGTGGACTTTCCAAATCAGATAAGAGAGCTAAGTTGCTTGCAACATGATTTGAGCATCCTGAATCTATCTAGAATAAATGATCATCTTCTTTACCTTCCTTGTGGCTTGGATTTATCAAGGGCAATGCGACTTCATGTTGTTTATCTTCAGAATAATTGTTGTCGTCCCTTTTGTTATGGCATCTATTATTATTTTTGAAGTTGTGTCCACCTCTACCTCTATTGCTTCCATACCCATCTCTTATTCTTCCTTTCTAGGTCATTCCATTGAACCAAGAATTCTAAGTGGTGTGGTTGGTCTTATCAAAAATGGAAAAAGGTTCAATATTCTAACCTTTGTTCTTGTCATGTTCTGGTCCTTTCTTCTTTCCTTTCTACTAGCTCTTGCCTACAAAGTTGGCTTGGGAAGTCTCCTCTTCATCTTCTTTGGTGTTCTTGCCTTTGAGCTTCTTGTCCTTCTTATCTGCATATAGAGGACTAGTTGAATTACTATGATAGGAGTTACCTTCCTTTTTGCTATCGTTGGCCCCTTCATTGAAGTTGTGTCCAAGAAATATGTTTAGGTCTCGAGTTTGTGCATCCATGAGGAGATCATAGGTTGTCGTGAAAGATTGCCATTGCGTGTTACCTCTAATCCTATTGAGAATTTTCCTCATGATGGCCTCTTTTTCAATTAGCTCTCCAATGGATGCCAATTGATCAACAACCTCCTTGATCTTTGTAACAAATTCAATTATAGTTTGTTTTGGAGTCTTGTTCATGTAGTTGGATGCATTCCAAGGATCATTGTTCCTTGCTTTTGTATTATTAGAAAAGAAAGTCTGTAGAGCATCCCCTCTCTTAAGATATCTTGCATCTTGTAATATGTGATAATAGAAAATTAGAGATAGACTTGAGTATGTATGACCTTGCTTGAGAATCCCTTGCACACCAAAGTGTGAGCCTATCTATTTCCTCTTGAGTAGGTCCTCATTTGGATCTTGGAATAGGCATTGCTTCATCACCTGATACAATCCCATATAGATTTCTTTCTTGCAAATAAGCCTCCATTTTGATTTTCCAAGAATCATAATTGTGTCTATCAAGCTTCTCAATCATTGATGGAAATCCATCTCCCATCTTGAAGTAGCTCTGATACCACTGAAAAAAGACGGAGAAGATTGGAGAGGCTTGGAAACTTGAGTTGTGGATTGGTGAAGTTGGTCCAAAAAACCTACATAGGAATAGCCCTAGCTCTTTGGATATTTAATTTAGACCTTTTAGGCTTGTGGTTAGTGCAATAAAACCCAATAGCTACTTTGGAACATCAACAAGAACATGTTGATGCAAAACAGATAACTTGCACCTTCACTAGCTCACAAAAACCTTCTAAAAATGGATGGAAGTTGTGACAACAAACACCAAGAGTAGCGAGCATAGTAATAGTTGGAAAAATTCATCTTAAGGGAGTGTCATACATAGGTTTTTCTTGCTAAGCATAAAATCCCTAATTTAGAACAACCAATGAAGGAGTAATCACCTTAACACTGATTGGGTGTCATCCCGATTTTTTAGGGATGTGCAGAGAATGGCCCCAAGAGTGAAAAACTTAGATTTTTTTTGAACCTAATGAACGAAATGACTTGAAAATTTGTATACATTCCTTTCTAATGAATTCTTAAACACTTTATTTGGAGCTCTATAGAGAGAGAAACAATCTCTGCAAGTTGATTGAGTCTAAGGAAGGAGTAAAGAACAAAAATGGCACCAAGTAATGATAAACGAGTATATGTATTGCTTCAAATCAGAACTCTAATTAATGTACAAATGTTTTGGAGTCTTTATATAAACTCTTGAGGATATGAACACATATTTTCTTCATGAATTTGAATTTAAAATCAAGTGGGTTTTGGTAGTTTAGATTGATTGGAATCTTTTCCTACGATCTAGGAAAAGAGAAAGTTGAAGTCATTTCTACTTTTTGATTGATTGATTGAGAATCAATCAATCAAACACTCCTAAATTCTAGGTTTTTGTTCTTTCAATCTTTTCCTTTACAAACATAAATACCTTGAACCTTAAAAAAAATGATCATAAGTGATCAACTAATTAATACAAAGAAAATGGGTGCACATAAGTGCTATTCTTCAAGGGACATAAATATGGTAGAAATTGGCTTGCAATCCTCAAAGACAAAATGCTAAAGTAGTTTTCAACATACTTTGCTTGATGCATAACGATTCCCCCCTCACTAGAATAATATCTCAATTGGTGTGGAAATTGGCTTGCAATCCTCAAAGACAAAATGGTAAAATAGTTTTTCAACATACTTTTCTTGATGCATAACAATTCCCCCCTCAATGGATATAAATTGGATGCCAAGATAGTAGCTCAAAAGATCAAGATAAGTTACATCATGAACATTCTATAAATCAACCCTAAGGATGCCAAGTTTTGCATCACATGTTGAGATATCAAGCTCAACATGTGGTGATCCAAGATGACACATATCAATTTTTCATTTCTTTGACATGTATAGTGGTCATGCTGATATATGTTAGGACACTTCATTGAGTTGTACTAGATTTATCTACTGAGAGTGATGGCACATTTATTTCTTACTAGCTCAGTCATTCGCGGACATTAGTTATTTCCTTATGTACTGATTTTTTTATATCGCACTTGTTGTATTCTTGTTTTTAGGTCATTCTTGTACATTCTTTTTATGTAATAGAAAAACAAGAAGAAGATCATTCTTCCTTGCCTTAATATGAATATGCGCTCCTCTCTGAGTGTGAGACTGTGTATGTGTGTGTGAGCTCTCTTCCTTATCTCCTTCCTTGTGACACACATGACCAATCAAGAGTATTTCATTAACATAAAGAGAGCACTATAAGATCAGTGCCATCTTTGCATAAATAGCATGTGCTTTCAATTGGACTACATGTGAAGCCAAGAGCAATCAAGTGTGTAGGTCAAGCATAAGCACCACCTCCTTTACTTGTCAATCCGTAGAGACATGAGGACTGGTATGAAGACCTTGAGCAAGTGAAGGCACGAGTGTGTGAGTGAAAGCACACAAGCATGCATGCACATACACACACATGTGCACACAGTAAGAGCAAAGAGAGGAACAATGGAAAGCTTCTATTACAAAATAACTCTCTTACAAAGCTTCAAACTCTAACAAGCTAACCCTCTAACTAGCAAACCTCAAAACTGAGCTCTCTAGCTCTTTTTATAATTATTGTGTAGTTTTGGCCCTGTCCAGACCTAGTGTCCAGTGTAATTAAAGTAAAAATTATGAAAATTGGTAGCATGGTACTTCTAACAAGGAATTCTTGGTTTGGACAAAATGGAGTTGCAAAAATGAGAAATGATATTTATAGTTATTTTTAGTGATGAAAATCACTATTTTTATAGGGATTTCTTCTAAAAATTTGACATGCACTTCTTGGAGCTGCCTACATGCTCCGTCTTCTTGTGTATCCACCTCTTTGGTGTGCTTCGATGCTTTGTCCTTCACCTTGAGCTTCAACTTGACCTTGAACTTCAACACTCCCCCCTCTTGAGTCTATCATCCCTCAGAGACCCTTGTTGGAGTGGTTGTTCCATTTAGTACTTTGAAAGGTAGTGTCCATCATGTATAAATAAAAGTGGTCCATCTTCCATATGTAGCGAGGTTTGTTGTCCTATTCTTCATTTGATCATTTCTGCAATTTTCAAGTTTTAGTCCCTTTGTATGTACTTCTTCTTTGGCATCCAGCATTGTGGTGTATTTGTGAGCTTCCAAAAATTGTGATTTGCTTAGAAGAGGTTCTCATTGTCCACTATGAGTTGCTTCATAGGTATTGATGTTGTAACCTTGAGTTCCTCTGGATCTTTCAAACATGGGTTTCATAGTGTGCATGCCAAGTACTCGTAACCCATAATGAATGATGGGTAAGTGTGTTAGTGCATGGGTTGAAGAAAATATGTGCCTTATGCATGGCCTTGTAATTTGGCCCATTGCATGCTTACTTGGCGAACGCATTGTAAGAAGTATGGTGCAAGAAATTGGGTCTTCAGGTTTGTGTTGAAGGGTAAGTTGACAAAGAGGTTTCCTAATCTATCATGATTATAGTATTTCCCAAGTAGGTGATTCTTACCATGGTGAAAGGTCTATCAATAGCTATCTCTTTGTGTTTCACTCTCATCATGGTGATTGACCATTGGCTTGTTTGTCGTGTTGATGGATGTCCTTGACGATGGCTCACTGATGAGATTCTTCAAGCACGTCCTATCCTTCTCTCTCTCAACAATTTTCTACTAGCAGCAAGTACAAAGATGATGGCGTTGTCCACCCGTGGGCTCTCAAGGTAGAGCTTAAATGGTGATCTAGACAACTCTTGACGGGGAGATACAAGGTAGAGGTATGTTGGCTCAACTCAATGTCTCAGGTAGTGCAGAACTCATATATATATAGGATCATGGGTGGCCTATCGTGGACGGCTATACATGGGCGGTAGAGCGTGGGCAGCCACCACCCGCGTAATTGCCATACACGGCTTAGACCGGTTGAACTGACCTAACAAATATAAATGATTTCTGACTCCGATAGGGAATATTCCATGGAATAATCCCTTTATCATCGCACCGGGGGCATTGCCCCCGGGCCCCCACCAGGGGGCATGCTGGCCCCTTGGGACCCCCGAGCCAGGGTGCCCGCTGGCCCCCTTCGACCCCCCAGTCGAGGCTGCTCACCGCTGCCCGAGACCCCACAATTGGGGACCTTGGTAACTCCCTTTCCTTACAATACCTTACATGGTCCAATATGACCTCCATCCAACATGCAAGTTGGGATTCCCATCAATTGGGTAATGCACGCTTGGCTTCTCCTCATAAAGGGGGCCTTACAAAATGTGCATACAATCATGAGGGGTAGACATTGATCATATACTAACAGTAGGATCTCCCCTTGCCTTGCTATCCTCCTCTGCCCTTTCCTCTAGCACCTCTTCCTCTTCCTGCATAGTTAGCTTGAGAGGTACTAGCCTCTTCTTAATTCTTCTTGCTTTTACCTTTATCCTTAGCTTTATTCTTATCTGTATAAAGGGCAGAAGACTGGTTACCTCTAGAGTTGTCACCATTATTGTTGAGCTTTGTCTCATGGGTGAAGAGTTGCCCCATCAAGGTGTTGAGGTAAGGTATTTGCATATCCATGTAGAGGTCCATTGCTGTGGCGAATGACTCCCACTTGTCATCAGGTTTAATGCCATTAATGATCTACCTTACTACGTGTTCTTCTTGTATCTCCTCTCCAATGCTTGTAAGCTGGTCAACCACATCTTTCATCTTGGTTACATAATCAGCCACTCCTTGCTTTGGTTGTTTCTTTAGAGTTGTAAATTCCATCCATAATTGATTCTTCGTAGCTCATGTATTTGAGGAGAAATAGGATGAGAGTACTTCCCAAGTCTCTTGGGAGGTCTTGCAATTCCTAATATGTGGCAACAAGAAATAAAAAATGTTGAGATATCAAGCTCAACATGTGGTGATCTAGGATGACACGTACCAGTTTTTTGTTTCTCTAACATGTATAGTGGTCACGCTGGTATATGTCAGGGATACTTCATTGAGCTTTATTAAATTTATCTATCAATAGTGATGGCACATTTGTTCCTTGCCAGCTCACTCATTCACAGACATTAGGTTTTTCTTTATGTACTGATCTTTATATATTGTACTTCTTGTATTCTTGTTTTTAGGTCATTCTTGTACATTTCTCTTCATATAATAGAAGAAGAAGAAGAAGATCATTCTTCCTTGCCTCAATTTGTGTGTGTGTTTCTCCTTGAGAGTGAGAGTGTGTGTGAGAGCTCTCTTCCTTATCTCCTTCCTTGTGACAAAAAATTGAGTTTAGTAGATAAGAATTCGCAAGAGCATCCTTTGCACACCATGTGGTCAACCTTTCTTGCTCTTCCCTTGTAGGTTGATGCTTGCTCCTGAAGATTGGCATTTCTTCATCTCCTGAAGATTGGTATTTCTTCATCTCTTGAGATGCATCCATATAGAGTTCTCCCTTGAAGGTAGGCTTGCATCCTCACTGACAATGATGAGTAGTTGTTTCTGTCCAATTAATCAATGAAGGATGGAAATCCATCTCCCATCTGCTTGTTGTTGCTTTGATACCACTATTGGACGAGGTGGTGGATAATCTTCAAGGGATGAAGTGGTGTTGCTAGATCTTGCTTCACACCTACTAAGAATGATTACTAGAAAGTATAGTGGGCCTATTTAGTTAGCTAATGATCACAAAAAATCATGTATGTTTGTTGGAACATGATCCAAAATCAAAGGATCAAAACAAATAGGTTGGAGTTGATCCAAGAACAAAAACCTTGCTATTTTTGTTGCTACACCTGTTCAATGTTTTGAAGAGTTCTCTGAGCACAGTAGCACTTGTCTTAATTCCTTTTGGGAAACTCTAATTAGCTTAGTAATCTATCAATCATGAGTGATTTCATAAAAAATGATGTACACATAGAGAAATATGTTTAGCAAATCATAAGACCATCAGGACAATTTTGGGGTTCAACAGTGAACAGACTAGTGAGCAAAGATGAGTTAATATCTCGACCATCCAATTTTCTGAATTCTGTGCTTCATCAAAAGAAACAGGCTCATTCTCATCACAGAGACTAGATGCAGCCATAGCATAGCAATCTGATGCAAAGGAGGCACTATGAGAGCCTGAACGAGTACGATATGACAAAGGTGCATGTAATTTGCTGTCACGCAAAGTCTGCACCAGCCATTTTGGCATAGTTTTTGCCTGCTCAATATCAGCTCTCTCATCAGCAAGTGCATCATGTAAATCTGCATCAGAAATGGAATGATCTGCATCATCATATGAAACCTGCAAAGGCTGAGAAGTTGCCTCATTAGGACCAGCACTAGACTGTCCACCTGTAAAAAGAGGCATCAAAGTATCATACATGTCTTTGGAGCTAACAGATGTCTCCTTAGTATATGAAAGCAATGGCTGAATAGCATCTTCCACAAATACAACATCACGGCTAACCAGAATGCATTTAGTCTATGGATGATGCAGACGATAGTCTTTACTTTCATAATTGTATCCAACAAAAATACATTTTACTACTTTATCATCCAATTTTCTACGATGTTGTTCAGGCACTAATGCATATGCCAAACAACCAAAAACACGCAGATGAGCAACAGATGGCTTGCGGTCATGCCAAGCCTCATATGGAGTGGTAGACTGCAGCGCTTTAGTGGGACACGTGTTCAGTACATATGCTGCACACATGACAGTCTCAAGCCAGAAACTATGTGGTAAAGCCTTACTCTTGACCATACACCTCGCCATCTCCATGAGTGACCTGTTCTTTCGTTCAGCAACTCCATTCTGCCGAGGTGTATACGGCACTATACACTGGTGTTTTATCCCACGTTCAGCCAGAAATGCATTAAAATCTGAAGACATATATTCCCCCCCTCGATCAGAACGGAGGGTGCCCATTTTACATGCTGACATATTTTCAGCCAAAACTAAAAACTGTTTGAAGCACATGAACACTTCGGACTTTGCTTTGAGTGGATATACCCATGCATGCCTGGAAAAATCATCAATGAAAGTCACGAAGTAAAGGTAATTTCCAAAAGAGGATGTCTGCATAGGACCACAGACATCACTATGTACAAGCTGCAATTTCTGCGTAGCCCGAACTGAACCATCTTTTGGAAAGGAAGAATGCTACATTTTGCCCAAAATACAGCCTTCACAAACATGTTTTCTAGGTGCCTCAAGTTTGGGCGAAGAGGACACCATTTCAGATTTCTGTAGGCGTAGCAAACTAGCAAAATTCAGATGACCAAAGCGTGCATGCCAAAGCTTTGCATCTAACATAGCCTGAGAATCTTGAACTGCACATGCCAAATCATTCACAGATCTTTCATAGTCTATGAGCTTATACAGCCCACGACATAAAATGCCAGAAGCAATAATCACATCGCCATTTGAGAGATCATGAACTGTACACCTGTCATCAACAAATTTCACAACCAAGCCAATCTTGGCTAATGCAGAAATTGATAACAGATTCTTTTTGATCCCTGACACAAATAAAGCATCTGACAAAGTGAAAGAACTACCATCAGCAGTAGTCAAAATGATCTTACCAACTCCCATAACAGGATAAGAGGAGTTGTTGGCGCATGTAACAGTATTCCCTGTAGGGGCAAGCTTGAGTGAAGAGAAGAAACTACGCTGCGAGGTAATATGTTTGGTCGCCCCACTGTCAAAGTACCAAACATCTGAGTCTACTGCAGACATGCACTGATCATGAGAAGATGGGTCAAAACTGCAGACAGTAGTAAACGCGCATTCTTCATCCTGCACAAGATTTGCAGACTCTGTTTTTGGTGTAGAGGCCTCTGCAACAACCATTCCAGCCTCTTTCTTCTTTGCCTCTTTAGCAGCCAGTTTTGGACAGTTCTTTATGATATGATCATTGCCTTTACAGTACTTACAAAATAATTTCTACTTTTCTGATTTTTTCTCATCTTTGTCTTGGTTCTTTGAATGTGCAGCATTTGCAGATTTCTGCTCACTAGTAGAAGAGCTCCATTTTCCTTTGCCCTTCTAACTAGCCAAGAAAGCTTGATCTACAACTTGCATAATGAATCTGTTATGCCTGGACTGATCTTCCTACAACAGAACAGAGACTAACTCCTCAAATGATAAGGCATTCTGATTGCCTTTCATCATCAACCAAAGAGTAGAAGCAAAACTCTGATATGAGTCAGGAAGACCATTCAGAACGGTCTACAGAAGTGAGCTATCTGGTATAACCTCATCAGCAGAAATCAACTCTTCCTTCAAATCTTTGATCTTCGTTAGGAAACTGTCCATAGAATTAGCTTCATTCATGTGCTCACTCTCCAACTGTTTTCGAAGATAAGTAGCACGAGCCTCATTCCTAGCTTGGTACAATGTGGTAAGTGTATCCCAAGCATCCCTAGCTGTTCTTCAAGAGCGTATGTGAGGAATAATGGCACGTTTGACAGACAAAGCTATCAATGCATGTGCCTGTGCATCTCTGCCATCCCAACGAATCTGCTCTGCAATAGGTGCAATAGAAACAACAGCACGAACAGGAATCTGCACAATATCATCTTCGACACCATCTTCATCAGCTCCAGCACCTGTATTTGTAGTACCTGTAGTCGCAGGTGTAACAGGACGTCTTTCAACACCCTGCACAATGTTCCACAATCCTTTTGCAACCAATACATGTCGCATCATATAAGACCATAATGGGTAGTTGGTTCCATCCAACTTATCCTCAACAGCCAACATACGGAATACATCACTGCTTTCAGCCATGACCGGTGACTAAAATACCTTGATGCAGAAAATTGACTGTATCTCAAAAAGTTGAACGAAACTGCCCAGACGAGTTCTGCTAGACCTGTAGCAGACTTCGAGACACTTAAACTGGCGAACAGAAACTGGTATATACCTTTGGCACAAAAGGATGAAATAGCCTGCACAAGCGCTGCGATAGTGCGTTCGGAGGCCGAAATGAGCTCAGATCGCGATTTCGGCGAATCTGAGTATGCTCACCAAATTTCGTGCGAATCTGAGACTGCAAACGGAGGAGTGTCGACGGTGCCCTAGATGAAGCGACGACCTGCTTTGATACCAATTGTTGGAGTTAGACGTCTGAGGAAGCACGCGAAGAGCACAAGGAAGAAGAAGAAGCTTGGAGCACAACACACAAGACTGAATGTATTACTAGAGAATGTACAAAGATAAGTAGCCCATTAGGGCAATAGGCGTATATACAAGCCAGGGGAAAAAAACCTCCTAAAGAGGGAAAAAAGTGCCCCAACGGTCCTAGAGTGTTCACACACATCACTACCTAAATATATCAACATTAGGGCAATAGGCATATATACAAGCCATGGGAAAAAAACCTCCTAAAGAGGGAAAAAAGTGCCCCGATGGTCCTAGTGTGTTCACACACATCACTACCTAAATATATCAACAAATCCCCCTTGGGAGTGATGCGGTGAACAAGGAGCTGGCACTCATGTATAAGGAAGTGCCAAGCTATGTGGAAATAACTCCACAAAAGGAAGTAAGCCGAAAGCTTTGCGAAAAGCTTCAAACTTCTCCCTAGGCAGAGCCTTCGTGAAAAGGTCTACAATGTTCTCCTACGTGGGCACATATGCCAAGCTGATCTCCCCAGCAGAGAACCTCTCCCTGACATAGTGATAATGCACCTCAATGTGCTTAGTGCGAGCATGGAACATAGGGTTCCTCGCAACTGCCAATGCGCTCTAGCTATCAGTGAAGATGGTGGTGGTAGAAGTCTGACCAATACCCAAATCAGCCATAAGGCATCTGAGCCACACACACTCAACAATCGCTGTGAAAGCTACCCTATACTCAGCCTCACAACTGGAAGTGGCCACAGTAGGCTGCTTCTTGCTCAACCAAGATATACATGAGCTACCAAGCATGAAGCAAAAGCCACTAGTGGACACATGAGTGTCATAGCAACCAGCCCAATCAGAGTCAGAAAAAGCACTCAAATCTGGCGGTAGTGATCCCCCCTTGGGATAAAACAACGCAAGTAGCCGAGTACCACTCAAGTAGCGAAAGATGCACTTAACGGCCTACCAATGCTTCACTCCTGGGCAATGCATAAACGTGCTCATCTGTGAGACAGCAAACTGAATATCTGGCCGAGTAATGCATAAGTAAATCAAGCATCCAACAGCCTGGTGATATAGAACAGCATCAAATGCATCTCCAATATCATGAAGACTCAATCGTAAACCTATCTCCATAGGAGTGGCAATAGGCTTACAGTCTTCAAGGCCAAAACGCTGCAATAATGTGTCAATATATTTCGTTTGACACAAAGCCATCGTACCATCAACTTGCATAAATTGAATGCCCAAATAGTGATGCAAATGCCCCAAATCACACATCTCAAATGAGGCATGCAAATCAGCCTTAAAATCAACAATATGCTTCTCAATAGGACCAGTGAGCAGCATTTCGTCAACATAGACAACAATGATCAGAAGCACATCATTAGCACGCTTAACATATAAGGTGCTTTCAGTTGGATTGTTCTCAAAACCATGTGCAATCAAATAGGCATGTATGTTCTCATACCAAGCACGTGGTGCTTGCTTTAAACCATATAATGCCTTCTTTAACCTGCACAACTGGTTTTCATGCCCTTTCTGCACAAAGCCATGGGGCTGAAAAACATACACTTCTTCATGCAAGTCACCATTCAGAAATGCAATTTTAATGTCCAACTGATGTACATTCCAACCATGATGGGTTGCAAGTGCACAAATGCTCCGAACAGTATTCATACGGCATGTAGGTGCAAAGGTCTCATCAAAATCAATGACTCTTTCTTGCGCATAACCCTTTGCAACAAGCCTAGCTTTATACCTGTCAACTATACCATCAGGTTTACGCTTCGGCTTGTATACCCACTTAGTGCCAATGGCCTTCTTGCCAAGAGGCAAGTCACATAAAGACCAAGTACCATTCTTCATTATAGCATCATATTCAGTTTGCATAGTAGCCATCCAATTATCCGAATTTTGTGCTTCATCAAACGAAACAGGCTCATTCTCATCACAGAGACTAGATGCAGCCATATCATAGCAATCTGATGCAAAAGAGGCCCTATGAGAGCCTGAACGAGTACGATATGATAGAGGTGCATCTAATTTGTTGTCACGCAAGGTCTGCACGAGCCATTTTGGCATAGTTCTTGTTGCGAACATTTGTTTTATGTAGGGTACAAGTTTCAAATTATGTAAATACCTTTGGGAAGTCTTCAAATACTTCAAGAAGGCTCATATTTTTCATAAAAGATATCAAAAATACCACGTGAGTTCTAGAACATGGTGAGTCAAATTAGTGAGTCACAAGGGAGCTGTAGTGGTGTCTTAGTGGAAGGTCGATGTCGCTAGTTCTCAAAGTCCATCAATACTTTGCTTATTTGAGCACTTGAGTCATGTAATACCTCCACCCAAGTGTCTACCACGAATTTAGATGTATTAGGAAGGTTTTATATTAGTTTATCATGCTATAAAAACAGGAGAAAACTCGTGATCTTGTGGGAAGTCCAAGAGAGGCATATGTGTATCTCTATGCTGCTGTAGTTTTTTATGCAGCGATTGCACAGCTTGTGTCTCCCTAATTATATATCCAAATTACATGTTTGATAGCTCATCTGAAAGCTCTTATTGTCTACTTTCTTCTTGTAAATTTTCCTAATCATTGGAGTTGTGAGTTGAGAGCAGTACTCTCTGCAAGTAGTGTGTGTTCTCTGGTTTCACCTCTGCTGAAGGTCTCCATTAAACCTCAAACTTGCAGAGGTCATATCTCCTTGTGTATTTATCCAAATTCAGTGTTCTTTGGCTCATTGGAAAGCTCTTGGTGTCTAGTATATGTGGTTAAAACCGTTTTAGAAAAGTCTAATCCATTAGAGAATTATAAGCTCTGCAAGCATGACTGGTTTTCTGTAATGAAGTTTGTGAGAAGGTCAACTTGTTCCTAGGGGGTTCCACCTACTTCTTGCTATATTTTGGAGGTCAATAAACTCCAACAGTTCTTGCCTGCTCAATATCAGCTCTCTCATCAATAAGTGCATCATGTACATTTGCATCAGAAATGGAATTATCTGCATCATCACATGAAACCTGCAAAGGCTGGGAAGTTGCCTCATTGGGACGAGCACTAGACTGTGCACCTATAAAAAGAGGCAGCAAAGTATCATACATGTCTTTGGAGCTAACAGATGTCTCCTTAGTACATGAAAGCAATGGCTAAATAACATCTTCAACAGAAACAACATCACGGCTAACTAGAATGCGTTTAGTCTATGGATGATGCAGACGATAGCCTTTACTTTCAGAATTGTATCCAACAAAAATACATTTTACTGCTTTATCATCCAATTTTCTGCGATGTTGTTTAGGCACTAATGCATATGCCAAACAACTAAAAACACGTAGATGAGCAATAGATGGCTTGCAGTCATGCCAAGCCTCATATGGAGTGATAGACTGCAGCGCTTTAGTGGGACACGTGTTCAGTACATATGTTGCACACATCACAGTCTCAAGCCAGAAACTATGTGGTAAAGCCTTACTCTTGACCATACACCTCGCCATCTCCATGAGTGACCTGTTCTTTCATTCAGCAACTCCATTATGCCGAGGTGTATACGGCACTATACACTGGTGTTTTATCCCACGTTCAACCAGAAATGCATTAAAATCAGAAGACATATACTCCCCCCCTTGATCAGAACGGAGGGTGCCCATTTTACATGCTGACAAAATTTCAGCCAAAACCAAAAACTGTTTGAAGCACATGAACATTTCCGACTTTGCCTTCAATGGATATACCCATGCATGCCTTGAAAAATCATCGATGAAAGCCAGGAAGTAAAGATAATTCCCAAATGAAGGTGTCTGCATAGGACCACAAACATCACTATGTACAAGCTGCAATTTATGAGTAGCCCGAACTGAACCATCTTTTGGAAAGGACAAACGCTGCATTTTGCCCAAAATACAGCCTTCATAAACATGTTTTCCAGGTGCCTCAAGTTTGGGCAAAGAGGACACCATTTCATATTTTTGCAAGCGTAGCAAACTAGCAAAATTCAGATAACCAAAGCGTGCATGCCAAAGCTTTGCATCTGACATAGCTTGAGAATCATTTACTACACATGCCAAATCATTTATAGATCTTTCATAGTCTATGAGCTACACAACCCCAACATAAAATGCCAGAAGCAATAATCACATCGCCATTTGACAGATCATGAACTATAGACCTATCATCAACAAATTTCACAACCAAGCCAATCTTGGCTAATGCAGAAACTGATAACAGGTTCTTCTTGATCCCTAGCACAAATAAAGCATCTGACAAAGTGAAAGAGCTACCATCAGCAGTAGTCAAAATGATCTTACCAACTCCCATAACAGGATAGGAGGAGTTGTTGGCGCATGTAACAGTATTCCCTGTAGGGGCAGGCTCGATTGAAGAGAAGAAACTGCGCTGCGAGGTAATATGTTTGGTCGCCCCACTATCAAAATACCAAACATCTGAGTCTACTACAGACATGGAGTGCTCATGAGAAGATGGGTCAAAATTGCAGACAGTAGTAAACACCCATTCTTCTTCCTGCACAAGATTAGCAGACTCTGTTTTTGTTGTAGAGGCCTCTGCAACAACCATTCCAGCCTCTTTCTTCTTTGCCTCTTTAGCAATCAATTTTGGACAGTTCTTTATGATATGATCATTCCCTTTACAGTACTTACAAAACAATTTCTGCTTTTTTGATTTCTTCTCATCTTTATCTTCCTTCTTCGAATATGCAGAATTAGCACATTTCTGCTTACTAGTTGAAGAGCTCCATTGTCCTTTCCCCTTCTGACTAGCCAAGAAAGCTTGATCTCCAACTCGCATAATGGACCTATTCTGCCTGGACTGATCTTCCTGCAACAGAACAGAGACTAACTTCTCAAATGATAAGGCATTTGGATTGCCTTTCATCATCAACCGAAGAGTAGAAGCAAAACTCTGCTATGAATCAGGAAGACCATTGAGAACGGTCTGCACAAGTGAGCTATTTGGTATAACCTCATCAGTAGAAATCAATTGTTCCTTCAAGTCTTTGATCTTCATTAGGAAATTGTCCATAGAATCACCTTCATTCATGTGCTCACTCTCCAACTGTTTTCAGAGGTAAGCAACACGAGCCTCATTCCTAGCTTGGTACAATGTGGTAAGTGTATCCCAAGCATCCTTAGCTGTTCCACAAGAGCAAATGTGAGGAATAATGGCACGTTTGACAGACAAAGCTATCATTGCATGTGCCTGGGCATCTCTGCCATCCGAATGAATCTGCTCTACAGTAGGTGTAGCAGAAACCGCAGCACGAACAGGAATATGCAGAATATCATCATCTTCGACACCTTCTGCATCAGCTTCAATACCTGCAGGCGTAACAGTTGCAGGTGTGATAGAACATTTTTTGACACCCTGTACAATGTTCCACACTCCTTTTGCAACCAAAACATGTCGCATCATATAAGCCCATAACGGGTAGTTGGTACCATCCAACTTATCCTCAACAGCCAAAATACAGAATACATCATTGCTTTCAGCCATGGCCGGTGACTAAAATACCTTGATGTAGAAAATTGATTGTATCTCAAAAAGTTGAACAAAACTACCTAGACGAATTTTGCTAGACTTGTAATAGACTTTGAGACGCTTATACTGGTGAACAAAAACTGGTATATACCTTTGGCACAAAAAGATGAAATAGCCTACACAAGCGCTACGATAGTGCGTTCGGAGAACAAAACGAGCTCAGATCGCGAATTCGGCACACAAAGTGAAGCTATTTTGATCTCAGAAACACGCTGAGTATGCTCACCAAAATTCGTGCGATTCTGAGACTGCAAACGGAGGAGTGTCGACGACACCCTAGATGAACTGGTGACTTCTTCTGATACCAATTGTTGGAGTTAGACATCTACAGAAGCACGCGAACAACACAAGGAAGAAGAATAAGCTTGGAACACAACACACAATACTGAATGTATTACTAGAGACTGTACAAAGATAAGTAGCCCATTAGCGCAATAGGCATATATACAAGCTGGGGGAAAAAAACCTCCTAAAGAGGGAAAAAAGTCCCGGCGGTCCTAGTGTGTTCACACACATCACTACCTAAATATATCAATATTTTCATAGTTTTTTTATCAGTTTTGGCCCTATATAGACCTAGTGTCCGGTGTCGTAGAGGGGTATGAAGGGAGGCAGCTTCTCATCCAAATAGATTCATGCTAACCTCACCCTGTGACTACACGCTGGGTGTTTCTTAGTATGCTTCAAGATCTAGGTTGATTTTTCAGTGTTTGGGAGTTAATAGCTAAGAATTTATAATCTATTTAAGTTTAAACTAAAAAACTAAGATTCATATGAAAGTGCGTTTCTAGTAGCATTTTGATATGTTGTAAAGCTTTCTTCTTTAGTAATTCTATTAGAAATTTCTTCAATAATACAATTTTTAATAATAGTTACCTCATTGTTTTTAGATTGAGCTAAATTTTCAGACATAAGAAAGTGCAATATAAGAATTCAATTGATTTGTATAGTGAAAGTGCTAAAACTTTTGAATCAAAACTAGTCCTATACAAATGCTTCAAAGTTCTAATACAACTTTTAGAAGATATTTCTATAAAAAATCTTAATAATTCAAAATATCATATAATGAACTAAAAACCAGCAGCATAAAAGTAGCTTCTATCTCATAAAATCTCATCAAATCCTCTTCAGTGCTCATCAAGTTTTCTTCACAATGATCTGTGCCATGACTTCTGCCTGGTATTGCTCTATGCACCGAACAATCTCTCTCTCTGTAGATCGTGTTGTCTGCTTGTCATCATGCATGTTACATCTACAAACAAGTGCTATGTAGCTTGTTCGCTGTAGCCTGAGGGCTTCTTTCTCTCTCACACGCGCTGTCGGGAAGAAGGAGGTCGTGGCGGGAAGCCGGCGCCTGGGGTTGGATCAGGCCCCGCTTTGGTGCACCATTCCCGCTATCCTGCGAGCGGCGTCTGTGCGCTGGGCGCCTCGCCTGTGCTCTCCGGAGCGTGCGCGATCCTCGTAGGACAGCTGGAACGGCGCACCAGAGTGGGGCCTGATCCAACCCCAGGCGCCGACTTCCCGCCACGACCTCCTTCTTCCCGACACCTGAACTCGACGTGAAGCGAGGCGGTTGCCCGGTGATCCTCGACGCGTCACCCACTCCTTGAGAAGACAGACAGGAACCTCGGCATCAGAGAGAGATTCTAGGTACGAGCACTTCAAGTTATTTGAATTTTTGCATTGTTTCACACACACACTAAACAGAAAGGCTGTCTTGTTGTCTGAGTTTGAGCATTCACTATCTGCACTAGTTTAGTCCATATATCTGTGCACAAGAAACGAAAATGAACAAAATGATTGAGGAACAATTTAGGAGATATGAAGAGCGAGTCAAGGAAATAGAATTTAACACGAATGAATCTATAAAATCAAAGTTTGGTATTGTGATGACCCTAATGCAAACTATAAATGCAATATCAGATACTATTCAGTTAATTGGCATAAGTATTAAAGACCTAAAAAATGAAATGGATTCTGAGATTTCTAAATTGAGAAATAAGGTTGACCTGTTGAAAAACCAAGTTAATGAGCTACAAGTATTGAAATGTGATAATGAGCATGAGGTAAAAGTCCAAGGCATGTCTGCATACAAACAGTCTTTAGGTCTTAGAAGACCCATGCCTAGAGTGATACCTAGGAAATCAAGTTGGGTTGAGAAGAGAACTATACGTTGCTTTTGGTGCGATCAATTTGGGCATATGTTTTGGGATTGTCTAGCGTATGAGAGTGCATGTAGGCATAGACTAGTAAGTCAACATGAAAATAAAATTTGTAAATACCAAGAGCAAATACCTTTGCATTTGAATGTAGGAAAAGGTGGAATGAGGGAATATTTTGAGGAAACCAAGACTATATCAAAGCCAATTCAAAAGATATGGAAACCAAAAACTCATCAAGATAATAGATGTGAGGAACAAAAGAGTATGCTATCTATTGAGAATCAAGAGAAATCTATTGAAGAGAACAAAGGTAGACAAATCAAGGTTGAGAAACAAAAAATTGAGCAGATATTAAAAGAGCAAATAGAAATAGATCATAAAGGAGAGTCTGATAGAGAAATTCAAGAGAAATCAAAGAAATTTCAGGATGTATATGTGTCATTTGATCCAAAAATTTTAACTAATGAGAATCTTTTTGATCAAGAGAAAGTTGCAAAATTACAATCCCCAATTAAACTGTGATAAACAGATTGAACTAAAGAAGAGTAAAGAAGAAGCTCGAGGAGATGTAAAATCTGACAAAGAAGTGAATGAGGCAGAAAAACAATTACTTAATGATATTATCAAGCAAATCAAAGGGAGTATAAAGACGACTTCAAAGACTTCTAAGACTTTGAAGAAGAATAAAAGAAGTAAAAATCTAACCCTTCAAGATATATTTTCAAGTATTGAATGATGATTGAACAAGAATCGTAATGAAACATATGAGAATGATCTAGAGATATTCAATGATGATGATGATTGATGATGATAGCTAATGATGATTATGATGATTGAATGAAGATGATTGATGATCAATGATAATGATTGAAGATGATGAAAGATGGAAGATGATTATCATTAATGATTTATGATTGATGGATTATTAGTGATTGATGATAATGATTGATGATGGATGATGATGAAGATGATTAGTGATTGATGATAATAGTAAAAATGATGGTTGATGATGATTGATAATGATTATGATCATGATGGTGATGATGCTGGAGGATACTGATGACACTGGATAATACTGATGACACTAGAGGATACTGATGACACTGGAGGATACTGATGACATTGGAGGATACTGATGATGCTGGAGGATACTGATGATGCTGGAGGATACTAATGACACTGGAGGATACTGATGATGCTAGAGGATACTGATGGCACTGGAGGATAGTGATGATGCTGGAGGATACTGATGACATTGGAGAATACTGATGACATTGGAGGATGCTGATGACACTAGAGGATACTGATGACATTGGAGGATACTAATGACACTGGAGGATACTGATGACACTGGAGGATACTGATGATACTGGAGGATACTGATGACACTGGAGGATATTGATGACACTGGAGGATACTGATGACACTGGAGGATACTGATGATGCTGGAGGATACTGATGACACTCGATGATGCTAATGACACTGAGGCTCATGCTGATGAAGAATGATAAAACATGGAGTTAAAGAAATTCTGGATCAAAATGAAGAAAAATGACCAGGTGAAACGTTTCTGATTTGAGATGTGTTTTCTTTCTGATAGAGCATATGCATTGCATTGATGTGTTTGATAGAGATATGTATGAGTTTATGAAAATCATGTAGAATGAAGATAACAAAGATCTATTATGGGTTTGCATGAAGCATGAATGACTAGGAAATTATATGAGTGAGATCAGTTAGCAGACTAGAGACTTTTGGGAATGAAAGCTTGGGGATGTGATGACATGCTTAGACCGAGTGCATGTATATACTGATTGATTTGAACACTTAGTGAGTGGGTAACTTTGGATCTTACTATTTGTTTCTTATGAGATCTTACCTCCATATGGATCATGATTAATAAAGAAACATTCATACTCATGCCAGCTTATATGTTCGTGTATGTTGTTGGTGCGCTACGATGGGCTAGTAGGCGGGTGGTGAAATCCCGCAAGGAGTGTGCATTGTTTTTTTTCAAAAGTTCATTGTTTTGATCTAAAGAGGATACATTTCATGTTTTGATTTGACTGATTTGATTGTTTTGTGTGATGTTTTGATCTAAAGAGGATACATTTCATGCATGATTTGACTGATTTGATTGCCTGTGTGATAAGAAACCATGTTAGAGTGTGTGTTAGAACCGCGCGTGTAAATAACTGACGTTAGACCCATGAAAACTTTAGGTTTGACCCTTGAAACTGACTGGAAACACGAGTTTACCCCATGAAAACTGGACTTGAACCCTTGGAAACCCTTGGATTTTAGGTCCAAACTGTAAATAAACCCATGAATTGGCGAGTTTGAGTTAATTGTGAGCAAACCCCTAACTTCCCCGATCAAAAACCCTAGATTGGACCCTTGGAAATGGCGGTTTTTGTAGGCCAAACCCTAAAAACCCATTAAAAAGTAAATGACCAGTGTGAAACCAAAACCATAGTTTATGGAAAAATTAAAATACCGCCAAAATTAGAAACTTCATTGAGGAGGTTAGAACGTTCTAGAAGCAAGGCCTAGGGAGGGGCTATAAATAAGTGCAAATTCATTTGTTTCTTCCCCACCCTGTGGATCTTACTCGTGGAACGTCTCTCCAGGTACGGTTTCTTACCCTCCTCATATTCATTATTTCTTGCTCATGTTCATTAGCTTGCATGATGGTAGGAGAAGAGAGGAGTTCTCCTGCGTCTGTTATTTGTGATTTCTCTTTCATGCATGAGTAAACTTGAATCGAAAATAGGGAATTGTTGTAATAATCCAAATAGATCAAGGAACTTAGCTTCGCACCTAAGAGAGAGAACGCCATGGTCTGTTAACCATCTGAAGTCTGCACATACCATGCACTCTCATGCACTGTCTCTACGCTTGAAGGGGAAGGAAAGAGAATTGGTCTTGTGACGGATGGCCTAGATGGATATCGGAAGAGAGATAAACAAGGATATCTGTGCGCAGATACACTCCGAGACACTTGGTTGTGTGTGTGTCCGACAGAGAGTCCGTCGTTGATTTTGCAAGCCACGCGCACAAAAAGAGAAAATTGGGCAGTGCTGTTGCTATTGGACCATGTACCGAGAGAGGAGTTGTTCGGCCGACGTGCAAGGCGTGGAGAGAGAAGCATCTCGTGCCTGTGGTTGACTCGGATAGAGAGAGAAATCGATGACTCGGGCTCAGACGATGCTGTTGATTGGTGCAGGAGAGCTGCGTGGTCACCGAGAGAGACGGAGGATCGCTGGCAAAGGCTTCTGATGGCGCAATAGATGACGAGGCTAGAGATAAGAAAGTCGGTGGCTGGAGATGGCGCCGCGCACGCGTGTTAGCGGGAGAGAGAGAGAGAGAGAGAGAGAGAGAGAGAGAGAGAGAGAGAGAGAGAGAGAGAGAGAGAGAGAGAGAGAGAGAGAGAGTGAGAGAGAGAGAAAGAGAGAGAGAGAGAGAGAGAGAGAGAGAGAGTCAGTCAGAAAAATTGAGAGAGAGAGAGAATGGGAAGAGAGAGAGAAAAGAAGGCACGCACACAGAGAGAGACTGCAGAGATAGAGCTATAGCTCAGGCCTCAATGAAAATGGATACAGAGAGAAAAACTAGAGACGGCTACGGAGAAGTCAGCAGAGAGAGAGGCGGTTAGGAGGATTCAAGAGAGATAAAGATAAGCTCGCTTTCATTTGAGACCATAACATGAGATCAATGACACTAAATCCTGAAATGATAAGAAGGCTTAATTTTTTTCATGAGCTATGAGAAAGTTGGCATCTAATCCACTATTCACACACAAAGTATAAAGCATAATGGAGCTAATGGAAGAGATTTTAATTATTTTTGCATTACCAAATAAATATTAAAAATGGACACTAATGAAAAATTTGAGTATTTTTATTTTTCGAGATTTTTCTTTTAATATCAGATGTACTAACGATTTTATTATGACCCCACCCTGTGGATCTTACTCGTGGAACGTCTCTCCAGGTTCATGATTTGAGAGATTATATGAAGTGAAGAAAGAGATTGAAGACTAAAGATAAAGAGCACCCCCGTGGTCTTTCTTGTGGAACCTTACAGGTTCATGCAGGTTTATGAAGTATATCAAGTGATTGAAGATTGAAGAAAAGAGTATCCCCACCCGGTGGATCTCCTGTATGGAACTTCTTGTCAGGTTTATGCAGTTTCTGATTATCTGAAGTAAAGAGAAGGGAGGATACTGTTGAGGATACCTGAAGTAAAGAGTGGACTGAAGTGAAGACCTAGAAGAAAAGCTTGGACTGCGAACCGAAGCGGAATCTCGTGGGTGATTTCTCGCACTGTAGCGAGGGATCTAGAGTAGACACTAGCCGGCCCGCACTGTAGCGGCGACGTTTATATTGTATCATCGCACCGCACTGTAGCAGTTTTATTGTACCATCGGCCCGCACTGTAGCGGCCTATTTTTGTATCATTCATTTTATTGGAGGCTTCAGTTTCATTTCCGTTGTATCGTTGGGCTTCATCTGCATTCCGTGTATCTCTGCGGTATCCGATCGTCTCTTTTCGACGCCCATGGTCCCACGTCTCGACACTTCCGAGGGGCAAGGGACCCTACGAGTATCGCGCACGCTTCGGAGAGCACAGGCGAGGTGCCCAGCGCGCAGACGCTGCTCGTAGGACAGCGGGAATAGCGCACCAGAGAGGGGCCTGATCCAACCCCACGCACCGGCTTCCTGCCACGACCTCCTTCTTCCTGACAGCGCGCATACGCGCATCTTCATCTTTGCATCTCAACCCATTTGTGCATGTTAGTCCTTTTCCAGCTCTATAGTGCTACCTATGCATAATTCTCTTCCTATCTTTTGTCTTTACGATCATGTCTACAATAGCCATTTAGCATATCATCTCTCTTTTTGTCTTTATCTGAGCACAAGCAGACACAGATGATTAAACAATAACATGCATAGAGAGGTTTGCGCATACAGAGCATAAACAAGGATACATAGCATAAACGAAGATACATCGAGAGATTTACATACATCTGCAATGAGGTTTACATAAACAAAGCAGACATAGAATTGCACACAGATACCTCTATAGACAAACGATTCACATACAACCAATGACACAAAAGTACTCAGAGATAATGAGCAATGGACTATGAAGAGCATCATTCCCAAAGTGCTAAGGCGGAATAAGCCTCAAAGAACCAGCATAATTCCTGTCTCTCTCTCTATCTCTATCCATGTCTTTTTGTGGATCGTATGTATCTGCAGAAAGGAATATTAGAAAGAAAATCATATAATCACCACACACACACTTTTATATATATATATATATATATATATATATATATATATATATATATATATATATGTGTGTGTGTGTGTGTGTGTATGATACTTATGCGTGCATACATTTACTTGACACACACTTTTCACCATATTTCTTATGCACACTCACCCATATAGTTACTTCAACATGCATACGATTTTTACTAAACTCACACACACACACACACTTATCTACTTTTACATATGCACATTTTTATATTTATATTATTCATTAATTAATATGATTTAATCACAAATCTAAACGATTATATATTAAATCAAATATATTACTTATTAATTAGATTATCTTGAACCTAGTCTTTATATAGATTTATTATATATAAATTCAACCATTACGATTGATCATAAAAACTTACAAAGGTTAAAAATAGTTATTATAGGGATTAAACTATATAGTAAAATATTATTTCTTATTTTTGACCCAATATATATACTCATGCTTAAGCACACAAAAATTCATAAACACATAGACATAGGCAAACACATATGTATCTTTTAAGTATACATATGCAAATACATATATATGGCAAAAAATCCACATTCAGATTCACTCTCATAGACATATGAACACATACACCATTAAATGCATTTCACATATATATAGAAACACAACCCTATAAACATAGGCACATATAAATATCTATACATAGATATCCTCATATGATCATGGCCATACATAAACTCACTTAGTAATCTCATAAACATATAAATGGACATAAAAATGAAGAGCCCAAATAAGGGTTCAATTAATCCTCCATTCTGAATATATTTTCTTCTTTTTCTTGCAGGTACCCAAGAGAAAAATTTAGTCAATTTAAATTAATGCATTAAGAAGTATGTGAGAGAGATCTCAACTAATTGACTTTAAATCAAAACATTTTTATTTTTCCATATGATAACTCAAGTGAGGAAATCCTTCCGACATCTACCCCCACCAAACCTACACATCGTCCTCGATGGGCCAACTTGCAGTTTAATGAAAAGTAGTATCAAATTCTTTGGAAAAATCTATAATTTGACTCTAAATAATAGTATAAAAAATGCTTCTAATTTCTAATTATCTTTTTGATAATAAAGAAAAATTATAAAATTACATAAATATGAATTGGAAATTGTTTTGATCAATGCATACATTCAAAACTACAACTTTAGAAAATCCTATAACGGTCATTTAGATAATTGAGGTACTTAACATTCCATTAACCCTGCTCATAAGTTAAATTTAATTTATATAAGTATGCTGTCTTTTATTTCTTAGACGTCCACCATAAGATACATCTAACTAATTCTTTTGCAGTAGACCTCCACCTCATATAGCCCGCATTATATTGCCGAAGTGGTTTTGAGACCACAACTGAATCATATTTTTCTTTTTCTTTTTCTTTAAACTCTTTTTTTTCCTTCTTTTTTCTTTTTCTTTTTCCCATCTTGCAGTAGCCATTAATGTACTGCTTGATGTTCTCATTTTTCTCTTTTCTTTTTTTTTTCTTTGCAACTTTTTTGTTTAAGGGAAAAGGCTTAACCCCTAATCAGAGCAGATGATCTAGAAATATGCTACAGCCAGAATTAGAATCTTATTTGCTAAACGGGTTCAGAAAATAAAGAACTCTACTAGTATAAAGTAAATTCACTTTTACTAAGGGTTGCAGTTCAAGTGTTCCTCTCTCCTATCGTCACAACACATTATAAGTTCCCTAAATTAGATCTTCAACTTATATACATATTCCTACTTTAATTTCTTGTTCATTATTTATGTAATTTTAATAAATTTCCTCTTTATATCAGAAACAAATAAAACCCTAATTATGAAATGCATGTAAAGAAATGTTTTTTATAAACAAAAAGAATAATTAGAATTAATTCACTGGTTATTCTTCATCTTCATCTTTGTCCTCCAAGAAGTATTTGTCCTACTCGAATTTACTGCTAGCTCGTCTTTTAAAGAGCTTTATTGTTTTCCCTACAATCACATTTCTTAACATAGTACCATCAAATTCTCGTAATTTATAAGTATCTGTTTCAAAAACCGAAACAACAACATATGGTCCGAACCAACATTTAGTTAGTTTATGATGTGCATCATATTGAGTCTCGAAAGTACTATCATATACACGCACCCAATCACCACTCTTTATTGGTTGTGGCCTCAGTCGATGTTTCTTATCAAAGTATATTTTATTTGTCAATCGTAATGTTTTTAATTTTTCAATTGCTTCTTTTAAATTTTCATTACCTTGTTTTAGTTGTGTAATCCTAAGCACTAATAATTCTTCTCTTGAAACATTATCCTTCCAATCTAAAATCATCCAATTTACTATCTGAGTATGTGCGAGAAATATCGGCTTCTCACAATACATGAGTTCAGCCGGCTAAAACCATTTTTCTCGTGTACGTCATCCTATCAGCCCAAAGAGCAAATGGGAGATATTTTGGCCATTGACCAATATCTCCATGGCATGCTTTTGAAATAGCCTTCACTATGGAAGGATGCCCTCGTTCTATTTTTCCATTTGCTTTTGGGTTATAAGCAGTCGTAAGAGACAATCGAATCCCATGATGTGCAAAGAACTCTCTTGCCTCTCTAGCATCTAACTCACCTCGATCTGCAACTACTTTTTCTACATATCCAAATCTGGATATTACTTCTTCTAAAAGGAATAAGCATACATTATAAGTAGTATTGGAACAAAGTGCTCTACCCTCAACGTGGTTTGTCAAATCTTCTCCTGCAAGAATGATGTATCTCATACCTTTATTGCTTTTAGGCATGGCCACAAGGTCGACTACCCACTTGTAGTGAATACAAGGTGGATAGGTCAGATGCAAAGGGTCTCTATGCTCAATGGAGGAATGTAATTGACATGTAATACAAGTGCCCACAAATTCTTTAATAGTTACATACATCCTCGGCCACCAGTAGCTTTCCCGAATCCTCTCATATGTTACAAAGCCTTTATGACCAGCCCAAAGGCTTTCATGGATTTCTTGCATAACTTGCACTTGAAAAACTTTTAATCCTACTACTCTTTGTGGGTTTCTTACCTTTACTTTAGCATGTCTCCAAAGGTATCCATCTTTCAAGAAGAAGTTGAAAGACTTCTTCTTGATGTTCCGGAATCGATTTGAAGACCAGCTTGGAAGAGGCTGAAACAAACTCAGATAGTATTCTATATCTCGCCACTCTCCTTCATAATCGTCTTCTCTAAATCTCTCATACATATAGGTAGATGTTTCATAATTAATTAAATTTATATGTTTATCTATTGCTTCACTATCATTGGCAAACTTTGCTCTTGAAAGCATATCAACAACGGTGTTATGTTTACCAGTAGTATGTGCAAAAGCAGGGTTAATAGATTTAATAAAGGCTATCCATCGTAACATAGCTATATCTGGAGATGAACAATTGGCTATTAAACCAATGAACAGAAGAAATTCAGTCTCTACTATTACATTAGCTCCTATAAAGTATTCCTTATTTGTTTTTAAAGTTGTAACTAGCCCCCATAATTCTCTCTTAATTTGAGGATAATTCCTTTGAGTATCATGTAAGATTTTTGCTCCAAAGCAAACTGTGTATCTTTGCTCCTTCTCATCGTCCTGCCCAATGACCCAGCCTATACCAATAGGACTAGTGTCAACGGTTAGGGTTATAGGCTTATTTTTTTTGTAGTCAATACGTTTTAGAATTGGAGCATTGATAAGCAATTGCTTTAGATGTCTCATCGTTCTAGTTTGCTCATCAGTCCAAAATAATTTCTTTCTTTTTTGTAATAAATCATAAAGTGGGTTTGCTACGTGAGCAAACTGAGGGATCTAGATGACATAGAAAACACATGCACCTAAGAATCTCCTTACTTCACTAACATTGTGACATCGCTCAGAAATCCTACTAATGGCATCAACTTTTGCTGGATAAGGTCTACGATCGTAATGACCACATAAGTGTCCAACGATCAGCACTTCATTAACATCAAGAGTAGATTTCTCTAGGGAGAAAGTTAGTCCAACCTCTTCAAATCTTTCAGATATCTTTTCATAATCAGAAATATGGAAACAAACTTTCTGCAACCAAAAGAATCTAAACTCTCATCTTTTTCTTTTTCCACACACCCTTTTATTGGAATGTCATCAATAAAAGGCATTTTCACTTTTGGGATAAAGTCATGTAAGACCAGATTCATAGCATTCAATCATGTGTGCCACTGAATTCATCGCTCCTTGTGGTAAACTACACATTCGTACTAAACCCAAAGGAGTCTTCATTGTGGTCACATCTCAACGCTCAATAGCTAATTGAAACTGATCATACCCTGAATATAGGTCTCCCATTGAATAGATGGAATAACCGAAAAATGCCTCGACAAACTCATCTACAATGGGACGTGTTCCTACATTCCTAATAGTGACTTTATTCACAGGCTACAGATCCTGAATAAAGTGTAGCTTCCCGATCTTTTTTGGTATCCTGAACCACCTATTGGAGTAAAGTGCTGAGGATGGTTACAAGATTAGCACGGAAATCTTTTCCCTTCTCATTAGCTCAGGTAAATGAGCCTTTGGGACATGTATCAGACAAAGTTTCCAAGGAATGTGCAGTACAGTAAAAATAATCATCAAAGCTACTAGCTTTGGATCCGCACATCCTATTTCATGTGGGAATAAATAAAACGCTAAACCATGATGAATAATCATCTTTGTAAACTAATCTTTTTCTATTTTCAAAAGAAATTCATTACCGAATTTAATCTCTTTCTTAGTCTCCTCTGTAAACATATGACCTATCTTAAATTGGTCTCTAAATATAGGATCATTTGATACTCATCGAAATATATCATGAGTATCTTTGGGTAAGGGTTGAGCTACAGGATTTATTTTCTTTTCTATCGTTTTATATTTGGTTTCTATGTTAACTTCATGTTCTGGGATGAATTCACTAATAATCTCATATTCTTGAATAGAGTTAAGAATAATCAGATTTGATTCTAAATTTTATTGGGAAACACTTTCTAGCTCTTCTAATAAGGTAGTACTTTTTGAGAGTTCAATTATACACTCAATTTTTTCATCAGGTAAATTTAATCCTAATTTTCTAAAATATTTTCCATTTTGTTTTCTAAATGTTTTTATAAGGTTTTCTTTTGTAATATAATGTAGTTTTTATAAGGTTTTCTTTTGTAATATAATGTAAGCTAGTCGTAGGAGTACAAATTAAATAATCTTCGAATTTATGTACATTGATAGGCGAGACATCAAAACAATGTCCACTATTGTGCCGCTCAATAGTGGAGTGTAGCAGAAATTTTGGTCATAATATGCCCCATATTCTCTCAGAGCCGGTGAATCATCACATACATGACTGATCGCGTCAATGGGGTTTCTTCTTAAGTTCTTTCTATTTCTTGTATGGTTTGGGCAGATTGTCATAACTTGCAAAGAATCCATCCCTGATTTGGATCGAGTTCTTGCATATGTTGACCCGTCATTCATTGCTTTTGTTTCCATTCTCATTTCAGCTATAAACGGCTGCCCGAGAATTACTTCATATGAACAATTATCTTGAACGAAGAAGTGAAACTCTTCTCGAAGGCCACCTATCATTATAGGCACATTCGCACATGCTCCTAATAAAATGCCAAAGCCATTGTCGGCTGTTCTCATCCTCCAGCCCTGCTCTTTGTCAATTGGCCATCTAAATTTGTCAAAACATTTCTTTGAAAAAACATTTATCTCTGACCCTGAATCAATGAGAGCAAGAGCTAAACACGAATCCTTTTCATCTCCAATTCTAATTTTCACTTCTTGTGTGCCTCATGCCCAGAAGGTAGTGCTCAATTTACTTTCACTTTTTAGCATCTCTTCATCAGGCTGAATCGGTCCTAACAAATTTCTATTCACGCTCCCAGTTGTAAACTCTTCATCGTCTTCATAATCACTCTCACTTAATGTGACTGCATCATTCATAGCTAGAGTTTCTTCTACCACATCTTGCATATCTTTGTCTTGTGACAATGGAAAACGTCTCCTTCTAATTAGTTGAATAAAACTATCCCTGAACTCCGGTTTTACTATTGAAAACACTTGTTCAAGAGACATTGTTACTTGACGTTTTAGAAGTATATCATTTAAGATTTCCCTAGCATCATTTTTCTTCTCGAGATCTGAAATCATTATTGCATGTGGAGCTCTTCTTCCCTTCTATTTTCCCTTTTCTTCACTTTGTTTTTGTTCATCTTTATGTTCACTTTTAGTATTTTCATTTTCAGATTTCTTCTCTTCATCCTGTGATTGAATATTTTCATCTGTTAGCTTTTTGCCTTCCTTTATTATCCTTCTTTTCTCTTCTTGAGATAAATTTGTATTTTAAATTGTACTTTTATTATTAGTTTTCTTCTCATCCTCTCTTGTTTGTCTCCTAGTTACCCTCCTATCTCCTTCGTCTATATCATCCTACATATCATCACGTCTCCGTTTTTCTTCAACATTGGCAATGTGAGAATAAACAGAGGCTTGATCTATGGGAGATCTCCATGCTCTTTTAAACATTATTTCATCTCTAGTTCTTACTAGTGCCTCAATCGAATAAGGATTTCGGCTTGGTGTAGAAAGAGAGCTACCATCATCTGGCTCTAATCTAGAAGCCGAGGTATTGGCAGTTGCATAAGAGATCGTTAAATTTTCATACAACTTTTTCATACCTCCTTTGCCCCGATTGACGGATAAAGGAAGTCTTGACCTAAAGTCACATAATCTTCTATCAATTTCTACAACTAATTGATTTTCCTTTGCACTTTTGAATTCGTCACATGCATAAGTTGCATGTTCCTGGCTATCACACCACACACATCACTTTCTGCCAGTTCCTTTTCTTTTAGTATTTTTTTGAAAGGCTGGCTGAGCAGCGAACTAAGTAGGTGGAGGTGGCTCGAAAACTGGCTAAAGAGGAATGTATTGTGGCATAACTGGTTGTATGGATGGTGCTTGCCCAACACCACTACTGCTAGCTCTAGGATCATTGAAACTCATGGATTATATTTTTTAATTCAATTGGGCAACCTCTTTGGAAAGAGATGCCTGCATATTCATAACATCCTCCATTTTTTTACATAGAATGTCTAGTTGAAATTCTATTGGAGCTTTAGGAGCAACTGTATTGTTAGTCGTAGCCATAGTCATGGGTATTGGCATGTCAGTTTGCCTTGTAGTAGGTATCTCCCTAGGCTCAGAAGCATTTGGTTTTGCATACATAACTGATTGTCTTTGCTTCATTTGAGCAACAACCTCTATTTATCTTTTTACTTTTTCCTAGCCATCAGTCAGGCCATATCTTTTGCCTGGCTCTTCTATACATCTCTCAACCTCAGCCCTATCCTCAGGACTTAATATCTTGAGGAAATGTATAAAATCCGATCCGGATTTAAAGCGTTTCTATCCTCTTGGGGAAGTTGAGCTAATCGTCTCATAAACTCACCATGAAAATGAGTTAGGGACTCATTTCTCTTTAAAGAGTTTATCCATTGCAAAAATCCTTCCCGATTATGGTCGCTAAAGTCCTCAAGATAAAACATCTTATGCAATTCTTTCCTGAATTCCTCCCAAGGTTTATTGGCGTGAACTTGAATACTTTCTAGGATAGAACTAGAAATAACACGGCCAAAATATTTCACCAAAACATCATAAGGTAAACCTTGGATTTGCACTTTCTCCTTAAATGCATCCACGCATAAGCCTGCTCACCAAGTCTCCAAAGTGACTAAGTAGATATGAATGAATCCTAGAAAAAATTTGACAGAGTATCCCCTGTAAGCTGCGCAATCAAACAAGATAACCAATATCAAAAGAACAATGAATTACCTGTCACCACTTGTCACTAATCCAACCAAAGATAATGGCAACTACATACGCCAAAAACTAATAGCAATACATGCCGATACAATGATGATGTATCTCCCACTCAAGAATGAATCCTACAAGATGGTCCAACCTGTCACAAACAACCTGTGACCAAGTCCAAGTAAATGGAGATCAACAATGATCCAAAGCTATCACACAAGCTTCAAGATCCACTAGAGCTCTCTTCTAGCATAAAAAGTCTCAAAAATTGGCAGCATCTCCTCTATAAACTAGACTTTGAACCAAATAAACCATGTGGTAATCTCCATCCACATATGCCAAGAATCACTCTGGCAAATAGATATCAATCAATGACCATATGCTAAAGTAATATCCAATCAAGGTGACAAACGAATGTGCAACTAAGGCTCCAATCTGGATCATGTACTTGCAAAGAAAACAAACGATACAAGTACCAAACAAGATCCAATCAATCTCTCATAATATGTGTGCAATCAACAAGTAAATCCATAATCAAGTAGCATAAGCAAGATATAAATCATAATGCCACTATAGATCCATGATGGAAATCATGATGACATAAACCTCGAAAAGAAGGTATACCACAATGTCATCTCACATGCCAACCACATGCCAAGATCATGCTCTACTCTCATATGGAGGAGCTACCACAGTGATCATACATGGATAATGCCTTCAAGCTCTAAGAATAAGAGCTTGCACACCAAAAATTCTCTCTCGAAGAAGTTCCAAAGAAAATTCAACCTCCAAGAGCAATTAGGGTTCTTATGGAAAAAATATACTACTCTGTGTTTTGCTGTTTCAGAGATGATAACCTCTGAATTTGAAGTTTTGATGTTCACCAAAGATCACATTCTTGGCTACATAACGAGATAAAGAACATCTCAATCGGAGATGCGTAGCTCAAGATATGCACAAAACAAGCATCTACTGTCAATTTCACTTTCACCTACAACACTACTGCACTGTATTTTGCACTTTCGGCAACCTTATACTCAAAATTTTGATCTGTGTTCTTCTATAGACTTGTAAAGCCTTTCCAAGATACACATACCAGGTTGAATGATCTTTTTCCAATTTGTAAAAACTTGACTTATAGCCAAAGCACTGACCTGTTGTTCAAGTGATTGTAGATTTGTCTTCTACATCAATTTGCATTTTTTGAATTTTTGGCAGTCTAAAACTCCGATGCAGGTTCTGCGCCCTTCTGGGAAGTCATAGATCTTTGTGTTATCTACACAAAGAACTTTAAAACGCATCACTCCGAGCTTCCTAGCTTGCCTTATGGCCAAAATACTAAACTAATATTGAGAGATGCGGACCTGCACTTTCACATCTTGTGACCTAAGCTTCCATTGGAGCTTCTTGCATACAAGCCTTCAGCATGCTCTGATACCAATGAAGGGCTTTTGTGTGCAGAACAAGAGGAGCAAGAATTAGATGGAGGGAGACATAAGGGAGGAGAGACGCACACAGATGTGTGGGAGCCTCGAAACCCACATAGTGATCTCTCTTGAGACAATGCTCTATATATGATGTACATATATGAATATGGGGGTAAGGTCACATGACCCTTACATTGCCAAAAACTAGTCTCCTAGCTATCACTTGATTGGGGATTACCATATTGCTTATACCAAGACCTCACTGCATGGTTGACACTAGCTTCAAAAGATCTTAAGCTTTGTCAATCCACCTTGCCAAGGTAGTTACGTGATCTAATGCTCATGAATTGCCCCAAGTTCCCTTTCTTTACCCCTTTGACCCTTGTTAGAGCCTTGATTTTTTTGACCCTTCTTAGAGCCTAGTTTGCTTTGATCCTTATTACAGCCTTGATTGACCCTAAAATCCACCAAGAAAACCTTAAAAAGATCGAATTTTAGTAAAAAATTAGAACCCTCATATTTCTCATGTAGGTTATCTCTCATGATAGACTAGTTCTATTGCATAAGGCTGGCGTGTCGCAACAAAAGGGGTCTGTCAGGATAGAGCAACGTATCATGAAAGAGCCATCTGTCACCATAGGCCACTCTATCATGATATAGCACTGTTACATAGGTGGTTTTTCATGATCGAGTGGGTCTATTAGGGGGGCATATATCATGATAGGGTGGTTGCTCGTGGTACACTAGTATGTTGTGATAGAGGGTGTGTGTCATGGTAGATGGGTATCTATGGACACTTTGGTTTGTTCTAGGATTGGGGTATCTTGATAGATGAGTGTTTGACATGATATAGGCTCTCTATCATGAGTATCACTCTATCATGATAGATGGGTCTATTGTGATAAATGGTCAGTCTCTCATGATGGATGGGGTCAATCAAGGTTGGTCTTTTGGGATGGAGGAATATATTGTGGCATAGGGTGTCTATCCTGATAGGTTTGACTTATCGTCTATCATTGGTTTTTGGATTATCACAAAAACTCTAAAATTTTAGAGTTTTTGTAAAGTGTCTAGTGTGTTGGCATATCAAAAGGAAGGCCAATGTCCTCTTTCAGATGCAATAGAGAAATTCCAAACCTTTTGGTATGACGCAATAGACCGACACTATTGACACAAAATTCAAAACATGAAAGATTTACCTATGTTGGTACAAAAGAGTGCAGGCCTACATACTTGAACAATTAGCATGTATCACATATAGTCACATATGACTTTCCCCTTGTAAAAGTTACTTTACCATTTATCTTTGTAAACGTTTCAATGCTTAATGCACTACTCTCATGAGGAGTGAGGACGAATCAAATCTCATGATACTTGGTAGATGATTGATGAGAGAATAAATCCAATAGTTTAGGAGTCACTTTTGGTGAGAATTTGAATTTGAATTCAAAGCTTGGCTCCAACTTCAACTATAAAGAGGATAAAAAAGGTTCATGTGTAAGGAGCCTGACTAGGAGATTATTTGAGAGCGATTCTTTGTGATTAATCAGCTCATTCCATAGCTCTTGCACTACCCTCACATTGTGCGATTGAAGATTGCCAATTTCATTGTATTTCTAAGTGATCTAATACATATATATATTGATTACTTCTCTACTTCACTTCTCTATTATGACCATCTCAACACAGTTAACTTCTCAGAGCTTGTTCTCAGTGTATGGTTGATACTTTGATGCACTTTAACATGCTATAGAATCAAGATATTGTCTACTTCATAGTTACAAAGTTTCATTGACATTGCTATTTCCAATCGTGAGATATCTTCATATCTTTGCTCTCGGGTCTGCACACTAAAGCTTCCTGAAAATGTCAGGCAAGTCTTCTAACTTACTAAGCATAATTCTTAGTGTATACTCCATAGTTTTTATTGAAATAACTCATGATTGTTAGCTATCTAAGTTAATTAGATACTCCCAAAAGGTACTTAACCAATCTCTAGCAAGTTGAGACCACTGCTCACTTTATTGAACATATGCAGAGACCAAAATAGCAAGTCTATGATCTTGGTTCAACTTTCTACTTATTTGTTTTAATCCATCGATTAGAGGATCATGCTCTATAGAACATATATGATTATTTGTGATCAATAGAAATCCCAAGGGCCTCCTACACTCTCCACAACTTGTTCTTGGCTAGTGGGAAGCAAGGTTTTGGAGCACCACTTCATCTCTAGAATCTATCCACCATCTCTCCAATAGTGGTATGAGAGCAACATCAAAGCAAGATGGGAGATGGATTTCCATCATTCATTGAAAAATTGGACAAGAGAAACTATTCAACATGGTCACTAAGAATGCAAGCCTATCTCCAAGGAAGAAGCTTGTATGGATATATCTTAGAAGATGAAGAAATGCCAACATTCAAGAGCAAACATCAACCTATAAGGGAAGAGCAAGAAAGGCTAACTACATGGTGTGCAAACGATGCTCTTGCCAAGTCTTACATACTTAACTCAATATATAATTTCTTATTACCTTACATTAGTAATCGCAAAACCTCCCAAGAGACTTGGGAAACATTTGACCCCCCCCCTCCGCACGCACGCACACACAAACACACACAAAATATGCACATCATTCTTGATGGGCCAACCTAGAGGATCAATCAAAGTTGTATCATGGATCTTTTGAAGCATTCTCCATAATTTTTCAAATGTTTTACATAATCATCATGACTTTTATTTTATTTGAAAATGCCAATTCGGGCAATAAATCAAATTTAAATTACTCAAGTTGAAAATAAAAAACATGTTCGTGTAGCATATGACTTTGAGAACAAGCTATAAATACACTTATAGAAATCAATAGACATTCTAAGTGCAATCCTTCGTGTCTACTCGTTTCAAATTGAATTATCACCTTATATTAACATCCCGGAAGTAATCCTCATCCATGGCTTTTGGGGCTAGTGGTTAGCCCATCATACTCCTAGCTAAGAGGTTGTGAGTTCAATTCCCAACATTGCTATCAGAGCATAGTTGAGGAACTTGGGCTAGATAGAGGTAAGGTGCCTCATTTGGTGGACACTTGGAAAAAGCATTTGTCCTTGGTGAGTGTGAAACTAGTCTTAGATGATGGCACATGGGCATTTGGGCACCCACAGAGGGTGGGATAGGTCCGAATTTGTTCCAGACACTAGAGTCTGAGGTTGGTGGAAGCTGTGTAAAGTGGATAGAAGAGAGTCATAAAAGGGTCCACAAGTGAGCATTGAAGGCAATGGTCAGTCGAAGGGGAAACGAACGTCACATAATCCTAACAAGGGATGGTTGAACTATGCCTTAAGAGAGGAGATTAGGAAGTAATCCTCATCTATGGCTTTTGGGGCTAGTGGTTAGCCCATCATAATCCTAGCTAGATGGTTGTTAGTTCAATTCCCAACAATACATTTAGCTTATATAGATCGCATATATTAATTCACATTGGTTTCGAAAACAAAAGTATGTTTTGTGTACTATTTGGGTTCTTTTCTTTTTTTCCTTAATCTTCATTCAGCCCTAGCTCTGGAAATAGCCGTTAAGCTATCACTTCTTCTCTTCTTTAACTTCTATTTTTATTTTTGGGTGGAAGGAAACATAAACTTCGAATCTTGTAAAAAGAGAATGTTCACAATGTTTTTCTTGGAGGGGAAAGGCCCAACCCCTAGTAAGAGCTGAGGATCTAGGGGCATGCCTGGATAGCAATAAGGACCTCACTAAATGATTCTTAGCATAGTAGGAAGTTTAGAATCTATATAAAATAAGTACTTCCATCTCTTAACAACGTGTACTCCAAACTACCCTTTCTAGGTCATCCTCTTGGCTATAAGGATTCTAAGCATATTCTGTAAGCATATACATTCCCCATAGACTTTTTAATTTTATCTCTTTAAAATTTAAAATATGTATAATGCCAAAATTTCATGACGCACCTAACGCAATACACTAAAATAAGAAAAATATAGAATTAAAAACAAAATAGAACCAATATAAACAATTTCATGTAATTATTATTCTTCTTCACCTTCAAGAACCTCATCATCAATCTCGTAATCATCATCCGTCCTTGGTTTGAAAACATACACAATAACATATGGAGAAAACCATCATTTAGTCAACTTTTGCAGTGCACCATATTGGGAATCAAATGTATTATCATATACTAATACCAATCCCCAACTTGTATCTGATGGGGCCTAAGTCAATGTATTTTATCAAAATATGATTTATACTCTAGATGTGACTCCTTTAGTTTTTGTGTAGCTTCCTTAAACATTTGTTTTCCTTGTTCTATTTGATTTATTCTCAAGGCGTAAAACTCTTCTGGTAATGATTTATTGTTCCAAGGAAAAGATGTCAAAGTGGGTATGTGAGTATGGATAGGAAAAATTGGTTTGTGACAATAAATGTGTTCTACATGCATAAATCTTGTAGTCCTTCTATATGTCATCCTATCTGCCCATAACCAAAAAGGAAGATATCTTGTCCTTTGTTTTATATCTCCATTCCAAACCTTTGAGATCACCTTCACAATACTAGGTGACTCTCTATTATAGGTAGTATTCAAAGAAAATTGAATTCCATATTTTTAAAAGATTCTCTCACCTCTCTAGCATCTAGTTCTCCCCAGTCAACAACTACCTTATCTATATAGCTAAAGTGTAATATTACTTGTGCAAGAAGAAATTTATATAATTATAAGTAGTTTTGGATCTTTCTCATCACAAGTTCTTATTTTAACCTTTGAAGTTCCTTTAGCCCAAATGTTTTTGTTAAATTGGCTCTCTACATCTTTTACATTCCTATCGGGCTTGATAGGTCCATTTAAATTCCGATTGACCTCATGAGACCCATCATCATCATCTGCAACTTCTGATTCACTTAGTGCTTTTAGTAGTTGGTTGCTCTTGTACTTGATTGATATTGATTGGTTTCTTTCCTTAGTTTTCATATGTTTGTATTCTTCTTTTGAATCCACAACTTTATCAAATGAACTTTCTTTCCCTCATCCCTTGTTTTTTCTTGTGTCACTCTTTGTTCAGTTTTGACCTCATCGTGCACTTCATATCTTCTTATCTTCTCGACAATGTTAGCTACATGTGACTACACGGAGAATTGGTAAAGGGAAGACTTCCATGCAATAATTTGCATGGTTCAATCCCATGCATGGAGTACAACTTCAATTAAATATTTTTGTTGATCTCCAATTGCTCGGATTCCCATTTTTTTAGGTTATAATGGATCAAGTGTCTTGGTTGAAGGGTCAAAACTCTATGATAAGAAGTTTCCATATAATGTTTGCATCCCACTATTGCCCAAATTCACAACTAAAGGAAGCCATGTTATGAATTCACAAACCTTTTTAGCAATCTTAATGACTAGAAAGGTGTTTAGTTGCATCACACCAAACGCATCTCCTCCCACCATTATTTCTTCTTTCATTCTACAAAGTCCTTATTTGGAATAGTTGTTGAACTAGAGGAGGCATTTGTTGCATCATGAGAGGTTGAACATGTGGTGGAACTTGAGGCATAATAACATTCTATGGAACTCCCAACAAAGGATTAGGTTGAGTTCCACTCCATTCTTGAATACCCATAGTATAAATTTGTTATGTAGAGTAAGTGTTTTCTTTTTTGAAAAAGATGTTTGCATCTTAATTCCATTCTGTATTTTCTTGATTACTATCCCTAATTGCAGCTCATCTATAGTCCTAGACGTGGACACAAAATTTGTAGTTGTAGTCACATTGAATTCCCTAGTTTGAATGTCTCTAGCATGGGCTTAGCAACTTCTTCTACAACACAACATATGCTTTGCCAACTCTCAATCAATCCATGTCTCTTACCTATTAATTCTACTACATGCGCAATGTTTGATCTATCATCAAGAGTTTGGATTTTTAGAAAATTGATTTTTAAGTGTAGATTTAAGGCATTCCTATCGGCCTTAGGTATCTGTGGATATCTTCTCACAAACTCAATGTGCAAGTGAGTTATAAGGATATCAGGTTTTAGAGAATCGACCCGCCTAAGAAAGCCATCTTTGTTATGTTGCTAAGATCCTCCACATATAATATCTTATGCATTACTTTCATAAATGCATCCCATACAAGGTTCTAGTGTATCTTGAGATTCTCTAAGATACATCAAGATACTACATGTGCAAAGTTAAGGATCAACATGTCCTCAGGTAGAACATGAATGTGACCCTAATCTTCAAATGCATCCAAGAATGCTTTGGCAATTATGCCATTTCTCTTTGGTAGAATTTCCATTCACAATGAATCCTTTTTCAAATGAGTGGAAAATACGAAAGATTGTTGGTCAACCATTTTCGGTGATTTGGATCTTATTTGATGATTCAATTGATGCAATTTAGTCTTTGTTCGAATCTCTAAGTTGTCAAATGTTTGTAGGTGTTGCAAACACTACTTTCTAGTTTTTTCTCATCTGGATCTTGAGGTTATTATGAAACATGGTAGACTATTATGTGTTACATTTAGATTTGAAATGGGTAAAATTGCATTGAATTTGGAGCTCATTTGAGGATTGTACAGATAGTTTGTTGGTAGGTATGTTTCACTCCAAAACCTCATGCACATACATATAGACTTGAAGAGTTTTGGCCATCAGTACATGGTCTTTTTTAAAGTTTTCTAGGTATATTTAATTCAGTAGTCGTTTCAAAAGTAATATAGTTTATTGCATAAAAAGTACTTGGAATTTATTGAAGACTTTATCTTGTAATGTTTTAGGTTATTTTGCATTGATTTAGCATGCATTAGGCTTACTATTTGTATAGACACATTTATAACCATTGTTACAAATGTATAAGATCGTATAACCTATTTATTGTGCTTATCCTAGGATGTATTTTAGGACTCCCAATAATTCTTAAATTTATGATGTTAGCTTGTATATGACTTGGGGATTGAGCGACGTTTTATTTTTTATTTTTATGTTTGGGATGACTTAGGAAAGATGATTTTCCTCCATTTTGGAATTGAAAATCATTAAGAAGGAATATCATTACTTAGATATTGTATCTATTTAAGATAAATCATTAGTTATATCTTTTAATTAGAATGAATCGTGATGAGAGTGGATCTTGTAAGAAATAATCAATAATAGTGATGTAGGAGAATATGATCGGTAGGTAGAGTAGAGAGAAGCTAAATAAACTAATTGAAATATACACAAAAAAGGAAAGATAAAGAACTCAGATTCTCTAATCGCCAATAGTAACGTATATAAAGTGATCATACTCTGCACCCGTGTTCTCCCATTATGAAACTTCAATGGTGCTATGGACAAACTCTAGAAAAATGGCTTTATAGTGCACATAGTCGAGATTTCACCATAGTAATGAGGGCACCTAATTCGATCATTTAGGCATGATCACCGCATTCCCCTGATGCTATGGTCTAGGCATAACCATCACAATCATATGTGATTCAGAACATACCAAATTATGTAACTAACGGACTGGGTAAACCACTGGTTTGAACCACCAAACTATCAGACCACTAGGGTCATCATAATTTTGGAGTGGCTGACTATCCAACTGTCAACTAGAATTCCAGTGTGATAGAAGTGTACGCCCTATGTAGCCTATTGACTAGACTTACATACATCATCTAGTACCTTTTTTGGTGTCATGTAGACCTCATCAACAATGTCAGGACTCTCATACTAGCTTCTTCTCATAATGGGGGTTGTATAGCTTAGAGTACCATTGATCATTTGGGGTCATGTGTGGGTGGAGTAATGAGTATATCTAACGTCCTCCCTCAATGTCCACCTATGTTGAAGTACCTTCTTGGTACAATGCCAAGCTTTGGAAGATGTCAATATAGTTTGTCTCTCCCTCAAGCCTTGGTGAAAATTTATGCTCCATTGTCATGTATTCAATAGTAGCGCATCTTCATGACTCTGTCGTCGATCAACTCTCAAGCATAGACATATTGGATTTCTATATGCTTAATACGTGCATGACAAACACAATTCTTGGTGATGGCTATGAAACTCTGATTGATGCATTTCAACCTTGAAGCCCCCTATCCTTGAATTCATATATGCCATAGGATCCCCCTCAACCATATTGCTTCATATGCAGCAACACATGCTGCATTGTACTCTGCTTCAGTAGAAGATAGCAATATGGTCGATTGCTTCTTACTGATCCAATAAAGAATCCCTGAACCCAAAGAAAAGCAATATCTAGAAACTAATTTTTGGGATATCTCCTACCCAGTTTGAGTCACAGTATCCACACAAAGATGATCCTTCACCGTAAACAATACCATACTCAATGGTTTCTTTTTAGTACTTGAGTATCTAAGCATGGCTTATTTGAGAATATGTTTACTACACCAATAACATAAGATATATCTGGTCTGCTATTACACAAGTAGATGAGACTTCCAACTAATCTCATTTATCTTCCAACATCCATCGAAGGTGAAGTATCTTGAATATATAATTTTGTGTTGACCTCCATGGGTGTAGAAATTTCCTTGCAATCCTCCATGATGAATGCCTTCAACACCTGCATTGCATACTTTTGTTGCGAAATAAAGAATGTTATCTGGTTCTTGCTAGACAAAAGAATGCCTAAGCAATAATGCATTTCAAATTCTGAACTCAAGGCATGTTTTGTTTGTTTGAGAAGTGCATCATCATTTTCGATAATCACAAGCCCAAATCCATCATTTCAAATTCTGAACTCAAGGCATGTTTTGTTTGTTTGAGAAGTGCATCATCATTTTCGATAATCACAAGATCATCTACATAGAGTACAAGCTCAATTGTGTTCCCTTATATCTTTAGAACATACAAATTAGCATCACACGCACTTCTTTTGAATCCTATATCCAAAAGATATCTATCAATTTGATGGTACCATGTTTTAGGGGCTTATTTTAGCCCATATAATGCCTTTTTCAGTTTACATACTTTGTTCTCTAAATGGGAAGCCTCAAACCCTGGTGGTTGAGACACATATACACCCACACATCATGAATCGCTATGATCTTCTTTGCTTCCGGTTCATAAAGCTTGTAAGATTTCTTCTCTCACTATACCCCACGAACATACATTTGGTGCTTTTCTGTTGAAGCTTGTTCCTTTCTTTACCTGGAATGTGTAAATGACACTCACTTCCAAATACTTTGAAATGGGAAACAGAAGGCTTTCTACCAATGTAGGCCTCTTGTGGAGTTTGTTCATCAAGTGCCTTAGGGTAGCTTTGATTCAAGCTGGAAACAATAGTGTCGATAAAATTTTCCCAAAAATGATTAGGCAATCCTTTTCGCTTCAATATGCACCTTGCCATCTCCATGATGGTTTGATTGCGGCATTCAACGACACCATTTCATTGAGGCCTATGCATCACTATGGGTTCATGTTTGATTCCTTTGCCCTTGCAAAAATTATCAAACTCTATTGACATGAACTCACCACCACCATGCATCCTGAACTTCTTCATCTTCTTCCTAGTTTTAGTTTCAGCAAGTTGAAGCCATTCTTTAAACTTACCAAAAGCTTGAACCTTGTCAAGAAGAAAATACACCCACATCTTT
The DNA here is from genome assembly GCA_020310875.1 of Ceratopteris richardii. NCBI lineage: Eukaryota > Viridiplantae > Streptophyta > Polypodiopsida > Polypodiales > Pteridaceae > Ceratopteris > Ceratopteris richardii. The sequence goes on from CM035426.1 coordinate 6,160,827, forward strand.
CTGCTATAGTCATCGACAAGTAACATGAAGTAGGAAGATCCTCTCGAGGCTTGTGTAGGCATTCTTCCACATAAACCAGCATGCACCAACTCTAGAAGGACCGCTTGCTTTATTCTTGCTTACTTGTGGAAATGCCTTCCTCTATTGCTTGCTCATCATGCAAGCTTCACATGGTTCTTTCATCTCTGCAATCAAAGGTAGGTGGGCAACCATACCTTTTCTGGTGCATCTCTTTCAGTACCGGGTACTTGATGTGGCCGAATTTCTCATGCCAAAGCTTACTTGTGCCCACACTTTTCATGGTTGCAAGAGTAGACAACTTGTATAGGTTGTTGCTCATTTCGGTCCCAACAACATTGTTGTTTTGGTCCAAACTCACAGCCCCTATCTTGTTGAAAGACACTTGATAACCCTGATGAGTCATAAAAGCTATTGAAAGTAAATTTTTTTATTTGTGGAACATACAACACATTTAAAAGCTTTCTAATGTCCCCATTATGGTTAATGAAGGACACCGTACCTCTACCCTTAGCACGACATCTTGCATTGTTGCCCACCTTTACCATGATGGGTTCCTCTAGAGGTTGTAGGGAACTCTAAAGATCTTTTTTGCTCATCATGTGACAAGAGGCACCACTGTCCAATACCCATGAGTAATCTGTAGCTAGATCTTCCGTTGAGGAACACATTTCCTCCCCCATACCAAACAACTCAAGCTCGGTTTTGGGAGTGTTGGCAAACCCCTTGCCCTTATCACTTATCGAAGAGCCAATTTTTTCCCTCTGCCTTCTTAATGCGACAATCTTGGATTTTGTGGTCTTCCTTCTTGCAATGGAAACAGTCTCCCTTGAAATTGTTCTTGTCCTTATTCTTTTTGTCCCCATCTTTCAAAGAATCGGGTTTTCCACCTTTAGCGTTTACTAGAAATGTAGCTTCTCCTTTGCCGCTATCATTTCTTGCCTTGAGTGGCAGCTCCTCCTCCATGAGTAAGGCACTGAATTCTTCAAAGGTTAGTGGTTGTGGTCTGATCTCAGTATTGAGAGCATTTACGAGAACATCATACTTCGGTGGACATATTCAAAGACAACATTGTAATAAAGTAAGCCTATGATCTAAGGGTTTGGCCAGTTCAAACGGATCTAAAATCTGACACTGTTTGGTCACCCGTGTGTATGACCAAAGATCTCACGTTTAGACCTAGTAGGAGGTCATGTGCTTCTCTAAACAAGTGATCCACTTAGCTTAGTGGTTAAGTCTCAAGGACGTGAAGGAGGAGGTTTTGGGTTCAATCCCTATGAAGTACATGGGGAAAGCGTTTTGCCCAAAGAGATCTAGAGCCTTCTAGAAGCATCTACTTGAGTTAACTTGAACACTTAGCATACATGCAGTTACATGGCTGACACATGGAAGGTTAGTATCCACCTACCTAAGAAGGTACTCCTGTAGAGATAGCTATATATAGAGGCATTTGGTTGGGAGGAGAGTCATTTTCTAGCACATGCAGTCGTAATCTTGCATTGGTATCAAAGCTTATGGTTGAGATTCCATGGAGAACTTTGTGTTTCTCATCACCTTCCTTGTAGAGCTTCATGTATATTTTTAAACAATGTCCACATATGTATATTCTTATTCATGTGTATTCACGTGTCTTCTTTTTGTCACGAATTGCATTTGGCAAAACAAATTTTGTTGTGCACATATGGTTCTGAGTGTAGAGTGTAATGCTACAGAGGGTTGCGCAGGTTTTGCACTCGCGGCCTTTCGAGAAGAGAGGTCTCTCTTAGCCATGACGCTCGTTCATGAAATAGTATTCTCTTACCATTTTTGTAATATTTGGCACCTGAAATGTCTCACTAAGTAGTAGAAAAAGATACAATTTTATAAAGTTCGTGATAGACGGTGGTGGATATCGATTCCATCACATGTGAAGGTGCACGTTCTTGTTCTATACATTACATGCGCTACCAATATATTACGAGGAAGTGTTTGATTATATACTGTATTCAGTTATTGTATTGAGTTTCTTGCATTGATTGCACCTGTAGGAATAAAAGAAATGCTTTTCATTAAAGCGTCCGAATGATGGTTCCGGGATTTGAACAAATCACCTTGCTCATGTGAGGAGGATTCGATTCCGTAGGTTAAATTGGTAGCATACTTTCTGTGAAATGATCATATATCTCTTCCTAAAGGAACAAAAAGAAAACGATCATATCAGAGACACAGTTGCGTAAAAATCTTTTCTATCCAGAACGCTACTCTCTGTAGCTGTTTATATTCCGTATCTATGAAAGGAGCAGGTCGAGATTAGAACACATGAACTCCGTACGGATGCGATGAGATCAATCCACTTTGCTAGGCCATGTGGCCTTTAGCTTTTTCATTAAGATAATATCTATATTATGATTACAGATCTTTTTAGAAGAAGATTCCGAGCTCCTAGAGTTGGATATGCACAAGTTTATCCAACTTGTATCCATACCTGCTTAGGATATTCTTTGGACTTATTATTGACATGATTTTGCTTCTTCTAATTGTGCTTCTATGACACACCCTCGAGCTATCTTAACTATTTAACTCTACCAAAGTTTTCCAAGATTTGTGAAGAGTTCTTGCTCAAAGTATGGAGAGTGAAGCTAATCAAAATGAAGAAAGTGACTTCTCTTGGACAATGGAAGGACGTAGCTAATTGGGGGATATGTGTTTTCCAAGTTAATGATTTGTTTTTGCTCTATGATTTCATGTAGGATGCATTTTTATTATCATTGAGGTATGGTAGTAGACTTCATTTTTGATAATCTTGATGCAAATTATTGAAAGCTAAATGAAAGAGCATAAAAGTACTCAGATACTCATTAAGCACAAGCATGCATCTATATGTCACGGTATGGGAATAAAAGAATATTACTGTGTAGCCCAAGCGTAAGCACCACCTCCTTTACTTGTCAATCTGCGGAGATGTGAGGACTCGTATGAAGACCATGAGCAAGTGAAGGCACAAGTGCGTGAGCAAAAGTGCACACAAGCATGCACACACATACACACATGCGTGTGCAAGGTAAGATCAAAGAGAGGAATAATGGAAAGCTTCTATCACAAAAGAGTTCTATTACAAAAGCTCAAGTCTACGACAAGCTAATTCTCTAACAAGCCAACTCTCTAACAAACTAACCCCAAAAATGGGCTCTCTAGCTGTTTTTAAAGTTTTTTGAGTAGTTTTGGCCCTATCCACACCTAGTGTCCGGTCTAGTTAAAAATTAGGTTCTAGGGCTTATTTAAGGGCTCAAACGGAGTCTAAAAATTATGAAAGTTGGTAGGATGATACTTCTAATGCTCCTCAAGCTTGACGACTCCTTGGCTTGCACAAAATGGAGCTGCAAAAAGGTGAAATGATACTTACAATGGTTTTTAGTGATGAAAATCACTATTTTATAGGGATTTCTTCTGAAATTTGGCATACACTTCTTGGAGCTCGCTATATGCTCCTTCTTCTTGTGTGTCCACTTCTCTGATGTGCTTATTATGCTTGTCCTTGACCTTGAGCTTCAACACTCCCCCCCCCCTATCGACTCTATCATCCCTGATAGACCCTTGTTGTAATGGTTGTTCCATGTAGTACTTTGAGAGGTTGTGTCCATCTAGTATGAACAAGAACCGTCTATCTTCCAAATGCAACATGATTGATTGTCCGATTCTTTATTTGTCACTACTAGCTGTTGTAAGTCTTACTTCCTTTGTATGTGCTGCTTCCTTGGATTCCACTGAGAATCTATCATTGTGAGCTTCCACAAACTACTAGTTGCTCAAAAGAGGTTCTCAAGGTTGATTTGGAGCAATTGGTGGCTTCGAATTGCTTCCTAGGTAGTGATGTTGTCCCCGTGATGTCCTCAAGATCGTCCAAGGATGATGTTCATAGTAGTTATGCCAAGTACTCATAACCCATAGTGAATGATGGTAAGTGTGTTAGTGCATGGGTTGAAGAAAGTATGTGCCTTGTGCACGACCTTGTAATGTGGCCCTATGCATGCTTACTTGGAAAATGCATTGGAAGAAGTATGGTGCAAAAATTCGAGGTCTTGAGCTAATTGCTCAAGGGTGTGCTGACGAAGAGGTTTCCTAATCTATCATTGTTATGGTGTTGCCAAAGTAAGGATTCTTACCATGGTGAATGGTTGATCGATGTTGATCTCTTCATGTTGTACACCCCGCATTGTGATGGACCATGGGTTGGTCTATCGTTGTCGATGAATGTCCTTGTTGATAGTCCACTGATGAGATTCTTCGAGCGCCTGGTCCTGTCCCCTCTCTTCAAAGCAACATTTGCCAAATACTGAGAATTTAATTTCTTTATATTCTTTGATAAACAACATTGGGTAATGTTAGGCCTCCGAAAAGGAATGTAATTATATTTAGTGGAAAAATATAATTGGGAAAAAGACGCACATCGAAAGGATGTAGCACAATTGTTGTAACCTTTTCATAAAAAAAAGTGCATGGAAGAGAGAAGCAGCGGTGTCGTCAGACCGTGCATTTGGGCAGTGTACCTGTGGATCGATTCCAACATAGTTCATTCATATTGCTGTAGTATTCTTTCCATCTTTGGTATTGAATACTCTGGTGATTTCGTTGATCTTCTATGATTCATTGGTGAAGTATAAGGTTAATGGTGATAGTGTGTTAATCGTCATTAATAACTTGTGTATTTTGGTGGTGGTGAATATTGTGTTCTGTTGAGTACCTGTTGAGGAGACTAGCAGTTAAGTTTGTCAGAATTGTCAGATTACGTTAATGAAGAATTCACTTCAATGACGAATTGGATGGTGAAAATACATATAGAAGCCTCTGTATTACAGACCCTTGACCATCCCAAGAACCCATTGGTAGTTTTATTCGAGTGATAATTAATCTGACGGTAAACACTTTTACATTGGCACCAACCATGGGGCATGGAGTAGCTAGTTTGAGAGCAGATTAAGGTTTGAGAAAGAATCCTATGATATATGCCTATAACACATTCTAGAGAATCTTACACGAAGTACAGAATTGGTCAACATGCCTGGAAAGTTCCTAGTGTGTTGGGAACGCCTCCTAGTGGTAGTGGTGAAGGACAATCGTTAGAAGGAAAGCGAGAGATATGGGCTAGTGGAGTGCCACCTCAGTATTTTCTTATTCAAGGACTACAAGGTATACCACAAGTGCAACCAACCCCATCCATGGGACTTATGGTTGGTGGAGTAATCACTGATTCCCGTGAAAGTTTGGTGAATTTCGATGGAAATTTGTTGAATTACGGTGATAGCTTGGAGAATGGTGGTGGCGACTTGTTGAATTTTGGTCATAGTTCCACTTCAGGTTTTGATTTTGGAGAAACTAGTGTATTGGTGGATGAAAGTTCTAGTGAAAAGTCTACCTTAGTAGCCAAATGCGAGGAATGGCAGTTGAGTTTTTGCATGTGTGATCGACTCAATGATATCATTAGGATCAACTTGTTCAAACCATTCTGAAGTTATACGTCCTCCTGATTTAAACAACATGAGTGGTATGCAACAATAGCATCAGCAACAACACCAACAACAGCAACATCATCAACAACAACAACAACAACACCAACAACAACAACATCAACAATACTAGCAGATCATACCTCCACGACCAGTACCTGCTGGAGTTACGTATACAAAATTTGGTGGATTCCCAAGTGATGACCCTGATGTTCATGTGCATACTTTTGAAATTAATTATGTTGTACTCAACTATCCAGCAGATCTGGCATATAAGGCTATAGTGTTCCTATCTACTCTAGTTAATGAAGCTGCCCACTGGTTAACCGAATATGATATTAATCATTTTGGTCAATACGACGATGTTAAGGATGCCTTCTTACAATGTTTTCGATTAAAGAAAAATGCGGCTAAAGTCTTTGATTATTTACAAAACAATAGACATAAACCACATCAGAATGTTCAAGAGTATGCAGCTTTATTCCGCACCCATCTACAACAGCTGTCGTTGGTGCATGCTAACCTACCACATGATGTGATTACCCATTGGTTCATTAATGGATTAAACCCTCAACTCAAACAAGTTATGATTATACTCTATGTGGGTGGTATGACCTTGGATGCAGTCATAGCCATGGCATTGCAATTGGAGCATAGAGTTGGTGGTTTTACTGAAGATTAGGATTGGTTAAAGGCATCTAAGAGCATGAGCAAGGATCCACTGAAACAGGTGTATTGCACCAAATGCAAGAACCCTGGACACACCAAATCAGCATGTGCATCAAATCAAATGTACTATGCTATTTCTAATATGATGAGTCATTCCACCGAAACATGTCCATATAATTGCAAAGTGCAGACCAGACTGACGGTAAATGCCATAATAGAGGAGTAGGGACAATAGGCTATCCACTATGTACCATCGCAGTTGATACATACTTCTTACCAAAGTTACAAAACCTATAGGGGACCATGACCAAACAATTTTGGAAAGACCTGGTGGAACTCAGGCCAAGCGGGTGAAGGTGCTTCTCTTCCACCATGAAGATGCCATTTTTGTGGAAAAATTGGACATACCCGCATATATTGCAAAGAAGCAGCCGAATATGATAAGTGAAGAAAAGAACAACATCATCCAATGGCAAATATGGTATATATTTTAGTTGTAGATACCTAAGCAACAGTAGTTCAAACACGGTTCGGTAAGAAGTTGCAACCAACTGCTAAGATTTTTGAGCCAAGCATTCAAGAACGACAGAGAATATTTACTAAAGTTAGTATTTGGGCAAGTTAAGAACCAACTGCTTTCCTCGATCCGATACCGGTGGTCTAGAAAACACTACTGAATACACCATCGAAAGATATGAATCCAGTCAAATTGTTGATGGAGAACACATCGGACTCAGTACCAAGTACGTCAAATCTTAACTCTGTGTGGAATATTTTATTGAAGGCATCTATTATGATACCATTGGGGTAGTTGTTAGCCTTGGTCCTTAGTATACGATAACAATTCCATCAACAAATCAATCCAGGATCTTCCTGTACACCTGCTATAACAACTATTAATCCATCAATCTAGGGTACATCCAGTGGGTTTGGTGCGTAATATACCCATTACCCTCCAGGGAGCGGTGTTCAAAATGACTTTTGTTGTTTTGGAATTACCTGAATCATGTCCGGATTACAACTTACTATTTAGGAGGCCCTCGTTGAAACAAGGAAAAGTGTTACAAGATTCATCTGCACCTGAAGTTATTTTCAAAAGCAATCATTGGAAATATGTGGTACCCTTGGTTGAGATGAAGCCTTCCGACCTTCATGCTCGACCTTATGTGGCCGAACCTATGCATATGCTGGATGGACTTTCAAATGATGAAGGAGAAGTTTTCCTCAATGCTAACCAGGATTCGCTAGCATTGTGTACCATTGATTTACAAGTTGTTGTGGATAATTGGACCCCGGCCGCTTGTACGATCGTTTCACTTACCAAAGTAGTGGATCTAGTTATGGATCAGGTCTTGGATGCTTCGACTCACCAGTAATTATTCCATCCATCTGAGGATATCTCCATGCCCCCATAGTTTTATGTACGGGAAGATCAAGTAATCACTTGTAAATTGGGAGATGAGGCTAATCCATGACTGGTTAAGCTTAAGGTGAGGTTACAGGGAACCTTTGAAGATGATTTACTATAGTTGTTGAAAGAATTTTCTGATGTATTCGTGTGGGATTATCGCGATATGAAAGGATTGGACCCTCGTATCTACCAACACCATGTGATGCTAAAACCAGATGCACGGCCAATTAAACAACCGAGTTATGGAATGAATCTTAACTATGCAGCTCAAGTGAAGGTTCTTGTGGCAAATTGCTCGGTCATATTATTTCACAACACGGCATTCAAGTGGACTGTGATAAAGTAAAAGCAGTGTTGAATACACGTGCCCCTACGACACCAAAGGAAGTTATGAGATTCCTTGGCCAAATACGCTGGCATGGATGACATCTTCGGTGGCTCGCTCATGTGGCTATACCACTAAATCAACTGATTACTAGCAGTCCTCGATAGTTTGCATGCACTGAGGAATACCAACAGTCATTTGATCGTCTGAAAACACTTTTAACATAGGCTCCTATTCTACAAGCACCAAACTGGTAACCCCCGTTCCATGTCTTTGTGGATGCATCTGACAGTGCAATTGGCAGTGTGTTAATGCAGCAACAAGACAAGTAATTTCACCCTATTTATTATGCTAGTCGACGATTAGCCGCTGCTGAGCAAAATTACTCTATCACTGAACATGAATGTCTTGGATTAGTTTATTCGGTCAAAACATTCCGGCACTATTTACTAGGATGCCCATTTACCTTTCATGTGGATTATGCTTCTCTGGTTTATCTTGTAGGACAGCAACATAGCCAGGTGGGTGTTGTTGCTGCAAGAATTTGATTATGAGGTGGTCCATCACCCAGGACTAGCACATGCTCTTCCTAATTTTCTATCTCAGCTTGATTCCAATGAACTCCCCGATGGTATTGATGATACCACTCCAGCTATCTATGCGACTAAGTTAGTTCAGGATGATTCTCACGTGCTCCCTACGACACCATCATATTATGATACCCTTATGATTTTTCTAACTAGTGGTTGTCCCCCGAGTAATACTTCCATTTCTGCTCGCCATAAATTGGCCATGTTTAGTCGTCGATTTCGGATAATTGTGGGATACTTTTATTATATGGATCTAGCTGGCATGCTTTTACAATGTATCCCACCACATGAAGTTTCTTCTGTCATTGAAATGACTCATTCTACTCCGTCTAGTGGCCATTTTTCGATCGATCTTACATACTAGAAAATTTTGTAAAGTGGATTATGGTGGCCCACTATGCATCATGACATTGCTACTCATGTTCAACTGTGTGATGCTTGCCAATTATATTGGCAACCTTTACAACGACATCATTTTCCACTTCAGCCTATCCTTCCTCTTGAGCCTTTTCAAAAATGGGGATTGGATTTCATTGGTCCCATTACGCCTCCTGCTATAGTTACCAATCATAGGTATATACTTACCTGTACTTGCTATGCTACTCGGTGGGCTAAAGCCTAGGCTTTACGGTCCACAATTGCTTTGGCAGTCACCAAATGTTTGATGAGTGATGTTTTTCCTCATTACGGTCTTCCCATGGAGATTGTTTCTGATCAAGGTATGCATTTTGCTAACACCTTAATGCAAGTGCTCACTCCCACCTTTAAGATTGTCCATAAATTTAGTTCCCCTTACTATCCTCATGGGAATGGACTCATTGAAAGTACCAATAAAACCCTTCTTAACATGCTAAAGAAGCTTGTGCTAGAATGTCAAGAGCGTTGGGATCAATTCCTTCCTTCCGTTCTATGGGCTTACCGCACTACTTATAAAGTTGCTACCAGAAGTACACCTTTTGAATTGGCATATAGGCTGGAGGCAATTGCACCTATGGAATTTGTGGTACCTAGTTTATGGGTGGCATTGGACCATAAGTTATTACCTGAAGGGTCCTTCCCTTTTCGCTTGGATGTGTTGCGGTCTTTGGATGAACAATGTCTTGAAAGTTTTTTGGTGCTTCAAAAAGTGCAACCACAGCAAGCTAAGACCCATGATCGATTCCTTAAGACTCTCGTTTTTACCAAAGGGCAATTAGTTCTCTTTTACAATGCTAAGTCTAATCGTTCGGTTGGCAAGTTTAAGCTTCATTGGTTCGGTCCTTACCATCTTGTAGATCGGGTCGGACCATCTACTTTTCGGTTATCCAATTTAACTGGTACTCCTCCCTAAACCCATCAATGGGTCGAAACTCCATCAGTATTGTCCACCGTATACTTCATCTTAACTTGGTGATGGTATTATATTTATTCATCCGGCTTTTGTATCTTGACCACTGTTTACATTACGCGCATTTCGGTTGACCATCTGATTGTACACTTCCTGTTTTGATTAATTATCCATGATTCACCATCGCACTCCATGCTTGGGAATTCCTTAATGCACTTATGTTGTCATTCTACATGCATGTTTCCCTCCACTAGTGATGATTGTGTTTTCTACCCGCGCTTCCATCCTGCATTCTTACTTAACCGAGATCTTCGTCCTCTTTTTCGCTATTGTGTTCTTGCGCTCTATGTATTGCTCATTATACTGTTGTGCTTTCAACTTATGTCAACTGCCATGGAAGCTCTTGCCAATATTACTAGTTTCTGTGCCAATTTATCTCCCAACTTGAGTGATTTCTTCTGTACCTGTAGGTTATTGGCGTTCGCCGAGTTGCCTTGGCATTTGATCAAATGTCATCCCTACTTCGCCCAAGTCATTGCTGCCATTGCTGATACCCCTCAGACAGAGACTTGTTGGTCGATTACCTACCTAAATCCATGCTTCCTTGTTACTCTGAACACTATGGCTGAAGGATTCCATCTACCTCAAGACGAAAGTGTGGATGTCCCCCTGCTTCCTATGGCGACGATGAAGCAGTTATTTCCTTGCCAGTCTTCTAACGAGTTCGTTATCCTCTACCGACCCGAACTGAAATGCTCTGCACTTCAATTTTTGGTCGCTGCTCTCAACCTACAAAAATGGACGTATGGGATATCTCGGCGATTTTATTCCATGATTGACGCTACTTCCCACAAATTAGTTAACTGGGTATTATTATTCAACTGACAAATCCACCGTGAGTGTCAGCTGATCTCACGAGAGATAGCCAAAGGTGATCTTCCTCAGACCCGTCTTCCTCATCTTCTTTCCTTTCTCCTTCCTGTTGTTCAACCTGTTCAACCTCCTCCAATGAACACCCTCCTCTTCCGTAAAGAATCAGAATGTCATGGGTGTTGATGATGATAATTAAGACCTTTTGCAATTCTTTCAGGAGAAATGTCAAAAAATTAGTCCCTCGCAGAGTTACGCACAAGCCTCTTCCGCTACAGCACTTCTGCAAGACACAACCTCATCTGTGCAGGTCTCTTCCACCCCACCCTCACCTAAAGGTCCAACTGATAAAGACACTGTTATGGAAGATGTTCAACCCCTTGACACGGTCGATCAGCAATAGTAGGAAACTCCTGATAAACCATCGGACACAGTTGCAGAGACTCTTAACGAAACTGAGCAAATGCAGAATGAGGAGTCTCTCGTTCATCCGGGTGCTCAACTAGATACGGTGGTGTCCATTGGGCCTCCTTCCTCACTGAAAGCTATGACTCGAGGTACTGAGAGCATACATATAGTAACATTGCCCCCTTCCCCGTCTAGAGTGCCCTTACCTCCTAGTCCTCCCCCTTCACCTAATCATTCGGTGGCCGTCTCCCATTCTCAATCGATTCCCTCTTCTCCTGATTACTCCCCACCTTCCTCTTCAGCCACAGTTTCTGTCAACCCCTCTCGACCCGTATCAACCTTTATAGTACCCGATTCATTTGCCCAATTAGCTCAATTGGTGATTTTCTCCTCCACCTATCTAATCAACTCCCTAATCAGCTACATGATGCTCATCAATCCGTCTGTACGGAATACCAAGCAAAGGTAGACTTCTTGGAAGCCGACATTGCACCACTACAGGAAGAAATTCTGGTGGTCAAGGCAGATGCAAATATATTGCAGGAACAGGTTACAGTTATACAGGGCCAGGTAATAGAGAAAGATGATATTATTGCGACCAGAGAAGTAGAGATTGCTCAGCTCTAACAGGCAGTGATGGATAAGGAGGATGCCATGCAAGCTTTAGGTTCTGCATTAGACACTACTCACAACAGAGTCCTCGTTGTAGAACAGGCTTAGCAGGTGCTGGCAGACAGAGCATTATAAACAAAAACAGAAGTAAAGAAGGTTGCAAAGGAGCTATTTCATAAAGGTCAAGTTTTAGATGAAGAAATTGGAAGAACCACAAAGTTAAAGAAGGAAATTGAAGCTATACAGAAAGAACGTCAGGATTTTTTTAGGACTTTGCAATTTTAGCAACAAGAGTTGGAACGTAGGGAGAAGCAACTCGGCTTCCAGTAGGAAAGATTTTTAAGAATTGGTGTAGAAATAACTGAAGCAAAGTTATGCAGAGATTCAGCTCTTGCAAATGATTTTTATTTGCAAGAGTCATTTTTCTAGAATCAAAGTGAAATTTTGTTGTTGCAAGTTATTGCTTCTAGCTCTGTGCAAACTGACGCTCATTTACTAGAACCCCATATCCTACAAGAAATGCTAGAATCGTTGAAGCAAAAAATCTCATGTACATTTAAACTAGCTTGCACCATGTACATTTAGGGCATCATTGATGACTCTAAGTTTTTTTGTAACACATATTTCTAGGTTCAAGTCCATGGCATGCCAGTGTTAGGCCGTCGGAAAGGAATGTAATTATACTTAGTGGAAAATGTAATTCGGGAAAAGACACAGATCAAAAAGATGTAGCCCAATCATTGTAACCTTTTCATAAAAAAAAGCGCATGAAAGAGAGAAGTGGCGGTGTCGCCGGACTGTGCATCTGGGCGGTGTACCTATGGATTGATTCCAACATAGTTCATTAATAATGCTGTAGTATTCTTTCCATGTCTAGTATTGAATATTTTGGTGATTTTGTTGATCTTCTATGATTCATTGGTGAAGTATCAGGTTAATGGTGATAGTGTGTTAATCGTCATTAATAACTTGCATATTTTTGGTTGTGCTGAATATTGTCTTCTATTGAGTACCTGTTGAGGAGACTAGCAGTTAAGTTTGTTAGAATTGTCAGATTAAGTTAATGAAGAATTCACTATAGTAACAAATTGAACGGGGAAAATACATATAGGGCCTCTGTATTACAGACCCCTGACCATCCCAAGAACCCATTGGTCGTTTTTATTCCAATGATAATTAATCCTGATGGAGGGTGTTAATCTCCAAAAGAACAGGTTATTCTTGATGTTAGAACACCTCTATATTGAGAATAACTTAAAACCTTTACCAATTTGGAGGATTAATAATAGATTATCAAAACCTTGAACAAACTGCGAAGAAAGTTAATACTCAGAAAGTGTGCTACACATAATTCACTCCTTGATTGATCAAATCTGTAAATTTTTTTATAACACTTTGCACAAGGTGTCGCCTATAGATTGCGCACCTTCTCCATTTTAAATCATCAAAGATTCAATAGATCTTGAGAAATGATTGTCACAATTTACCTATAACTAAAACTGTACTTTTCTACAGTCGACTTTGACACCTGTAACTTCTAAAGCATGTTTCTCTCAAAGTACAACCCTTTATTCAAATGCTTTTAACCATAGGTAGTTTACCTTCCAACTTAAAGAATGAGTGCTTGCTTGCTCAAAACTTTACACTGTGGAAGGAAAACTGACCAAAACATTTGCATCAAATTTGCAAAGCTTTACATGGTAATCTATTGACCAAATATGTAGCTCTATTTGTAGCCTCAGTCGACAAATAATTTGGAAAATTTTTCTCCTTCAACATGGATCTTGGAAACTCAACAAGAGTTCTATTCCTTATTTCTGTTATACCATTTTGTTGAGGAGAGTACTTGCAAGTAACTTCCCTTTTTATACTTGTATTCCATAATTAATCACTGAACTCATTAGAGAAATACTCTCCCCCTCCATCTGACCTTAGTCTCTTCAACTTCTGACTTGTGATTCTTTCTGCATACACATGATAATGTTTGAATGTATTAAATACCTCTGATTTATCTTTGATCACATAGATAGTGATTTTCTTGGTAGCATTATCATCATAAATCACATAATATCTTGAACCATTTATATTGAAATCCTTTGATGGTCCCTACACATCTGTGTGTACCAATTCAAGCTTCTCTGACTACATGAAACCATGCTTAGAATAAGATTGCTTATGAGCCTTACCTAATTAACATGCCTCACATCTGTATGTCATATGTTGACCTGCAACATTAGGCAATCCAAGCACTGAACCATTGTTGAACATATCTTTAATACCTCTTTCACTGAAATGTCCTAGCCTCTTATGCTTAAGATCTAACTCAGAGATCTTATGTCCTCCATAAGTGAACAAGGCATGACCAACATTACCTTGAATCTTCAATGTGAAAACTCTTCCTTCTTTCTTCCCTGAAAAATTTTGTGTATACCCATTGCTAGGGTCTTCCACAAAAACTCCATCATTAGTGGACCTTACTTCATAAACGTTTCAACAATTTGTCCTACACTTATTAGATTATTTGGAATTGTAGGAACATACAAGACCTTACTCAGAAGAGTACTTCCATCCTTGGCCTTCACTGATCCAATTGACTTCACATTGTGCTTTGTATTATAACCTATTTGAACTACATGATTAGTTACCTTATTCTCCAAAACAGTCATCAAGGCTATGTTACCACTCAGATGATTGCTACACCCTGAGTCAATGTAGAAGATTCTTTGATCTTCACTTTGTCTTGCATTCATAATCAAGGTTGAATCCTCCTTCTGATCTGAAGCATAATTGTAGTAGGTATTGTTGTAGGATGGACTTTGGAAACCTCTACCTACATTTCTTCCAAAGTAACCTTTACTACCTATACCTCTAAAATTACCTCTTTGATTTCTATCACCTCTTCCTCTTGAATTAAAGTTCTGAATATATCCTCAATTATTCTGATTTTTATGCCAACAATCATGAGCTAAGTGATTTGTCTTACCACACATCCCGCAAGCTTTGGCTCCATCTTGATTACTTTTGCCTCTTCCTCTACCTTAACCATCTCCTCTTCCTCTTAGGAAGTTGGCTTGGCTAGTTTTACCTTCATCTTCATTTGATTGTTGCTTGCCTTTGCTATTCTTCATCTTATCCTTTGAATACATTGCTTGACCTGTACTCTTATCACCATCACCTCTAACACCCTACTCAAAAGTTAGCATGTATCCTAGCAACTAATTTAAATCATGAGTGAAATGATCTAGTGACAATTCAGTAGACAAAATGAATGGCTTACATCTCTCATCTCCTCTCAAACCTGTGAGGATTTTCCTTACCAATTTATCCTTCTCTATATCTTCATCAACTGCTCCTAATGCATCTGCAATGTCCTTCATCCTTGTTACATAATTAGAAAGGGATTGAGAGTCCTTGTTCTTGAATGTGGTAAACTCTACCCACAAAGATCCCTTCCTTGACTTTCTAGTATTTTGGAAATGCTCCTCCAAAGCATTCCATATATCAATTTCACTTTCAAGACCTCTAATATGAGGTAGCAAGTAGTCATTGACTCCCATATAGATAATGCTCCTTGCTTGAGCATCCTTCTTCATCCAAGTCTTCAAATCTGAATGTTCATCCCTACTTGGAACACTAGGATATCTGGATTGTGGTTTTTCTTCTTCTTCTGTAATGTAACCTATCAAATCTTTGCTCATGAGATGAGCTTCCATCCTCATTGACCATGCTGGATAGTTTTCTCTATCCAATTTCTCAATGTGAAGAGAATCTCCCATCCTTTCTTCACCTGTGTATTAAATTCGTCAACCTTTATGAGGAATAAGTGTACCTTTACTTTGAATGAAGTTCCTTTTGATCTTCTTGATAGCTTAAGGCCTCCTTCTCATGCTTTCGCTTCAAACTTTCACCTTCTGAACCTTCAAGTGTTGATTTTTGTATGACTACAGTAGTCAGGATCCTCCTTTCTTCAATTTTGATGATTCTTGCTCTGATACCATAGATTGAGAGTGTTAATCTCCAAAAGAACAAGTTATCCTTGATGTTAGATCACCTCTATATCAAGAACAACTCAAAAACTTTACCAATTTGGAGGATTAATACTAGATTATCAAAATCTTGAACAAACTATGAAGAGAGTTAATACTCAGAAAGTTTGCTACACATAGTTCACTCATTGACTAATCAAATGTGTAACGTTTTTTATAAATCTTTGCACAAGGTGTTGTCTATAGATTTTGCACCTTCTCCATTTAAATAATCTCAAAAGATTCAGTAGATCTTGAGAAATGATTCTCATAATTCACCTATATCTAAAACTGTACTTTTCTATAGTCGACTTTGACACGTGTAACTTCTAAAGCATGATTCTCTCAAACTACAACCCATTTATTCAAATGCTTTTAACCATAAGTAGCTTACCTTCCAACTTAGAGAATGAGTGCTTGCTCACTCAAAACTTTACACTGTGGAAGGAGAACTGACCAAAACATTTGCATCGCATTTTGCACCTGTTGCAACTTCACTTCTTCACATTTACACATGTAAATTTTCCTACTCTCAATTCTCTTAGCGTGATCACAATTAGGATCTAAAAACTTGTACAGAGGTCAATTAACTATAGACTTAGACTTGTACAAAAGCATTTCACAAAAGATTAAACATAGAAGGAGTACTTAGAAAAAAATCGGGCGTTATATTTCTTCTTCTCTGAAAAATTTTACATCTGGATGAGAGAGAGATCTTCTTCACTTCTAAAGTGTCTCATGACTTTGAATTCATCTCATTTCATGCTCTCTCATACTTGCCCTGACTTTTTACTTGTATATACAAGCATATATGTACAAGTTCATGACCATACAAAAGGTATAATTGAGCTAACTATAAATTAATGTACATATGTATACAAGTCTTCATTTCCTGAACATGCTTTATCTTCAATCTTCAATTGTTAAACTTTTCTTCATTCTTTGACTTCAAGTGTTTATCCAAAACATCAATTGGTGATTGACTTGCACCAACAAATCGGATGGTAAAAACTTCTATAGGTAACTACACCAAGCTTAGTTGCATATATTCTCTTTACCTCACCATAAGCAAGAGTCTTCTGACCCAGAATACATACAAGGATTTGTAGTGTACGAGAACTTTGCAGATATCCCCTTAGATGCTCTTGTACATATAGTGGTTAAGCATCGCTCAAGTTTCGGATCTTCAAGCTCTTCCTTTCTACCATGGACGCCCTGTTCATGCCAAGTTCTGCACATTTACCAGATAAGGCAGCAATAATATCATCTGCTAGCCAAGACACATTTCTATCCAAATTGATAAATGCCTAGTAATCAACGGTTCCACTTTCAACTAAGCATGACTCATTCATGTTCCATGACCCAAAACTGGAAACAAGCTCTCCCTTTTTTTTTTGGAACAATGTCACAAAACAAGAAGACAGATGTTAGTATCAATAAAAATAGTTGACATATGTCACTGTGCTCTTGTGCATGGGACTCTCAAATGTGTCTATGAAGGGCCGTGTAACATGGCCCTATATTAATGCATACTTTTGAAATGCATGACCTAAATGGTGCAAAAGACTAGTTTGTGCAAGGAGCACATGGTTGTCAACTCGTCGAGGCTTTCAATGTTCCTTGCAAACACTGATGTGGCCTTTGTTGGAGGTATCCATTGGATCCCTGAGTGACAATTGATCGTTCCTTCTTATAGGGACCCATTTTAGAACTGTGTGGGGATGCATACAGGTCACTTTTTACTTCTTCATCTTTGAGTGGTTGCTTAACTTTTGTAGCCCTCGTGGTTGGTGCTCTGGTTTTGTGGGTGCTACTGGTGCTTTTGGCATCCAAACCCATATTTTTTATGTTTTTCTTCTTATTATTATCAAAGAGGTGATTTGATCTTCTTTGGCTCTTTGTGCTTGGTTCACACCCTTGCTTCTCCTTGGCTTCTTTGTTGAGACTTTTCGCATCTGGCTGAGCATAGGTTGTTGTGTATGTAATAGCTTCTTGGATACCCATATTCGTAATTGTCATTGTTGAGCTACAGCTGATTTCTTAGGCACCCAAACTTGTCGGATACCTTGTGGTTGAGCCTGTCCTAGTTGCTTGGTTCTTCTTTGGGCATGGTTTTCCTAGCTAGATGGGAATTGTTGTGGCAAAGCTGGTGGTTGCTCTCCTTTTCGTACCCAGATCTACTTCATGCTCGGAACTGCTTTCTTGTTGAATAGTGTCATTCTATTTGATATAGCAATTGTCTTGAACTGTTGTGCATGCCTTTGTGGTGGAACTATGGTGGCTGCATTATTCTTTGAAGGAGAAGAGAGATCCAGTCGCCTTCGAGTTTGTTCTACCATGATTGATGCCTTCTCCATCATAGAGTTGTTGACGCATACAAAATCTTCTTCTCTAAGATTAGGCTGAGAAGAACTAAGAGAGGGTGTGATACTTGGATTTTTGAGCATGCAATTCTCTAATTCTAATGTAATGCATTGTTCATGTACCCAAACTTGAAGAAGTTGACTTCTTAGGTTTAAGTTAACTGCATGGTCATATATCCAATCTTGACCCAAGACAAGTGGTTTAGTAAGGTCCTCATCTTGACACACTAGCATTTTGAATCTCATTGGAACATATTGAAGGTAGATGGGAAGCTCCACCTCGCCCAAACAAGGGGTTTCCACACCCCCCAAACCTATGAGATAGGTGTTGGAGAAACAATCACTAATTAGACATATATTTGAAGGTCAAATCTTAGAAAGAAAACCCCATGCCTATGTGAAGGGACAAATTCACAAGTGTATCATACTTGTAATGTTAGTTCACTTTAGTTATAGAAGTTTTTTAAAAATCATGGGAATGAGAAAATCTATATAAGTTAGTTAGTATTAACTGACGCGAAGAGAAGAAGAAGGAGGAAGACAATGAGAAAGTGAGAAGAACTTATTTTTGTATGACTGAGTATAGTCGGGCTTCTCTGAGCGAGAAAGCACTTGTAAGCTTCTGAGTTTTCATAATTATGACAAGAACTAGTTAAAGTTCTGTGTATAAGTCTTCTTCCTCCATCTCCAGTGTTTGTCTTCTGTGTAATGATTTGAAAGGTTGAAGTTTTCCAAGCAAGTCAATGCGTGGCATCGAATCTCACTTGATAAGTCCTTATCTTCATATCTGATTTTTATCTACTACCAAATCTTCTTGAAAAGATGATGTTGTTGGAGCAACTCGATGCCTGGCATCGAATTTCAGTTGATAAGTCATATTGTAAGTGTGCATGAAATCACCTATAGTTTTGGTGTCCAAAATATCAAGACTTTATGCGGGAAGTTGATGCCCGGCATCGAATCCCTGCTGAAAAGTGGCCAAAAACACTCCAAGTCGATGCATGGCATCGAATTCTCGTTGCAAGTCGATGCTAGGCATCGAATTCTAATTTTAAACAGGCGCTCTTACTAAAACAGGTAAAATTTCTAGTTTTGGAAGGTCATACAGGGTCATCTTGTGAGAGCCATAACTTGAGTTCTAGAGATCCGTTTGATGCATATGATAGCTTGTTGGAAAGCTCTACTCTTCTAGTTTCAACCTATAAAGTTTCATGGAGAAATAATACTTGAGCTAGGAGAAATTAGCAAAATACTGAAGGTATGTCATTTTAGTGACTAGGAATTTCTGTAGAAGCAAAGTTCTCACTTTAGGCTATCATTTCTCAACGTTTGGAGTGGCAATGAGTTAATGGTGACCATAGAGGTGTTCTAGTGTCACCTTAATTCATTTCTTGTGGTGTTTCATACATCAACAAGTGGTATTAGAGCAGAAAGGTCCTGAAGAGCAGAAGGCGACAAAGGTACGAGAAGTTTTGTAAAGTTTTCCATTAAAGTTTGAAAGGTGAAGCATTTGAAGACACAAGGCATCAAAAGGTTACTTCAAAAGTATCCTCATACACAAAGAACTTAAAAAGGTATTATCCTTTATCCTTTAAGCTCACAGGTTGCAGTAGAAGGAAAGAACTATGGCAGATCATATCTCCATTGACAAATTGGACAGAGATAATTACCCCGCATGGGTAATGAGAATGGAAGCCTTACTTATGAGTAAGGATCTCATGATATATGTTACAGGTGAAGAAGAGAAGCCAGTATTCGAAGATGAAAGCCGACCAAAGAAAGAAGAACTAGATGCTTTAAAGCATTGGCAGAAGAAGGATGCAAGTGCAAAAGCATACATCTACAATACAATCTCTGATCATTTGCTACCACACATCAGAGGATTGGAATCATCTGAAGATATATGGAATGCATTGGAGTATCATTTCCAAAGTACTACTAAAGCACGTAAAGCAAGTCTATGGTCAGAGTTTACAACATTCAAGAAGAAGCCAAGTCAAACCATTAGTGATTATGTCACTAAGATGAAGGATCTAGCAGATAGTCTTGGATCCATAGATGAAGATGTTGAAGATCACAGATTGATTGCTCAACTACTTGCAGGTTTGAGAGGGGATGAAAGGTGGAAACCTTTTGTCTTATCAACAGAACTTTCATTAAATCATTATGTTCCAGATTTGAACCAGTTGCTTGGTTTGATGCTCACATATGAGCAAGACTTGAAGGGAGATGGAGATAAAGGACAAAGTTCTGCAATGTACATGAAGAATAAGAAGAAAGGAGATAAAGGTAAAGCAAAGGATGAAGAGGAGTCTAGTTCTCAAGCTTATTATGCAAGAGGTAAAGTCACAGGCAGAGGAAGAGCAAGAGGTTTTGGAAGAGGAAGAGGTAATCAAAATAACAACAAAAAGGCTTGCTGGATCTGTGGATTGAGTAATCATTTGGCTCATGACTGTTGGCACAACCAACAAGGATCAAACCAGAATCAAAACAACAATAGCAGAGGTCGAGGTGGAAGATATCAAAGTAATTTTCAAAGAGGTAGACAAAATCAAAGAGGAGGCTATGGTAGAGGTGGAGGAAGAAGTTGGGGACAGAATCAATCCTACAACACCACCTACTACAACTATGCAAATGACACACAGAATGAAAGTCATACATCATTGATGATGAATTCAATCAGCACATCAGATAAAGAAGATCTAAAGGTATTTTACATTGACTCTGGATGTTCTAATCATTTGTCAGGAAACATAGAATTGATGTCAGAATTGGAAAAAGGTATTTCGAGTCACACAGTTCAAACTGGTGATAATACAAGACATAGTGTACATTCAATTGGAAAAGTGAAATGCAAGAGTGGAGCAGATTTGCTAACCAATGTTTTGTATGTTCCTACAATACCTAAAAACTTGATTAGTGTGGGACAGATAGTTGAAAAAGGTTTTCAAGTCAGGTTTACAAATGAAGGAGTATTTGTGGAAGATCCAGAGAATGGATATAATCAGATTGTCTCTGGTAAGAAAGAAGGTAGACTCTTTACTTTAAGAGTGCAAGGAAACATTGGTCAAGCTTTGCTCACACATGGTGAAGGAGTGATTACAGAACTTGATCTCTGGCATAAGAGATTATGTCACTTTAATGAAAGAGGAATTAAAGCTATGGTTGCTAATCAGTCTGTACTAGGATTACCAAATGTGCAAAGTCAACATATGGTTTATAAATGTGAAGCATGTCAAATGGGTAAAGCACACAGGTTACCATTTCAAAAGAAAGGTTTCAAACATGATGGAGTAGTTGAGCTCATTCATACAGATGTATGGGGACCAACAAAAGAAGGATCTATCAGTGGCTCAAGGTACTATGTTCTTTTCATTGATGATGCTACAAGATGGATAACATTATATGTTTTGAAGGAAAGATCAGAAGTGTTTGGAGCTTTCAAGCATTTTCATGCATATGCAGAGAGAGTCACAGGTCAAAAGCTTAAGAGACTGAGGTCTGATGGAGGTGGAGAATATTTCTCCCAAGAGTTCAATGATTATCTTTGGAATGCAGGTATTAAGAGAGAAATAACTTGCAGGTATACACCACAACAAAATGGTGTAGCAGAAAGAAGGAACAGGACTTTGGTTGAGTTTGCTAGAGCTATGCTAAAGGAGAAGAATTGTCCAAATTATCTTTGGGCTGAGGCTGTTAATACAGCTTAGGCATAAACTTGAACCAAAGGCAGAAAAATATGTGTTCATTGGTTATGATGAAAAGCAGATGCGTTACAGGTTGTGGAATCCTTTAACCAAACAATTTCTTGTTTCTAGAGATGTTACATTTGATGAATAGAAAAGTTGGTATGCAGATCAAAGTAATACAGCTGAGGAATTTGAAGAAGAGGTAAGAAGATGTGAGAAAGGAAAATCAATTGTGCAGGTGAATAGAGATGAAGACTATATGCAAGCAAGTACATCCAGAAGTGGATTAACAAGAAGGAATGAAGAAGCTCCTATATTTGATGAAGAAGTGTATCCAGACACATATGAAGAATGTGAACCAAGAAGGTCAAGCAGGACTAGAAGACAACCAGAAAGGTATTCTTATGATACTTCTTACATAACTCAGAAGAACTATGCATATATGGTCAAAGATGATGAAGAACCTCAGAACTATGATGAAGCTAAAGGTAAGAAGCAATGGGAAGAAGCAATGAAGGAAGAATTCAATGCACTAGAGGAGAACAAGACATGGGAACTTGTTCCTAAACCAAATGGTAAGAAAGTTATTGGAAATAAATGGGTTTATAAAGTGAAGAAGCTTGCAGATGGAAGTATAGCCAGATACAAAGCTAGACTGGTGGTGAAAGGCTATGCCTAGACCTATGGCATAGATTATGATGAGACATTCAGTCCTGTAGCCAAGATGTCAACTATAAGGACAATCATTGCTATTGCAGCTTCAAAAGGATGGACTCTAAGTCAATTGGATATAAAGAATGCATTCTTGAATGGATACATATCAGATGAGGTATATATGGAACAACCTCAAGGATTTATAGATTCCAGGTATCCAAATTTTGTTTGCAGGTTGAGAAGAGCATTGTATGGATTGAAGCAAGCTCCAAGAGCTTGGAACTATAGACTGGTGAAGTATCTCAATGATCTTGGATATCAAAGTTCAAAAGCAGATTCAAGTCTACTTATCAAAAGAACAGAGGAAGGTACAATCTACATTTGTATTTATGTAGATGACATTATAATCACAGGTACTTCAGATGAAGGAATCAAAGAGGTAAAGAGATTACTTGAAAAAGAATTCAAGATCAGTGATCTAGGAAAGTTATCATACTTTCTTGGAATGGAAGTCACTTATACAGATCATGGCATATATGTGTCACAAGAAAGGTATCTTCTGAACTTGTTGAAGAAGTTTGATATGGAAAATTGCAGAGAAGCTTCAACTCCACTTGAAGTTAATCACAAGCTCAGTAAATATGATGGTGCAGAATACAAAGATATGAGGAAGTATCAATCTCTTGTGGGTAGTTTGATTTATGCTACACTAACAAGACCTGATCTTAGTTATGCAGTGGGAGTTTTGTCACAATTCATGCATTGTCCAAAGGACCCACATTGGATTGCAGGTCAAAGAGTTCTCAGATATATCAAAGGAACTATAAAGGAAGGATTATATTATCCTTTTACATCAGATTTGAAGTTGAGAGCCTACAGTGACTCAGACTGGGCAGGTAACCAAGATGGCAGAAGATCAACTCATGGTTACATGATATACATTGGTGATAAGCTTGTAAGTTGGTGTTCAAAGAAACAACATACAGTAGCATTATCATCAACTGAAGCAGAGTACAAAGGACTTGTGGAAGCAGCTAAGGAAGTCATATGGATGCAGACATTGTTCAAGAGCTTAGGCATTGATCAAGGTACACCTACAATACATGGAGATAATATGAGTTCACTTTATCTTGCAGCAAATCCAGTATTTCATGCAAGGACAAAGCACATAGAGATACAGTATCATTTTCTCAGAGAAAAGGTAATGGAGAAGGAGATTGAAGTGGAGTACATTTCTACTAAAGATCAGTTAGCAGACATAATGACAAAGAGCTTGGATGGTGTGAAGACCAGCAGATTCAAAAGCATGGCAGGAGTAAAAGAAAAGAAGATGATATGAAGAAATAGGGAATGTCAATTAGTGATTGAGGGGGAGCTGTTGGAGAAACAATCACTAATTAGACATATATTTGAAGGTCAAATCTTAGAAAGAAAACCCCATGCCTATGTGAAGGGACAAATTCACAAGTGTATCATACTTGTAAAGTTAGTTCACTTTAGTTATAGAAGTTTTTTAAAAATCACGGGAATGAGAAAATCTATATAAGTTAGTTAGTATTAACTGACGCGAAGAGAAGAAGAAGGAGGAAGACAATGAGAAAGTGAGAAGAACTTATTTTTGTATGACTGAGTATAGTCGGGCTTCTCTGAGCGAGAAAGCACTTGTAAGCTTCTGAGTTTTCATAATTATGACAAGAACTAGTTAAAGTTCTGTGTATAAGTCTTCTTCCTCCATCTCCAGTGTTTGTCTTCTGTGTAATGATTTGAAAGGTTGAAGTTTTCCAAGCAAGTCGATGTGTGGCATCGAATCTCACTTGATAAGTCCTTATCTTCATATCTGATTTTTATCTACTACCAAATCTTCTTGAAAAGATGATGTTGTTGGAGCAACTCGATGCTTGGCATCGAATTTTAGTTGATAAGTCATATTGTAAGTGTGCATGAAATCACCTATAGTTTTGGTGTCCAAAATATCAAGACTTTATGCGGGAAGTCGATGCCCGGCATCGAATCCCTGCTGAAAAGTGGCCAAAAACACTCCAAGTCGATGCCCGGCATCGAATTCTCGTTGCAAGTCGATGCTAGGCATCGAATTCTAATTTTAAACAGGCGCTCTTACTAAAACAGGTAAAATTTCTAGTTTTGGAAGGTCATACAGGGTCATCTTGTGAGAGCCATAACTTGAGTTCTAGAGATCCGTTTGATGCATATGATAGCTTGTTGGAAAGCTCTACTCTTCTAGTTTCAACCTATAAAGTTTCATGGAGAAATAATACTTGAGCTAGGAGAAATTAGCAAAATACTGAAGGTATGTCATTTCAGTGACTAGGAATTTCTGTAGAAGCAAAGTTCTCACTTTAGGCTATCATTTCTCAAAGTTTGGAGTGGCAATGAGTTAATGGTGACCATAGAGGTGTTCTAGTGTCACCTTAATTCATTTCTTGTGGTGTTTCATACATCTACAATAGGTTTCTATAGGCGTGATGTTCAATTGTAGGTCTTGGCTTTATGAAAGTCTAACTACACTAGTTGTTGCACCTAAATCAACCAATGCTCTCATAGTCCTTACACTCTTTCCTCGTCCTACCTCTACAGTCACAAAGGGGCGTCGGTCGATTATTTGAGAAGTAATTATGCCTAATTTTTGGCACGTTCATGTGATGTTTTGGGGTTTTTGGGCTGACATCTAGGCCTAGTCGCTTAACTTATTTCACCTTGTGCGCTCTCTAGCCTCTGCCTGTGCTTCTTCTCTAACCCTTAACTCTTCTTCTTTCCTCTTCTTAGCAGTGTTGAGTCTCATTAGCATATCCTCTGTAAGAGGTTCTTGACACAACTTGACTCTACATCCACTAATATAGTTAGGTAAGATGTTACCTTCTAGGGTGGCCAATTGAACCGCACTGCTAGTGGAAATTCTATTAATGACCATAGGTCCATATCCTCTTTTTTCCAATTTATGGGCATGCTGCTTTAGTGTGTAAACCAACACTAGGTATCCCTCTTTCAATCCTTTATCCTTGATGTGTGTATCCAAATATGCCTTTTGTTCTTTCTTTGCACCATAGATGCCTGTTGCTGCTCGTAGCCTTGTCTCACCTAAGCATTCTAGATCAAAGATCCTGGATGACAACTCGTATCCATTCCACTCATACTCTTATTCTACTTTTGAAGCTGGGATTAGGAAATCTAATGGTAGCATAGCATTGTGTCCAAAAACCATTTGAAATGGGATGGCATTGAGTACTGTTTTATAGGAAACTTGGTAAGCCCAAACAACATGATGAAGTTGTTTGTCCCAATTAGATCATTTATTATTTACTAGTTTTGTCAATACATTTCATAGGATCTTATTGGTGCTCTTGACTTGTCCGTTAGCTTGTGGATGATAGGGAGCAGACTTCTTATGTATTACCAAGAATTCTTGGAGAAGGTTTTCAATAACTTCGTTCAAGAAGTATGTGTCTCTATCACTTACTAACTCTATTGGTAACCCATATCTAGTGAACACATTCAAATAAGAACTTAGCCATTGTTTGAGCATCATGTTTTGTCATGGCTTTGACTTCTACCCACTTGGTAAGATAATATGTGGCTACAATAATGTATTGAGCATGAGAGTTTCTAGCTAGGGGGTTAATAGGACCTACAAAGTCTATACCCCACTTTGAGAATGCACATCCTCCCATCATTGGTCTCAAAGGAATCTCATCTTTTCTAATTGGGTATTGGGCACGTTGGCATGTGTCACAATTCTTCACATAGGTATGTGCATCCATATGAAGAGTGGGCCACCAGAGTCTTGAAAATAGAATGGTCTTACTTACTCGAACAAGACCGAAGTGTCCGCCTGCAGCACTACTATGTGTTGTTTCTAGGACTTTCAAATAGTCTGATTCATGAATACACAATCTTAAGTAACCATCTTGTCCTCTTTGATATAGGTTGTTTCCAACTAAGGCATAGTCTTGAGCCTCTTGCTCCATGCTTCATCTTCTGGATAGGCTAGCCTCTTTGGGCAATGTTCCCGATCTCATAAATTTTACCAATGGAGCACTCGAGTCTGGAAGAGATGGATGCTCCACTGGGGGTTTTTCTTGGCACACTGGACAATTCTTAATCCACTTATGTATTTCTTTGTCCATACTAGGCCAATACACTCCTAAACGTTTTAGATTTTACAATGTCCATTGTTTAGAATAATGATTTCCTAGAAATCCTTCATGGGCTTGTTGCAACCAACTATGATGGTCATCATCCTCAACACAACAAGCTAGCACACCCTTCGTATCTGGTTTATACATGTTTCTTGCCAATATTTGATAGTTTTGCGATTTTACAAGTTCTTCTTGGGATGTTTTCATATTCGTAGTTGCTGGTCCGAAGGTCAGGATAGGTACCAACTTATTTTTCCATTTAGGAACAACTTCCAACTTGAAGAGATAAGCGTCACATAGTTTATCAGACACGCCTGGTGGTGACTCTCCTGAAGTGATGCAAGAAAGGTGATCTGCTCTGAGGTGGGTCCTACCTTTCCTAACAACAACTTCAAAATCGTATTCCATCAGTAAGAGAAACCATCTTACTAAGCATCCTGTATTGCAAGGTTTATTGAACAAATATAATAAAGCTTGGTGATTAGTGAAAAACTTGAACTTGTTGGCCAATAAATAGTGTCTAAACTTCTTCACGACATATACCATGCCTAAAACTTCTCTTTGAGTTGTTGTGTAGTTTTGTTCGACTGCGTTTAATTGTCTACTAGCATATCCTATGGGAGAATCTAAATTTCCTTCACTTGTGGGTTGTGCTAGCACACATCCTATTGCATGATTGGATGCATCTATGTAGACATGGAATGGCTTATTCCAATCAGGAGTGGTCAATATTTGAGTTGTGCACAAACATACTCATTGAAGGAATTCTTGCATTCGTCGTTCTACTAAAAATGTGTCAGCAAGGCATAAAGAGGCTTAGCTATGATTGCATACATGTGAATAAACCTACGGTAATATCCACAATGGCCCATAAAGGCTTGTACCTCTTTAACATTCCTTGGACTTAGAAACTCCGCTATGGCTCGTACTTTGTCTTCATCTGTTGAGATTCTGTTCTTAGAAACAATATGACCTAAGATCTTACCTTGTCGTACCATGAACACACACTTTTTGGGTTCATACATACTCGATATTCTCTACACTTGTTGAAGATCTGTCTCAGCTCAAGGATGTGGTATCTTCATTCTTGGGAATGATCACATAAATCATCCACATATACTTCTAAGCTCTTTTACAAGAACTCTTTGAAGACATGACACATGAGCCTTTGGAATGTTGCAGGTGCATTTGTGAGTGCAAATGACATCACATGGAATGCTAATTCCCCAATCAGTGGCAAAAGCCGTTTTGTGATGATCTTTAGGGCAACGACTAATTGGTTGTAACCGGAAAATACATTTAGGAAGCTATAAACTTCGTTGCTTGGAACACACTCCCATAAATGTTCAGTGATTGGAAGCAGATAGCTATCTCTAATTGTAGTGGCATTAACTTTTTTAAGGTTAATACACACTCGCAACTTCCCATTCTTCTTGGGCACCACTACAACGGGGGACACCCATTTAGTATGCTCAATCTCATAGATAAATCTAGCTTCAATCAACCTATCAATTTATTCTTTTATTTTGGCTGCATATGTATCATTATATGTGTAGGGCTTCTGTTTGGTGGGCTTGGCATGAGCAGTCATGGGGATCGTATGAGAGAAAATTTCTAGATCTACTCCCTTCAAGTCTTTATAATGCCATGCAAACACGTCCCTATATTCCCTTAATACAGCTACAAGCTCTGTTTCTTCTTCTGCACTTAGGTCTTCTCCTATATATGTACATCACTCCTCGTTTTCTTCAATGGTCACAACAATCTTTTTGGTCTTTTCTTTATTATTATACACTTCTCCTATGTTGGCCTCTCTCTTAGGCATTCATACCAAAAATTTTCGGTCTTCAACTTCATATTTCTTGAAATTTTCTGGTACCTCGAACAATGATTCCTCCTCTTCTTGTTTTACTGCTTTTCTTTTCTTTTTCTTTTGACTACCTTCACTTCCATCCTTTGAATTTATAGTTTTGATGCTTGTGAGAGGTTCTTCTTCTTTTTGGTTAAACACTCCTACATCTTCTAGATAGTGGTGCTCTGAGTCAAAGTAAGTATCCATCATAATGGACTCTAGATCATCGTCATTCTCTTCTTCTTCTATGACATCACTAGGGTCACATTCTTCTAGCAAGGTCTGACACATGAACACTGAAATTTCATAACCCTCCTCATCACAATGAGGTGTCCATTGTTCTTCGTTGACAACAATGTCCATGGTGTCTAAGATTTATGCCCAACCATGAGGCTCGAACTCCTCATATGGAAAGATCATCAGTGTGTAGGCTGGGTCTCTAACTGGTCTATCTCCTGGTGAAGTTCCTTCTTCACTTACCTTTAAGCATTTTTCCTCTTCCTCTATGACTTTGCACATACACAAATGAGTATATTCATGCATCCAAGATCGATCCAAATTACTTTTAGAATGCACAGAGATTGAATCTTCTGGTGCCTTGTGGATGGGGTTCCATTTTAGGGGTGGTACATCTCTAAATGTATAGTCCTTGAGATTGACCTTGGTGGTGACACCTAAGTGTTGGAGGTACAAAGAGTTGGTTCCCCAATCTTGTACTATTTGTAGTTTCCATAGGAAGGGTCTTCCTAGGATCATTTCATAGACATTGTTTTTGTCAAAGTCACATATAGCAAAGGTGTGTTCAAACTCTACACCACAAGTGGTTGGAGCTATCCCTTCAAGAAATCCTAGAGTTCTTTCAATATGGCCATGAGCCATTTGAAGCTTCATTCTAGTTGCTCTTAATGCAGGTTTGTCCCATTGCTTCCACAAGGAGGTGATTGCATTTGCAACACCTGCACCTGAATCTATGATCGCTTTGGTTGTGTAACGTTGGTAGATAAGTATTACCTTCTTCACCTTCACTCATGTCCCCTATTTTATCGAGAGGTATCTCTAGAACTTTTTGCTTAGAGCCTGCTTTTGGCATATTGGAATCAAGTTCTGAAACCTGATCCTTCGCATGATTCTATAGCTCAGGTTTTACTTTGAGCGGCTCTTCTACGGTGAGATGACACTGAACCTTAGTGTTCTTCACGACATCAGTGTTCCTTGGAACCACTGAGTCTTCATTTCTTACCAATTGTGGGAGCTCTGATCTGAAGAGATTCAAAATCCCATGGGCCTATGAATTGTGGCAGTTCTTCTAAAGTATTAGATTTAAAATCTAATCTTTCATCTTCTTGTTGCTCTGCTTGATCTCCGTAAATAGATGGAATGTCTTGGGGAAATTGATCATGAAGGTCATCAATCTCATGAATAGGAGGGGCATTATCCTTCTCCTTGATCCATTTCTCTTCTTGTATTTCCCACAAGAACTCTTGAGAGTACTCTTGAATTGAAAGAGGTGTTCTAGCATCCGTGGAATTAGGAACATAAGCTTTCATTGGTGGTGAACTTTCTCTTTCAATAACTGGTTGAGCCTGTGGACGTAAAGAAACCTGCGACTTGTTTATCTGCTCTAGTCTTCCTAATAAGTCTTGGAAATGCAAATCCGGTTTGACAGAGTTTGTCTGATTGAACATTTGCTTGGTCTCAAGCATAGCTTGCACTAATTCTACCATTTTCATGCACATTTTGTCTGTTCAATCTCTAAATCAGCTCTAGGGTAACTCTTATCTAGGTTTGCAGCTGTTGGCCCTTCTTGAAGTCGGGCCTGGTAGGCCTTGAACATCATGTCCAAGCCTTCTAGGGTTGGATCTGCAAGAACAGATCCTAGTTGTTGTCTATTTACAATGGGTGGTTGGATGGGATGAAGTGGAGTGGGTGGAGTTTCAGCAGGTGAGGGATTTTGAGATGCAATGTCTCCTATTTTTGTTTTCGCTTCTTTCAAGATTTCTTCTAGCTTCGATAACTTTCTATTCCACTTGCAATTGGCCATCTCTCTAGTATCCTTCCAAGTCCTTGTTTTCCTCTTACTAGGCTCTCTTGATTCACTTGACTCCGATTGTTTAGCTGGTTTATCTTGTTTTAATGCTTGTCCCTAGTAATTACTTGTATAGGAGCCACACTAACACTGCTTGAACTTGAATCCACCACTAAAGCCTACCACATTAGTTGGTGTAACTTTATGCGCACTAGAGGGGTTCCTAGGACAATCTTACTAAAGATGTTCCTTGCCACACTCAGGACAAAAGGCTTGTATTGTGATGTTTTGTCCTTGTCTCAAGACAAAAGGCTTGTATTGTGATGTTTTGTCCTTGTCCAAGAGACGGTGGGTGGGGACATTCACGAATGAAATGGTCACCCTGACATCTAAAACATGGTCCTCTAGGGGCTTGTGGTCTTACTTGTCTTGTTTGGGGCCTAGGGTTAGGATTTGTATACATGACATTAGAGTATTCTGGCTCCCAATTTTGTTCCATAGGTGGTGCCTTATATTGATATGGATAAGTCTCACTATGCTCAGGTGACATTGTGTAATAAGCTTGTGTACTATCTTCATAGGAGTAGTCAGAACTCTAAGCATGATGATCATTCTCTGAGACCAATGGGGTCACTGGCACCAATGCTCTATTAAGGTTCTCTTCTGCCACTACATACTTGACTGGAATTACATCGGCCGGAGCTCGTGGTTGGTTTTCTAGAACTGGTTGTCTCCTATATGGTGCCTGAAATTGCTGTTGTGGTCTATAATATGGCTATTGGTATTGGTTCTGATACCTACCCTGTGGATAATGTTTTTGATAATTCTATCTAATAGCCAACCTATTGTAGGGACAATCTTGAGCCATATGGTTCGTGTATTTTCTCTCAATAGTGCAATATGGAGCATTCTTTTCTCTCACATTTTGGTTTTGCATTGGGCAAACGTTAGCCATGTGGTCCCCTCCACAAGTACAATATCGGTTCAATGAGGTGAATCTTGGTGTTTGTCTATTTTGACCTCCTAGCTTCTTGGCAACTTGCTTAGCTATCTCATCTATTTCAATGGAGATTCTTGAAGTATGACTAGTAGAATTGTCAGAATCCTTATAGATTTTGGACAGTCCTAACTCCTCACCCAAATTGTCTTCTATATCTATGCACATTGGCACACACTCTTCTATGGATCTAGGCTCTTTCAAGTACACATATGATCTCAACTTTGTGCTTAGTAAGCCATCTAAGAACAAAGCCACTTGTTTGGATGGTGTGGGTAATTTTAGCATAGGGCATCTTTCTATGTACTATTTGAACATTCTTCTTGCTGGTCGCACTGTTCCTTGGGGTGTCTACTTGAAGCTATGGATAAAGGATGATGTGTTATAACTTATATCACTCTTGGAAAATTCTACAATGAATTCAACTAGCAGTTGCCCTATATCTCAGTAGTTGCGATTTTTTAGTGGTTGAAACCAAGCTAAGGCAGTGCCCTTGAGAGCCAAACCAAATGCCTCGAACTAGGTGAACAAATCCTCAACTTGTTCACTCTTAACACTTGTTTGAACTCGGCCACATGATCATAAGGATATCTTGACCCATCAAAGTAATTTTTCATTGTCTTGACTACTTGAGAGGGTCTAAGGGTTCTTCGGTACTCTCGGGGTATGGGCAATGGAAAATCATGATCATCTCTTTGATGCCTTTGTGCTTGATGTCTCTCTCTTTCCTGTCTTTCACCTTCCAGTCTTGATCTGTCTCTACCCACATTTTGTGTAAAACTTACCTTGGGCCTCTCTTTGGTTCTTTCTCGTTGGGCTTCATGAACCTTGATGATCCTACTTCTTGGAGACCATGGGAAACACTAGATCTTGGTGGAGGAAATATCAATTGGCCTTGCCAAGTGTAGGCATGCCTATCATGCTCTATTACCAAAAACATTTTCTCTGATGAGTTATCTAGATAGACAACCTTCCCTGGTGTCTCAGGGTCTTTGAATTCATAGATGGTGATTACTAGGTTAGGTTGATTTGCCTTGAATCTCCAAAAGGCTTCCTCTATTTCTCTATTCAAGAATAGTTCTATGCTTTTATTGTCTTGAGGGATCAAATCTGGGATGATCACTCTAGTCAAAAGAGATTTTCCGTGAGGAGTCTTGGGTTCTTGTCCTAGGTCTCCCTGCTCTAGGTCTCCTATCTCATTCTCAAGAATGATATTTCCAAACTCATCTCTCCTGTCTGGTAAGGTACTAACCACATACATAGTTCCTTCCTTATCAATGTTTGAGCCCTCTTCGAACTTGACTACTCGGTATTCAAGTCCAAAGGGTTGATCTGGAGTTTTGAGTTGGACGACTGATCACCTAAGACCATCCTCATAGATGCGTGCACCTAATCGGTTGGTCCGAATATATTCCAACTATGTCTTATATGGACCTTCTGGTGTTTGTAGATAGGAAGTGCCCGAGCAACCTGTAGGTTTCCCCATGCTAAAAGACATTTCTGAATCACTTGTGTCTGAACTTAGTACGTAAGGATAACCACTTAGTTGTTGTGCCCAAGACTTAGCTGTATGGTTGACACTTTAATCAGAAGATCTAATGCTTTGTCTATCCTTGCCTAGGTGTCTAACAGATCTCAGGTTCATTAGCTTTGCCTTTTGGTCCCAAAATTCCCCTTTATATTGCTCAAAATCATGTGGAGCCCCCTTGGTTTCCTAATCCCACCTGAGGGTCAAGTTCAAATTAGTATATCTAAAAATCAAAACATTATTCTTAGAAAAAATCATTGAGGTCATATGGGATTCAAAACGAGCTTTCCAACAAGCTATAGAGCTCAAAAAATAGACTTTTGATGAAAATGTTATGTCAAATCACGCTCTTTAGGGTCAAAATAGGCAAACAAGACCTTTTGGAAAACTCATGATTTTGTGTGAAAATCACGATTTTGGGAGTCTAAAAATCACAATGCTAAGCACTTATGAAAATCACGATTTTGGAGACACAGACAATCGTGATGTCGAGTCGAGCTTGAAAATCGTGTTTTTTAGACCTCGTGAAAATGGTGGAAAACACAATTTTGAGTGAGAATTATGAAAAATGCGATTTTGAGTGAGAATTGTGAAAAATGCAATTCTGAGAGAAAATCGTCTTTTCAGCCTGAAAATCATGATTTTAAGAATGACCAAAAAATCACGATTTTGACTCAAAATCGTGTTTCCACAAAATCCTGTTTCCTCAAAATCGTGTTTTGTGAAAATTGCGATTTTGAATGAAAATCTTGTTTTTGCTCAGAATTGTGTTTTGAAACTCGTGATTTTGTAGCTTAATGAAAACTGTGTTATGAAAATCACGATTTTTGATGAAAGTCATGTTTTTGAAACTCGTAATTTTCGAGCCAATTGAAAATCATGTTTTTCCCAAAATGGTGTTTTTGGCTGAAAATCGTGATTTGTGAAAATCGCGATTTTGAGCCAACTGAAAATCGTGTTTTTTTCTAAAACTCAAGTTTCCATGACATCTAGAGAATCCCATTTTTGTGTGACTTAAGCGAGAACTAAAAATTCTATTTTTTTTTGAAAAAAATTGAATTTTATGAAAATCATGATTTTTCAATCAGAATCGCGTTTTTTGGTGGGAATATCAAATTTATGAGCGTCGAGCAATGGCGAGCTTCGTATATGCAAAAAATCGTGAAAAAACACAGGTGCTTGCTCTCCCTTGCACTTCCTTACTCCTTCTCACACAATAATGCATGAAATATGGTATGAAAATGGTGAAAATGCACTAGAAAACAAGAAATTTCTATGAAGAAGAAGATGGAAGAAGATGATGATGAAGATGAAGAAGAAAAATCAGAAAATGAACAGAAATGACAGTTTTGTTTACCTTCCAACATCCCAAATCTATGATCTTACCATCACAATGCTCGAGCTCGAAGCTCTCTCCCCGACAACGGCGCCAAAATTTGGTGTAGCTCAAGCATAAGCACCACCTCCTTTACTTGTCAATCCGTGAAGATGTGAGGACTATTATCAAGACCATGAGCAAGTGAAGGCACAAGTGTGTGAGTGAAAGCACACACAAGCATGCACACACATACACACACATGTGCACAATGCAAGAGCAAAGAGAGTTATGTTACAAAAGCTCAAGTCTACAACAAGATAATTCTCTAACAAGGCAACTCATTAACAAGCTAATCCCAAAAATGAGCTCGCTAGCTCTTTTTATAGTTTTTTGAGTAGTTTTGGCCCTATCTAGACCTAGTTAAAATTAGGTTATAGGGCTTATTTAAGGGTGCAAACGGGCTCAAAAGATCTAGTGTATGGCCTAGTTAAAAATTAGGCCCTAGGGCTTATTTAAGGGCTCAAGTGGAGTCTAAAAATTAAAAAAATTGGTAGGATGATACTTCTAATGCTCCTCAAGCTCGAGGACTCCTTGGCTTGCACAAAATGGAGCTAGAAAAAGGTGAAACGATATTTACAATGGTTTTTAGTGATAAAAATCACTATTTTATAGGGATTTCTTTTGAAAATTTGACATACACTTCTTGGATCTCCCTATGTGCTCCTTTTTCTTGTGTGTCCACTTCTATGATGCACTTATTATGCTTGTCCTTGACCTTGAGCTTTAACATAGTGCATTTCTATTTTCAATAGAATGTTTTCATGCACAACACACATTTTCTTCTTGCTTGGAAAAGGTATAAGATGCACTCAAGATTTTGCACATGTATATTTATATCTTTTTGATGTTGATATATTTAAGTGGTGATGTGTGTAAACACTCTAGGACCGTTGGGGCACTTTTTTCCCTCTATAGGAGGGTTGTTTCCACCCTGCTTGTATATACATCTATTGCCCTAACGGGCTACTTATCTTTGTACATTCTAGTGGTAATACATTTAGTATTGTGTGTTGTGCTACAAGCATCTTCCTCTTCCTTGTG
Organism: Ceratopteris richardii; assembly: GCA_020310875.1. Lineage (NCBI taxonomy): Eukaryota > Viridiplantae > Streptophyta > Polypodiopsida > Polypodiales > Pteridaceae > Ceratopteris > Ceratopteris richardii. Next base: position 6,196,247 of record CM035426.1, read on the forward strand.
CTGTTCTCGTGCTTCTATAGATGTGTAACTTCAACAATTGGTATCAGACTAGGTTGGCACTTCATCTAGGGCATCATCGACACCTCTCCGCTTGTAGTCTCAGAATCACACAAAATTTGGTGAGCATGCTCAGGGTGTTTCAAAGATCAAAACAACTTTGCTGTGTGGTGTCAAAATCGCGATCTCAACTTGTTTCAGCTTCCGAACACACTATCATAGTGCTTGTGCAGGATATTTTGTCTTTTCATGCCAAAAGTATAACAAGTTTCGGTTCGCCAGTTTAAGCATCTCAAAGTCTACTACATGTTTAGCAGAATCTGCCTCGGTAATTCTGTTCAACATTTTGAGATACATTCAATTTTCTACATCAAGGTATTCTAGAAACCGGCTATGGTTGAAAGCAGTGATGTATTTCATATATTGGCTATTGAGGATAAGTTGGATGGTACCAACTACCCATTATGGGCTTATATGATGCGATATATATTGGTTGCAAAAGACTATGGAACATTGTGCAAGCTGTGAAAAATGTCCTATCACACCTGCAACTGTAGGTACTGAAACTGATGCAAAAGGTGTCAAAGATGATGATATTCTGTAGATTCTTGTTCATGCTACTATTTTTGTTGCAACTACTATAGAGCAAATTTGTTGGGATGGCAGAGATGCTCAAGCACATACATTGATAGCTTTGTCTGTCAAATGTGCAATTATTCCTCACATTCGCTCTTACAGAACAGCTAAGCATGCTTGGGATACAGTTACCACATTGTACCAGGCTAGGAATGAGGCTCGTGTTGTCTACCTCCGAAAACAGTTGGAGAGTGAGCACATCAATGAAGGTGATTCTATGGACAATTTTCTTACAAAGATCAAGTATTTGAAGGAACAATTGATTTCTACAGATGAAGTCCTCCCTGACAGTTCACTTGTCCATACCGTTCCAAATGGTCTTCCTAACTCATATCAATGTTTTGCTTCTACTCTTCATTTGATGATGAAAGGCAATCCAAATGCCTTGACATTTGAAGAGTTATTTTTTGTTTTGTTGCAAGAAGGCTAGCCTAGGCAAAACAGGTCTATCATGCGTGTTCGAGATAAAGCTTTCCTGGCTAGTCAGAAGGGCAAAAGAAAATAGAGCTCTTCTACTAGTAAGTAGAAATCTGCAAATGCTTCACATTCAAAGAAGGAAGACAAAGATGAGAAGAAATCAGAAAACCAAAAATTGTTTTGCAAATACTGTAAAGAAAATGATCATGTCATTAAGAGCTGTCCAAAACTAGTTGCTAAAGAGGCAAAGAAGAAAGAGGCCAGAGTGGTTGTTGCAGAGGCCTCTACACCAAAAACAGAGTTTGCTAATCTTGCGCAGGAAGAAGAATGGGCATTTACTTCTATTTTCAGTTTTTACCCATCTTCTCATGAGTAGTGCATGTCTGCAATAGACTCTGATGTTTGGTACTTTGATAGTGGATACCTCGCAAGGTAGTTTCTTCTCTTCACTCGAGCATGCCCGTACAGGGAATACTGTCACATGCACCAACAAATCCTCTTACCCTGTTATAGGAGTCGGTAAGATCATTTTCACTACTACTGATGATAGTTCTTTCACTTTGCCAAATCTTTTGTTTGTGCTAGGGATCAAGAAAAATCTGTTATCAGTTTCTGCATTAGCCAAGATTGGCTTGGTTGTGAAATTTGTTGACAACAGATGTACAGTTCATGATCTGTCAAATGGCGATGTCATTATTGCTTCTGGCATTTTGTGTCATGGGTTGTATAAGCTCATAGACTATGAAAGATCTGTAAATGATTCAACATGTATAGGTCATGATTCTCAAGCTATGTCAGATGCAAAGATTTGGCATGCACGCTCTGGTCATATGAATTTTGCTAGTTTGCTACGCCTGCAAAAATTTGAAATGGTGTCCTCTTTGCCCAAACTTGAGGCACCCGGAAAACATGTTTGTGAAAACTGTATTTTGGGAAAAATGCATCGTTCTTCCTTTCCAAAAGACGATTCAGTTCGGGCTACTTAGAAATTGCAGCTTGTACATAGTGATGTCTATGGTCCTATGCAGACACCTTCTTTTGGGAACTATCTTTACTTCGTGACTTTCATTGATGATTTTTTCCATGCATGCATGGGTATATCCATTGAAGGCAAAGTCCAAAGTGTTTATGTGCTTTGAACAGTTTATAGTTTTTGCTAAAAATCTGTCAGCATGTAAAATGGGCACCCTCTGTTCTGATCGATGGGGGGATATATGTCTTTTGACTTTAATGCATTTTTGGCTGAACACACCTCAAAAAATTGGAGTTGTTGAACAAACAAATAGATCACTCATGGAGATGGAGAGATGTATGGTCAAGGGTCAGGCTTTACCACATAGTTTCTAGCTTCAGGCTATCATGTGTGCATCATATGTACTTAATAGGTGCCCCACTAAAGCGTTGCAGTCTATCACTCCATATGAGGCCTAACATGGTCGCAAGCCATCTATTCCTCATCTTCATGTTTTTGGTTGCCTGGCATATGCATTAGTGCCTAAACAACATCGCAGAAAATTGGATGATAAAGGAGTAAAATGTATTTTTTTGGGTATAGTTCTAAAAGTAAAGGCTATCATTTGTATCATCCACAGACTAAATGCATTTTTGTTAGCCATGATGTTTTTTTTTGTGGAAGATGCTATTCAGCCATTGCTTTCATGTACTAAGGAGACATGTGTTAGCTCCAAAGAAATGTATGATACTTTGCTACCTCTTTTTACAGGTGGATAGTCTAGTGCTTCTCCTAATGAGGCAACTTCTGAGACTTCGCAGGTTTCATGTGATGATGTAGATCATTCCATTTCTCATGCATATTTACATGATGCACTTGTTGATGAGAGAGATGATATTGAGCAGGCAAAAACTATGCCAAAAGGGCTAGTGTAGACTTTGCGTGACAACAAATTAGCTGCACCTCTTTCATATCATGCTTGATCAAGCTCTCCTAGTGCCTTTTTTGCATCAGATTGCTATGCTATGGCTACCTCTAGTCTCTCTGATGAGATTGAACCTGTTTTGTTTGATGAGGCACAAAATTCTGAACATTGGATGGTTGCAATGCAATCTGAATAAGATGCTATCATGAAAAATGGCACCTGGTCTTTATGCGACTTGCCTCCTAGCAAGAAGGCCATTCGCACTAAGTGGGTATACAAGTTGAAGCGTAAACCTGGTGGAACAGTTGATAGGTATAAGGCTAAGCTTGTTTCAAAGGTTTATGTGCAGGAAAGAGGCATTGATTTTGATGAAATCTTTGCTCCTACTTGTCGAATGACTACTGTTTGTAGCATCTGTGCACTTGCAGCTCATCATGGTTGGAATGTACATTAGTTGGAAATTAAAACAACATTTTTGAATGGTGACTTGCATGAAGAAGTGTGTGTTTTTCAATCCTGTGGCTTTGTGTAGAAAGGGCATGAAAACCAGGTGTGTAGGTTAAAGAAGGCATTCTATGATTTAAAGCAAGCACCATGTGCTTGGTATGAAAAGATACATGCCTATCTCATTGCACATGATTTTGAGAACAGTCCAACTGAAAGCACCTTATATGTTAAGAGTGCTAATGATGTGCTTCTGATCATTGTGGTGTATGTTGATGACATGCTGCTCACTTATCCTCATCACATGCATATTACTAATTTTAAGGCTAATTGTCATGCCTCATTTAAGATGTCTGATTTGGGGCATTTGCATCACTATTTGGGCATTCAGCTTATGCAAGTTGGTGGTGGAATGGCTTTGTGTCAAACGAAATATATTTAGAGATTATTGCATCATGTTGGCCTTGAACACTGTAAGCCTATTACCACTTCCATGGAGACATGATTACAATTGAGTCTTCATGATGCTAGAGATGCACTTGATGCTGTTCTCTATCAGCAAGCAATTGGATGCTTGATTTACTTATGCATTATTCAGCTAGATATTAAGTTTGTTGTCTTATAGATGAGTATTTTTATGCATTGCTCATGTGTCAAGCATTGGCAGGCAGTTAAGCGCATCTTTTGCTACTTGAGTGGTACCCATCTACTTGGGTTGTTTTATCCCAAGGGGGGATCACTACCGCCAGATTTGCATGCTTTTTCGAACAGTGATTGGGCTTGTTGCTATGAGACTCGTGTGTCCACCAATGGTTTTTTCTTCATGCTTGGTAGCTCATGTATATCTTGGTTGAGCAAGAAGTAGCCTACTGTGGCCACTTCTAGTTTTGAAGCTGAGTATAGGGCAGCTTTCACAACGACTATTGAGTGTGTGTGGCTCAGATACCTTATGGCTGATTTGGGTGTTGGTCAGTCTTTTGCCACCACCATCTTCACTAACAGTTAGAGCACATTGGTAGTTGCGAGGAACATTGTGTTCCATGCTCGCACTAAGCACATTGAGATGCATTATCATTATGTCAGGGAGAGGTTTTGTGCTGGGGAGATCAGCTTGGCATATGTGCCCACACAGGATAACATTGCAGACCTTTTTACGAAGGCTCTACCTAGGAGAAGTTTGAAGATTTCTATAAAGCTTTGGGCTTAGTTCCTTTTGTGGATTGATTCCACATAGCTTGGCAGTTCCTTATACACAAGTGCCAGCTCCTTGTTCACCGCATCACTCCCAGGGGGGTTTTGTTGATATATTTAGGTGGTGATGTGTGTGAATACTCTAGGACCGCCAAGGCACTTTTTTCCCTCTTTAGGAGGTTCTTTCCCCTAGCTTGTATATATGCCTATTGCACTAATGAGCTAATTATCTTTGTACATTCTAGTGGTAATACATTCAGTAAGTATTGTGTGTTGTGCTCCAAGCTTCTTCCTCTTCCTTGTGTTGTTCGCGTGCTTCTACAGATGTCTAACTTCAACATTTGAAAGGTAGCAAGTAGATTGTTTGTGCATGGATGCTTGGATGCATGCAAAGCAAGATCAAGGATTGCTTGAATTAAGTTTGGTGCATGAAAAGAAAAGAAACATGGAAACACATGAATGCACTCACATGCATTTGCATGAAAGAACATGCATTGGCATGTGATGAAACATGGTTTTCTATTGCATTTTTGCTAAGTAGCTGAACAAATATATTTTTGTAATTGTCACCTACGTTTTCTAAACTTGATCTAGATAGCTAGTAAAAATAGCAAACTAGTTAGTTGGAAAGCTCTTAGCTACTATGCAACTCAAGTAGCTAGTTCAGGCAAACTAGTTCGTGCAAAGCTCTTAGCTACTATACAACTCAAGTAGTTAGTTCACTTTCTCCCAATAGTGATACTTAGGTATCACTTATTAGGGGTCTTTCATAGGAAAAGTAGGCTCGTTAGAAGTCAAGCATTCAATTTTCTTGATCATTTGAATGGAAAGAAAATAGGGCTACTTGCAAATTTTCATGCTGACTCTAAGTCAAGCAAAAACTTAGAGAATCCTAAAAGACAAGTTTGGATGCGAAACTTCATGCATCCAAGTAGGATGATAAAAGTTTCCCTAGATACTTAAGCACATTCCAATGAATGCTCTTATTTGATTTCATCCCAAGACATGATAAAAAAACAAATAAAGCTAAATGGAACTTACACTAATTGAACTTTTCAAGTTCAAAAGATAGTTGTTATATCCATAAGTTGCATCCCTTGTATGGATGCAAAGTGCCAAGAAAAAATATGAAATTTTTGTAAGTTATCACTTGCTTCCATCCCAAGGAGTGATAGAAATGAAATATTCAACCTTAGCATCAATTGAAGTTAACATTCAATAGATGGATGCTAGGTTCCATGACTGCATCTCTGTTACAGATGCAAAGTCTTAAGAAAAGAGGAAACTTGAAAGAACTCTTCCTTTTAGAGGATTAGAGATTTATTATTGGTTTTGTTTAAGCTAATTGTAACTTAACGAGAAACCTTAGTCAAAGTGATCTTTAGGAATTAGGATACTTCCTAAAGATAAGCCAACAAAATGAAATAGTCTAGTTAGCTATTTCATTGGTTAAAAAAGAATATGTTTTGGACAATTAATAAAGTTTTAAGTCTTGGTCTTGTCCAAAAGTCAAGAATTTCTTTTGAAGATCATTCCAGTAAAGCAAAAGATTCCAAGATGAATAATTGGATTAGTATTACTTGATTCCTTGGCAGGAATCTAAAGTTCTAGAAAGAAAAAGTCTCCCTAGATGTGAGACTCGAATCTTTCAAATAACTTTAACATCAAGCAAATTCCGAACAATTCCCAAACCATTGGTATGGGTATTCAAGTTCAAACATTGATATTACCTAAAGATGTATCAAAAGCTCTTAGACTTTGGAATATGAGAGGCATCACTGATGCCTAGACTTAAGTTGAAGGAATGATCTCTAAAAATCCCATGGGTAAGCGAAGATGCTTTTGTTAGTTTAAGATATTTTAATAATAAAGAATAAGTCTTTATTCTAGTCGTAAGGTCCAATAAACTTGACCAAGCTTGGCCATGATTGTAAAAGAACGTTTGATTGGAACTACTATGAAGTTTTCCCAAGTATTGGCAATAGAATTCCTTTTGGTAATTATTAGCTCAGGTTCCATTTATCCAATGGAAAATTATGAAAAGAGTAAGTTATTCCCAGGTATGAACAGCGTGAAGAAATTCCAAGAATTTAGTGTGCAACTGTGAAGACGAGAGTTAAGTCTACAGAAGGTAAAACATAATGTTTCCTATCCTTACAGGGATTTTTGGTGCAAATCCACAAAGCATGAGTGGATGCTTAGACTTATGCAGTACAGAGACTCTTGTAAAGTCCCGAGTGGGGTAGGTACCTAAAGCATCAGTAAAAGGGATCTAAAGACAAGAAGTCAAAATCACTTGTCACTACAAATTTGTCAAGAATAAACCAATTGAACTTGAGTCTATGAAAATTCAAGTACTTGGAATTCTGATTAGTTTTCATTTGAAACCTTAGCAAAGAACAATGGATATTCTATCAAGAGGTTTTCAATTTTCCAAGGTAAAGCAGGGGATTGTGAAACGGTCATGTGAGTGAATCAAAACCTAGATAATCTAGTTAGTGGTAATGCTTGAAACTTCAAAATTCTCGTAAAGAATTGAAGAAAGAAGGTGCTCTATCAAGAGATGTTTAGACTTTAGGATAAGTATCACCCACACATTAATGTGAATATAAAATAAGGTGGTATGGGACACCAGATTTTATCCTCAAATTGATGTAGGAAAGATGGTATGGGACAAAGGACCATGGGATGATAATTATCTTTTAGTCCTAGATTGGATCTTGAAGATAGGCTTGATCCTCAAGGGAGTTAAAACTTGAAAGAAGGAGTTTAAATTCAAGGAGGATAAAAGTAGTATATCAAGATATTTTAAGATAACTTGAAGACCAAGAAAACAGAATATATGAAGTAAGTAACTTTCAAGATCTTCTTGGAAAACTTCAAGATAAAGTGTTGTTGATTTAATAATATTTGATAAATTTATGAAGAAGTGGATTTTGATTTTGAAAATATCCTTTCAACTAGGGAATAGACTAACTAAGTCGAGAAAAAGTTCCTAGTGTAACTTGGTAAATTCAATCCTTTCACTTGAAGAAATGCACAAGAATTGCATTCCCAGTAAGGAGTCATAAATATTGAATATAGGCATGAAATTAGTCTCAAGTGAATCATTGCCCGAGCAAAAATGCATCAATAGAATTTCAGTGGGTCAACACAATGATGTTAAATACTGATCTTGGATACCACACACCGATGTTGGATACCACACTAGTATCTTGTGGATGGATGATGTTTTAGATTTGCTATGAACCGTTTTGGGAATCCAATTTATTTCTCTTAAAGATAGATAAATGCTTCAATCCATTGTTGAAATAGATCATTGATAAGTTAAAGTCTTGAGTCATCTACAAATTGACTCCTCACAGGTTTAATCTTTCGAAGTGTGAATTGGTTGTATAGAGTTTTACTTCTTTCTTTTTGCTTTTTGAATCTTTTGGCTCAGATATGGTATCTCATTATTTTTCACAAAAGTCAACAGTTATTGGGTTAGAACCAGGTAACTAAATTATACATCCTAGATAGATGTTACATACAAGAACCTTTCAATCATCAAAAGATGAAAAGTCCAAGATTGACTTATTCGTTTTGGTTTGCTTCAAGTTATTAGCATAAATCTCATGAATTTCTGGAGAATAGTCCACTCTAGAACAATGACGTTAGGAATTGCTCATAAACTTGAAAATTCGCAAGAAGTTTTAGCTAAAGTTTTTGAGAAAAGTATCCTCGATCTGATAAATTTTTATTTTGAATTTCACTTGGTCAAGTTTTGGTATGTTTGTTCATCACTAAATGGTATACTTTCTCCTCTAGTTTACATTGGATTTTTTAACCCAATTCAGATCAAGTAGTCCTCTAGTCTGGTGCAAAAATCATGTAGATGTTGGTAGAGAATATACCATTGTATATACATCCAAGTTACATGTTTTGAGCCAACCAAAATTCAAGTTCTTCAAACCAAATTCAAGTGACTCAAGAGTTCTCAAAGTCTTGCAAGGGATAAGAATCCCGGCTTTGTTACTTAGTCCATGCACCAGTCATCTTGAGAAATGAACTAGTAATTTGAATCCACCCAGTTCACATGTTTGTGCCCAGATCGCACCTAGTAAAAAAACTATGTATTCACTAGGGATGTCTTTAGATCCACCCTTATTATTCATTCGCTACTTTGTACTTTGACCAGTTTATCACAGTACAAAGCGAGACAATGTTTTGAATCATTTGGGTAGGGATGCCACCATAGAGATGAGACATGTTCTTCCATTTCTAGAACAAGACCATGTTCTTTCGATTTTAGAACATGAGGCTCGGGGGTTGCCTATGGTATTTATATATGTCTATTTTTCCAAGGGGCTTGAATGTAATAAACTAACTTTACAATCTAAGGGTCTGACTGGTTCAGACGGATCAAAAATCGAACACCGTTTGGTCACTCGTGTGTATGACCAAAGATTTCGAGTTTAGAATTTCTAGGAGGTCATGTGCTGTTGTGAACAAGTGATCCACTTAGCTTAGTGGTTAAGTCTCAAGGATGTGAAGGAGGAGGTCTTGGGTTCAATCCCCATGGGGTACATGGGGAGAGTATTTTGCCCAAAGAGATCTAGAGCCTTCTAGAAGCATTCACTTGATTTAACTCGAGTCAACTCGGACACTTGGTGTACATGCAGCTACATGGCTGACACATGGATGGTTAGTATCCACCTGCCAAAGAAGGTAGTCCCCTAAAGAGAGTTATATATAGAGGCATTTGGTTGGGAGGAGATTCATCTCTCTAGCATAGGGTGGTTGCAATCTTGGAAATGTCGAGCTAGCTCATCACTTCACTTTGGTACACCTAATCTTTCCATTTGATCGCACAAATTCTTTAGGTGAGTGATAAACAACTCAACCGTCTCCCCATCAACAAACCTCTCTGTTGTAGCAGATTCTCCAAGTTGTGAATCCATGTTTGATTCTAAGTTTCATATTGATTTCTCAATATGTTCCATGCCTTACATGCCTTTGTGATATGCTTAATAAGAGTCAAACACTATTAGAGTACTTGTAACTAGAGTATAGAGTGCATCGCATTCCTACATTTCCAAGCACATAAAAGATCAGCATCATGAGGAATCATTCAACCAGGATCATTTGAATTAGGTGTTTCTTGGGGCTCACAATCAATCTGAAGTACAATCTCAAGCAGCTCATAAGAGTCAAGGATATAAGTGATCTTAAACTTCCACAAGGTGTAATTAGTACCATCGAGTTTACGAACCATGCAGTTTGGTGGTCATATCCAAAAGGTTTGCATGATCTGCATCATTACTACTCCGGTTTCTATTGCACATGCTCCTCTTGATGAATCACCTTGATTCAAAACCGTTGATGATGACACACGGATTGACATCGTCTCTCTTTAATCGTTCAAAGGCTTCTATGACCTCTATACTTTTTTTCTTCTACAACACTCAAAACCTCATAAGCTCTCATACCATGTAAGGAATAATCAATCATAGTGATGCAGCAGAATACGATCAGTTGGTATAGTGGTGAGAAGCTGAACATGCTAGCTGAAATATACATAGAGAAGGAAAGATAGAGAACTCAGATTCTCTTATTGCCAATAGTAATGTATATGCAAGGATGATATATTACACCCATGCACTCTCACTATGGAGCTTGAATGGTGCTATTGAGACACTCTATATGAAGGTCCTTATAGTGCACACAATCAAGATTTTGCCACACTAACCACGATGCCCAATTCTATGATTTATGCATGATCATTGGGTTTGCCTAATGCTATGATCTCAACGTAACCATAGGGATCATTTGTAATTCTAAACATACCAAATTACCTAACTACCAGATTGGCTAAACCACCAGAATAAACCACCAAACTACTACACCATCAGAGTCATCGTAATTCAGTACTGGTTGACTACAAAACTGTAAAGCAAAATTCTAGTGTGATAGAAGTATACATCCTGCCTAGCCTACTGAATAGACTCACATTGATCATCTAGTGCCTTTGCTCGTCTCATGCAGATCACATCACAAATGTGCAGATTCTGATAATGGCTTCTCCTCATGATGGGGGCCATACAACTTAGAGTACCATGGATCATTTGAGGTCACATACAGGTGGAGTATTGCGTATATCTAACAAATCTTACATTGATGAGGCTAAGCTTGAGTAGCTATACACTAAGAAAATCAAGTCCCTAAATGCGAAAGTTTTGAGCATGGAGGATACTCTTTAAATGATCCTTAAAGTTATGAGAAAACCAGAGGTGTTGCTACTAGGTACTTGAATGCAAGTCACAAAGTTCCATTTGGTGAGCCATCTAGTTCACAAAGACCAGTTACACATGGGGGAGCATCTCCTAATAGAGACATTAAGTGGTAGCTAAAAGATTTGAATCCACTAAAATACCACAAATAGGTTAATGTCAAGATGGTGGATGTGGTGGAATAGGGCATAAGTAAGTTGGAGAAGTGCTTTTGCCTATGTAATATTCTTGATGTAAAACAAAAGATCTAGTAAGCAATGTGAAGCTCAATGGATGTTGCCCATCTATGATGAAGGAAAATAGAATAGGAAAAGACATAACCAGCCACTTGGTCAGAGTTGAAAATCATATTTTATAATAACTTTGTTCCTCCAGATGAGAATACTAGGGCTTTAGATGCTGATTTGTTTCTTCAAGAGAGACAACTCATAGTGCAAAAATATGCAAATAAATAGAGGGAAATCTTGTTGAATATTCTAGATCACATGCTTGACTTTCTTCAGGAGCATAAGTGTGTACTTAGGCTTAGGAAAACATTGTGTCAAGTTATAAGCAAGGAGTATTGCCACACCTTAAATGAAGTATTGTAAGTGGCCTTGGTGTCAGAGGATGGGTGAAACTCTTGAAATCATTTTTCAAGACAAAAGACTTCTTGGATAAGATTTAGGAAGCCCATAGCTTTAGTTTAAGTACCCGATAAATAGATGAATGTTATTAAGACTTCGAGGCATAGGAAGAGAAAATTTGTTTCTTCCATGGTTGATAGATCATTTTAGCAATCAAATTTGACACAATGACTAAATGAAAAGGATCCTCACTAGTGCATTTGTTATGGATGTGTACATCAGCATGCATAAAGAATATGCCCCAAGAACAAAAGCATATCTCCAATAACGATGGTGGAGAGGTAATAGTCTTCATCATCCACTACATCATCTCCTTTATACTTTGACATTCTAGCTACAAATACGGGAATGTATCCTCCATCTAAGAACAAACAACACATCTTCGATATAACAGTCAACAAGAAGATGACTATTGTGCCAGACGTGGTATTGTCCCCAATTACACAAAACGATTCTCTATTCCCTGACACTGAGCTGGTTCTCACGAGAGGATACATGATGGTCATCCTATGAAAATACTATTTGACATAGGATCTATATAAAATATTATTACATTTTCTTTAATCAAGAAATTAAAGTTAAATACCAGTTTATCTTATTACACCAATAGGGTAGAGTTAGCTGATTGAAAGGGATCTGAGACTTGGGATTGACAAGTAGTTAGGTTGCTAGTCCAAATTTAGACCTATAAAGATGAGCTTGACTTTGAGATCACTCAAATGGCTAGATTAGATCCTATTCTCATCAAATAGTGGCATGCAAGTAAAAATACAATTATAGATTTGGGACTCATATGTATTAGTTCTATCATAATGGTCTCTACATCACCATCCGTGGAGAATGTGATGTTTAGAATTACAGAGGTGTCTACCTCTGCAATAGTACAAGCAGAGTGTAAATATCTTTATTTCTTCTACTTTGAACATAAAACTTGGTATAGCATAGATTCAAACTAGTTTGGAAGCTTAGCCAACTTCTAAAGTGAAAAATCAATTTGAACACTTCTTTCTTTTAGAATTTCCTACAAGTCTTCTGCCTTGCAAAAAAAGGGAGCACAAGATTGACCTAGTATATGGAACTCATCGAGTGGCAAGAAAAGTGTATCAAATGATTCTTAAAGACGAGGAAAGTTAACATCGTACAATCAAGCACTATCTCAAAAAAGGGCTTATCAAATCAAGCTGTTCTCCTTTTGCAGCGCCTATGCTTTTTGTTAGCAAAAAGGATGGATAGTTTAGAATGTGTATAGACTGTAGAGTTTTAAATAAACTAACAATAAATCACATTATCCAATGCTTCACATCGATGATATTCTATATGCATTAGGAGGTCCTATTGTAGATATTGAGGTAGATTTGAAAAATGGGTATCATCTCATAAGATTTCAAAACGATGACATACATGAGACAACGTTTTGTACCAGATTTGTTCATTGTGAGAATCTTGTAATGCCTTTCGGTTAAGCAAATGCTGCACCTACTTTTATGATGCTCACAAATTATATTTTTCTTTCTTTTATTGGTCATTTTGTAGTTGATTTGTTGGATGATCTTTTAATTTAAAGTAAAAACTTGAAATAACATGGTCATTTGCATATAATTTTTTAGATCTTGCATGAGAATACTTTGTATGTCAACCTAGACACATCTATGTTTATGAGAGGTTGAGACTTTGAACATTTAATTATATAGATGGAAGAGGAATTGATCCAAGGAAATTTTCTCTAATACTTGTTGGTACAATGGGCAAGCCTAAGTAAATTGCCAAAACCTTGAGACTACATATTCATTTAGCTTTTCATAAGAGAGAACCACACATGAACACATGCTTGTCAATTTGAGCATATTACTTTGCATAGTTGTAAAGAACCAAGCGAGTAAGGAATTACGTGAAGTTAGGGAGCTAAAAACATGATTCATGTGGTAAATATAATCAATTCTAAAGTGTAGGATCACTTTTAGGTGAGGGAAAATTCAAATTCAAACTCTTCACACGTGTATAAATACACATACCTATAGTCATGGGAGGTAAGATCCATTCTAAGAGACATTGAGCTACAAAATTGAGCATACCCTGAGTTTACACTATCTATGTGTAATCCACTACACTTTCCTTATATCATATGTTGCATATACAAGTTGGATACATTTCTTCAAGAACATTTATGTCTAAGAGAGTTTATTTAGCATCCATGAAGTTAGATTGGCAAGTATAGAGCAGGTTTTTTGCAGCACCAGCTCATCTCTGGAACCCATCATACCATCTCCTCATAATGGTAGCAGAGCAAAACCAAATCAACACAGGAGATGGATTTCTGTAACATAATCCTAGTAGGAGATGGTTGAACTCACAACCTCTTGGTCAGGAATGTGATGGGCTAACCACTTGCCCCAAAAGCCATGGTTGAGGATTACTTCCTAATCCTCTCTCTTAGGGTGTGGCCTCAACCATGGCTTTTGGGGCAAGTGGTTAGCCCATCACATTCCTAACCAAGAGGTTGTGAGTTCAATTCCTTACATTAATGTAACATAATCCTAGTAGGAGATGGGTGAACCACACCCTAAGAGAGAGGATTAGGAAGTAATCCTCAACCATGGCTTTTGGGGCAAGTGGTTAGCCCATCACATTCCTAACCAAGAGGTTGTGAGTTCAATTCCTTACATTTAATGTAAGGAATTGAACTCACAACCTCTTGGTTAGGAATGTGATGGGCTAACCACTTGCCCCAAAAGCCATGGTTGAGGATTACTTCCTAATCCTCTCTCTTAGGGTGTGGTTCAACCATCTCCTACTAGGATTATGTTACAATTTCCTTCATCCATAGGCAAATCGGATCAAGGTAACTACTCATCTTGGTCACTTAGAATGGAAGTCTATCTTCAAGGGAGAAATCTCTATGGTTTCATATCTAGGTATGAGAGGATGCCAATCCTCACAAGCAAGGGTTAACCAACTCATGAAGATCAAGAGAGGTTAAACACATGGTGCGCAAAGGATGCCATAGCAAAGTCATATATTCTAAACTCAATGTCTCGTTTTTTTTTTCCACACATGAGGAGTTTCAAGGCTTTACAAGAGGCTTGCAATGCTCTTGAAGCACTCTTCTCATCAAGTACCAAGGCAAGGAAGAATCAATTATGGAAGACAAATGGGAAGCCTTCACCACAATCATGGACCCCTACATGGACATGCGGGTTCTAGATTTCAAGACACTCATGGGACAATTTTTCATAGATGAGGGTAAGCTTATAAAGAATGAAGGAAACTCAAAAGGTAATCAATCCTCTGCTCTCTATACAGATAAGAACAAGAACAAAGATGCTTAAGGCAAAAGTAAAAATTCTGATGTTGAAGGTAGCATCTCTCAAGAAAACTTTGCAGGTAGAGGTAGAAGTTCAAGAGGAAGAGGCACAAGAGGAAGAAAAGGCAAAAGGAGAGCTGAAAGCTCAAATCCATGTTCCATATGTGGCTTAAGTAATCACAACACTAAGAATTGTTTCAGAAATCTTAGGAACCAATGAGGAAGAGGTTACATCAGAGGAGCCTATGGAAGCTCAAGAGGTAGATTGAACAACAACATTGGTTACAACAACTACTCATACAATAACAACAACTACCAAGGAGGATATAGAGGAAGGAGAGGTTACAACAATTATGAAGATGATCAAGCACAAGAAGATTCACTTCTTCTAAGGAAAATGACCATGAAGCAAGGTAAAGCAGATGAACATGTATTCTATATAGAGGCAGGTTGTTCAAAACATGTAACAGGTAATTTACCTCCACTGTTAGTCTTAGAGGATACAAGGAATAGACATGAAGTCCAAATTGGAGATGACACAAGGCATCTAGTGGCGAAGATAGACAATGTGAAGACTTCATATGGTAATATGATTCTATTGAGAAAGGTATTGTATGTGCCCACTATCACCAAAAACCTCATAAGTGTAGGTCAGATTGTTGAAAAAGGATTGTAGGTCAGATTCACAAAGAATGGAGCATTTGTTGAGGATCCACACCAAGAATTCAAGAGAATAGGAAAAGGAGAAAAATCATGTAGATTATTTACATTTGAACCCCAAGATACCAAAAATATTGTATTCTTCAATTATTGTAGCCACACTTTAAAGAGGTTAGCTCACATAGGTGAAAGAACTCTAAAGAAAATCAGTAGGGATCAAAGTGTATTTGTTCTTCCAAACATCTCCAAACAACACATGATCTACAAATGTAGTGCTTGCGAATTTGGTAAGACACATAGACAACAATTCACAAAGAAGGGATACATTCATGGAGACCTATTGGAGCTAGTTCATACAAATGCATGGGGACCAAGTAAGGAGCCCTCAATCTATGGATCAAAGTATTATGTGTCATTCATTGATGCTTGTAGAAGATGGACAATACTAGAGTACTTTATGAAGCATAAAGATGAAGTTTTTCATGTTTCAAGAAATATCTAGAACTTGTAGAAAATCAAACAAGTAAAACCTTGAAGAGACTAAGGTCAAATGGAGGGGGAGAATATTTCTCCCATGACTTTGATTCTTATCTCCAAGAAAGAGGAATCCAAAGAGAAATAACTACTAGATATACTCCTAAGCAAAATGGAGTGGTAGAGAGAAGACATAGAACCATAGTGGAGGGCAGAAGGTCAATGCTAAATGACAAACAATTACCCAATTACTTGTGAGCAGAGGCTATCTCCACAACCACATATGTGATCAATCCACTCCCATCAAGAAAGTTGTATGGGAGGACACCATATGAAGCATGGAAGTGAAGAAGACATAGCCTTGATCATTGGAGGATCTTTGGGTGCATAGCATATGCACACATACCTTCATAGATCATAGGCAAATTAGAGCCAAAGGTAGAGAAATACATCTTTATTAGCTATGTTCTTAATGAGAAAGCTTATAGGCTATATGTTGGAATGTCAAGCTTACACTGCTTGAGGTGGATTTGATCTACATCAAAAACTATGGCTTGGATTATGTCGAAAGAATATCTATTGTAGGGTTCTTTTACTTGTGCTCATTTATTGTATTTTTTTGAGAAATTTTGATGGTTCATTTACTGTTCTAAAACCCTAGAGCTTTACACATGTAAAATTAGAAAAAGAGAGCCCAAATTACACGAATTTGAGGTGGTTGAGTTGCAATCAATCAAGCAATCAATCACCTAAAAGTAGATCAAACTAGATGTTCACTTTTTCTAGATTGTAGGAAAGTGAATTGTTTCCACTAACAACTCGTATCATCTTCATTTGAATTCAAAATCTAATTGTAGAAGTGTGGATCACTTCTAGAGTTTATATAATGACTTCAAATCACTCGTAAAATACATGGAAGCAATAGACATACACTTGTGACCATCATTGTCTTGCTGGTGCATGGACTAAGTAACAAAGTGCAGGTCATGCAATGTATTCAAAGGAGAAGAAGAAAAATAGCAAAGGGAAGCAACAAGCAAATGAAGATGAAGGCACAACTAGTCAAGCCAACTTCCTAAGAGAAAGAGGAGGTGGCAAAGGTAGAGTAAGAGGCAGGAGTAATAAAGATGGAGTCAAAGCTTGCAAGATTTGTGGTAAGACAAACCACTTAGCTAATGATTGTTGGCATAATACTCAGAGTAATGGTAGATATAATCAGAATTTTAATGCAAGAGGAAGAGGTGGCAGAAATCAAAGAGGTAATTTCAGAGGTAGAGATAGTAGAGGTTACTTTGGAAGAAATGCAGGTAGAGGATTCCAAATTCAACAATACAATAGTACCTACTACAATTATGCTTCAAATCAGAAGGAGGATTCAACATTGATAATGAATGCAACTTGTGAAAGGCAAAGTGAAGATCAAAGAGTCTTCTACATTGAATCAGGGTGTAGCAATCACTTGAGTGGTAACATAGCATTGATGAATGATTTGGAGAATAAGATAACTAATCATGTAGTTCAAACAGGTGACAATACAAAGCACAATGTGAAGTCAATTGGGTCAGTGAAGGCCAAGGATGGAAGTACCCTCTTGAGTAAAGTCTTGTATGTTCCTACAATTCCTAAGAATCTGATAAGTGTAGGACAAATTGTTGAAAAAGGTTATGAAGTTAGATTCACTAATGAAGGAGTGTTTGTGGAAGACCCTAGCAATGGGTATAAACAGATTTTTTCAGGTAAGAAAGAAGGAAGATTGTTCTCATTGAAGATTCAAGGTAATGTTGGTCATGCCTTGTTCACTTATGGAGGACATAAGATCTCTGAGTTAGATCTTTGGCACAAGAGGCTTGGACATTTCAATGAAAGAGGTATCAAAGATATGGTTAACAATGGTTCAATGCTTGGATTGCCTAATGTTGCAGGTCAACATATGACATATAGATGTGAGGCATGTCAATTAGGTAAGGCTCATAAGAAATCTTATTCCAAGCATGGTTTTATGTATTCAGAGAAGCTTGAGTTGGTACACAGAAATGTGTGGGGACCATCAAAAGATTTTAGTATCAATGGTTCAAGGTATTATGTGATTTATGTTGATGATGCTACCAGATGGATCACTATCTATGTGATCAAAGATAATTCAGAAGTATTCAATACATTTAAACACTATCATGTGTATGTAGAGAGAATTACAGGTCATAATTTGAAGAGACTAAGGTCAGATGGAGGGGGAGAGTATTTCTCTAATGAGTTCAGTGATTACTTGTGGAATGTAGGTATAAAGAGAGAGGTTACTTGCAGGTACTCTCCTCAACAAAATGGTGTAGCAGAAAGAAGAAATAGAACTCTTGTTGAGTTTGCAAGATCCATGATGAAGGAGAAAAATTGCCATAATTATTTGTGGGCTGAGGCTGTAAATATAGCTACTTATTTGGTTAATAGGTTACCATGTAAAGCTTTGTAGGGTATGACACCATATGAGGCATGGTGGGGTAAGAGACCTACATTAGACCATTGCAAAGTATTTGGATGTTTGGCATATGCATATGTGCCATCACAATTAAGGCACAAATTGGAACCTAAAGCTGAAAAGTATGTATCCATTGGTTATGATGATAAGCAGATGGGATATAGGTTGTGGAGTCCATCCACAAAACAATTCCTTGTATCAAAGGATGTTACATTTGATGAGCAAGGTACTTGGTATGCAGGTACAATCAATATTAATTGCAAGTGATGAAGAAGTTGTGAATCAAAAGAAAGGTAAATCAAAGGTTCAGATATTTGATGTAGAGGAGAATAATGAAGTACAGGTTGAAGTTGAAGAAATGCCAAGATTTGATCCTGAGTGTGATGAACCAAAAACCTCAAGGAGTAGAGAACTTAGAAGGTCATCAAGACACAAGTGGCAACCCACAAGGTAGGCTATGACACTCCTTTTTTGGCTACAAAAGATTATGCTTATATGATAAAGGCAGATGAAGACCCTTCTACATATGAAGAGGCAAAAGGTAAGGAGAATTGGGAGAAAGCTATGCAGGAGGAGTATGATGCATTGATAGAGAATCAGACATGGGAGTTAGTTCCTAAACCAAATAGCCAGAAGATCATTGGATCCAAGTGGGTCTACAAGACAAAAAGGTATGCAGATGGAAGTGTGTCTAGGTATAAATCTAGACTTGTTCTGAAGGGTTTTGCTCAGACTTATGGTATAGATTATGATGAGGCCTATAGTCTTGTGGCAAAGATGACAACCATCAGGACACTCATAGCTATTGGTGCATGTAAAGGTTGGAAATTATGTCAATTAGATGTGAAAAATGCTTTTTTAAATGGTTATATTTCAGATGATGTTTTCATGGAGCAACCACAAGGATTCAGAGATGGAAGGTATCCAGATCATGTGTGCAAGCTCAAGAGAGCTTTGTATGGTTTGAAGCAGGCCCCAAGGGCATGGAATTATAGACTTGTGAAGTTCTTGAAGGAACTTGGATTTCAAGTATCTAAAGCAGATAATAGCTTGCTTGTCAAAGAAAGTGATTATGGGTTCATGTACATGTGCATATATGTTGATGATATAATTCTTACAGGTACAGATGAGAAAGGCATTCAAAACCTAAAGAAGAAAATGGAGAAAGAGTTAAAAATCAGTGATTTGGGAGACTTGTCATATTTCTTGGGCATGGAGATTTCATACACTCAACATGGAGTGTATGTGACTCAAGAAAGGTATTTGAGAAACTTGTTGATCAAGTTTAAGATGAATGATTGCAGGGTAGCACCTACTCCAATGGAGGTGAATCACAAATTGAGCAGATATGGAGGTGAAGAGTTCAAGGACATGAAACTATATCAGAGTTTGGTTGGTAGTCTGATCTATGCTACATTAACTAGGCCTGACTTGTCATATGCAGTTGGAGTTTTGTCTCAATTCATGCATTGTCCTAGGAAAGAACATTGGATTGCAGGTCAAAGAGTGTTGAGGTACATTAAGGATACACTCAAAGAAGGTTTCTATTATGGTTTTACATCAGATACAAACATCAAGATATATAGTGATGCAGATTGGACAGGTAATCCTAATGATAGGAGATCAACTTATGGATACTTGTGTTATGTGGGAGATAAGTTAATTTCTTGGTGTTCAAAGAAGCAACACATAGTTGCTTTATCATCTACAGAAGCAGAGTACAAAGTGATGGTTGAAGCTGCAAAGGAAGTGATATGGCTTAAGACTCTGATGAAGAGTTTTGACATCATTCAGAGTACACCTACTATTCATGGAGATAACATGAGTTCATTGTATTTAGCTGCTAATCCTGTTTTTCATGCCAGGACTAAACACATTGAGATTCAGTACCATTTCCTAAGAGAGAAGGTGATGGATAAAGAGATTGAAGTCATACATACTTCAACAAAAGATCAGATAGCTAATATGCATACCAAAAGCTTGGATGGACCAAAGCTATAGAGATTCAAAGACATGGCAGGAATAAAGAAGATAGAGAAAACCTCAATTGATGATTGAGGGGGAGCTGTTGGTGCAGTGCAATCAACAATTGAAGTTTTAATGAAGGTTTGGAAGTCAAGGACTGAAGAAAAATTCAATTTGTGAAGCATGAAGGAAGAATACATCCAGAAGATGAAGAGATGTACACATATGTACATTAATACAGAGATAGTTCACTTATACTTTTGTATACTCATGATATTGTAAATATTTACCTATATATACAAGTAAAAAGTCGGGGCAAATATGAGAGAGCATGAGAATAGAGAAATCAGTAGCTGTATGAGTCATTAGACATCTTAGAAGTGAGTTGAGTCTCTCTCATCACTCAATTGTAAATTTCTTCAAGAATGGAAGAAAAATTGCACCTGATGTTTATGAGCATTCTCCTTCTGTGCTTGATCATTTCAAGAAATCTTTTGTAGATGTCTAAGTCCATAGCTAATGAGTCTATGGTTAAAGTTTGAGATCCTAGTTGTACACAGGCTGTGAGAATTATGTGTAGGAACATTCATATGTGAAGAAGTGTTCACTGGTTCTTGAAACAGGCGCAAAATTTGATGTTAATGTTTTGGTCAGTTCTCCTTCCACAGTGTAAAGTTTTGAGCAAGCAGGCACTCAATCTTTAAGTTGGAAGGTAAGCTATCTATGGCTAAAAGAATTTTCATAAACGGGTTCTAGATTGAGAGAATCAAGTGTTAAAAGTTATAGGTGTCTAAATCGACTTCTCAGAAGAGCAGTTTTAGACATAGGAAACTTGTTGAGATTATTTCTCAAGATACACTGAATCTTTTGGAGTGATTCAACTTGGAGAAGGTGCGCAAATTGTAGGAAAGTATGCAAAGTTTCATAAAAAACTTTACACAATTGATAAGTTAATGAGAGAGATGTGTGCAACAGACTTTCTGTGTAGTCATCTCCTTCACACATTCTTCAAAATATTCATAATTGATCATTGATCCTCTAAAATTGGTGAAGGTTTGAGTTACTCTTGTTATAGAGGTGCTCTAATTACAAGAGTAGCTTGTTCTTTTGGAGATTAACACTCTCCATCACAAAGCATGACAAAGCCAAAGGTCAGAATGTCCAGCCTTGTGCCATTTGCGATAAGACCAATCACACAACTCAAAATTGCTGGTTCAATGGGAAGTTCCAGAAAGGAAGTGGAAGAGGTTGATATGGCAACAATAGAGGTTGAGATGGACACAACTTCAACAATAACAATAGAGTCTACAATAGAAAGGACTTCAACAATTATTCAGAAGATCAATCACATGAAGACTCGTTGCTTCTAATGAATCTAAGTCACAAAGAAGGTAAAGAAGATGATCATTTCTTCTACATAGATTTAGGATGTTCAATTCATGTTGCAAGCAACCTTGCTCTTCTATCTGATTTGGAAAGTCCAAAGCATATACATGAAGTTCAAACAGGGGATAATACGAAGCACAATGTGGAGAAGATTGGTAATGTCAAAGCTTCCAATGGTAGGACAATCATTCTAAGTAAGGTTCTCTATGTACCCACTATCACTAAAAATCTAAAAAGTTTAGGCCAAATAGTTGAAAAAGGCTTGCAAGTTAGGTTCACCCAACATGGAGCTTTTGTGGAAGATCCATGTCAAGGCTTTAAGAAGATAGCCAGAGGTGAGAAGCATGGTAGTCTCTTTACTTTTGAAGTAGGAGAAACCAGGAACATAGCTTTATTCACTTTTTGGTCTCAAACCCTAAGTGAGCTTGAAGTGTGGCATAAGAGACTTGCTCATGTGAATGAAGAAACCTTGATGGATATATGCAAGGATCAAAGTGTCCTTGAACTGCCAAACATATCAAAACAACACATGATCAACAGGTGTGATGCATGTCAGATTGGGAAGGCACAAAGACAACCATTCAACCACAAAGGCTAGATCCACAACAACACACTGGACTTAGTACATACAGATGTATGGGGACCAATTCAAGAACCTTCATTGGCATGATCAAGATATTATGTCTCATTTATTGCTGACCATAGTAGATGGACTATTCTATACTTCATCAAAGGCAAGAATGAAGTGTTTGATTGCTTCGAAAAGTATCTAGCACATGTGGAGGATCATACAGGTAGATCACTCCAAAAGCTCAGATCTGATGGAGGGGGAGAGTACTTCTCCAAAGAGTTTTATGAGTTCTTGCAGGACAAAGGTATCAAAAGGGAAGTGACTACAAGGTACTCTCCTCAACTGAATGGAATCGCTGAGAGGAGAAACAAGACATTGGTTGGATTAGCAAGAACAATGCTTGACAAGAAGAAGTTTCCACATTATCTATGGGCAGAAGCTATTTCAACTCCTGTGTACTTTCTTAATAGACTACCATCCAAATCACATTCAAGGTATGACTCCTTACGAAGCATGGCATGGAAGAAAACCTAGTCTTGGACATTGTAAGGTGTTTGGTTGTTTAGCATATGTTCATGTACCATCACAAATAAAAGGTAAACTAGATGAGAGGGCAACAAGGGTAGTGTTTATTGGCTATGATTTAACTCAGATGGGTTACAGGTTCTATAATCCTTTGAACAAGAAATTTACTACAAGTAGAGATGTTGTGTTTGAAGAACATAGGTCTTGGTATGATGAAGACAAAAAAAAGGTAATTCTACCATATGATCTTGATTCTAATTCTCAGCAACTAGGAACCAAGCATGATACATAGGTCCAGGATCAAAGAAGTGAATAGATGATGACCAAGATGAAAGGGAAAAGATTACAAACTATGGAAGTCAAGAGGCTAAGCAAAGATGTAGGAGTGTGGAGAATGCTCCAAACTGTTGGTGTAAATCACAAGCCTACACATTTGGCTTGGAAGACATCATGAAGACTCCCCATGCATGAAGAACCATAGGAACATATGCTAGTGGTTTATTACCACTTTACCTCATTGTAAAAGCCTAATTTGACTTAGAATCTTTTGTAATCACCTACCTAAGTGATTTGTGGAAAAGTAGATCACTTGATTGAGAGAATATCTCCAAAATTTTAGATGCTTGATCATAGGAAGCCAAAGATTTGAATTTGAATTCAAATCCTAAGTCATTTCCTATAAAATTGGATGTGAAAAAGTCGCGGGGAGATCACTCCAATCCCGAGGCTCATTTTGTTGAGTTTGAGTGTGTGTAAGGACTATACCATAGCCTACACCTCTCTACACCATTTGGCAATGCTAGACATGCCAATGGGATTGTACACAATTGTTAATCAATAGATACATTTACATCATTCATCTTTGTGTTCTCTGCTAGTTTACTCAAAAGTCTATCAACTTGTCAAGGGCATATCTCAGTCAATACTACTCCAAATTCAGTGATTCAAAGCTTGTTGGATTCAGTCGAGGTGCTCCCAAAACTTGCTATTTTTGGACATACACGTGCTGGAAAAAATGAACAGTGCTCTCAACCTGGTTGGATATAGAACAATTCCTTTTGGGCATAGCAAATAGACTTAGCAAGCTTCCCAATCCAAGTTAAAAAACTTCAAATGATGGATTGAGCACTGAGAACAAGATTTATCAATTTCTGGAACATGCCCACCATTCTCGGGGCTCTGCAGAGATAGACCAGTGAACAGTAAAATGCCGATATCGCCAAAACTATAAACTCAATGACCTTGAAAATGGATATGCAGAAACTAAACAGTAAGAGCTATCCAACGCACATTAAATCACTGAAAAAGGATCAGTAGAACTCGAGATGTGACCTTCTGAAGGTACTACTCTTAGTGAGTATAGCAGAGAACAAAACAGAGAAGTAAATGATGATAAATGTATAGATTCACATATGATTACAACCACATTGGCAATGAATCTTTGCACAATGGGAGTAGAATGATAGAGCTATGGAGTAAGCTCTTCAATCTCTACAAAATGACATGAAGTGGTCATGTACAAGGCTTGCTAATTGCCTCTTCCTTCTTGCTCCTTTTATAGCTATTCTTGGAGGGAGTTTTGAATTCAAATTCGAATGGCTCCTCCTAAAAGTGATCCCCAAAGTTAGGAGATATTCCCTCAACTCAAAAAGTCATGGGTTTTGGTAGTTAGAGCCACGAAATTGCTTTTACATCATGCATGAGGTAAGCCATCCTTTTTCTTTTTCTTTTTTCAATTACAAGAGATAAAAATGAACTCTTTTACAAGAGGTGTTCACATGACTACTCATGTGACTTACAAATGAGGATGATATCAAACATATCAAGCATGTAGGCTTGGGTAAAATGCACCAACAATCTCCAATCCCCACAATGTCACACTTGTAAGAGTCACCAAGTCTCACGGTACCAAGAGACTTTGTTGCATAATTAGAGAACCATTCTTTGTGTGGTGTCACATGGAAAGAAGCACCAGAATCTAGTAGCCACATGTGGGAAAGAGAATCCGCCATACGAGCCTCAGTTGGCACAATACTATCAAGTGTCAACACATGAGCATCATGAGAAATAGCATTAATTTCTTCAATCTTCATTGTCAAATGAGATGGCACAGGTGAGTGTTTAACATGCCCAACGTTGGAAATTTAGTAGGCCCATTAATAATACCGTAGGTCCAAGTTCCGTAGGTCCAGGATGTTAAACCTCTTGTTTAATCTGTTATCGATTCTGGGTTCTTGGGATGGTTAGGGTTCTGTAAAACAGAGGCCCTATTTGTATTTTCCCAAATTCTATAGATCCAGTTCTAGGATACTTCACAGGCTTAATGTGCTGAATTATATTAGTCTTCAACTACTATCTATTTGCGTATTACAACATTCTTCAATACACGATAATTAACTGCACAGTACAATGTTCTTCATTGCATTACGCCTACGCACACTTTGTCACTTACTGAGTGATCGCTTAACTTAATACTTCATCAAACTTAATATGTCATAGAACTTTAACTAACAAGGAGACAAAGATTACTCAGAGTTTCCATAAGGCAATATGCTCTACTCAAGCATTCGCCTAGACTCATAGTCCGGCGACACACCTTTCGTTCACACACGCTTCCTTTATTAATCAAAAGATACAACTATTACGCTATGCCCTTTTGGTATGCGTGCGACTTTTCAGGATTACATATTACATTCTGGCGGCTTACACTGGCACGCATGGTGGACTCGAACCCAAAAGGTAATTACAAAATTCAGGGTTCATCTATGATACCCTGTATATACATGGAGCGAGCTAATTTGAAAGTTCTAGCGAACTTCTGTTTTAAATACTCTAGCATATTCCGCAAAATATTAGGTTCAATAAGCTGCGCATCAGTCTAGACCGAACTGGCAGCGATCACTTGGCTGATTGAAGACTCTGCCTGTGTCTGCAAAAATGCTTCTTGTAAATAGAAATCACTTGCTAAAGCAGCATCTTGGCGCAACTTTATTTCGGCGAACTCTGCATCAATCCTGGACAATCTGTCAGCTTGAACTCTGAGCTACTTTTCTCTGCGCTCGAGTTCTTGAGATTGAAATTGCATTGTTTTGTAAAAATCTTCTCTCTCTTTTTGAACGGCTGCGACTTCCTTCTTTAATTGGAGAGTCTTGGAAATCTTTGAGGGAAGTTCTTGATCCCTTTGGATCAGCTGCTCAGTAACTTTATGTAATTCGGCTTTAGCTTTAAGGACATTGGCGGCGAGCGACTATGAAGCTTCTTCGAGTATGCTGAATTTATCTCTGGTACCATGAAAATCGTTGCCTAATGCAGTCATAGCATCTTGTTTATCTATAACCTCTTGCTTCAGTCCCGTAATCTCTACATCCTGATTAGCAATAATAGAATCTTTTTCTGTCAATTGGTCTTGTAGTCGCTGGATTTGGGTATGCAGAGAGTGAATATCTGCTTTGGCTTCAAGTGGTTCTTCTTGGAGGGGTGAATATCAGCTTCCAGAAGGTCGACTTTGCTCTGCAGCTCCTGTCGAATGATTTGTTGTGCGGTCTGCAACTAGAGGGGTAACTGCTGAGATAATTGAATTAGAAATTGGCCCATGGATGCCAATTCAGTGAACATAACTAGGGTGGGGAGAGTAGGGGTAGGCTACAATGGTTGGGCAAACAGGAGGTGTGGAGACGAGGGTGGAGAGAAATCGAGAGAAGACAGGATTTTGGACGAGGCTTCCCGGATTACAGTTGGAGGCGAGGAGGGTGAAGGATTGCCAGCAGCAATAAGT
Organism: Ceratopteris richardii; assembly: GCA_020310875.1. Taxonomy (NCBI): domain Eukaryota; kingdom Viridiplantae; phylum Streptophyta; class Polypodiopsida; order Polypodiales; family Pteridaceae; genus Ceratopteris; species Ceratopteris richardii. The sequence goes on from CM035426.1 coordinate 6,222,834, forward strand.
ATGGTTGGAGGAGGAAGGGGAAGAAGGGGTGGCTGAACAAGGACAATGCCTATTTTGTTTTGAGGCAACTTCAGTAACAGCCTCTTTAGCACATGGCGATTGCGTTACCGTGTCGGCTTGATCATCTGCTACTTTTGAGGGTGATAGATGACAAACAATGAAAGGGGTATCTTCCATTGTCTCCTTCACAACCTCAACATCCGGTTGTGTTGTTTCATCCCGCTGTGAAATCTCAGTGACATCTTCCATAATAACGTCTGGATCCTACTGCTTACTAGGAGAAGAAGATGCAGATACTACCTGTAAGGTCGTGGCTGTGTCATGAAAAATTTCAACCTCTTGAATAGTGGTTGATTCTTGCACTTGGCTTCGAGAGGGGCTGATGCGACAATGCTTGCACTCGAAGAAATGGAGATCTTCATCGTCATCATCCTTCAACATCTGTGTAGACTCCTCATGTAAAAGTAGAGTATTCGCTGGGGGTGGTTGGTCTACTTGAATCACCAGAAGAAGAAAGGTGAGTAGATGCGGCAATCTAGTCCGAGGGATTTCATTCTTGGCTAACTGTTTAGTAACGGCTTGGCATTCATGGTGAATGCACCGAAAAAAGAACGAAGTGAAATTGATAGTTTCTCTGGAGGCAGTATCGATCATGGAGTAGAAAGGACGGGAGATGTCGTAAGTACGTTTTTGAAGGTTTTGGGCAGCTACTAGGAACTGAAGGACGGTACACTTTGGTTGGGGAGGACATAAAATGGAAAACTCGTTAGACGAGTGCCTAGGGAAGAGTTCTTTCATGGTCGCCATAGGAAGGAGAGGTCCATCAACCAACCCCTCCTGAGGGAGATGGAATCCCTCAGTGACTGTGCTTAGCGTAACAACGACGTGGGGGTTCAAACATTCCAGCGGCCAGCATTGTTCGGTGGCAGGCATGGTAGCTATGGTAGAGATGATCTGCGCACAGAAGGGGGGACACTCCACTGAATGCCAAGGCAATTCAGCGAAGGCCAAGAGGTCGCGAGCACACAGGTACTCGCTCATATCCGGAGCGAGACCAACATGGAAGGTGACAATATTTTCCAGGGCTTCCATAGCGCAAGCAGAACACACAATAGCACACTAACACATAATACACGAGCACACACGAATGCAATAGCGGAAATCAACATAAAGAACAGGATTAAATAGAAACACTAGATTAATCATGCAGAAAGAAACAAAATCATCATGTAGGGTGGGAATATTACGGACATAAAGGCGACATGTACGCATTAACAGAATCGGAGACACAGAAGGCGGATGCTAATCATGTTTAGTTAAGAAACTTAAAAGATTACGATCAAACGGTCAACCAGAATTACGCAGAGAGGGCAGGAACGTTGAGGTAGATCAGTCCGAAAAAAAATACAGATCATGTCTCATGGGGAAGAAGGCGATAGATAATAAGGATGAAGCTTCGATCCATTAATCGCTTTAGAAAGGAGGGTACCATTGAGGGTGGATAACCAAAAAGTTGCGGGTCCCATTTGTTCGGCAATGCGGTATGGATCGAACCATCGCAATTTAAACTTTTCGGTGGTCAGTTAAATTTAGCATTATAAAAGAGCACTAATTGGTCGATGGTAAACACGAGGGTTTTAAGAAAACAATCATGAGTTCTTGCTTGTCTAAGCTGAACTTCCTACAACACTAGAAAACTCTCAATGCGTTGTTCATCTAGAGACCGTAAAGCCTCCAATATGAAAGGAAATGATTCTTCTGGTAGTAATTTCTGCTCTAATGCCACTCGCAGACTAGGAACCACTAGTTCCATAGGAGCAATTGCCTCCAAACCATAAGCCAACTTGAAAGGAGTTATTCTGGTCGCCACTTTAAAGGTTGTCCGGTAAGCCCATAATACCGCAAGTAGAAATTGGTCCCATCTCTCCGGACAATCTAATACCAATTTCTTTAAGATGTTCAACAGCGACTTGTTGGTGCTCTCAGCGAGTCCATTCGCTCTTGGATAGTAGGGATAACTGAAACTTATGAGGTTTTAGTAGCACTTGCATTAATGTGTTTGCAAAGTGTGTACCTTGGTCAATTACAATCTTCAAGGGTAAACCATAGCGTGGAAAAATATCTTTCATTAAACATTTAACGACCACAGCAGCTATGGATGACCGTAGAGTCCAAACTTTGGCCCATCTAGTTTCATAATCTGTGCATGTAAGAATATATCTGTTATTGGTGAATATCACCGGAGGTGTAATTGGCCCGATAAAATCCAAACCCCATTTCTAGAAAGGTTTGAGAGGCAAAACGGGTTGAAGCGGGAAGTAATGTCTGTGTAAAGTTTGACTCGATTGCTGACACTCATCGCAGTGTTGCACATACTTAGTCATATCTCGGTACATAGTAGGCCACCATAAGCCACTCTGCTTAATCTTTTGGTGGGTCAGGTCCACCACAAAATGACCTCCAGCTGGGGCCGAATGAGCCATTGTGATTACTGAAGCAATTTCGTGTGGTGGAACACATCTGAGCAACACTCCCGAGTGATCCATGTAATATAACTACCGTACAATTAACCTGAATCGTCGACTATACATAGCCAGTTTACGGCGAGCAGCCAAAGAGGTCGTGCCGGGAGGACATCCACTGGTCAAGAAAAGCATCAAAGTGTGATAATAGGAGGATTTTGCTGGCAATTCTTGTTGATCCTCCTGTACAGTCTCAGCTGCATAGATAGTAGGTGTGGTGTCGTCAACTCCTTCCGAGAGTTCACTGGAATTCAACCAAGATAGAAAATTAGCAAGTGCGTGTGCGGACCTTGGTCGATGTACTATTGAATAATCAAAATCTTGGAACAATAAGATCCATCTTGCTAGTCTTCCTCCCAAATGTTGTTGGTGAACAAGGTACACCAAGGCTGCATGATCGAGATGAAAAGTGAAGCGTCATCCTAGTAAATAATGCCAGAACTTCTTCACCGAATACACTAATCCGAGACATGCATGTTCAATGATTGAATAATTGTGCTCTGCCGAGGCCAATCTACAGCTCGCATAATACACTGGATGGAACCATTTGTCCGTTTGTTGCATCAGCACGCTGCCAATTGCAATGTCGGATGCATCCATAAAGACATGAAATGGCAATTCCCAGTTTGGCGCTTGTAAAATAGGAGCCTACGTTAACAATGATTTCAATCGATCGAAAGAGAGTTGACATGCCTTAGTCCATTCAAACTGACGAGGAGTACTGGTTATTAGTCGATTGAGTGGTGTGGCCAGATGAGCAAGCCAACGCACATGTCGCCCATGCCACCAGATTTGTTCCAAGAAGCGCATCACTTATTTGGGTGTCTTGGGGGCAGGTGCCTTCAGTACAGCCTCCACCTTATCGGGATCGACTTGAATCCCCTGTTTTGAGATAATGTGTCATAGAAACTTGCCACAAGATACCGAGAACACCGATTTATTTGGGTTTAAGCACAAACGGTATTCTCGATACTGTGAAACACAGCACCATAAATGGCACAAATGCGCTGAAGTATCATTGGATAAGGAGAAGTCATCCAAGTAAAGTCTCATGAATGTGGTTAGATAAGGAGAGAAAATTTCCTGTATACAATGCTGAAACATACTTGGAGCATTTTGCAGACCAAGCCACATCAATGTACATGCATAAATGCCTCAATTTGTTATAAATGCTGTTTTCAGAATGTCCTGCTCTGCCATTCATACTTGATTATAACCGCTATATCCATCCAAAAAGGAATACATCTCGCGACCTACCACATCATCTAACATGGTGTCCAAAAATAGTAGAGGGAATGGATCAGGTACGGTTGCTGCATTTAATTTCTGATAGTCCACACATATCCGTAATTGCTTATTCTTCTTAGGAACTATGACAAAAGGGGAAATCCACTCTGCATGCTCGATCGGGACAATAAACACAACCTTCAGCAATCGATCGAGTTCTGCTTTGACCTGGGCTGCATAGTGAGGATTCATCCTATAGCTTGGTTGTTTAATAGGATAAGCATCTGGTTTCAATATAACCCGATGTTGATAGATACGCAGATCCAACCCCTTCATATCCCGGTAATCCCATGCAAACACATCAACAAATTCACGTAGCAACTACAACAAGTTATCCTGGAAGGTCTCTAATAGTCCCGCCTTAATTTTTACTCGTTGTGGGTTGGTTTCATCACCTAAGTTGCAGGTAACCAATTGATCTTCCGATATATAGAATTACCGGGGCATGGCGAAGTCGTCACCTGGCTGAAGCAATTGTTGTAGCATCGTATCATCCGAAGTCTGTACTACAGTGATTCAGATTCACCAGTCAGTGGTACTACCGTACAAGCTGTCAGACTCCAGTTATCGGCCACCGTTTGTAAGTCCACAATTTTGAGTGCCATCAAATCCTTGTTGGCTTTAAGAAAATCTTCCTCTTCATCATCCGAAAGACCATCTAGCATGTGTACAGGTTCGGCTACATATGGTTGCAAGGCTTCATGTCATCGAGTGGAACAACATATTTACGATGGTTATTCTTAAAAATCAATTCATGCGCTGACCAATCCTATACTACCTTCGCTTGTTTTAACCATGGTTGTCCAAAGAGCAGGTTATAGTCAAGGCTGGATTTGGGTGATTCCAAAACAACAAAGGTCATCTTAAATACAGCTCCTTAAAGAGTAATAGGAATATTTTGCACCAATCCAACCGGATGAGCTCGGGATTGATCAGCCATTCGGACAAAAAATTGGACAGGTTCAATTTGCGTCCATCCCATCCGTTGACAAAGTGCGGTGGTCGCAATGTTTACACCCGAACCTCCATCAATTAGTACTTGAGTGATTTTATGATTCTTATACTAGACCGTAATCAAGGGTACCGTATGATCTATCATCGGATCAAGTTCAGACTGAATTGTGGCTATCAAAGGAGCACATGAAGGTCTTGGATTGACCTGTTGCAGGAACTGTTGGCGCACGCCAGGAACCAAGGCCAATAGTTGTCCCAATGGCAATGTAATAGACACCTTGGATAAGACATCCCATACTGGATCAAATTTTGTTGTTTCCGGTATGGTGTCCGGTGGGGACTCTGGTAGTGCTTGGGGCCGATTTCTTCCTTTCGGTACTGCGTGTGGTATACTCTACTGCGTCACTGGAGCTGGGTCAGGAAAAATAGTTTGTTCCTGTGTTGCCCACTTACTTGCTTTAGTAAACACCCTCTGTTGTTCACAAATTCTAGGTTCAAAAATCTTCGTAGCTCGCTGTAATTGCTTTCCTGAGCGTGTTTGCACTACTGTTGTTTGAGTGTTGACTGCTGAAATGTACACCATGTTCACCATCGGGTGTTGTCGTTCCTTTTTCTTTTTATCGTACTCGGCTGCATCTTTTACAATACCAACAGATATGCCCTACTTCACCACAAAAATGACATTTAGGTGGTGGAAGAGATGCACCTTCACCTACTGAACCCGCATTCCACCGAGTTTATCCAAAGTTAGTTGACCGTGCACCTCTATAATTCTTATATCCTTGGTAAGGAGTACTCCTCATTTGCGGTCGTACATAGTGACAGGCCGGTTGCCCTTGTTCTTGGATGATAGCATTGACAGTCGCTCTACTCTGTGCCTTTGCATTATAAGGATAGGTCTCCGTAGTATGGTCCGCCGTGTGACAAATAGCACAGTACATCTGATTCAAAGCGCATGCTGAGCTAGTGTGTCCTCTATTTTTACATTTAGTACAGTAAATTTGTTTCAGAGGATCCTGATTTGAATGCTTGGACACCTTCAACCACTCTAGATCTTCAGTGAATCCACCCACTTTATTTTCTAACTGTAATGCCATAGCGATTATGACATCTAAGGTCATTGCTCCCACACATCGTATGATCATAATCTGTTTCAATTGGGGATTTAATCCGTTTATGAACCACTGCGTAATGACGTCGTTTGGTAAATTGGCATGCACTGGTGGTAGCTGTCGTAAATGAGTCCGAAATAGAGTGGCATAGTCTTATACATTTTGATGTGGTTTCTGCCTATTATTTTGTAGATAATCAAAAGTTTCTATTGGGTTTTTCTTTAACCGGAATCGTTGCGGGAATGCATTGTTCACGTCATCATACTACCGAAAATGATTCAATTCATACTCGATTAACCAGTGAGCAGCTTCATTGACCAAGGTTGACTGGAACACGATGGCTTTATAAGCAGGGTCTACTTGGTAATTCAAAACTGCATAATTAATTTCAAATGTCCGCACATGCGCGTCGGGATCATCTCTCAAAAACCTCCAAATTTTGTGTACGTGACTCCGGCCAGCACAAGAAGCGGTGGAATAATTTGTTGCTGTTGCTATTGTTGTTATTGTTGTTGTTGTTGTTGTTGCTGCTATTGCTGTTGTTGTTGTTGATGGGAACGACTCATGTTGCATGGACTTTGGGGACGGACTCCTTGATGTCCCCTAGACGGTATGGTCACTTTGCCAATTTCTTGATCCAAAAATATCTCTGAGCCAATTACTTAGCTCAACATCGAACAACCCTTTCTCCACCTTAGTATCAAAATTGGCTATACTTGCACCTAAAAACGGTGAATGTAGTAAATTCCTTCCGAAGAGAACTGCAATATCATCGAAAAGCACCGAATTGTCACTGGAGAGCTCCAAATTGTCACCCGCCAATACTGAACTGTCACCAAAAATCATCGAATTATCTCTAGACAGTGCTAAATTGTCACTAAACAGCGCCAAAATGTGAAGAGAGATGGTGGATGCAATCCAAAGATGAGTAGGTGCTGCTACAACTAGCTTCACACCAGCAACCTGAGACTTCAGATTTGATTACTAGACCCTTTGAGCTTCCTAAATCCACCAAAATATCATCCAAGTACTTTGGAACATGTATCCCAAAAGTTTAAGTTAAGACAGACTAGTTGCAAAATGACTAGCTCCCAAAACTATTTTTGGACATACACCTGTTGGAAAAAATGAGCAGTGCTCTCAACCTGGTAAGAATTTGAAAAATTCCTTCTGGCCATAGCAAATAGATTTAGCAAGCTTCCCAATCCAAGTTAAAACACTTCAAATGATGGATTGAGCACTGAGAACAAGTTTCATCAATTTCTGGAACATGCCCACCATTCTTGGGGCTCTGCAAAGATAGACGAGTGAGCAGTAAATTGCAGATATCTTCAAAATTATTAATCCAATGACCTTGAAAATTTATAGGTAGAAAGTAGACAGTATGAGCTATTCGTGGCAAGTTAAATCACTGAAAAAGGTTCACTAAAGCTCGCGATATGTGAAGGTACTACTCTAAGTGAGTATAACAGAGAACAAAACAGAGAAGTAGATGATGATAAATGTATAGATTCACATATGATTACAACCACATTGGCAATGAATCTTTGCACAATGGGAGTAGAATGATAGAGCCATGGAGTAAGCTGTTCGATATCTACAAAATGACATGAAGTGGTCACGTACAAGGCTTGCTAATCGCCTCTTCCTTCTTGCTCTTTTTATAGCTATTCTTGGAGGGAGTTTTGAATTCGAATTCGAATGGCTCCACCTAAAAGTGATCCCCAAAGTTAGGAGATATTCCCTCAGCTCAAAAATTCATGGGTTTTGGTAGTTAGAGCCACGAAATTGCTTTTACATCATGCATGAGGTAAGCTATCCTTTTCCTTTTTCTTTTTTCAATTACAAGAGATAAAAATGAACTCTTTTACAAGAGGTGTTCACATGACTACTCATGTGACTTACAAATGAGGATGATATCAAATATATCAAGCATGTAGGCTTGGGTAAAATGCACCAACAGCTCCCCCTCAAGCCTAACATGCTTGGCCTCCAAATAAGTCTTCAGTTGTCCTTGATTTCCTGCAAGCCAATCATCAACTTGAATCTACTTAATTTTGTACCATCAAGAGCTTTAGTCAACATGTCGGCACATTGCATATCTGTAGAGACATAGGATAGTTGAATATCCTTGCTCATTAGCTTCTCCCTTACGTAATGGTAGTGGACTTCAATATGCTTGGTTCTAGCATGGTATACCGGATTAGCTGCTAGATGTAGTGAGCTTGTGTTGTCACCAAAAATATGAGGTGTTGAAGAATGAAGTCCAAGATCTGTGTACAAAGACTTTAACCACATGATTTCTTGAGTTGCATTAGCCAAACCTCTATATTCAGCTTTGATAGAAGATAATGCCACGGTTGGTTGCTTCTTCGATGACCAAGAAATGATTTTTGAACCTGCAAATGATATATACCCGGATGTGCTTCTTCTATCATCTCTAGATCCAGCCCAATCTGCATCTGAGTAGACCTTTAGCTCAATATCTGAAGTAAATGAATAAAACAAACCTCCTTTAGGTACTTGAGGACTCTCTTGGCCGCTTCCATATGTGGTTACGCATAAACTGACTCAATATGCTAACACTATAGCATATATCCACCCTTGTGAGTGTTGCATAATTCAAACTTCCAACCAAGCTTTGATAGCTTGTGATGTCTTCAATTGGCTCTCCTTCATAAGCACTAAGCTTATGATTTTGCTCCATAGGTGTACCTGCATACTTGGTATTTTCCATCTTGAACTTGACGAGCATGTCATGGACATACTTCGTTTGTGTGATGTATATACCTGAATCTGTGTAGATCAACTCCAATCGAAGAAAATAAGTGAGTGGTCCGAGGTCACTTATTTTGAACTCCTCCTTCATTTGACTCTTTACCTGTTTGATTCCTTCAAGATCATTGCCTGTGATAATAATATCATCAACATACACACATAAATAGATCACTTCAGATCCATTCCTCTTTATGAACAAAGAGGTATCCGCCTTGCTAGCTTTGAATCCTTGGTCCTGCAAATAAGTCACCAATCTGAAATTCCAAGCTCTTGGAGCTTGCTTCAATCCATAAAAAGCTTTCTTTAGTTTGCATACATAGTTAGGATGATGTGCATCCTCATATCCAAGAGGTTGTGCCATATACACTTCCTCAAAAAACCATCCATTCAAGAAAGCATTCTTTACATCAAGTTGATAAAGATTCCAATTTCTAGATGCAGCAAGACTTATGAGAACCCTAATTGTAGGCATTTTTGCAACAGGGGAGAAAGTCTCCTCATAATCAATACCATGGGTTTGAGCAAACCCTTTAGCAACTAACCTTGCTTTGTGTCTATTTATACTTCCATCTGGATTCCTCTTGATTTTTTATATCCATCGAGATCCGATTATCTTCATAGATGGCTTGTTAGGTAGAAGCTCCCAAGTGTCATTCTCCTTCAAGGCTTCCATTTCTTCATCCATTGCATCTCTCCAAGTTTTCTTGCTTTGTGCTTCTTCGAATGTGGTAGGCTCTTCATTGGTTGAATCTTTTGCAATGTAGATTGAGTGCTTCGTGACCAAAGAAGTATCATAACCAAACCTCTCTGGTTTCTTCTTCTCCCTCGAAGACCTTCTAAGTGGTTGATGTGAGCTCTCGAGTTCATATGTAGCATCCTGCATCTTTGCTTTTCCTTTGTTCTTCCATAGCTTTAGTCTTTCCAAGTCTTCTAGGTCAATCTCCGAATCACTTTCTTCAATCTGCTTTGGCTCCTTTGGTTGAAGTGATGGAAAATCTTCATCCAAGTCATAAGGCAGCTTCACTTTCCTGTCATCATCAAACCATGATTTGTTTTCATCAAAAATTACATCTCTACTCACAGAAAATCCTTTATTGGTTGGATTGTACAATCTATATCCTTTTTGGTTTTGATCATAACCAATGAATACACACTTCTCTGCCTTGGGATCCAATTTCCCTCTTACTTGAGAAGGAATGTGAGCATAGGCTAAGCATCCAAAGATTTTGCAATGCTCTAGACTAGGTCTTCTTCCATTCCACACTTCATATGGAGTGGTTCCATCTAGTGACTTAGATGGAAGTCTATTTATGAGATATGTGGCTGTAGACACAGCCTCTGCCCATAGGTAGTTTGGCAATCCCTTTTCGTTGAGCATGGATCTTGCAGCTTCGACAATAGCTCTGTTCCTCCTCTCTGCTACACCATTGAGTTCGGGTGTATACCTTGTAGTGACTTCCCTTTTAATGCCTCTTTCATGCAAGAAGGCATCAAATTCAGAAGAGAAGTATTCTCCTCCACCATCTGATCTGAGTCTTTTCAAAGTCCTACCTGTTGGGTTTTCAACAAGAGCAATATATTTCTTGAAGCAATTAAACACTTCATCCTTGTGCTTCATGAAAAACATAATGGTCCACCTGCTACAATCATCTATGAAAGACACATAATATCTTGAGCCTGATATAGATGGCTCCTTACTTGGACCCCACACATCTATGTGCACTAGATCCAAAGGATTTTGATACATATATCCTTTCTTGTTGAAAGGTTGTCTATGAGCCTTGCCGAGTTGACAAGCTTCACACTTATAAATCATGTGTTGCCTTGTGATATTAGGCAAACCAAGTACACTTTGGTCCCTGCAAATCTGTTTGAGTGTCCTCTCACCAATGTGAGCAAGCCTTTTGTGCCATATCTCCAACTCTGTTAGAGTTTGAGATCCATAGCTAAACAAAGCTATGTTCTTTGTATCTTCCACTGCAAAATTGAAAAGTCTTCCTGTCTTTTCTCCTTTGGCAATCCTTCGAAAGCCTTGCCTTGGGTCTTCAACATATGCTCCAAATTGATTGAATCTAACCTGCAATCCTTTTTCAACAATCTGTCCAACACTTATTAAATTTTTGGTAATTGTAGGGACATACAAGACTTTGCTTAAGAGGTTCATATTCCCATATGATGTCTTCACATTACCTATCTTCTCCACTGAGTGCTTTGTGTCATCTCCTGTCTGCACTTCATGCTTGTTATGAGGATCTTCCAAATCAGAAAGTAAAGCCACATTTCCTGCTACATGGTTCGAGCATCCCGAATCAATGTAAAATATGTGATCATCATCCTTACCCTTCTTCGCTGATAGATTCATAATCAATAATGAAATCTTCTTGACTTTGGTCCTCTGCATAGTTATTGTAATCTCTTCTTCCTCTATGGCCACTTTGATAGTTGTTGTTGTTGTAGCCTCCATTGTATCTACCTCTATTTGATCCATAGCCACCTCTATCGAACCCTCTTCCTCTTGATTTCCTCGGGTTCCTGAAACATTCTTCAGTAGTATGGTTAGATAAGCCACATATGTTGCAAGGTTGAGATGATTGGAATCTCCCCCTGCCTTGCTTTCCACCTCTGCCTCTTCCTCTAGCTCTTCCTCTACCTGCAAAGTTTGCTTGGAAAGAGCTTCCTTCATCTTCATTCTTCCTATTCTTTGACTTGTCCTTGACCTTAGCTTTATCAGAATATAAGGCAGAAGTTTGATTACCTCTTGAGGACTCACCACCTTTGCTAATCTTTGCTTTATGAGTGAAGAGTTGGCCCATGAGTGTGTTGAGGTCGGGTACATGCATATCCATGTATAAATCCATGGCTGTTGTGAATGACTCCCACTTGTCGTCTGCTTTGATTCCATTCATGATTTGTCTTATGATTTGCTCCTCTTCAATTACCTCTCCAATGCTTCCAAGTTGGTCGGAAATCTCCTTCATCTTTGTGACATAATCAGTCACATTTTGCTTCGGGCTTTTCTTCATTGTTGTGAACTCCATCCACAATTGGTTCTTCCTTGCTCGAGTGTTGGAAGAGAAGAACGAAGCAAGTGCATTCCAGGTTTCTCTTGAGGTCTTGCATCCCTTGACATGAGGTAAAAGAAAATCAGAGATTGATTTTAGAATATAGGACCTTGCAAGTGCATCCTTCGAACACCAATTCGAAAGTCCTTCCACTTCTTCATGTGATGGTTGCCCTTTGTTCCTCATGGTTGGCATTGCTTCATCTCCGGATATGAATCCATATAGATTCCTCCCTTGAAGGTAAGCCTCCATCCTTAGAGACTATGCTCTGATACCACTGTGAAGAGAGATGGTGGATGCAATCCAAAGATGAGTAGGTGCCGCTACAACCAGCTTCACACCAGCCAACTGAGACTTCAGAGTTGATTAGTAGACCCTTTGAGCTTCCTAAATCCACCAAAATATCAGCCAAGTACTTTGGAACATGTATTCCCAAAAGTTTAAGTCAAGACAGACTAGTTGCGAAACGACTTGCTCCCAAAACTTGCTATTTTTGGACATACACCTGCTGGAAAAAATGCACAGTGCTCTCAACCTGGTAAGAATTTTAAAAATTCCTTTTGGGCATAGCAAATAGACTTAGCAAGCTTCCCAATCCAAGTTAAAACACTTCAAATGATGGATTGAGCACTGAGAACAAGTTTCATCAATTTCTGGAACATGCCCACCATTCTCGGGGCTCTACAGAGATAGACCAGTGAGCAGTTAATTCCAGATATCTTCAAAACTATTAATCCAATGACCTTGAAAATTTTTAAGTAGTATGAGCTATTCAACACAAGTTAAATCACTGAAAAAGATTCAGTAAAACGCGAGATATGACCTTCTGAAGGTACTGCTCTGAGTGAGTATAGCAGAGAACAAAACAGAGAAGTAGATGATGATAAATGTATAGATTCACATATGATTACAACGACATTGGCAATGAATCTTTGCACAATGGGAGTAGAATGATAGAGCTATGGAGTAAGCTCTTCAATCTCTACAAAATGACATGAACTGGTCACGTACAAGGCTTGCTAATCGCCTCTTCCTTCTTGCTCTTTTTATAGCTATTCTTGGAGGGAGTTTTGAACTCGAATTCGAATGGCTCCACCTAAAAGTGATCCCCAAAGTTAGGAGATATTCCCTCAGCTCAAAAAGTCATGGGTTTTGGTAGTTAGAGCCACGAAATTGCTTTTACATCATGCATGAGGTAAGCTATCCTTTTCCTTTTTCTTTTTTCAATTACAAGAGATAAAAATGAACTCTTTTACAAGAGGTGTTCACATGACTACTCATGTGACTTACAAATGAGGATGATATCAAATTTATCAAGCATGTAGGCTTGGGTAAAATGCACCAACACAAAATACCACCAAGAACTAATGTACTGTCTTCAGAATGTACCAGACTGTCACTGGAACACCCCGGATTATCACCGCACTCTACTGAACTGCTTCTGCACAACACCGAACTGCCACTAAAATTGCCACTCGCTTGTTGAATTGAACCTTCTGCAATTGAACTTAATTGTTCGCCACTTCTACCACCAGAGGGTGTTCCTAGCAAATTCGGAACTGCCCAGGGATGTGGATCACTTCGATGTTTTGGGATAAGATTCACCGGAACATGTAATCGGCATTTATCAAAGGATTCTTCTTCACTCCATAACCTTTTCTTCAACTGGCTTCTCCATTTCCCACAGAAGACGCCATTGTTAAACTTCTTGTTTAATCTGTTATCGATTCTGGGTTCTTGGGATGGTTAGGGGTCTGTAAAACAGAGGCCTATTTGTATTTTCCCAAATTCTATAGATCTAGTTATAGGCTACTTCACATGGAGTGTATGTACAAATGTAACAAACATATTCAGTTGTATATATGAGTTTTGTGACCTAATAGGTTGTAGAAGAGTGAATGTGAGTGACAAAAAGAGCAAGGATCAGTCTAAAACTGATAATCAACAAACCCTCATCTGAACTTAGGCCATGGAAGACCCTAAGTCAGACACGTGTGTGAAAAGATCACATACTTACAAAAGTAGCAAAGAATGCTAACAAGTTTGCTGCCAGAAATCCTCAAACTCATATGAACATACCTTCTCGAACACCTCATCCAAATATGCATGAAGCATACATGTACTGATTCCCTTGTACCTATGCCGAATAGGACTTCTCTTTGCATCAAGTAGATGCCACTCTTTCCATAAACAACTTCAATTCCTAAAAAATATTTCAGCTCTCCAAGATCTGAAATTTTAAACTCCTTACCAAGCTTCCTTTTGATATCTTTAATCCATGTAACATCATTTCCTGTTATGATGAGGTCATCCACATATATGCAAATATATACCTCTATTTTCTTCCTTCTTCATGTATAATGAAGGATCTGCACTACTTGGGTTGTATCCACACTTAGTTAGATACTCTACCAATCTCTGATTCCATGCTCTTGGTTCTTGCTTCAAGCCATAAAGTGCCTTCTTCAACCTGCAAACAAAATCTAGATGTTTTTCATCTTCAAATCCAACCAGTTGACTCATGTATACCTCTTCTTGTAGTTCTCCATTAAGAAAAGCATTTTTGATGTCGAGTTGATATAATGGCCATCTCCTTGAAACACCGATTGCAATTAATGTTCTGATAGTTCAGATCTTTGCAACAGGGCTGAAAACTTCATCATAATCTATGCCTTGTGTTTGTTTAAATCATTTGGCAAATAATCTAGCTTTATATCTAACTAGTGAACCATCAACATTCCTCTTTACTTTAAACACCCATTTGTTTGGAACAATCTTCATACCTTCTTTCTTTGGCACTAGCTCCCATGTGTGATTATCTTTGAGAGCTTTGATCTCCTCTTTCATAGCTTGCTTCCATTCCTTTTGTGTGCAAGTCTTCATATGTCTCAGGCTCTTTATCTTGGATAACCTACATCATGTATGCAAAATGTGTCCCCATAAAACTATCATAACTCAACCTTTGAGTTGGATACCTTGTTCTTGAAGATCTTCTTTCATTGCCTTTAGAGAGTTGCTTCTTTAACCTATTTAGCTTTACCATTGGAGTGATTACCTCTTCATATTCTTCTTCACTTGCATCTACCTCACTGTTTGGAGTAGCTCTTGCTTCTTCGGCTCTACTATGAGCTGAATTTGGAGACAAGGAATGACTCCCCCTCCATGTTGAACATTCTTCATTTGATGTAGATGCCTCTAGACTTGAAGCCTTTGTGCTTGATTGTTGAACTTCTCTTTGATTTGTTCTTGCATAATCATCACAATCTTCTTCAAGAATCTTTTCCTTTCCTTTATCTTCATACCATGGTCTTAGTTCATCAAAGAACACATCTCGCGAGAGTCTTAATTGCTTTGTTATAGGGTTGTAACACTTGTATCCTTTTTGCTCCGTCGAGTAGCCGATGAAAATGCATTTTTCTGACCTTGGCTCCATCTTTGTTCTAACTTCTTGTGGAATGTGAACAAAGCAAACACATCCAAACACTTTGAGGTGTGTAAGATCAAGTTTCTTACCGGAATATACCTCTTCTAGAGTCAAGTGATGTATTCCCGATGTTGTGCACCTATTCATCAAGTAAATGGCGGTTGTGGTAGCTTCAGCCCAATAGTACAATGGTACCTTCATCTCGTTGAGCATGCATCTTGCAATTTCAGTAATTTGCCTATTTTTCCTCTCAACTACTCCATTTTGTTGTGGTGTATACCTACAAGTGAATTGCCTTTTGATCCCATTCTCTTGGAGAAGTATTCTCCTCCACCATCGGACCTTAAGGTTTTGATAGACCTTCCTGTTTCTTTTTCAACTTCAACTTTGAATCTTTTGAATATAGAAAACACCTCTGATTTTTGCTTCATACAAAACAGCCATACCTTTCTTGAGTGATCATCAATGAAGGTGACAAAGAATCTATTACCAACCATTGATACCTCTTGGGTTGGTCCCCATACATCTGTATGTATCAAGTCCAAGACATTTGGAGCCACATAATTGCTCCTCTTGAATGGCTGCCTCGTTTGCTTTCCTAGTTGATAAGCTTCACATAACTCATGTAGTCCAATGCTATTAAATTTTGGAAGACCTCTTACCACTTCATGTTTGCTCATGTCCTTCAGCTTTGGAATGTTGATGTGTCCTATTCTTTTGTGCCATAAGTCTAGCTCTGAAATCTTCTTGTTCCCACATTGAATGTACATGACCTTTCCATGTGGATGTTGGACATCCAAAGTGAACATCCTTCCTTCTCTTCTACCTCGAGCAATGACCTTGAAGCCTTCCTTTGGATTCTTTATGAAGCACCCATTCTCATTGAATATGACATGATAACCCTTCTCTACCATTTGTCCTACTGAAATCAAGTTCTTTGAAATTGTAGGAACATGAAGAACATTAGATAGTACCTTTGCTCTACTTATATCTCCAAGCCTTATATCTCCAATATGTTCAATCATGTGTTGAGTATCATCACCTGTTTCAACACATCCTTTTCCACTTGGTACCTGTAGATTAGTGAACAAACTTCCTTTCCATGACATATGGTTACTACAACCTGAATCAATGTACCATTTTTTGTCATCTTCACAAGAGCTTCTATACTCATGTCTCATTGCAAGTAGTGTGTCCTTGCTTCCTTCACTTGAGGTGCTTGCATAGTTGCTTTGGTTCCTTTGATTGCCTCCATTTGGTCTTCCATTCTTCAGCCAACAATCACTAGCATAGTGTCCTACTTTACCACAATGATAACATGTTATACCTTTATGAGAATTGTAGGAGCTTTGGCCTCTTCCTCTACTTCTACCTCGACCTCTTCCTTGTGCGTTGGCATTTGATGCATCCTTGTTGTCTTCCGAATTGTTTGATTGTAGTTGGAGTGGTTGTGACCTCTTCCTTTTCCTCTTGAGTTTCTTCCTTTACCTCGACCTGCATATAACATTTGGTTGTGGTTGTCCTTTCCTTTGGGACCACCAAAGCTGAGCTCTTCTGTGACAAGATGAGGGATTAGTTGTTTAAAACCTGGATATGCATCTTTCAAGTTAATGGACGTTATAAAATGCTTCCATCTTTCATCTTCTCTCAATCCACTGAAGTATAACACACAAAATCTTCGTCTTCAACTGTTGTGCCAATAGAAGCTAAAGCATCGCTTAGCTCCTTAATCTTCAAAGTATATTCAGCTATGGATTGACTCAAACTTTTCTTGATTGTGTTCAACTCATTCTTGAGTTGAAGTCTCCTAGCTTTGGTATTTGTTGAATACATCCTTTCAAGAGCTTCCCAAGCATCCTTAGCTTTCTCTAGATGTTGAATATGCCCTACCATGGCATTAGTAATGACTTGAAAAATGAGGAACATGACTCTCCTATTCCTCTCTTCCCATTCTTTTGCTTGCCTCCTTTGGACTTCGGTGGCCATAGCTTGATTGATTTGAGGTTGAGCATCATCGCCGCTCACAAGACCCAATAAGCCTTTGCCCATTAGGTAGTTGGTCATTCTAAAATTCCACACGGGATAGTTATCCTTATCCAACTTCTCTACTTGTTGACCCAAGTCAGCCATTGAAGAGTATCAAAGACTTTGAGAGTTACCTCGAATAGTTATAGTCCTTTGCTCTTGCGTTTGTGAAGCTCCTCCTTGTTTTATAGCTACTCTTTTGCTTTACTTTATCTCCAGCTCTATTGATGAAGCTTCAGCACCAAGTTTTCTCTGATACCAACTGTGGAGAATGAGTTCTCCTATGCGCAATGGAAATGTGTAGCGAAACCTTGTATGTCCAGCACTTGGACAAACATCTGTACCTTAGATAGCTTGCTGCTCTCAATACAAAACTCAAATGGACTTGAGCCTTTAGTCAATCAAAGTAGAAAAAGAGAGCTTTCTAAGAAGCTATAAATAACTTAATCTGGACAAGTTTTGATTAAGAATCACAACTAACAAAGATGAACTACCTGTCCACACAGGTATGCTCAAGAATTGAGCTTCACTCTCGGACTGATAACTCTCTGAATATATATCCTTTGAGAAATATATTTGGTAGATAGAAAGTAGACACAAATAGCTTTCCACTAAGCTAAAAAACAAGTAATTTGGATGAGTTTTGGTCAGGAAATTCAACTGCCCAAAATAGACCACCTGCGCACATAAGTACACTATAAAATTGGACTTTAGTCTCTGATAGATATCTCACAAAGTATAAACGATCTGAATAAGATATTTGGGACAGTAAAAGTAGATGCCAAGATCTTTCCAAGAAGACAAAAATCACGCAATTTGGATATCTTTTGGTCAGGAAAATTAACCGACAAAAATAGACTACCTATCTACACAGGTACACTAAAAAACTGGACTTCACTCTTTCACTGATATCTCACAAACTACATAAGCTTTCAAATTTTATATGCAGAAAGTACACAAGATAAGCTTTCCAATGAATGCTTAAATGCAAGAAATGGTTACATATGCACTAAGATATGAGCTCTGCAACAGAGCTATGTACAAACTGATGTGTGGCTGGAAGGAGTCTAAAGGAAGACAAAATGACAAAATGGCTAGATCAGACTACTGGGAGCTCTTGCCTCTTTCTCTCCTTGTTTTGAATGTCCCACTTCACTTTTATAACCAATGATCATGTGAAGAAGTTTGTGCCTCCTTCTTAACTCACCACTCTCTCCACTACATGCTACTAACTACAAGGCAAGATATTGTATCTCTTACTCATCATGAAGTTTTGACTAGACTCTTTCTTTTATTATTCTTTCCTTTTTTCCTCTATTTTTCCTTTATCTTTATATTTGATAAATTTATCCAAGCATGGCTCATATGAAAATGTAGCATTTCCTCAGTCACAATCTATCCCCAATCACAATCTTTTGATCACTCAAAAATAACAGTGAAGAGAAGAACGCAGAGATTGCACGAGGTAAAACAAAATCTGATGCGGAAGAGTAAAAACAAATATGATGCAGAGAAGGAAGAATTCTGATATTATAGATGTGAATCAATGGTTACAATAGCTTTGGACAATAGCTTCTTGGTGAAGCCTCTACCTCCCGACCACCCCCGAGCTATCACAATCGCATTCACACTCGCACTCTCAATCACACTCTCACTCTCACTCTCACTCTCAATCACACGGTAATTCTCTGATTTCTGTGTGTCCTTTGCATTGATGCGCAGGTTTCTCTATATCCCAGTTTGATCGCTGCCTTTTTCAAAAGAAGTGTGCGATCCACCAAATTTAGAAAAAGTCGAGTTTCTCCAAAACTTTCGCAAAAAACCATGCGATCGTAGTGTGCTTTCTTTCTTTAGTGTACCTGTCAAAAATAGTAGAAAAACACCAAGAAGACATATCCGAAAACATCCATAATTAGACGTGGTGACACGTGAGCATCCGAATCACACATTCAAATAGAATTAGATAAGCCCTCGTTTTTTTTTTAAGTCTTGGAAAAAACAGCACTTTTCAAAGCCGTGTAACTAAAAAACAATGAGGAATTAGCTTAAGCTTGTGAGAGACACTTTCATTCAATTTTTTGATCTGCACAATAGTGTTAGAGTCGTCTGAGATCCAAATCCATCTCCAAATGCCACTTTTGAGCCTTGCAAGTTTTGAAATTAAAGAGAGTAAAATCAAGGCATTTTCTTACAATGAACTAAATGTAGGACCCTGAACAAGGTACTTAAAACATGATTCACAAAAATTTCACAGCGGCACTTTTATTCTCTTATACTTGCTCTACCTTTCCCTCATACAGAGTTTTCCTTAATTCTTTCATCTTCACCTTCAAAATTCCACTAGAAAACATGATGCGAATAAGGTCTAGAGAGATAATATCAAACTTGTCAACCCAAAATTTTTCCTACATGCATAAAATGACCTAATTATTCATTCTAAGCATTATCCCCATAATGAAATTCAAAAAGCTCAAAATGAATCATTTCACTAGAAAAGAGGCCTATTACAATTCTTCCCCCCTTTAAGAACTCTATCCTCAGAGTTGGAAGGAAGGATAATGTGTTAGAAAATCATCTAAATTCACCCAACTCGAATCTTCTACTGGGTATGAGTGCCATTTCACCAAAATTTCTACTATAGATCTATTTCTAAGAAATCTTTCCTTCCTATCTAATATTATTTCTGGTTGAAGCTCAAAAGAGCGATCATCTTTCAACTTATAATTGTCCTGCAAAACATGAGCAACATTAGATACATATCTTTTAAGTAAGCTAACATGTAATGCAGGATGCACATTTAAATATTTAGGTAATTCCAGCAAATAAGCAAGAGATCCAATCTTTTTCAAAATTTTAAAAGGGCCTGCATATCGAGGAGAAAGTCTATGATCCTTCCCTAGCAACAAGTTAGATCGGTGAGGATTAACTTTAAGAAATACCATATCATCAACTTGAAATTCAAGTTGTCTTCTCTTTAAATCATAGAACTTCTTTTGTCTTTTCTGAGCTTCTTTTATGTGTTTCTTAATTTTCCCAAGTTCTTCATCCATCTTATCAAGCATTTCTTTGGATACTTCTACTTTATTTGGAAAACCCAAAAGCGAAGGTGGAGTCAAACAATTATAACCATACATAGATTCAAACGAAGTCATTTTTATAGATGCATGCCATGCACTATTGTATGCAAACTCAACCAAGGGTAAATATTCACTCCAATTATCTTGCTTTTCATTCACATACATACACAACATATCTTCAACTACCCTGTTAACCCTCTCAGTTTCCCCATTAGTTTGTGGATGGAAAGCTGTACTCATACGAAGTTGAGTTTCAATTGATTCAAACGTTGCTCTCCAGAAGTCTGACGTAAATCTAGAATCTCTATCAAAAATTATGCTTTTAGGCATTCCATGCAATCGAAATATTTCTTTTACAAATATTCTTGCAACATTCAATTCAGTATCAATCTTTTTCATAGGAAAGAAGTGTGCCATCTTGGTAAGCCGATCGACTACAACAAATATGGTATCATGCTTACTTCTCGTCATAGGTAGCTTAGTGATAAAGTCCATAGAAATAGACTCCCACTTCTGATTTGGAACATCCAAAGGTTGAAGCATTCAAGGCATCCTCTTAAACTCAAATTTCACCTGTTGGCACTTCAAACATTCACTTACATATTTTCTAATATCCTGCTTCATACATGGCCAAAAGTAAGAATACTTTGTTTTAACATAAGTCCTCGAATAACCTGGATGGGCAGAAAATGGTGCATCATGACAATCATGCAATATTTTTACTTTTAATGGAGATTCAGACGATATACATAGCCGATTGTTACAATACAATGTTCCATTCTGCAAATGAAATTTTTCCTCATGCATCGATCCCCTGTTTGCATTCAAAGAACTCAAAATAGGTGTGTAAAAAGGATCCTGTTTTATCTGTTCTTGAATCTGATTGAGAAAATCAGAATTTATTATAGAAACAAGATTACACAAAGGTCTCCAACTCAATGCATCAACAACCTTATTTTCCTTACTAGCGGGATACTTAATGTCAAAATCATGCTCACTTAATAATTCAATCCAACGCTTCTGCCTATTGTTAAGCAATGGTTGTGTGAAGATCTATTTTAGACTCTAATGATCTGTTTTCAATTCAAACTTAACTCCTAACAATAAATGTCTCCGATGCTTAAGTGCATGCACAACAACAAGCATTTCTAAATCATAAGTAGGATAGTTAAATTCATGTTTTCTTAGTTTTCTGGACTCATATGTGACCACCCTGCCATCCTCTGAAAGAACACATCCTATCTGACTACCACTTGCATCACATGCAACCAGAAAAGGCTTTCCTGTTTCTGGTATTTTCAAAACACAATTCTCAACAACTTTTTGTTTCAAAGTTTCAAATGATTTTCCACAGGCATCACTCCACACAAAACCTACATTCTTTTTAGTTAATTCGGTGAGGGGAGTAGCTATCTTAGAGAAATCCTTAATATGTGCTCTTTCATATTGTTCCAACCCAAGAAAACTTCTAACATCCCTTAGAGTCTTAGGAATCGTCCAATCAACTATTGTTTTTACTTTATCTTTATCTATAAGGATTCCTTCTTTTGATATTACTCTTCTTAGATACACAAGTTTATCCTTAGCAAAGAAACACTTACTCTTTTTTCCATACAGTTTCTGTTCTCTAAGAGTTTGTAAAGTCGTACCGCATGCTCAGAATCATCTTTAGAGTATACAAATATATCATCAAGGAATACTAAGATGAATTCATCTAGGTAATTATGAAAAATATTATTCATCAAGCACATAAATGTGGCAGGAACATTTGTTAATCCGAAAGGTAGGACCGTAAACTCATAGTGACCATATCTTGTTCGAAAAGCTGTCTTAGGAATATCCTCTGTTTTGATCCTAATTTGGTGATATCCAGATCTTAAGTCAATCTTTGTGAATACAGTCGCTCCACTTAATTGACCTAATAAGTCATCTATGTGAGGGAATGGATACTTATTGTTAATTGTTCTTTTATTCAACCCCCTATAGTCAATGCATAATCTATAAGAGCCGTCCTTCTTCTTCTGAAATAAAACAGGCGCACCCCAAGGTGAGACACTCGGTGTTATTAAGCCTTTCTTCAAAAGATCATCTAAGTGAATCTTAAGCTCCTTTAGCTCATCAATGTTAAATCTATAGGGTGCTCTAGAATATGGTTCACTCCCTGGATATAGGTGAATGGCATGGTCAATCTGCCTAGGTGGGGGTATACCGGGCAAGTCTTCTTGAAGTACATCGGCGTATTCTTTCAAGAGATTTCCTACGTAATCTGGAATATCTTCGTCATTACCTTCCTGATGCAGATTGTTCACATACACTACAAATGTTTTACAGCCATCACGTATACCTCTAATTATCTGCATAGGAGAAATAAGAGTAGGCTTAGGATTAAAGACATCACCTAGAATATGAAGAGATTCATCATCTAGCTTTACACTGATCATTCTTTGTTCACAATTAATTGTCGCAGAATTTTTAACTAACCAATCCATGCCTATGATTACATCACTCTGTTTCATTTCAATTACATGGAAATTTCCAGAAAAGCGTCTATTAGAAAGAGTAAATTCAAGGTTTTCAACATATCCTTTCGTGTAGTGTAATCGTCCATTGGCCATCTTTACAAGTCTGGTTATCTGCATATTTAGGACTAATTTCTATACCAATTTGAAAGATAGAAAACAATGGGTACTACTTGAATCGATAAAAAATCTGGTTTTATGCACAGAAATCATACCCTGAATCATGATTACAGAAGCCTTTGGCAAAGAACTAACCACCATGCAACGTAAAGTAGAGTCAGGGCACTTACCGCCATCATCTGCTTCCTCAATAATTATACCCTCCTCGATGATGTTTATCGCTTTTGATTGTGCCGGTCGAAAGACTGCCTTGTTCGGGCACTCATATGTCCGATGCCCTTGCTCCCCGCAGCGAAAACACAGACCAAGTCTTTTTGCCCTCTCAATAAAATTAGGGTCTTGTTGCCACTCAATTGGTTGACGCCTCCTTTGATTTTCCATCGACGGAGCAGGGTTCTTACCTTGGTTATTTGAAGATGGAGTTTTCTTTAAATTGTTCATGTTCATTGGAACAGGTCTTTGTGGCGTATGTCCCGTTGCAATGAATCTGCTTCTATTTTCCTTCTGCAAATTGAACTTCTCCATCTTCTCAAAGTTATCGGCCATTGCAACAGCATCAAGAAAATCAATGCATCCAGATCCCTTGACTTGATAGCGAAGTTCCTCACAAAGCCCTTCAATAAATTTACTCTTTAGAGCATTACCACTAACCTCTAATGCATAGTTATGAAGACGTAGGAACTTCTCTTTGTACTCATCAACAGATAAGCTATGCTTGTCACTTTCGTGTTTTCGGAAATTGTAGAACTCCATCTTCTTCTCCATATGGTAGTGTGGAGAACAATAGCGTTTTTCAGCTTGTTCTCTAAATTCCTTCCATAGAACTGGATCGGAACGCGTTCGAGTCTACACATATGACTTCCACCATAGCTTTGCGATCCCACGCAGATGCTGGATCCCAACTTTTGCCTTGGACTCTTCACTAAATTGTCGGAGATCAAAGAAATCCTCTAGTTCTTCAATCCATGCCTCAAGATCTTTGCCACTCTTCTTCTCGCCATCAAAATCATTCAACTTTGCCTTCTTGAAGACTTGGTTAAGGGCAAACTCACCTGGTTCCATATCTTAGAATTGTGTTTTTGTTTTTCGCGAGGTACAATAGATGTTTCCGCACCTTCATCTAGTTCATCGTTTAGCTCCACAAACAAATTTGTTGCTCCTTCTGGTTGCTTTCTGCCTCGTTCTTTATGCAATTCACCAAGAATCTTCTGAATAAGCTCCTCTTGTTCACGAATCTTTTGTGTTAGACCTTCCATCATTCCCGAGCATTGATTCTGCTCTCATACCACTTGTAGCGTTTCCTCAGTCACAACCTATCCCCAATCACAATCTTGCGATCACTCAAAAATTATAGTGAAGAGAAGAACGCAGAGATTGCACGAGGTAAAACAAAATCTGATGCAGAAGAGTAAAAACAAATATGACGCAGAGAAGGAAGAATTCTGATATTATAGATGTGAATCAATGGTTACAATAGCTTTGGACAATAGCTTCTTGGCAAAGCCTGTAACTCGCGACCACCCCCGAGCTATCACAATCGCATTGACACTCGCACTCTCAATCACACTCTCACTCTCACTCTCACTCTCAATCACATTCTCAATCACAAGGTAATTCTCTGATTTTTGTGTGTCCTTTGCGTTGATGCGTAGGTTTCTCTAGATCCCAGTTTGATCGCTGCCTTTTTCGAAAGAAGTGTGCGATCCACCAAATTTAGAAAAAGTCGAGTTTCTCTAAAACTTTTGCAAAAAACCATGTGATCGTAGTGTGCTTTCTTTCTTTAGCGTACCTGTCAAAAATAGCAAAAAAACACCAAGAAGAAATATCCGAAAACATCCATAATTAGACGTGGTGACACGTGAGCATCCGAATCACAGATTCAAATAGAATTAGATAAGCCCTTATTTTTTTTTTGTTTAAGTGTTGGAAAAAACGCCACTTTTCAAAGCGTTGTAACTCAAAAATAATGAGGAATTAGCTTAAGCTTGTGAGAGACACTTTTATTTCATTTTTTTGATCCGCACAATAGTGTTAGAGACATTCGAGATCCAAATCCATCTCCAAATGTCACTTTTGAGCCTTGCAAGTTTCAAAATTCTAGAGAGAGAGTAAAATCAAGGCATTTTCTTACAATGAACTACATGTAGGACCCTGAATGAGGTACTTATAACATGATTCACAAAAAATTCACAACGGCACTTTTATTCTCTTATACTTGCTCTACCTTTCCCTCATACAGAGTTTTCCTTAATTCTTTCATCTTCACCTTCAAAATTCCACTAGAAAACATGATGCAAATAAGGTCTAGAGAGAGAATATCAAACTTGTCAACCCAAAATTTTTACTACATGCATAAAATGACATAATTATTCATTCTAAGCATTATCCCCATAATGAGATTCAGAAAGCTCAAAATCAATCATTTCACTAGAAAAGAGGCCTATTACAATTCTTCCCCCCTTTAAGAACTCTGTCCTCAGAGTTGGAAAGAAGGATAATGTGTTAGAAATCATCTAAATTCACCCAACTCAAATCTTCTACTGGGTATGAGTGCCATTTCACCAAAATTTCTACTATAGATCTATTTTTAAGAAATCTTTCCTTCCTATCTAATATTATTTTTGGTTGAAGCTCAAAAGAGCCATCATCTTTCAACTTATAATTGTCCTGCAAAACATGAGCAACATTAGATACATATCTTTTAAGAAAGCTAACATGTAATGCAGGATGCACATTTAAATGTTTAGGTAATTCCAGCAAATAAGCAAGAGATCCAATCTTTTTCAAAACTTTAAAAGGGCTTGCATATCGAGGAGAAAGTCTATGATCCTTCCCTAGCAACAAGTTAGATCGGTGAGGATTAACTTTAAGAAATACCATATCATCAACTTGAAATTCAAGTGGTCCTCTCTTTAAATCATAGAACTTCTTTTGTCTTTTCTGAGCTTCTTTTATGTGTTTCTTAATTTTCCCAAGTTCCTCATCCATCTTATCAAGCATTTCTTTGGATACTTCTACTTTATTTGGAAAACCCAAAAGTGAAGGTGGAGTCAAACAATTATAACCATACATAGCTTCAAACGGAGTCATTTTTATAGATGCATGCCATGCACTATTGTATGCAAACTCAACCAAGGGTAAATATTCACTCCAATTATCCTGCTTTTCATTCACATACATATGCAACATATCTTCAACTACCCTGTTAACCCTCTCGGTTTCCCCATCAGTTTGTGGATGGAAAGCTGTACTCATACGAAGTTGAGTTCCAATTGATTCAAACGTTGCTCTCCAGAAGTTTGACGTAAATCTAGAATCTCTATCAGAAATTATGCTTTTAGGCATTCCATGCAATCGAAATATTTCTTTTACAAAGATTCTTGCAACATTCAATGCAATATCAGTCTTTTTCATAGGAAAGAAGTGTGCCATCTTGGTAAGCCAATCGACTACAACAAATATGGTATCATGCTTACTTCTGGTGATAGGTAGCTTAGTGATAAATTCCATAGAAATAGACTCCCACTTCTGATTTGGAACATCCAAAGGTTGAAGCATTCCAAGCATCCTCTTAAACTCAGATTTCGCCTGTTGGCACTTCAAACATTCACTTACATATTTTCTAATATCCCGCTTCATACATGGCCAAAAGTAAGAATACTTTGTTTTAACATAAGTCCTCGAATAACCTATATGTGCAGAAAATGCTGCATCATGACAATCATGCAATATTTTTACTTTTAATGGAGATTTAGACGATATGCATAACCGATTGTTACAATACAATGTTCCATTCTGCAAATGAAATTTTTCCTCATGCATTGATCCCCTGTTTGCATTCAAAGAACTCAAAATAGGTGTATATAAAAAGGATCCTGTTTTATCTCTTCTGGAATTTGATTGAGAAAATCAAAATTTATTACAGAAACAAGATAATACAAAGGTCTCCGACTCAATGCATCAGCAACCTTATTTTCCTTACCAGCGAGATACTTAATGTCAAAATCATACTCACTTAATAATTCATTCCAACGCTTCTGCCTGTTGTTAAGCAATGGTTGTGTGAAGATGTATTTTAGACTCTAATGATCTGTTTTCAATTCAAACTTGACTCCTAACAATAAATGTCTCCAATGCTTAAGTGCATGCACAACAGCAAGCATTTCTAAATCATGAGTAGGATAGTTAAGTTCATGTTTTCTTAGTTTTCTGGACTCATATGCGACCACCCTGCCATCCTGTGAAAGAACACATCCTATCTGACTACCACTTGCATCACATGCAACCACAAAAGGCTTTCCCATTTTTGGTATTTTCAAAACACAATTCTCAACAACTTTTTGTTTCAAAGTTTCAAATGATTTTTCACAGGCATCACTCCACACAAATCCTACATTCTTTTTAGTTAATTCGGTGAGGGGAGTAGCTATCTTAGAGAAATCCTTAATATGTGCTCTTTCATATTGTGCCAACCCAAGAAAACTTCTAACATCCCTTACAGTCTTAGGAATCGGCCAATCAACTATTGTTTTTACTTTATCTTCATCTATAAGGATTCCTTCTTTTGATATTACTCTTCCTAGATACACAAGTTTATCCTTAGCAAAGAAACACTTACTCTTTTTTCCATACAATTTCTGTTCTCTAAGAGTTTGTAAAGTCTTCTTGAGATGTACTGCATGCTCAGAATCATCTTTAGAGTATACAAATATATCATCAAGGAATACTAAGATGAATTAATCTAGGTAATCATGAAAAATATTATTCATCAAGCACATAAATGTGGCAGAAGCATTTGTTAATCCGAAAGGTAGAACCGTAAACTCATAGTGACCATATCTTGTTCAAAAAGCTATCTTAGGAATATCCTCTATTTTGATCCTAATTTGGTGATATCCAGATCTTAAGTCAATCTTTTGTGAATACAGTCGCTCCACTTAATTGACCTAATAAGTCATCTATGTGAGGCAGTGGATACTTATTCTTAATTGTTCTTTTATTCAACCCCCTATAGTCAATGCATAATCTATAACAGCCGTCCTTCTTCTTCTAAAATAAAATAGGTGCACCCCAAGGTGAGACACTTGGTCTTATTAAGCCTTTCTTCAAAAGATCATCTAATTGAATCTTAAGCTCCTTTAGTTCATCAATGTTAAGTCTATAGGGTGCTCTAGAATATGGTTCACTCCCTGGATATAGGTCAATTGCATGGTATATCTGCCTAGGTGGGGGTATAACAGGCAAGTCTTCTGGAAGTACATCGGTGTATTCTTTCAAGAGATTTCCTACGGAATCTGGAATATCTTCGTCATTACCTTCCTGATGCAGATTGTTCACATACACTACAAATGTTTTACAGCCATCACATATACCTCTAATTATCTGCATAGCAAAAATAAGAGTAGGCTTAGGATTAAAGACATCACCTAGAATATGAATAGATTCATCATGTATCTTTACAGTGATCGTTCTTTGTTCACAGTTAATTGTCACAGAATTTTTAACTAACCAATCCATGCCTATAATTACATCACTCTGTTTCATTTCAATTACATGGAAATTTCCAGAAAAGCGTCTATTAGAAAGAGTAAATTCAAGGTTTCCAACATATCCTTTCGTGTAGTGTAATCGTCCATTGGCCATCTCTATAGGTCTGGTTATCTGCATATTTAGGGCTATCCCTAGATTCTGTACCAATTTGAAAGATAGAAAACAATTGGTAGTACCTGAATCGATAAAAAAATCTGGTTTGATTCACAGAAATCATACCCTGAATCATGATTACAGAAGCCTTTGGCAAAGAACTAACCACCATGCAATGCAAAGTAGAGTCAGGGCACTTACCGCCATCATTTGCTTCCTCAATAATTATACGCTCCTCGATGATGTTTATCGCTTTTGATTATGTGGGTCGAAAGACTCCCTTGTTCGGGCACTCATATGTCCGATGCCCTTGCTCCCCGCAACGAAAACACAGACCAAGTCTTTTTGCCCTCTCAATAAAATTAGGGTCTTTTTGCCACTCAATTGGTTGACGCCTCCTTTAATTTTCCACCGACCGAGCAGGGTTGTTACCTTGGTTATTAGAAGATGGAGTTTTCTTTGAGTTGTTCATGTTCATTGTAACAGGTCTTTGTGGCCTATGTCCCGCTGCAATGAATCTGCTTCTATTTGCCTTCTGCAAATTGAACTTCTCCATCTTTTCAAAGTTCTCGACCATCACAACAGCATCAAGAAAATCAATGCATCCAGATCCCTTGACTTGATAGCGAAGTTCCTCACAAAGCCCTTCAATAAATTTACTCTTTAGAGCATTACCACTAACCTCTAATGCATATTTATGAAGACATAGGAACTTCTCTTTGTACCCATCAACATATAAGCTATGCTTGTCACTTTTGTGTTGTCGGAAATTGTAGAACTCCATCTTCTTCTCCATATGGTAGTGTGGAGAACAATAGCGTTTTTCAGCTTGTTCTCTAAATTCCTTCCATAGAACTGGACCGGAACGCGTTCGAGTCTGCACATATGACTTCCACCACAGCTTCGCAATCCCACGTAGATGCAGGATCCCAACTTTGGCCTTGGACTCTTCACTAAATTGTCGGAGATCAAAGAAATCCTCTAGTTCTTCAATCCATGCCTCAAGATCTTCACCACTCTTCTTCTCGCCATCAAAATCATTCAACTTTGCCTTCTTGAAGACTTGGTTAAGGGCAAATTCACCTGGTTCCATATCTTCATAATTGCGTTTTTGTTTTTCGCGAGGTACACTAGATGTTCCCGCACCTTCATCTACTTCATCGTTCAGCTCCACAAACAGATTTGTTGCTCCTTCTGGTTGCTTTCCACCTCGTTCTTTACGCAATTCACCAAGAAGCTTCTGAATAAGCTCCTCTTGTTCACGAATCTTTTGTGTTAGACCTTCCATCCTTCCCGAGGATTGATTATGCTCTGATATCACTTGTAGCGTTTCCTTTGTCACAATTTATCCCCAATCACAATCTTTCGATCACTCAAAAATAACAGTGAAGAGAAGAACGTAGAGATTGCACGAGGTAAAACAAAATCTGATGCAGAAGAGTAAAAACAAATATGACGCAGAGAAGGAAGAATTCTGATACTATAGATGCGAATCAATGGTTACAATAGCTTTGGACAATAGCTTCTTGGCGAAGCCTCTACCTCCCGACCACCCCCGAGCTATCACAATCCCATTCACGCTCCCACTCTCAATCACACTCTCATTCTCACTCTCACTCTCAATCACACTCTCAATTACAAGGTAATTTTCTGATTTTTGTGTGTCCTTTGCGTTGATGCGCAGGTTTCTCTATATCCCAGTTTGATCGTTACCTTTTTCCAAAGAAGTGTGCGATCCACCAAATTTAGAAAAAGTCGAGTTTCTCCAAAACTTTCGCAAAAAACCATGCGACCGTAGTGTGCTTTCTTTCTTTAGCGTACCTGTCAAAAATAGCAAGAAAACACCAAGAAGACATATTCGAAAACATCCATAATTAGACGTGGTGACATGTGAGCATCCGAATAACAGATTCGAATAGAATTAGATAAACCCTCATTTTTTTTTTAATAAAAGTGTTGGAAAAAACGCCACTTTTCAAAGCCGTGTAACTCAAAAACAATGAGGAATTAGCTTAAGCTTGTGAGAGACACTTTTATTCACTTTTTCGATCTGCACAATAGTGTAAGAGACGTCCGAGATCCAAATCCATCTCCAAATGCCACTTTTGAGCCCTGCAAGTTTCAAAATTCTAGAGAGAGTAAAATCAAGGCATTTTCTTACAATGAACTAAATGTAGGACCCTGAATAAGGTACTTAAAACATGATTTAGAAAAATTTCACACCGGCACTTTTATTCTCTTATACTTGTTCTACCTTTCCCTCATACATAGTTTTCCTTAATTCTTTCATCTTCACCTTCAAAATTCCACTAGAAAACATGATGCGAATAAGGTCTAGAGAGAGAATATCAAACTTGTCAACCCAAAATTTTTCCTACATGCATAAAATGACATAATTATTCATTCTAAGCATTATCCCCATAATGAAATTCAAAAAGCTCAAAATAGAAAAGAGGCCTATTACAATTCTTCCCCCCTTTAAGAACTCTGTCCTCAGATTTGGAAAGAAGGATAATGTGTTAGAAAATCATCTAAATTCACCCAACTCAAATCTTCTACTGGGTATGAGTGCCATTTCACCAAAATTTCTACTATAGATCTATTTCTAAGAAATCTTCCCTTCATATCTAATATTATTTCTGGTTGAAGCTCAAAAGAGCCATCATCTTTCAACTTATAATTGTCCTGCAAAACATGAGCAACATTAGATACATATCTTTTAAGTAAGCTAACATGAAATACAGGATGCACATTTAAATGTTTAGGTAATTCCAGCAAATAAGCAAGAGATCCAATCTTTTTCAAAACTTTAAAAGGGCCTGCATATCGAGGAGAAAGTCTATGATCCTTCCCTAGCAACAAGTTAGATCAGTGAGGATTAACTTTAAGAAATACCATATCATCAACTTGAAATTCAAGTGGTCTTCTTTTTAAATCAACTTTAAGAAATACCATATCATCAACTTGAAATTCAAGTGCTATTCTCTTTAAATCATAGAACTTCTTTTGTCTTTTCTGAGCTTCTTTTATGTGTTTCTTAATTTTCCCAAGTTCTTCATCCATCTTATCAAGCATTTCTTTGGATACTTCTACTTTATTTGGAAAACCCAAAAGTGAAGGTGGAGTCAAACAATTATAACCATACATAGCTTCAAACGGAGTCATTTTTATAGATGCATGCCATGCACTATTGTATGCAAACTCAACCAAGGGTAAATATTCACTCCAATTATCATGCTTTTCATTCACATACATACGCAACATATCTTCAACTACCCTATTAACCCTCTCGGTTTCCCCATCAGTTTGTGGATGGAAAGCTGTACTCATACGAAATTGAGTTCCAATTGATTCAAACGTTGCTCTCTAGAAGTTTGACGTAAATCTAGAATCTCTATCAGAAATTATGCTTTTAGGCATTCCATGCAATCGAAATATTTCTTTTACAAAGATTCTTGCAACATTCAATGCAATATCAGTCTTTTTCATAGGAAAGAAGTGTGCCATCTTGGTAAGCCGATTGACTACAACAAATATGGTATCATGCTTACTTCTGGTCGTAGGGAGCTTAGTGATAAAGTGCATAGAAATAAAGTCCCACTTGTGATTTGGAACATCCAAAGGTTGAAGCATTCCAGGCATCCTCTTAAACTCAAATTTCACCTTTTGGCACTTCAAACATTCACTTACATATTTTCTAATATCCCGCTTCATACATGGCCAAAAGTAAGAATACTTTGTTTTAACATAAGTCCTCGAAGAACCTAGATGTAAATGTCTCCAATGCTTAAGTGCATGCACAATAGCAAGCATTTCTAAATCATGAGTAGGATAGTTAAGTTCATGTTTTCTAAGTTTTTTGGACTCATATGTGACCACCCTGCCATCCTCTGAAAGAACACATCCTATCTAACTACCACTTTCATCACATGCAACCACAAAAGGGTTTCCCATTTTTGGTATTTTCAAAACACAATTCTCAGCAACGTTTTGTTTCAAAGTTTCAAATGATTTTTTCACAGGCATCACTCCACACAAATCCTACATTCTTTTTAGTTAATTTGGTGAGGGGAGTAGCTATCTTAGAGAAATCCTTAATATGTGCTCTTTCATATTGTGCCAACCCAAGAAAACTTCTAACATCCATTACAGTCTTAGGAATCGGCCAATCAACTATTGTTTTTACTTTATCTTCATCTATAAGGATTCCTGCTTTTGATATTAGTCTTCCTAGATACACAAGTTTATCCTTAGCAAAGAAACACTTACTCTTTTTTCCATACAATTTCTGTTCTCTAAGAGTTTGTAAAGTCTTCTTGAGATGTACCGCATGCTCAGAATCATCTTTAGAGTATACAAATATATCATCAAGGAATACTAAGATGAATTCATCTAGGTAATCATGAAAAATATTATTCATCGAGCATATAAATGTGGCAGGAGCATTTGTTAATCCGAAAGGTAGAACCGTAAACTCATAGTGACCATATCTTGTTCAAAAAGCTGTCTTAGGAATATCCTCTGTTTTGATCCTAATTTGGTGATATCGAGATCTTAAGTCAATCTTTGTGGATACAGTCACTCCACTTAATTGACCTAATAAGTCATCTATGTGAGGGAGTGGATACTTATTGTTAATTGTTCTTTTATTCAACCCCCTATAGTCAATGCATAATCTATAAGAGCCGTCCTTCTTCTTCTGAAATAAAACAGGCGCACCCCAAGGTGAGACACTCGATCTTATTAAGCCTTTCTTCAAAAGATCATCTAATTGAATCTTAAGCTCCTTTACTTCATCAATGTTAAATCTATAGGGTGCTCTAGAATATGGTTCACTCCCTGGATATAGGTCAATGGCATGGTCAATCTGCCTAGGTGGGGGTATGCCGAGCAAGTCTTCTAGAAGTACATTGGCGTATTCTTTCAAGAGATTTCCTACGTAATCTGGAATATCTTCGTCATTACCTTCCTGATGCAGATTGTTCACATACTCTACAAATGTTTTACAGCCATCACGTATACCTCTAATTATCTGCATAGCAGAAATAAGAGTAGGTAGGAATAAAGACATCACCTAGAATATGAATAGATTCATCATCTAGCTTTACAGTGATCGTTCTTTGTTCACAATTAATTGTCGTAGAATTTTTAACTAACCAATCCATGCCTATGATTACATCACTTTGTTTCATTTCAATTACGTGGAAATTTCCAGAAAAGCGTCTATTAGAAAGAGTAAATTCAAGGTTTTCAACATATCCTTTCGTGTAGTGTAATCTTCCATTCGCCATCTCTACAGGTCTGGTTATGTGCATATTTAGGGCTATCCCTGGATTCTGTACCAATTTGAAAGATAGAAAACAATGGGTACTACCTGAATCGATAAAAAATCTGGTTTTATGCACAGAAATCATACCCTGAATCATGATTACAGAAGCCTTTGGCAAAGAACTAACCACCATGCAACGTAAAGTAGCGTCAGGGCACTTACCGCCATCATCTGCTTCCTCAATAATTGTACCCTCCTCGATGATGTTTATCGCTTTTGATTGTGTTGGTCGAAAGACTGCCTTGTTCGGGCACTCATATGTCCGATGCCCTTGCTCCCCGCAACAAAAACACAGAACAAGTCTTTTTGCCCTCTCAATAAAATTAGGGTCTTGTTGCCACTCAATTGGTTGACACCTCCTTTGATTTTCCATCGACCGAGCAGGGTTGTTACCTTGATTATTAGAAGATGGAGTTTTCTTTGAATTGTTCATGTTCATTGTAACAGGTCTTTGTGGCCTATGTCCTGTTGCAATGAATCTGCTTCTATTTGCCTTCTGCAAATTGAACTTCTCCATCTTCTCAAAGTTCTCGGCCATCCAACAGCATCAAGAAAATCAATGCATCCAGATCCCTTGACCTGATAGCAAAGTTCCTCACGAAGCCCTTCAATAAATTTACTCTTTAGAGCATTACCACTAACCTCTAATGCATATTTATGAAGACGTAGGAACTTCTCTTTGTACTCATCAACAGATAAGCTATGCTTGTCACTTTCGTGTTGTTGGAAATTGTAGAACTCCATCTTCTTCACCATATGGTAGTGTGGAGAACAATAGCATTTTTCAGCTTGTTCTCTAAATTACTTCCATAGAACTGGACCGGAACGCGTTTGAGTCTGCACATATGACTTCCACCATAGCTTCGTGTTCCCACGCAGATGCAGGATCCCAACTTTTGCCTTGGACTCTTCACTAATGTTGGATGTGATGGCTGGATGCACTCAGAAGATCAAGCTGGTGCTGCAAAACCTGCTTCACACCTGCCCTCCTTTCTCTTCAGATATACTTAGTAGACTCCTTGAGCTTCCAAATGACACCAAAATATGCTATATGTACTTTGGAAAAGATTTGAGTAATGACTTAATCAAAACAGACTACTTTGCAAATCACAAGACTTGAAAACTTTCTATTTTGGTCTTGATACCTGCTCAGTGTTATGCTCAGTATGACCAGTGTAGTTACAATTAGCAAAATTCCTTCTAGAGATATTCTATTAGCTTTGTAAGCTTCCATTTTCAAGTGGAATGAAGTAAAATGATGGACCATACTCAGAGAAATCACTTTAGCAAAATAATGAGTACCCCCGATTTTTTAGGACACTTATAGTCACAGACCAGTGAGCACCCCGACTGGGATTTCTCTGTGATGGTAGATCCAATGGCCTTGAAACTTTGTAGGTGTATACTAGACTTTGAGCTGAATCCAATGCACTTTGAAGCATCCAATTTGGTTCAGTAGATCTTGAGATATGCTCCTTTGAAGTTGACAGAGTTGGAGGTAGTCACTCAGAGAAAACAGAGACTATGAATATATGTATATTGATTAAATCTAATGATTGTACATTCCCATTGGCATGTAATGTGATGCTCAATGGTACTCAGAGGTGTAGGCTATGGTGTAGCTCACACACACTCAATGATTGACTCAGAATTGCCTCGGGAGGAGTGTAGGATACCCGCGACTTTTGACTTGAACAGCGAGTCGTAACAAACGAGAACTATGTCGTAAAAAGAGAACACTTACGTCAAAAATTACATGTTTTCACCTCATTTTTGGAATTCCTCTACACCAGTATACATATATTACAAAAATGAGGTGAAAACAAGTAATTTTTGACGTTTTTTGTCATTTTCTCAACAAAAAATGAGCTCAAAATGTAGTCAAAATTTCACTATATTAGGCATTGACGTGTCCCAAAATGTATATGATAAGACATTGACATGCCCAAAATCTATATGCTAAGACATTGACATGTCTAAAATATATATAAGAATGTGGAAGTCAATAGTTCTTACACAAAAATAACATTTTAGACATATCTTTAATGGGTGGATATCTGATTGTTATTCAAAATTGCTACAAAACATGGTTTCATTAACCAAACTACTTTGAGGCATTTACATAAGCACTAAAAATGTCTGAGAGCTTCAATGCAACTCACAACTTTGTCGATCTATGTCTACACCCTCATCATCTGATGCACTTGATTCAGTCTCATACTGTTGAGAGCTCTCTTCTTCTTCTTCTATATCCACAAGAGCTCTATCTTCATCCACGTACATACCAAATTCTGCAGGATCATGCACAACTCTTCTTGTTTTCCTATGATTTCCTGTACCACATACATCTGGAAGCTTTTGTTTTATCATGTTGATTGTTGCTTTCCTCAAGTGACCAGTTTTTGTCAAGGAAAAATCATAAACAAGAATATCTACATCATCCATTTTAAGAGTGGATGTGCTTCGAATATTCTTTTTCCTTTTTGAACCTGTTCGTTTAGCATCACACACCATTTCTAAGTTATATTTACCTGTGAATGCATTACTACTTTTAGTGTAATACCAATGCACCACCAAAGCCTCTATTCTTCTCTGATCAATATCTTTAGTTATCTCTAAAACCTTTGCAATCCAAAATGGGTCTGGTAGCCTCATCACCATCAACAAGTACTGCAATAAGCGTTCCAACATTTATCTCTATTAAATTTCCTTGCCATCTTGCTTCTGCCTGTTTTGTCATCCTTGGGCCTACATAAATATTTCTTTCTGGTGGATGTATAAAACTTTGAAGTGCATCTGCATTACATGCTTGGGCCACATTCACGGATCTTTGTGTACAAAAGTCCCATGTGAATGGAACATCAACTGGCCAGTGACCTGCAATTGTATACTGTATAATCTCTTCTTGATGATTGAAAAAGTCCTCCCACCAAGATACATCTTGATCTCCAGCATATTTTTTGCACGCTCAATATGTCTCTTCTTTTCAATGAGTGCATGCATCCAGCTTTTACTTTGATCAACCACACTTCCACATCTTTCTGTATTGTTTTTATCTTCATATGGTGATTGTTCTGCACCATACACTGTTACAGTAGACAAATTAGGCACCTGCAATAAGAAACTGCATCCCTCTTTAGGCTCCCACCCAAGAGAAGATGAATACTGCTTTGCAAATAAAAGGGTTATTTCATCAACCCTCCTCATCAAGAATACATGGTTGAAACTAATATTGTGCAATGGAGCCAAAACCTTAGCACTGTTATCAAGGCCCATTGAGCAAAAGTGCTTAAAGTCATAAATCTGTGTGAGGTGTTGAACTTCTGGTTTTGGAGTATATGCTTCTGAAATCAGCTCAGATAAAATCGGAAGAGTAAAAGCATTGTTACGTGCCAACTTCTTAGAGAAAGTACTGAACATTTGATCAATGTGATCATGAGTGTGGCCAACCTGAAGAAAATTTACCTTAACCTTCTGAAATACCTGTTTTTCAACAAGCATGCTTAAATATCCAAAGACTGTAGAATTTTTATTCTCTCTTGGAGTATTATCTAGTTGCAAATATAGAGTTGGTGGCAAAAGACCCTTCCATGATTGCAAAACACGATGAATGACAGTAACTGTAAGGTTTGGATCATTATGCACATTCGGATATGTGAAGAAAACCTTGGACATTACAGTTCCATTGTATACCAAAGCGCCAACCAAATGCATTTGCACAAGGACTTCATCTCCAATGTCCTTAGGGATGCGATAAAAATGTGGCAAACAAGTTTTTTTCTGATCCATACCATCGATCAACAAACACATATAACGCTCCGGATTTCTGAGTGCCTTACTTCGATGATGAATTGCTTTCTTTCTCTCTAATGCTTGACTCTCACGATGGTTGTTAAGAAGGTTTTTAAAATTATGCTTTTCCTGTGGTGTTGTAGCCCCTTTTGCCATGTTTTTCAAAGTGGCGCAAACTGAACATTCACCCATTCTAACTTTACGAGGAATAGAAACATTGTTAAACTCTTCCTTCCATAATCGAGTAAAGTGACGATACAACACATACTTCTCATTTCTATTTTCCATGTCTTCTCTATATATTTGAAATACCTCTCGACGAGTAAAGTTATCTGACAAGTGCAACCTTCCAGTTGTAGGCATAACTTCACAATGCAAGCTAAAATAGTTCATCATCCAATTCATTGCATGACGTCCAACAGATCCTTTGGTCCCAACATGGAACGTATCCAAAATGAGATCCCCATTCAAAAACCCTTGTTGAACCCTATGTATTCTAAAATTTCCTACACCCATTGCAATTTTAAATGCAGCCCTACAGCATGGCATCCCTTGAGTAAAGAAATATTCAAAACCAACACGCGTTACTGACATGTTATCCTCAATCATTTGCATGCAAGAAACAAGGTATATATCTTGCCTTTCACTATCTAAATGGAGGAATTTTTCTCTTATGTGCTTTAGTTTCTTCATCCCTAAATTATACAAGCATTTCAAACCACAACAATGCTTCACAATATCCAATGCAATCTGTCTATCTGAAGTAAGAAATTTAAATCTTTTTCGACTTACTTCACGAGACCTTCTTTTAAATCGTAGATTGAGCTTGCTTTGCTTTTTCGTTGCTCCACATGCACTTGAATCAGAAGGGAGATCAATGGTTGGATCAGATGGGAGATCAAGAGGTGCATTTGTATGAGCAGCATTGCACTGTGAATTGGATAACTTAAATGACTCAACAGAAAACATGGAATCATCAGCACGTTCTAAATCATAGGGATCATCACTTCTCTGGAAAGGCTCAACTGAGAACAATGAATCAATATGAGCAAAGGAAGCTGATGCCCAAGCATCCACTGAAAAGATTGAGCTCATCTTCACTGAGTTCAGAGAAGACTGAAGATGAATGACCTTTTTAAATAAGTAGAAATCCGAGATCAAGTGAAGATATCACATCAAATGTCACATCAAGAAGATATGAAATCAAAAGCTTATTAAAGTACATTAAATAACATAAAACATCAAATTACATCAAATCACTTAATTACTCAAATATACACTAATAAGGGAACCAAAGATTTGATTCACTTTTGATTCAAATGATCTTTTTCTAACTTCATATGAGTCATTCAGTCTAAGCATTGTGAATGAATCAAAATATATCAAAGTTGTGTTCCAATAGGAATATATAATAAAATTGTTTGGATGAAATTTTACAAGAAGAAATTTTACAACTGGAATATATCCAAGTTGAGTTCCAACTGGAATATGCTATGCCATTGAACACTATACAAGAAGAAATTTTACATTTGGTTAAGATTTCAAGGATTAGGTTTTATTGTGGTCTTGGCTAGATATCAAAGAGGTAGATGAAAGTATATTGAAAAAGAATTATGTGTAAAAGAGGCACACAGAAAGTATATTCATACATTGATTTTCCATTTCAACAATGTGTTACAAGATAAATGTGAATATGAACTAAAGTGTGGAGGATAACACTATAAAGATGTCATTAATCTCACAACTTAGACCTAATTTTCTCCCAAGCAACAGAATCTAAGAAAAAACATCTACATGAGATTAGAAATCCTCATGTACATACCATACTGTTGCCATTGAAGTTTAATTTCCATGCAAATGTATATAAATAGTTGCAAGGTTCTGTACTAGAATGTTTATTCAAAGTGATTTTCCATTTCAAGAGTGAGTTACAAGATAAATGTGAATATGAACTAAAGTGTGGAGGGTAATACTATGAAGATGTCATTAGTCTCCCACATTTAACACAACTTTGACTTGATTTTCTCCCAAGAAAGAGATTCTTAGAAACAAATCTCTACATGAGTTGAGACATCCTCATGGACATACCATACTCTTGCCATTGAAATGTAATTTCTATGCAAATGTATATAAATAGTTGTAAGGGTCTATGAATATTTCATTAAAGTGGCTCTGAAACAGCCTATTTGTGTGGGTGCTATTCCCTGGTTAGATAAGTTGACAGATTTAGTTAGCAAGTGGACTCATTCAGTTAGATCTAGTTAGTTTCTGGTTCAAGTTACCCAATTGCCTATAAATACCAGAGGAGGAGATCCTTCTCATTTTCAAAATCCACGAGCAAGAGAGAGCAGCAGAGCACAGACAGCCATGGAGCACAGAGGTCAGCATACCAGCAAGCCAAGCCTGATGGAGAAGAAGAATGTTGGCAAAAGTACCAAGAGGTAGACAAAATCATAACTAAAAAAAAGATTCCAAAAAGATTCCCTCTGTATGTCTGTGTAAATTTCTCATTTCTAGGTCTCTATTTTTCTTGCCTGTCGAAATATGGATCCAAAGCATGTACAGGTCGATGCCTGGCATCGACTTTAAGGTGTAAGTCGATGCCAGGCATCGACTTAGGATTGCAAGTCGATGCCAGGCATCGACTTGCAGCCCCAAGTCGATGCCTGGCATCGACTTGCAGCAGCAAGTCGATGCCAGGCATCGACTTGTGGGTGCAAGTCGATGCCTGGCATCGACTTGCAGCCCCAAGTCGATGCCTGGCATCGACTTGCTCCTGCAAGTCGATGCCTGGCATCGACTTGTGGGTGCAAGTCGATGCCTGGCATCGAATTGCAGCCCCAAGTCGATGCCAGGCATCGACTTGGTCCAAAAAAACGATGCCAAGCATCGACTTGCCAGCATCATCATGCACTGAAAAGTCGATGCCAGGCATCGACTTTTGGGTGCAAAATCGATGCTTGGCATCGGCTTTTGGGCCCAAATCGATGCTTGGCATCGACTTTTGTGCCCAAGTCGATGCCAGGCATCGACTTTGTGTTCAAGTCGATGCCAGGCATCGACTTGAGGGTAAAAGTCGATGCCAGGCATCGACTTGGCCCAAAAGTCGATGCCAGGCATCGACTTGGGCCCTCAAGTCGATGCCTGGCATCGACTTGCACACAAAGTCGATGCCTGGCATCGACATGCACTTAAACATCGATGCCTGGCATCGACCTGAAGCTAAAAATCCATGCCTTGCATGGACATGGGCTGATATTTCTTATTGCTTGATATTTCCAATTGCTTTCAGGGATGCGGAGTACAAGGATGAAAGGCCCATTAAGAAGCTCAGAGTCACCATGGGCTCTGCTGACCAGCAACGTGACAAAGGCAGTGGTCACCAAGCAAAGGCAAAGAAAATTATTGCACCATTATCCTCTGAGAAGGCCAGCA
This sequence comes from Ceratopteris richardii, assembly GCA_020310875.1. Lineage (NCBI taxonomy): Eukaryota > Viridiplantae > Streptophyta > Polypodiopsida > Polypodiales > Pteridaceae > Ceratopteris > Ceratopteris richardii. The sequence goes on from CM035426.1 coordinate 6,263,913, forward strand.
ACCCACTAGGAATATCCTCAGGTGGACAGAGTAGCATTAAAATTCCTGTGGAGGATCCAAGTATGAAGGAAAGGTCGAGGGAGACAGAGGTCATGAAGACAGATCGTCCACTTCGGGACATGACAAATCTCGAATGGTGCCTTCAGTACGTGGAAGAGAAGAATGCAGTCCTCCTTGTGTTCGCAGGGGCCTATGGCAGAGGAAAGATCACGACAACACAAGGTTTTCAGTATGGCCTTGTTTACAAATTGGATTATGAAGATGAAGATTCTGACAACCTTCTTTTCTTGGTGGAGACATCCAAGGGATTAAGAAATGTCATATGCAAGATGGAATTCTTGTGCCCAGAGTGCTGTGTTCCAGAGGAGCTAGCTCAGATGTGCAGAGACTCAGTGAATTTCATCAAGGACCTGATGCCATGGATACAGGGCAATATCATGCCAACACAGCACAAGAAGACGACCCCTGTAAAGGCAAGGGGTAAGCAGAGTGTGCAGAAAAAGCCCCAAAAGAAAAAGAAGATAATTGCAGAAGAGGACTTTTCTGACTCAAGCTCTAGCTCTGGGGACATTATTGTTGCACCTGGTGGAGAGCTTGCATCTGGTGTGCTTGGCACTGAGCAGAATAAGATGAGGGAGGACATAGCTAGAAGAAAAATTGTGAAGAAGGGGCAGTTGTTCCACCTGCCTATTAATATTATCCACAGGCCACCAGTGGATCCAGTCACAGGGAGGAGGCCCCTTGAGATCAGGGAGCCACATAATTTGCATGTCCAAAATCTTAAGAAGAAAATGAAAATTAATCCTCATGCTACTGTTGTGCCATTCCTTGTAATGGTGGATCCGCATGAGTGCAGCTGTGTGGAGGATTTCAATGAGAATTTGTTTGAGGAGTACACTTATTATGTGATTGGAGGTTCACACTCTGCAGAGGCTCGTAGACAGTTAGTGAAGGAGCACCCTACTACATTTTTCTTTAGGTATGCAGAGTGTAAGATATATGCTGGTCTTACAACTGAGGAAGCCAAGCTTCTTGCTTGGGATCACAACAACGATAATGACTACAGGCAGAAAATGTCCTCCATAGAGAGAATTCGGTTCTTCCACCATGAATACGAAGATTGTCTTGTGAAGGAAGCTGGGAGAATACATCCCAATCTACGAAAGCAATGCCTTATTGAGGTTGGAATTGCATTGGATGAGAATAGAAAATCAGATGCTTTGAGGAAATATGACCCATGGTTTCAACTGGCATTCAGATCAGGTGAGATCTGGGATCTTCAGGATAGAATCTTCACAATGTGGGAGCATAAGGAAGTCAAGGGCCAGAAGCAACGAAAGTCGAGGCCAGACCCACAAATTGATCTGAGGGGAAAGGGAAGGAAAGTTGACCTTTCACTTGAGGAGGCTCCTGAGGACATGAAGCTGACCCCATGGAGGGCCCTTCAAGGAATCAAGGATGATACATTGATCATATCAACCTTGTCAAGGGTAATCTCGAAGGAGTTGAGCCTCGAGGAGATGGTCACTGAGCTCAATAAGTATGTATGTTATTCTCAGATCCTTTTTCCCTCCTCCCATGCTTCTTGTCTAACCTAGTCTCTTTTATATTTATGTGTCTGTAGTCATAAAGTGTACATGAAGATTCAGGAGGTGATGATGAAGAGGCTGGGTTGCTTTTCTTGGACAGAGGTCCAAGCAGACTATCCAACCACATCATCCTACAAAGCCTTATCAGAATATTTCATCCTGTTTCGTGATTGGGTAGATTCTCTTATCAGAATATTTCATACTAAACAATTTGATGCATTGCAAGGCATCAACATGGGGGCATAAGTCGATGCCTGGCATCGACTTGGGGGCATAAGTCGATGCCTGGCATCGACTTCCAGCATAAGTCGATGCCTGGCATCGACTTGGGGGCATAAGTCGATGCCTGGCATCGACTTGCAGCATAAGTCGATGCCTGGCATCGACTTGCAGCATAAGTCGATGCCTGGCATCGACCTGCAACAAAAGTCGATGCCTGGCATCGACCTCGTGGCAAAAGTCGATGCCAGGCATCGACTTAGGTCCCTAGGTCGATGCCAAGCATCGATTTTTAGTAGAAGGTCGATGCCTAGCATCTACCCCAACAAGAAATCGATGCCATACATCCGTTCTTTATGTTCTGTTTGCTGTACTGAAGAGCTCTTCTAATTGTTTTTCCAATTTGTTCTGCAGAAACCAAGGAAAAGTAAGTCTACAGAGGTACTAGATGACTGCCCCCCTGCATTCCTTGCTCACATTCAAAGAGCAAGGCATGAGAAATCTAGACTGAAAGCGAAGGAGATGGATTTTGATGATGAACCCGATCTTAAATGTTTCTCCAATCCCCTAGACCCCCTTAGGCCTGTATATTACAATGTGTTCTGTAGTGATGTAAATAATATTTGTTCTGTTGTGCCTAGAAAACATTTCTCCCTTCTCATAGCGGACATACCCTATGGATTTAGGATGTTAGGATCAGTTAATGATGATGAACCCTTCAAACACCCTCAGATTCGGAAGATGGTCACTGATTTTGTAGAGTTAACTATGTCTCCTCTCTGGAGGATAGTAATTTTCCATAGCAGAGACCAGTCTTTCTCTGTTTCAACTGCTTTGAAAGCAAGATGTCATGCTGTCGAGTGCCTCACTTGGTAAGTAATCTTCTTTCTATCTCCATGGCTTTCATGATGCCCTATGTGACTCATAGTTCTTTTTTGCAGGGTGAAGACAAACGTAAATCACACTCCTTTGCATCGGTTTGTGAGTGCCACTGAATGCATTACAGTGGGCTATTATGATGAAGTAAGCAAAAGGAGAGTCAGGGAGCATTGCAATGAGAATGGGATCTCAAATGTGCTCATGTTCCCAGCCGTTACCAAGAAACTTCGTCATGTAGCTGGGGACATGACATTGGTTAACCCTTATCAGAAGCCACAAAAACTCATAATGAGATTGCTTCAGCTATTTTCCAATGATGATGACTGGGTCCTAGACCTTTTTTCGGGCACAGGTAATTTCAATTTTCACAATTTTCATTAGTCATTGTTGATTGAAGCCTCTAATAGGTTTTCTGCTGTTTCAGGAACGACTCTGGCTTGCTCCTTAAAGATGTTCAGGCACTGCATAGCTGTGGAGAAGGATGATGCTCAAGTGAGCTTCATTAGAATGAGAATCAATGGGCTGAATGAATGCCCAGATGAAGACCAAGAGGTTGGAAGGAAGCACATTGCAGATACGGAGAGATTCCAAGCAGCTTCAAGGGAGCCTGTTCCCCCACTTGCAGATGAACCTGGGGACATGGCTGACCTTGAAGAGCCAATCTTGGAGCAAGAGAGGCAAGATAGGTGTTCTAATGTGCTAGAGGATACCAATACCCTTGAGCCTGAGGAAAGCTATGATCAGCTTCTATTGTAGATTCACATAACTCTTGTAAAACACATGAAATGTAAAATATCATTTTAATGGAAATATAATTTGGAGTTCTGCTTCCACTTCGTGTTCAGCTTGATTTGTCTTGAGCATTTCTCTGATCATGTGTGAATGTTTCTTAGTATAATTTTGTTGAATATTATCTTCTCTTGGGAATGCTTTTGTGAAGTGTATTTCATATTCCGTTAATATGGCCAGGCATTCAATGGGGATCTTAACCATACAAAGGGGATGATCTTAATTGCCTTGTTAAAATGCTCTGATTTTTACAACACATGTTCTCTAACTTTCGAGTAACTCTTAATTAGCTATCTTCTGTGCTTATTGAGGTTATAGATGTAATGAAGGAGCTTCGCGAATTCTTACATGTACCTTTTCAACTCTAATCTATTGTCCAAGATCATGATAAGGGATTCTTGGTAATGCTCAACAACTAGTTTTCATGGCAGCAAGAATTTTAGTATATCTATCTTGACTACTTGGGATCTGAGATCAAGCTTCTAAAGACAATATTTACAAGCAAGACTCGTGATGCTTTCTAGATATTGTAAAATGCCCACTTTTTTGCTTCATATAATGGTATTTAGGTAAAAAGAAAAAGAGAACATGTCTTTGTTCTCCTTTGTTGTGACTCAGTGTTCTTGTGAATTATATAGAGATTGAGTGAGATTTTGAATTTCAAAATCATGTCAATCTCCTAGAATCTTGTACCTAAAAGTGAATGAGATATTCTCTCAATCATTCACCTATTCAATCAATCAAAATTTCCACGACTTTCTCAGTTAGGTGTGATTACATGAGTGGTTAAGTCATATTGACTTTTACATAGGATAAAAGGTAATAACCAATTAAGCATTGGTTCCTATGATCATTGTTCCAAGTGAATATATCCTTCAAGGGTTCAAGCTTTATGTGTGGTCTTCAAGTTTGATAATCAAGCCAAGTCTTCCAAAGCTTCCAATGTTCCAAGCCAATGTGTGTAGGCTTGTTTTGCACCAACAACTAAATTGTCGGAGATCAAAGAAATCCTCTAGTTCTTCAACACTGGTCCTATTGAGACACATATTGCTGATTTTAAGGATGATTTGCATGCCTCCTTTGAGATGTCTGATTTGGGGCATTTGCATCACTATTTGGGCATTCAGTTTATGCATGTTGATGGTGGAATGGCTTTGTGTCAAACGAAATATATTGACACATTATTGCAGCGTTTTGGCCTTGAAGACTGTAAGCCTATTGCCACTCCTATGGAGACAGGTTTACGATTGAGTCTTCATGATGCTGGGGATGCATTTGATGCTGTTCTCTATCAGCAGGCTGTTGGATGCTTGATTTACTTATGCATTACTCGGCCAGATATTCAGTTTGCTGTCTCACAGATGAGCAGGTTTATGCATTGCCTAGGAGTCACGCATTGGAAAGCGGTTAAGCGCATCTTTCGCTACTTGAGTGGTACTCGGCTACTTGGGTTGTTTTATCCCAAGGGGGGATCACTACCGCCAGATTTGCATGCTTTTTCTGACTCAGATTGGGCTGGTTGCTATGACACTCGTGTGTCCACCAGTGGTTTTTGCTTCATGCTTGGTAGCTCATGTATATCTTGGTTGAGCAAGAAGCAGCCTACTGTGGCCACTTCCAGTTGTGAGGCTGAGCATAGGGCAGCTTTCACAGCGACTGTTGAGTGTGTGTGGCTCAGACGCCTTATGGCTGATTTGGGTGTTGGCCAGTCTTCTGCCACCACCATCTTCACTGACAATCAGAGCGCATTGGCAGTTGCGAGGAACCCTGTGTTCCATGCTCACGCTAAGCACATTGAGGTGCATTATCACTATGTCAGGGAGAGGTTCTCTACTGGGGAGATCAGCTTGGCATATGTGCCCACGCAGGAGAACATTGCAGACCTTTTCACGAAGGCTCTGCCTAGGGAGAAGTTTGAAGCTTTCCGCAAAGCTTTGGGCTTACTTCCTTTTGTGGAGTGATTTCCACATAGCTTGGCACTTCCTTTTACATGAGTGCCAGCTCCTTGTTCACCGCATCACTCCCAGGGGGGATTTGTTGATATATTTAGGTAGTGATGTGTGTGAACACTCTAGGACCGCCGGGGCACTTTTTTCCTTCCTTAGGAGGTTTTTTTCCCCCGGCTTGTATATACGCCTATTGCCCTAATGGGCTACTTATCTTTGTGCATTCTCTAGTAATACATTCAGTCTTGTGTGTTGTGCTCCAAGCTTCTTCTTCTTCCTTGTGTTGTTCGCGTGCTTCCGCAGATGTCTATCTCCAACACTCATGTTATGTGTAATGGAGTGATAGTTAGAAGATGATTGAACCAGACCCTTGATAGATAGGAGATGGTTGAACTACACTCTAAGAGGGAGGATTAGGAAGTTATCCTTAACCATGGCTTTTGGGGCAAGTGGTTATCCCATCACATTCGAAACCAAGAGTTTTTGAGTTCAATTCCTTACAGTTTGTGTCGATTCGTTAAGAACATGTATGATCGTTTTTGCTTTGGTTGGGATATATGTTGTTTTTCAAAATGATGCATAAGGCTAATGCTCGCGTGATGCCATGGATGGCCCCAGTTTGAAACTTGTCACAACACAGATCAAATAAATAAATAATGAAAAGGTACGTGCAACAAGTTGTGGCATAATGATAACACATTCAATTCCCAAAACATTCGATTAAACTGATGAAAATGCAATCATCAGGATAAATACAGTGAGTAAACTAACGGTGAACATAAGTTATAACAACAATCTCCACTCAGACATTGTGCATGCAATAGATACAACAACTATCCATGCACATTGAGGTGATGAATTTGAGCCACCGTCTGTCAGGTGGCATTAGAAATTGCATCTTTTGGATTCCGAACAAAGAATTGCAAAATCATTAATGTGGGGTCATGGCTAGACTACTTCTCTTTCCCTGTGAAGACATGCGGCCGAGTCGTGCGTAGCCCTCATTAGCACCGTATACAATGTTAAGTGCATAAATTAAGGTCCCTTTTCCAAATAGAGAATTAGAAAAATCTGAACCAATATATCTCCTCAAGATAAGAGTACAATACAGCAACGTTGTTGTGGGAGTTCGTGGCAAGGAGGGTTCACCAAATGTACGCATGAAAGGGCTCAGATTGTAGTTTTTCACGTCAACCGCCTACAATATGGTGCACACAAGGTGCAAAGAGGCAACTCTCGGTGCATAGAAAAGAAACTCAAAACAAATAGGAAATCTAGCAGACATTAGCTCATAAGTGGCAAAAACTTGTCGTTGCATCATGCACCAGTCATGATGAATCAAATGCATTCTAAAGAATCTCCTTAATTATTGAAACTGACCTTTGTTCAAGGAAGTGAACATTCACTTCCTAATTGTTGAATGTCTTAGTAGATGATAAAACGTGAGCACTTTAATTTCCATTAACCCATTCGAAATCATTTAGTTACACGAATATGAGAATAAAATTCTATGGTCATATGTCCATGTTCAATTCATTCACAGACTTCATGTTTGGTCATCTGTAGATAACGGAAACCATTCTTCAAAACAGACTTCATGTTTGGTCATCTGTAGATAACGGAAACCATTCTTCAAATCCTATAACTTATGTATGATTTACATATGCATAAGTAGAAATCTCTGTGAAAATATGTCGATAAAAACAAGTCGCCCACGTATATCCTAAGCGTTCGGAGCTTAGAACATTGTGTCACCTGAATTTCCATCTAAGAAAACCAATATCAAAAAGAGCCAAGAAGACGTAAGAGCGATAGGTTCTTAGGAACTGGTAAGCTTCCGTAGGTCACGTAGACTGTGAATCAAGTTTCTGCAAATGGTGCTTCACTAGTTTCATGGGACTAGTAAATAGGTTAACCTGAAGGCATAGGAGAGCGATAATATGGTATAGAATAGAGAATCCAACATCATAAACATGACAAGTCAAAAATAGCCACACGTGATAAATAAATTTGCTGAGTTTCACTTCAGAAACACAGTAGAATTCCTTGCATTTACGCTGCAAGATGCAAGAGAAAACTTGAAGTTCATTGTTCTAAAAACAAAACTCAAATGTAACTTGAAGTTCATTGTTCTAAAAACAGAACTCAAATGTTATACTTTGCAAGATGTATCGATTGTGGCATCAATTCGGATGACTTAACGAATAACATATGTCATTTACCTAGAGAAGAATTGCTACTCATTTCAATGATCCTATTCATAAATATATATAGAAGAAAACACTTCAGATTGAATGATAGGAGCAGTGTAGAAAGTATGAACTTCGTTCATAAGATGTACAGATAGGAAAATATATGCTATTTATTTACAGGATACGAATGTGCCTCTCATACATTGTTATGGTAAATTTATACAGACTCACAGTGAAGCGGGAACTACATCGACATCTTCATCGCTTTGTTCTTCAACCACTTAGCTCCAAGGTTGAGAATGCCTTTCTGCTATCCATCCAAGCCTCTGAACTTTACTGAGCCTCCTCTTTGGTCACTTCCTCTGTGTTTCTTGTACTCACAGTGAAGTGGGAACTACATCGACATCTTCATCGATTTGTTCTTCATCCACTTAGGTCCATAGTTGAGAATGCCTTTGTGCTATCCGTCCAAGCCTCTAACCTTTACCAAGCCTCCTCTTTGGCCGCTTCCTCTGTGTTTCTTGTACTATTGAGAGCTACAGTTAACACTATCAGCAACATGCATAATGACCTTGAAGAGCAATAATCCTCCAAACTCCAAGTAGAGTCTTGAGTTTCTTCAGCTGAGACCGTCATCTGTACGGCACAAGAGAGCTTCTTCATAATACAAAGTACACACCATGGATGACCATCGACCAGTAGCAGGTGTCACCCTTTCATGCCTAAATCCCTTGCACCAGCCTCAACAATGTTTCTTTTCTTCCTCTTATGCTGTCGTAGGATTTGAATAGCATCACCAACACACACAGCCCTAGAGGAGCACTAACCCTCCGGTCTCCAAGTGAATTTCTGAGAGTTTTCAACTTTAGTGCAGAACTTCTCTTCCTATGTCAATTGCATAGTTGGTAATCCTCTTAACCATTAAAAACTTTTTACCTCTTTGATCCTGAGCAATTTTAGACTCCAAAAGCATTTTCTGCTTGATAAGCACAAAAAGCAGACACAAAAGGCCCAGAATAGTCCCCAAGGTGATCCCAAAAATGACTGCTTTGCTCAGAGAGGAATCTTGAGAGTTTTGAATGCATTTTCGATGGGATTTGTTCCCACAAAACCCAATGATTTCATGAAGATTTAAAGATTTATTGCTATAGCTTCCTGTATCAGGAAGCTCACCATCAAGCTCATTCTGAGACACATTGAAGTACACAATTTCCTTTCAGATCACAGAAATGGGATGGAAGTAATCCTCTTAGATGATTATTGGATAAGTCCAAGTATATGAGCTATGAAAGCTCTGTTAAGGAAGAAGGGATTGGCCCCTTCAATCCATTGGAATGAAGGTCCAGATAGGAGAGACATGATATATTGCTAAGAATACTAGGATGAGGACCACTAAGTAAATTCCTACCAAGATCAAGTGACAACATCTCTCTCACCAAATCACATTCTTTGAGAACATGTTGGAATGCTTTGTGATAATTGATTGCTCCAGAGGTGTATTCCTACTATAAAGGTAATATTCTAAAAGGAGAGGTAATTCACCTTTTAATCTTTTTTTGCTGAGGTCGAACATTCTCAAGCCTATCTAGAATCCAAGGCAGTTTGGAATAGGTCATCCTAATTCACTTGGTGCCAAGTTTAGAAGAATAAGACTTCTAATAATGCCCAGCTCTGCTGGTATGCTTTCCACCAATTGATTAAACCCTAGAGATATAAACCTTGTGTTTTGGAAAGTTCTCCAAAGTGGTAAGGAATGCTCCGAGAGAGCAGTTTTTCAGACAAATTTAGCTTGATTACCCCAGTTATCTTTGAGATACCTAATGAAATATTTCCTATGAGTTGATTATTTGATAAGTGAAGCTTCACAACACCGCTACAATCACCAATTTGTTCAAGAATACTCCCAAATACTAAGCTATTTAATATATCAAGTAGACTCAAATCTGCATAGAAATGCTATAAGATATGGTATTGTCCACAAAAGAGTGACATATTTTCACAGCCATTAATGTTGCAAGGTAATTTCTAGATGAGGCCAAGCTGCTTAGCAACTCTAATATTCTTATCTCCACAGGAATAGCACCATTGAAGTTACAGGTTCTCTAGTGCTCTTATTTGACAACTGAATATTGACAAACTTCTAGTAAGAGCATTGTTAGCTCATCATGGTAATCAGTTTAATGCATCCAATCTTCAATGTTCCAATGACATCTGCTATGCCAACAACATTAGGGGAAAAAATGAACCCTCCATGGGCCTTGTAAGGATTCCTAATTTTAAGGGATTAAGCTTAATCTTGTTCTTGCTTGAGGGAACAAAGTGCATTTAATAGAGCACTTTTTAGTAGGCTAGACTAGAATTTTTTTTAGGCCCAAGTAGGGTCATCTCTCTCTTCTGTAAAAGAAAGAGAGAGAGAGATTCCACTTTACACATCATCAAATCCGTTCATCTTTGTGAATAAAAAATGACTTTTTTTTTTTAAAGTCACATATTTAGTTATTGCTTACTAAAAAGGGCCCATTCCTTAATATATATGTCACAAGTTACTTTTTTATATGGATTTTATAACAAAATCACTCAAAATAGTTCTTTTTTCAAACTCCCTCCAAAAGTAAAGTGCCACATCATCAAACTCGTAACTTTCCCTACCTCAAAATACGAGTTTTTCAAATTTTTATTATTTTCACTCACATAGAATGGAAAACCTCACCTTGACCCATACACATATCAAAAAAGTAATTTTCTCTATGTACAGATACTTCTTAGTCCATTATACATGTTATTTTGATTCTCTTCTCTCTTTCTCTCTCTTACCATCTGAGTTCTAGCAGCCATGGGGTACTCGAACAATTTCCTCCAAGGAGAAGATGTTACAATAATGGAATCACTCAGAAGGAAATTTTTCTGCCATGAGATGACAATATTCATGTCCAAGTAGGTGGTTCATTCTTTCCTTGTGATCGAAGATCTACTATTCATTTTACTTTTCCATTATTCATCTACTGATTTTCAAGAGGAGAAACACACAATACCATCATTGGAAGCTCATTCATGTGGAGTGGGAGGACATATATATCCTATTCTTCCAATGAGGTATAATATTTTTCTTCATTCTCATATTTGCAAAAGAATTATACTAATATTACCCTTGCATAGGTAATTCATCTGAGAAATAAGTGCTTCATCAACACCAAAGAAGCACTTTGAATTGTTAAATAGTTTCTCTTACCGTCTTTTCAAACGAATGACACCAATATTACAGAGTACGGATACGCAAATGTGTGTGAAAGCATTTCTCCATGCTTATAGAAGCTATTCATTAGGAAGATGAATTATAAAGAGGACATGATTGATATTGCTATAGAATTCTTACACATAAAAAAAAATATGCCCAGGTATGTTTAGCATGCAACCATGACTAAGGATTCAATCAAGAAATCATATCCTTATTCTATGAAGAACTCATATACATATGCTTTAGTTTGTACAAAACAAAAAATAAATAAATTTTTAATGTATAGAGGCTTCAAAAATCAATGTTTTTCTTCTCGAATAAAAGCTACCTCTACTATTTTTCTTCTCACATCCCTTTTTAATTTGATTTTATATATGTTTATCCTTTTGGTAAATTTTGTGGTGATAGACTCAAATTCATATTAAAGATACTAATCATCAATGACTTGGAATAGTGAAAGGTAAAGTACATTCTACGTTCAGATGTTGTTTCTAGTTCTGCTAATTTTATTCATTGAAAAATTACATGTATTTTCATATGGAGAATTTTGATGTATTGATTTTTATGAGTCAAGATTCTAGTACAATAGTAATGGAAAAGTCCCACTATAAATCTAATAGTAATTTCTTAAAAAGTACATGTCATATTAGTGGTTCTATGCATGTTGACTAGTTGGACTAATACTCACTTGCTTTTCTTCAAACAACTTTTGCAAGAGTTCGACAATTAGAAATGTTTTCATGAAATTACAACACAAACATTGCAAGTGAAAATTGGAGGCTATCAACAAGGCCTTTGCATCATGGTCAATGTCATGCACAAAAAGTTTTTGAGGGTTCAACTTGGAAATGAAGTTACATAAGAGGCATCATTTGATTATTTTATACTAATATGTTTTCGTGGTATATCCTATCCATGATCAAGGTACATAATGACCAGCTTGGATGAAGCCCCATCAGAGAGGATGAAGTGCTCTACATGCAACAGAGGTCACCATACAGTCATAGAGTGGTTCAATATGACACAGTGAAGTTGATTAAAAATATCAAAATAGTTCATAGCCTCATCCATACAATCATTCCTAAGAGCATGATGATGATCAACTGCCACAGATGTGACCATTCAAGAAAATATTCTAAGAACATGCACAAAGAGGAAGAATAAATCCACTAATTATTGGTGATGAACCATTTGAACTCAATATACCTCCAAATAGAACATGGTTGATGAAACATAAAGAATCCATTCCAGCTCATCCACAACGGAGAGCTTCAAGGAACCATCATGAAACATATGCATATTCCAACATCACATCAAGTAGAGGCTATAAAGTCACTACTATAAGGTCAAAGCACACTACCCACATATGAGAAAAGAAAGATATGCCATAAATTGTGTCACAATGTCAATCAAGACATACATATAAAATGAATAAGGACTACCAACCACATCATAGATCATATGTAGCACAACCTAAAGTTTCTCCTAATGCAAAATCAACAAAAAAGTGAGCAGACATTATTGATTCTTTGTGCTTCAAAGTTAATGCACTAGACTATGGATATAATCAATAGCACTTCAAGCCATCCAAAAGGAAGGAGATGCATCTAAAAATACCAATATCTATGAAGATTCAATTTCCAAAAAATCTCATAGTTACATAACTGCTTCGCATGGAACTTATCTCTTTGAGAGGGAGGTGATTTCACAGACACAAAAGAAACCATCGTAAACCTTAAATTATATGAAAATGTTTATATCTCATGATAGGTTAATAATTTTGAGAAATTGATGGTACCATCATGTCGAGAACATGAAAAAACCCTAAGATTGACTATTTATTTGTCTAATTCTGACATCCAGAGCCTTGATAACCTCAAAAAGCACCAAAAAAGGGGCAGCCATAGAAACGCAGGATAAGCCTCTGCAAAATTTTTGCAGAGGCCTATCCCGCCTTTCTATGGATGCCCCTTTTTTGGTGCTTTGAGGTCATGCAAGGTCATTAATGGTGTAAATAACTATTACTTCTTGCAAATTTTAGGGAAATTGATGAACTATACAACCCAAGAAACTAGATAGGACCATATATGACTATGTGATCATTCTTCTTGAAGAGATGTTTTGTAATGGGAAATTATCTTATTGGTATTCTACTTTTCATAACCTTTCTTACACATGCTCAACTCCACATCGATCTATATCATATGTTCACAATCATATGCACTCAATTCAACATGTGATGTGTGCAAAGCAAATCATTTATGGTTATAAACTCATTTTTCCGTTTGTAAATTGAGTTGAGCACATAAGGAGTTTCATCGACCTTAAATTTGTAAAAAAAAAAGTTTCATATCCACTAGAAATAAACTTGCATGGCCTCAAAAGCACCAAAAAAGGTCATCCATAGAAACACGCAATAGGCCTCTATAAAAATTTTGCAGAGGCCTATCCCATGTTTCTATGGATTCTCTTTTTTGCTACTTTTGAGGCCATGCAAGGTTACTTTTACTAGATATGAGACTTTATTCCTTTAAGTTTTAGAGCCATGGAACTTATTTCTAACAACTCACTTACTCTACAGTGATCCATACATATAATTTATGATAATATCCTCATGTCTAGAAGTCTTGTTGTGCCTCTGTACCCCACATAAGGTGGAAATCCCCCTTTTAACTCCTCCTATTAAGGTTCTATGGGGAAATTCCATGGCACCAGAGGCCCTCTATTTTCAGCTTGAATGGCATTCAAATTGGCAAAACTTTTATGCCCCACTTACCTCATGGCCTCACTCACAAAGACCATCTATTACCATAAATGTTCACATATAAAACTCATCTAGCTTAGAAGTTAAGGTTCCATGGATGTTTGTACTCTCAAAGTGGTTTCTCCTTATAATGGAGGCCTTATAACTTAAAGCACCATTGATCATTTGTGGTTACTTGCGGTGTAAGTATTGAGTATATCTAACATGAATGAGCTTTTGAGCTATATACTTTGTAATGTCAAACTTCATAAACGATCATCTATTGAGAAAATTAACCAATAAAATGTCAATTGATGTGAACTTGAACATACTCTATATAAAAGTGAAAATTGAATAATCACGAAATTATAAATGCACAGTTGTAGACTACAAAAATATGAAAGTAGACATGCTTTCATTACAAATATCAAATCCTACAAGATTTACAAATTATCAATATCAATGATTGTACAACTTGAAGTGCTTGCAAATGCAAGAAATCATCACCAAATTTGTGATGCTCATCCATGGTGTAAAGTATTTATAGACCAAATTCTAGATCAAAAGGCTTTTTAGATATCTTAGTAGGAGAGAGGGCATCAGAGACATTTTTTTCTCTTGTCCATACTTAGTTTGGAAGAATGTGAAAAGAGCCCTCATGCTAAATGAACTGGTAAGCTAGAAAGAAGACATATTTGGTGATGCTCTTGAATTTAACCAAAAGCAAAGACCTCCAAAAAATTTAGAAGGAAATATGTGTTATTAACTCCAATTGCTCTTCCAAAGTCTAATCCATTGAGAAATTTGTAGATTGCCTAGGTAAAGGAATAAGAAATTTGGGAGAAATCCACCGTCCAAAGAGTCCAGGTTCTTTATCTCCTCGAATAACAAGCTGAAAGAGAGTGGATCTTGCATGAAAGCAACATCAAGCTAATCAACCTCCTTTTAAATTCCCTTCAAATTTCTTCTCTTTCTCTCATTTTTTTGAAGTTAAACTTGTTTCAGAGAAAGAAAGAAAATCATCACATAGAAAAAGATATATGACAATAAAAAAGCCAACCTCATTTATAGTTCCTTTTTGAAGCAATTTAGCTATATTATCCACTCTCTTCACAACCTATGAACAATACAAAATAAAATATATTTATTAAAGAAAGAAATCTTATAGCATGTATAATAAAAATATTTGTATACTCCTAACCTTATGCCCTTGTCAATATAGCTTAGATTCAAATAGATCATCAAAAATATGTTTTCTCCTAGAAACCTTGTTAGTCCTGAGTTGGATATCTTCACCTAAAAAATTGTCACAATCTACATAAATGGAAAGAAAAATCCATCATGAAGAAATTATTAATGCTATGGAATGAATATGCTTTCAAAATTCCATGAAATGTTAAAAATGTACTTGTAAAGCTATGGAATGGTTGTTCTTCCAACTACATAGAAAGAAATGTAGCCAAACCACAAAAAAAAAACATATGTAGATAGTTCAAAAACATATTAAATGCAATCAACAACGAAAAATTTCACAAAAATGCTTAGACCTTCATGCAATTCTTGGAAAGCACCTGCAAGGGTATGAAGTGGTTGTTCATCCACCAAAGTAGAAGGAATATAAACCATGCACTATTGTAGAGTAATACTTACAATTGATAGAATACCTCATTCTAGTAGAGGTTTTGAGTGTCATAGTTGCCATTTCAAGACATGTTGTGCAATAGCAACCATCCCATTGCCTTTGTGGCCACAATGAAGAGCCAATTTTCCAAGATTTCTAACTTGATGAGGCCCATATCTAGAGGGGTGCATGTACACCCATGCACCTTTGGAGTACTCATGTGGCATGTATTGTCCATCTGTAGCTTTGATATCGTGAAACCTTAATGTGAGAACTTCATCTTTTGGTTGTCTATAGCCTTTAGATGTTGCCATTGAAGTTCAAGGTTTTGAATGTACAACAATAGCTCAACACAAGAGATGTGATAGCTTGGAGTACAGACAAAAGAGCTTGAACGGTGTGCTATAGAGAGGAACTAGTGGAAAAAGATGTCCTATTGGGACCTAGTATGAAAATATGAGGTTTAGGAGGGAAATACCTCTTTTCTTAGTATTTTTTAAGAAGTCATTTTTTAAGCTCAAATCATGCATGGATTTCAAATTTGTGGTCAAAAAGAGCACTTTTGACCCTAAAAAGTAATGGGGGGTCCATTGTCAGGTGTTATGATGAGCTTTTAAACTTTTAAAAAAATCTGAATTTTTGGGCCCATCTTGGTTACAAGATTCCTTCTCTCTCTAGAGGCAACTCATTAAATAGGGGGGAAACTTGTCCCCTCTCTCCCCATCAGCCTAGTATTTTATAGGGTATGGACTGTGGCCACCACCCTATTCTGATTGATCAATCACTAATCACTCCTTAATCTAAAAGGCCCATGCACGGTTCATTTTTTTCCCTAATGAGGCTTACCATTATTTTCTCCTCTGCAACTTGTGCTTGATCTTGAAAACATTAAATAGCCTTTGTGAAAAAACATCAAACATGAAGAAATCATTCAAGTGCATGGATTATAGACACATGTGCCTATGCACGTCCATCAAATGGGCTCTATTTATGCATACTTTAAGTGCATCAAAAATACAATGGTGCAATAAAAAGGGTGATTAGCATTCGATGTCAAAGGCTTTTCCTCTGTTCTTAGAACTCTGATTTCTTCATGGATTTACAACTTGTTTAGCGTACAGTTGGAGGTGCACCTATGAGTTTGAAAGAATCTATGCACTTACATTCTTGAACATGCACACTCTAAGTGCATATATTTTCAATCATGGTGTAGGTATGAAAATGGTTTTTCAGGATTTCTGCTAAAAGATCCTCTCCACTTATAACCTTCATTCTCAAATGCAAGCATTTTTCTGTCCTCACTCACAACTCCTCTCAAATGAGTTGTAGCTATCATTTTCATTTTGCAAACGAGAGTGCATCTATAAGAATTTGAACACATGCTTTTCTCAATCGAAAATATGCACACTTTACTTGCAATGCAATGCAAAAATGGTGCAAAAAAGCAAGGTTATAGAAGGGAAATAATGAATAAAAAAGAAATCTGAATTTTGTGCTTTGACCACCGTTTCCATTGTCTTTGTTTGGATCATTCCCTGCATTCATAAAATCTAAGAAAGTAATAAGAAACATTTGAACCAAAATAGCATTATATACATATATACAAATCAACTCAAGAGATCATCAAACCCTTTATTGATGAAGTTTTGCTGAAGAACATCTCCATTCCGATTCATCATTCCTTATTTGCTAACCCAATTCTTGTTTCTTAAAAAAACTTGATAAAACCTATTAGACATTTTGTCCTATTATTTACAACTTACATACTTTGCTCAATTCTCTTTAAGACCTGTTTTTGGAGTTGAATGCTGAAGCAAAACATGATCATAGAACACACATATATACACACAACAGATCATAAGTTAGAAGATATCATTCACTTTTATCTAACTTGTAACCCTTTGGTCTTATTTGATTTAACTCTTATGGATGCCTATATATTGAAGCTGTTGTTTGGTCCTTGGATTGGGAAAATACGTACTCATAAATAAAGGCATCAAGTTCTTCTTCACTTAACGGATCATCTTCACTTTGTTCTCAAAGCATTTCACAATATATTCCTACTAGAACTCTTTCTTCTTGTTCTTGAATATGTGCAAGCATAGGGAACAAATAAGTGGACAAAAAAATGTAGTACGTGGATGGGTGTAGAGGCACATTCCTTCCTCGAGTCAGTTCTCTATTTCTGGCTTGATCTAAAGCTCTAACCCTATGCCGAGTTGGACATACATCCCTAGTTTGTTTTGAATCCATTCCAACTAAGGATCCTTCTTCAATCACTATTCTATGTGCTAAGGGGTTTATAGGCACGGGGAGTAAATATTCAAAAATAAAAGCATCATTCGGAGATTGTACTAAAGGTGTATTTCTAGTTTGATTTAAATTTGCATTCCTATCTCGAACTTAATTCCTCTGAGATGATGTCTCCTCCTCAAAAAAAACATTCCTCTCCATAGTTGAATCACAATTCTTTATGTGTTTCACAATTGCACTTGCAAGGAAAGACACATTAGAAATGATCTTGCTTGTAATATTATTTATGTACATTAGTTTGCATTCATGTTTATAGACTTTTATTATTCAATGTAGAGTCTTACATTTGGGGCGCATACATTATTTCATACCCAATTATTCCTCTTATTTATTTACACTTTTAATATTTACATGTGTATATATATATATAAAAATTCTTTGGTTTTCATTTTTATTTATCCCTCTTCTCCATCTTGAATCTCTTCTACAAGCTCCTCATCTTCTTCATCTTCATCTTCCTCTTCATCTATCACTGTCTCATGATCCTCATTCTCTCTTCTTTTAAATAGCTTAACTTTTTTCCTAGCAATCAATTCATAATTTTCTGTAATCTCGATTATGTCTATAATCTTGATTATGTTCTTCATGTATTCCATGATTTATAGACAAACTCTCTTCATGAAAAGGAATTAATCTAGAAATAATATCTGCATAGTCAATATGATTTGGGGCTATTAACCATTTCCAAAGTTGATCACAAAGATTTCCTGACAGATAGTTAAGTCTTTCACTGATTGTCATCTTTGGTAATGTTAGACAACATCTTCTAATGTTGTAAAATAACTTGTAAGCAGTAGTATCAATTATCAATGTATTGTCAGGCCCGTACTCCATATTCTTGTCCCAAAAATGAGTCAGTTTCTTGAAATGGATTGAAAAATTCCAAAAACATTGATCCCTCCCCTAAATATCCATAAATTTCCTCCTGAACATCGTAAAGATATCAATAAATTTGTTGACCTCGTCTAGATCATAGGCACTCCAAATCCAGAGATTGAAATGTTCAAGGCACCATTGAAGAAAAGCATTACTGTCAAGAAAGGCCTGCTTACTTCGGATATTCACAAATACTTCAACTTCTAGAATGAGAGCCCTACATTGTAAATCCTTGTGAATAGTTTTCAATTCCTGTATCTCCTCCTTTGTCAGGCCACGTTGAATCTTTGGAGGTTCCCTTTCTATCTCAATAAATTCCGGTTCCATTATCACATGATCCAACCTCTTTCATTTTTTTGACTTGCCTAGTATTTGTTTAGGCTCTTGATTGCCTTTTGGTGTAAATACTAGTACAAAATTAGTTTGAGTTGAAACTCATACTTTCTACTCAATTTTTGTTGCAATAAGATCAGTTTGAGTTGAAATATGACATGTTTGAGTTGAAATAGGATCAGTTTGAGTTGAAACTAATACTTTATTTAGTTTTTTTTCCTTTTGGGCATCTTTCTGCTCAACTTCTGGTGTAGCCTGACATTGACTTGCTGAGGATGTAAGAGTGTCTTTTGCGGCAGTTGTGGATGGAACTTTGTTCTTTATCTAACATATAAGCCAAAAATCATTACAACTTACAATCAGTGACACTGTTAGTCTATCAAAAATTATATAGAATAGGATAAATACAATGAAAAACATCGTTACAAAATAGGCTAAATACAAAATCCTATGAGAGCTAATCGATTTGGACAATGTCACGTGTGGATAGTAACCATTACAAAGAGGTGTTCTAAGAAGGTGAACAGTAGAACTAAATAGTGAAATCAATTTCCTCACTTTGAAACTATTTACTACTATCCAAATCATATCATTGTAAAAAGGCATCATGAGAGGATCGATTGTAAAATTCATACAAATGTGTTCCTCATGTTTACGATGGCATGAAGACTTCAAATTATTTCAAAATTGGTGCTTAAGTTATGGACAAATGCCATTTTTCCCATATAATACCAAAAGAAGAATTGTTTACATCATTACAATCAATGACACAATTGAGCTATCAAATATGTACAGGGTATATAATACGAGGTAGAGACAACAAAATATTTTAATAACATCGATACAAAATAGGCTAATCGCAAATTGTGATGATAGCTAATAGATTTGGATGATGCCACACGTGTGGATAGTAACCATTACAAAGGACAATGATGTAAAAGGGTGAACACACGTACTATTCCTTCGAAAGATCCTCTATATCAGGTACAACACCTCCATTCAAGTGTGACCGAGTAGTCTGCCACCTTGTAATTGGGTGCAAATGGCTTGGCTTCTTCTATCGTTTCAGAGGTACTTGCAAATTGCTTTTTGCATTTTCCATAAACTACGCTAGAGTGGCATCCTCTTGTACATGAACACCTACAGCCTTTGTTGGGGATCCACACATGTCAGAATCTGAGGCTGGGTTACAATAGTTTTCCTTCGAGGAGGTTTCATTTCTAACATTTGTTTGAAGAACATCTCTATTTGGACTCTGATTAGGATCAAAAGTTGTATTCTATAGATGACCTTTGTTTGAACAAACAACGGGATCGTTATCAACTACAAAGTTATGACTAGCTAGATGAATATCTGAGCTACTAACTGGATCAAGAACATTCTCAATCATTCGGTCTAGACCACTACTAGCACAATGAAACCAGCTAGATAAGTGTTCCACTAGAGGGTTAAAGAGTAAGAAAGAGATAGTTGATGGACAACTTATTGCAAAAAACTAATGGAAAACTAGATCCTTAGTAATCGCAAATTAGTAACAAGCTAATTAGTAATAGCTAACTACTAACAACTATCGAACAATCAGCTACTTAATAATGGCTAATTAGTAACAAGCTAAATAGTAATAGCTAATTAGGAACAACTAACCAAGAACTAGTTACTTCGTAATAGCTATTTATTAACAAGCTAATTAGTAATGGCTAATTCGTAATAGCAAATTAATAATAGCTAATTAGTAAAAGCTAATTAGTAATAGCCAATTAGTAATAGCTAATTAGTAATAACTAATTAGTAATAGCTAATTAGTAATAGCTAATTAGTAATATCTTATTAGTAATAGCTAATTTGTAATAGCTAATTTGCCATAGCTAATAAGTAATAGCTAATTCATAATAGCTAATTTGTAATAGCTAATCATTAATAGCTAAAGAATAATAGCTAATTTGTAATAGCTACTTATTAATATCTGATCAATAATATTAGCTAATTAGTAATAGCTACTTATTAATACCTAGTTCGTAATAGCTAATTCATAATAGCTAATTCGTACTAGCTAATTAGTAATAGCTAATCAATAATAGCTAATTAGTAATAGCTAATTCATAATAGCTAATTCGTAATAGCTAATTCGTACTAGCAAATTCGTAATAGCTAATCAGTAATAGCTAATCATTAATAGCTAATTAGTAATAGCTAATCAATAATAGCTAATTAATAATCACAAACTAGTAACAAGCTAATTAGTAATAGCTAACTACGAACAACTATCGAACAATCAACTACTTAGTAATAGCTAATTAGTAACAAGCTAATTAGTAATACCTAATTACAAACAACTAACCAAGAACTAGTTACTTGATAATAGCTACTTAGTAATAAGCTAATTAATAATGGCTAATTTGTAATAGCGAATTAATAATACCTAATTAGTAATAGCTAATTACTAACAGATAATTAGTAATAGCTAATTAGTAATATCTAACTAGTAATAGCTAATTAGTAATAGCTAATTATTAATAGCTAATTAGTAATTGCTAATTCGTATTAACTAATTTGTAATAGCTAATTCGTCATAGCTAATTAGTAATAGCTATTTCGTAATAGCTAATTTGTAATAGCTAATCAGTAATAGTTGATTACTAACAAACTAAATATTAACTCCTAGTAGCTAATTTATAATAGCTAATTAGTAATAGGTGATTAGTAACAAGCTAATTAATAATAAATTACTAATAAGCTAACTAAGAACCAGCTACTTAGTAATAGCTAATTAGTAATAGCTATGATGAATTAGCTACTTAGTTATAGCTACTTAGTAATAACTACTGAGTAATAGCTACTTAGTAATAGCTACTTAGTAATAGTTACTTAGTAATAGCTACTTAGTAATAGCTAATTATTAATAGCTAATTGATAACAAAATAATATATTAATAACTATTTCTAACAGCTAACTAATTACTAGCGACTTAGTAATAGCTAATTGGTAACAATTTAATTATTAGTAGCTAATTACTAACAAGTAACCCAGAGTTAGCAACTTAGTTATAGCTAACTAGTAACACGCTAATTAGCTACAAACAACTAGCCATAAACATATACTTAGTAATAGCTAATTAGTATTTAGATTATTAGTAATAGCTAATTAGTAACTAGCTTAGTAGTAATAGATGATTACTAACAACCAACTAAGAACCAGGTACTTTGTAATAGCTAACTGGTAACAAGCTCATTAGTAATAGCTAATTACAACAATTAACCAAGGACTAGCTACTTAGTAATAACTAACTGGTAACAAGCTAAATAGTAATAGCTAATTATTAACGGCTAATTAGGAATCAACTACTTAGTAATAGCTAATTGTTAACAAGATAATTAGTAATAACTTAGTAAGCTAGTAATAGCTAACTAGTAAGAAGCTAATTAGTAATAGATACTAACAAGTTACCGAGAATCAACAACTCAATAACTAGTAATAATCTAAGTAGTAATAGATACTTAGTAACAAGTAACTAAGAACCAGTTACTTAGTAATAGGTAACAAGTACCAACCTAATTAGTAATATCTACTTACAAACAACTAACCAAGAAGCCACAACCAGGGATAAAAAGTAATATTATTAATATTAATCAACACGACAAGCTTACCTCTGTGAAAGTTGAATCCACCATCAAAGAATCCAGAGATTGTTTGCCGCACATGTTCTGGTATTTTAGCACCACATTCACGTCATAAACAGTTGACTGACACACGACAATGTGCTACAAAACAAATATAATGATATGCATGGTTGCATGTCATAAGGTGCACTATAAAACTCACCCTCTCCTCAAGATTCAAACCACATGCTATGCACATGGATGAAACACTGAGTAAGAGGGCTGATGGTAACTCTCGGGGAAGTAATTGCAATAATGGTGATAATTCATTTGAATCCATCATGCTTAACATGTTCTTTACAAAGGATAGATGTCAATTTGCACTCTTTAGCCGATTCTCATGCAACTTATATTCAGCCTGTGTATGTAACAATCCAAATGATCAGTATCGAACCTTAGTAAAATGTTCCAACCAATTTCAATAAAACTAAATATTACCTCTAGTTCACGTGTAATAAAGTAAGTCTATGATATGCCGGTCTGGCCGGTTCAGAGAGATCTGAAATCGGACACCGTTTGGTCATCCGTGTGTATGACCAAAGGTCTTGAGTTTAGACTTACTAGAAGGTCCTGTGCTCTTGTGAACAAGTGATCCACTTAGCTTAGTGGTTAAGTCTCAAGGATGTGAAGGAGGAGGTCTTGGGTTCAATTCCCATGGGGGACATGGGAGAGTATTTTGCTCAAAGAGATCTAGAGCCTTCTAGAAGCATCCAGTTGAGTTAACTCGAGTTAATTGGGACACTTGCTGCACATGCAGTTACATGGCTGACACATGGCTGGCTAGTATCCACGTGCCCAAGAAGGCAGTCCCTTGGAGAGAGCTATATATAGAGGCATTTGGTTGGGAGGAGAGTCATCTCTCTAGCATGTGGTGGTCCTAATTGTTGTTCTCTTGCATTGGTATCAGAGCCCTAGGCAAGATCCCATGGAGACCTTATGAGGGTCCTTCACCTTCTTCTCAAGCTTCCATGGAGATCTCCACATGATCTCCATCATCTTCATTAATTAATGGCTTGTTTGGAGAATTATCGGGATTCTTCTTTTCAATATCTGCATGTATCCGATGACTGTTTACCCTCCGACTGTTTTTGGCGACTCACGGGTGACCCCGAGATTGGGATTTGCAAAATGAATGCTTCTTGCTCTGATTGTTTGCCGGATTCGACCTCATGACCAACGTCAAGGAGAGGTGCGCTCGTATCAAGGAACACAAGCGGCTTGCGTGCTCTTTAATACTTTAGAGATTATGACAATATAACTTCTACACAGAGCAAAAGAAAGCCTCTCGTGAGGTTGGAGTATCTGCAGAGAGTCTCTCTCCCTCTCTCTCTACTCAAAAAGATGGTGCACACAGTACATAGTTGTGCATCTCCCCTTCCATTCACTGTCACCCCGTACAACTCTGTTGTACTGCGGAATGCGAGTGAGATGCTGAAGTATACCCAACTTAAGTGTTGTGCGATGGGCGTATGAACTCAATTTCTGTCGTAGTTCTCACAACGAAGTCACAAGCTCTTTTGCTACTCATTCTCTATGGAAGGGAGGTGTGGATCAAGTGATTTACACAAGCGAGCTTCAGTTTTGGGATAATTTGATAGTTCACAGAGAGGAAGTTTCTCAGAGCCACACTTTCTGTCATTGTCAGAGCTCGTGACAGGTTCGATACAGAGAATTTCTGAGAGATAAGGCGCAATCTCTTACACTCTGTACTGTCGGAGGCAGACTGTCACTCTGTCATAAAGAACAAGGGTAACCGAGTGCTCAAAGGTGCTGTAGAAGATGCACGCCTCAGACACTGCTCCAGCGCGATGACTAATCCTCTTGTTGGTAAGGTGTAGATTTGCGAGCTTGAGTGAGGGGCGCAGTGCTATCCGCCGCAGAAGCAATGCTCTCTCTTTTTCTTTGTTATGTCTTCTCTCTCTCTCTCTTTTTCTTTGTTATGTCTTCTCTCTCTCTCTCTCTTAGAGATGGCATCGTGACAAAGGAGATAGATCATAGATAGGCATGACTGGAGCATAACATATTCTTGATCCTTTGAATGCACGCAGTCATGACTACATTCGGATCACATGCATGGATGATTGCAGCTTTCTGGTTACACAAAAAGTCGTGTATTCATTTAAATGCAATAGATGTTATTTTGCACAATGAAGTTTCTTTCAAAGAGAGACTAGAGAATGTGATTTGTTTTCCAGACATGAGTGCGCAGGTTTTGGAGACGGTCCTTCGCTTTGTTTTTACAGAACATTTGAACCAATTAAAGGCAGAAAGATATTATGGATCTCTAATTCCAAACATTGTTTTCCAATTTGAGGCCACAAACAAAAGTGAGGGATCTGCTATAGACGATCGTGCATGGGGTTTCAATCCACGAAGTCATCTGAAAGAAGTCATTAGCTTAACCATGACACCACCGTGTTGATTACAATCAGCGGGCTCCCAATTAATTCTTTAAGGTATCATCTATAGAAGCAAAGCAAAGTGCTGCAAGTCATTTTTGTACACAAACCTATTGTATGAAGTTGTAGATATCACATAACTTGAATCCGACAAGGATAGTGATCACGGCGGGACGCGCGTCGACTCTGCAGCTTTAATGGAATCCTTCATATAGGGTTGCTCTGGCAGAGGTGCGTAGCGATTGCGCAGCTTCAGTACTCCGGCATTAACAGCATTGGCGCAGCTAATCAATAACAATAGTAAACTGGGATTCAGCACCTGACGATATCAACATCTCGCTGCGTAGCAGACGTTCCAACAAATACGGCGATTTTCCACGGCAATGCTCGCAGGAGGTGCGTCCGAAGAGAGAGAAGTAATTGGAGAGGGTCAACAGGGCAGAGGGGGGTGCTGGCGGTCAGCTCGGCAGCACCTGGCCAATATGGTATCGTGGGCGGAGGCTGCCTCTAGGTATCGTTTGGCTGCAGCCGCTTGTATCGTCGCGCCCTGCTAGCGGGTGGTATCGTCACGCGTCGCTCTGGGGCGAAGGTATCGTCACGTGCTGTATGATGGTATCGCCGCCTTGGGATTTCGTCACGACCTGCTTCCCGATGGTATCGCGTGGGCCGGTATCGCCACGTTGCAGGTGAGCGGCGGTCGCCCCCCCCGGTAT
This sequence comes from Ceratopteris richardii, assembly GCA_020310875.1. Taxonomy (NCBI): domain Eukaryota; kingdom Viridiplantae; phylum Streptophyta; class Polypodiopsida; order Polypodiales; family Pteridaceae; genus Ceratopteris; species Ceratopteris richardii. The sequence goes on from CM035426.1 coordinate 6,289,416, forward strand.
CGCGATACTCCCGCTGGGGGTATCGCTCCAAGGTCTCTTTTCCCTCTTGTGGCTGCGGTCGCCTCCCGGTGTGGTTGGTATCGCGATACTCCCGCTGGGGTATCGCCGGTGCCCCCATGGGTAGAGGCTAGTACTGCGGTATCGTCCCGTCCCCCAAGGGAGGTACGCTGCCAGCTGCTCCTTCTCGATACCTTGGGTTGGCTGAAGCACGATATTGGCCTCTCGACCCCGTGAGGTGCACTCTTACCGTTACACGTGGCTAAGTGCTGGCTCGTCCTGGGCTCGTGGTATCGCCTGGCCATTGTGATTCCGTCACGTCTGGCCCCGGTCGGTATCGCTGCTGTTGCGGTGTCGTCACGCCTTGGCCCTATTCGCTATCGACACGCCTTCGTGAAGTATCGCCGACATCCTTTGTATTTGTGTAACCTCGTTAGTCATCAGCGTCCCTTTTAAAAGAGAGAAAAGAAAAAGGAAAAAAGAAGGGAAAAAAAAAAAAGAAGAGAAAAAAAAAATAAGAAGAAAGAAAAAAAAAGGGGGGGAAAAAAAAAAAAAAAAAAGAAAAAGAAAAAGAAAAAAAAAAGAAAAGAGAAAAAAAGAAGAAGAAGAGGAAATTTGGGGGAAGCGAGCCTCTTCCTTTTGTGGGTTTTTGGGCTTTGCCGTCGCTTCTCCTCTCAGAGTTTTTGAAATAGCTCTTCTTTCTCGGAATACCCCTAGTTTGTCATGGATTTGGTGACCCCCTCTCTTGTGAGAAGTAATCTGGCCCCTCCCCCCCGGGGAGGCCGCTAACCTGCCCTCCTTGCTGGAGGGGGGCTCTTGTGCCGTCCAAGTGGCCCTCGAGAATGCTGAACCCCCCTTGGTCTCCCTCAATAGATCCGCAATTTTGTCAACTCAGGAGGAGCTCAAGAAAGTTTGCCTCCTCTTCCAATTATTCGGCCCTAGACCCCCGCTTGAAACTGTGCGACAGTGGCTTCGCAGCGAGTGGTTCCCCCGCGGGCTTGTTGTTTGTAAGTGTCAATTCTTGCCGGCAAATCATTTGCTGCTAGTCTTTGAAAATGAGGACATGGCGTTTCGAGCCCTTAGTGTCGGAACTTGGCAACTTGGCCGGGCGACCCTGTGCCTGTTCAGATGGTCCTCTGATTTTACTCCCGACAAATCGAAATCGCTTCGGTACCCCCTCTGGGTTGAGCTCCCTAACCTGCCATACTTCTTGTACAACTTCGTATGGGACATCGTTTCTCCTATCGGCAAACCGTTGGCCTCACGCGAGGACATCGGTGGTCTCATTTATGAAGGCGCAAGACACTCGTTCAACGCCCGGTGGCACCCCCAAATCTGTGTCGAGGCTGACCTCAGTATGCCACTCCCATCGAAGATCAAACTGGACTTGGGCGAAGGGGAAGTATGGGAGCAAGACATCAACTACAAAAACCTTCCCAACGCGTGCTTTCGCTGTGGCCAACAAGGACACAGGATCAAAGATTGCCCCCTGAGACGAAAAAGCAAACCAAATCAAGAAGCCCCCAAAAATGCTCAAGACAGCAATGGAGCATTGAACCACTCGACGAAAGTAGAGGAACTCAAGGGTCCCCGTAATCCAGAAGCTGATGCAGATGGGTTCATCGAAGTCAGAAGAAGAAGGAAAAGAAGCCCCAGGGCAACCTCTGAGCGAAACAACAAGTCTGTTTCCCCCTCCAGCAACTTGTATTGCAATCTGGAAAAGGAAATCAATGAGTTTGACTACCCTGGCGGGAATCAACTTGAGGAGGACACCGATGTCAAAGGCCTGGAGATCCTTGACAGTAAAGAAACCTTGCAGGAGGGTTACACTACAAGCAAAGAAGACGGCTTTACTACCAGCAACGAAGATAACATGGATAGTGAAAGCTCCATCATCGGATCGACTATTCCAGAAACAGAGCTGAAAACGGTGTCCCGTTCTTCCCAGCAGGAGGCATCCCGCAAAGGGAAACAACCTATGGTGTTACCGTGGAAAAGCCCCCGCAAGAACCTACTGCTAACTCGGGATCCGGTCCGAGCGAAAAAGAAAGATGAAGCCAAGAGAAGAAAGGACAAAGCTCCCTCCCGCAAAGAGGGATCAATACAATAATGATCGTCATCTCGCTGAATGCTAGAGGGCTAACCGACCCCTCAAGAGCGACCATCATTGGTCAATGGCTTCGCGACATTAGCCTAAACCCAGACTTTATATGTATTCAAGAGATTAAAATTGACGGAGAAGACCTCCAGAAACGGCTCAGACAGGTCTCCTCGGCCCATGTGTGGATCCCAACAAAGCACCAGCGGGGGTCTGGAGGAACGGTAATCGGTGTCAAACAACTCTGGTTTGAAAAGCTTGAGAACTCCATTGAAGATGTAAGTCACCGTTGGATTGCTGTTTCTTTTGGTGCTCCTCTTTGTGTTACGATGGTTTCTCTGTACGCCCCTAACGGGGATTTGGAGAGACTGAACACTTGGGCCTCCTTAGACTCACTGGTCATCGACAGTCGGGAGAAAGAAACGTGGGACATGACCAAACTTCACTTGGATTTGGTTGAATTCAAAGACTCGAATGGCTTTTCTTGGTCGAATCTCCAAGCAGGCGAGGACCTGAGGAAAGCTAGACTCGACAGATGCTACATCTCTCAGAGTTTTACTCATCAGTGGGGCCACCCTACCAAGTCCTTTTGGGAGAAGCGATCGGCTGCTCTACGACATTCTGGAACGCCATCAGAGGGGAAGTCTTGTGGAAAATTTGGCGGGAGAGGTGTGCTCTCAACTTCGGCGATCCCCCCAGGGAGTGGTCGACCGAGAAATCACTATTCCTCCTGGGCAAAAGGATTGTTAACAGTAAGAAATCCCCCCCCTTCAGGCACCATCAAGTCCTCCTTTTGATCAACAACAAGCTCAAACCCAAGTGGGTCCCGCATGAGGGCGATGAGAGGGTGATTAACCTTCTCTGTAATGCAACCTAGGATGCACTCAAGCTTCCCCTGCTTTGTGGGATTTGGGGGGTCCCGTGGGCACTAGTCCCCTTTCATTGTACCTTTGTTTCTTAATTTAATTCAAGTCCGGGAGAGTAGGCTATTGCCGAACTTCCTTTATGAAAAAAAAAGTGCTGCAAGTCGGATGAATACACAAGCTTCGAACTCCTGATCTCTATACACTAGAGCGTTTCCCTCAACCAATTCTCCAAGAGTTTTTCTTCCTCAATAGTCTACCTGATTATTAGAGATCTACAAGCTAGCAACTACTTTTTTGTTCTAAAACACAGATATTATTGGCTAGAAGTTGAACTACTGTGGTGCTCTCATTTGTGTCTTGAACAAGCTTCTACAAGCAAAAGATTCTTCACTTGATGTCCTTGGTGACCAAAACCAAAGATATTTGCACACTCAAGGATCAATGGAGTATATAATTCTCTTCATAAACCAAAGAATGGAGAATTGCTCTTCTCGAGGATCTACGGAGGGGTGTAGCTAATTGGGAGATAAGTATTTTCAGGTTAATGATTGCTTTCAATATTTGATTTTTCTCTCTGTTTTCATGTAAGATGCATTTTTATCATTTGAGGTATGGTGGTAAACTTCATTCTTGATAATCATGATGCAAATGATTGAAGCCTATATGAAAGAGCATAAATATATTGAAACACTCATTAAACACAAGCATAGGCATGCATCTACGAAAGATTGTTGGTGCATCTCTCCTTTCAAAAGAGTCTTTTCATGCACCATACACATTTTCTTCTTGCTTGCAAAAAGAATTGGATGCACTCAATTTTGTGCACATATATATTTATAACCTTTTGTAAGGTAGAAGATAGTTTGTTTGTGCATGGATGATTGGATGCACACATGCATTTTCAAGCTCAAATAACTGCTTGATTTAAATTTAGTGTATGAAAGGAAATGTGAAAATGTGCATGTATTCACATGCATTTGCATGCAAGAAGAGGCATTTAAATATGCATGATTATTTGTTAAGAAGTTAAATACTTTCAAGTTCAAAGGATAGTTGATATGTTGTAAATTTGAAAAAATCATGGAACTTTTGCATTTTGTTCTTTGATTTCATCTTGACGAGTAATGAACCTCAAAAAGATGAAAAAACTTTAGCATTACTTGAACTTTAGTGTTTAATAGTCAGATGCGAAATTCCATGACTGCATCTCTAGTCAAGATGCAAAGTTTTCAAAAAGTATGGAACTTTACTTAGTACTTTTTTTAGGATAAGAAAAGTATGCTTGGTTTTGTTTAAGCTAATTAGAGCTTAAAGAAGAAACCCAACTAATCTTTAGGAATCAAGATATTTTCCTAAAAAGATATAAAGTAATTTTTAGGAACTAAGCTACTTCCTAAAGATAAGCGAACAAAGAAAATAGCCTGTTTAACTATTTTCTTGGTTAAAAAGGAATATCTTTTGGACAAGCATTAAAGCCTTAAGTCTTCGTCTTGTCTAGAAGTCAAGAATTTCTTTTGAAGATCATTCCATTAAAGGAAAGGATTCCAAGATGAATCATTGAATTGGAAAGTAAAAGATTCCACGATGAATCATTGGCTTAGTATTACTTGATTCCTTGATAGGAATCTAAAGTTCTTGAAAGAAGACTAAAAAAATCTCCCTAGATGTGACACTAGAATCTTTCAAGAAAAGTTTATTAGAAGTAGTTCCAAGTAATTCCCAAAACCCCAAGTATTGGTACTCAAGTCCAAATAGTGATATAACCTAAAGGTATATCAAAGATTCTTAGCTTTGGGATCTGAGAAGCATCAGTATATGCTTGAACTGAAGTTTAGGAAAAGATCTCTAAAAACCCTGCAGGTAAGCAAAGAAACTTTAGATAGTACAGGAGATCTTAAAGATAAAGACTAAAGTCTTTAGTCTAGTTGCTAGATCAACCAGACTTGATCAAGTTTGGCCATGATTGTCCAAGAACATGCGATTGGAACTACTTTGTAGATTGCTCAAGTATTGGCAATAGAAAATTCCTTTTGGGATATATTCACTCAAGTTCCATTTATCCAATGAAAAAATATGAAAAGAATAAGTTGTTCCAAGTCTGAAGAGAGTGAAGAAATTCCAAGAATGTAGTCTGCAATCGTGAAGACGGTACTTAAGTCTGTGGAAGGTAAAACATAATGTTTGCCTATCCTTAAAGGGATTTTGGTACAAATCCAAAAAGCATGAGTGTATGCTTAAGACTTAGGAAATAGAGAGATTCCTATATAAAGTCCCCGGGTAGGTACCTAAATCATTAGTAAAGAAAGGAATCTAAAGAAGTGAAAAACTCTTATCACTACAAATTGGTCAAGAATAAACCAATTGAACTTGAATCTATGAAAATTCAAGTACTGGGAATTCTGATTGGTTTTCATTTGAAAACCCTAGCGAAGAAGGATGGACATTCCATCAAAAGGTTTTCAATTTCCCAAAGGAAATCACAAGATCGTAAAAGGATCTTGTAAAGGGATCAAAACCTAGAAAGTCTAGTTAGAGGTAATGCCTGAAACTTCAAAAGTCTCATTGAAGAAAGACGGTACTCTATCAAAAGATGTTTAGACTTTAGGATAAGAATCACCCACACATTAATGTGAATATAAAATAGGGTGGTATGGGACACAAGATTTTATACTCAAATTGATGTAGGAACTATGGTATGGCACATTATACCGTGAGATGAAAATTATCTTTTAGTCTGAGAATGGATTTTGAAGTTAGATTTGATCTTCAAGAAATTTAAAACTTCCAAGGATAAGTTTTAATTCAAGAAGGATAAAATTAGTATCTCAAGATAACTGCAAGATAAAGGAAACGGAAGATAGGAAGTAAGTAACTTCCAAGATCTTCTTGAAACACTTGAAGATAAAGTGTTGTTAATTAGGAAATATTTCATAAATTTATGAAAGAAGTTGGACTTTGATTTTGAGTTGATCTTTTCAACCAAGGATTTGATTTTCTAAATTCACTCTTGGTAAATTCACTCTTTTGACTCAAAGAAATGCACAAGAAATTCATTCCCAGTAAGGAGCCAGAAAGGTTGAATATGAATTGAACTTAGTCTCAAGTGAAGCATTATTTGAATACTAAACTCATCAATACAACTTCAGTGGGTTGACACACTAATGTTGGTTATCACACTAGTATCTTGTGGTTGGATGATGTTTTTGATTTGTTTTGAATCTTTTTGAGGATCTGGATTATTTCTCTTAAAGATAGAAAAAATGCTTCAATTCCCTGTTGGAACAGATCTTTGAGAATTTAAAGTCCTGTGTCATCTAGACTTTGACTCATAGCAAGTTTACGTATCTTTGAAGTATGAGTTGGTTGCACAGAGTTTTAGTTCTTTCTTTCCGCTTTCCGAATCTTTTGGAGTTGACTCAAATATGATAACTAATTCTTCTTACAAAAGTCAAGGGTTAGCCGGTTAGAACCAAGTAACTAAACTAAACATCCTAGACAGATGTTCTATATAAGAATATTTTCAATCTTCAAAAGATAATAAGTCTAAGTGGACTTATTTATTTACGTTTGCTTCAACTTATAGCATAAAGGATTTCCTAGAGTCCAGTATACTCTAGAATAGAGAAGTTAGGAATTGCTTAATAAATTGACAACTCCCAAGATCTTTTAGCTAAAAAACTAGTCTTTGAGAAAATTTTCCTAAGTTGGACAAATTTCATTGCGAATTTGTATTGGGCAAGTTATAGTGTGGTTGACTCAAAGAAAATCATAACTTTCTCTTACAGTTTACATAGGATTTTTAAACTCATTAGGACAAAGTAGTCCTCTAGTCGGGTGAAAAAATAAAGTAACTGTTGGATCAAAGTATACCATTGTACAAACATCTAAGTTAGATGTTTGAGACAACCAAACTTCAAGCTCTCCAAAACAAATTCAAGTGAATCAAGAGTTCTCAACGTCTTGCAAGGGATAAGAATCCCACCTTCATTACTAAGTCCATGCACCAGTTATGCCTAGAAATGGACTAGTAATTTGACTCCACCTAGTTCACATGTTTGTGTCTAGATTGCACATCCAGAAATTGTGAATTGGCCAGGGATGTGTTTAGATCCACCCGTATTATTCTTTCACTAGTTTGTACTTTTTCGAGTTCATCAAAGTGCAAAATGAGATAGTGTTTTGAATCATTTGGGCAGGGATGTCACCACAGAGATGCGACATGTTCTTCCAGTTTTAGAACATGACCATGTTCTTCCCGTTTTAGAACATGAGGCTCGGGGGTTGCCTACAGTATGTATATAGCTCTATTTTCAAGGATGAAAATATTTTCCAAGGGGGGGAAGAATGTAATAATGTAAGTTTTTGATCCAAGGGTCTGGCCGGTTCAGAGAGATCTAAAATCGGACACCATTTGGTCATCCGTGTGTATGACCAAAGATCTTGAGTTTAGACTTACTAGGAGTTCTTGTGCTCTTGTAAACAAGTGATCCACTTAGCTTAGTGGTTAAGTCTCAAGGATGTGAAGGAGGAGGTCTTGGGCCCAATTCCCATGCAGGACATGGGAGAGTATTTTGCCCAAAGAGATCTAGAGCCTTGTAGAAGCATCCACTTGAGTTAACTCGAGTTACTTAGGACACTTGGTGCACATGCAGTTACATGGCCGACACATGGTTGGCTAGTATCCACCTACCCAAAAGGTAGTCCCTTGGAGAGAGCTATATATAGAGGCATTTGGTTGGGAGGAGAGTCATTGTCTCTAGCATGTGGTGGTCATAATTGTTGTTCTCTTGAATCAGGCACCTTGTTCTTCTCATCTGGCTCAACCCCTAAGAGCTCCAAATTAACAGTATATATCTCAATTTGCATCTCCAACTGAATCCTCCTCTCAGGAGACATTCCCACATCACATTTCAATTCATCTATGGATACCTATAACTTTTCTCTCATCTCAATGATTGTTGTAGTCACCTTAGACTCAACACCCTTTGATAGCTTAGCTTGATCCAAATCAAGCTTGACCCTATCCAACTTATCTTGTTCACTATCAATTAACAATTCTAAAGTATGTATAACTGTAGTACCCTCCACTCGCCTTATGGCAGCAACTGCCATACCTTGTCGAGCATTTAAATCAACATCTTCTTTCTCTTCCTGCAAGCATGCATCCAAAGGCTCTAAAAGTGGTGAAGCATCATCGTTCAAACAACTGTAAAACCTTTGCATCTTCCACTGCAATGTACCCATCTTCCTACATCTTTCAATAGAAGCTTCTGCAGCTACAGCCCATGCCACCTGGTACATAGCTAGATTTTTTGATGTTTGAGTAGTGGTATAATTTTCAAATGCAAAGGATCTAGCAAATTGTACAAAGAATGTGTAGTTTGTTGGTACCTCCTAGTAGACTTCTTGATGTAACACCATCAGTGCGTCATAGAACTCTTGCCTAACATATTTAACTTTCATCTTCCCCTTGAGTTGAGTTACCTTGAAGACAGACAACCAATCTGCCTCACTAATCGATTTTTTTGATATAGTACCTGTATCTATACTAGTGATAAAGAGGCTGTAAACGATGTGGAAATCCTCTTTTTTGTGGCAGAATATGCTGTGGTCTAACACTTTTGCATCTACTAGATATATCCACCTGCATCAACAAGGGAAATTGTTTCATAAATGCATGCCCATTACTACAGTGGTAGCACCAAAGATTAAGTGTAGAGTCCTTATATCTTTGTGGTTCATGGATGCAGAAATCTACACAGGCCCGCGGATAGCGTAGAGATACACGCAACAACTTCTGTATGTTTAATGATTCAATATAGCAATTACATACATGCAAATCATTACATCATGTGACACATGAGTGAGCCGTGGCTGTTAAGCCATTATTCCTGGGATGTGGCATTTGGCCACATGGTTCATATGTGGCACATCCACGTAATCGTAGTTAAGCTGCGTCAACACTCCCCTGTAACTAGAGTACTAGAATGTGACACAGATGTTACTTGATTTCAATGATTCCAAGATGTTTTCTGCACAAGATGAACTTATTTGCTCCCACAAGCTTCATAAGCATATCAAACCATATTAGATGAGCTGATACATATGAGAGATGAAGCTTTCTGATCTACAAGATCACGTATAAAATGAAACTTTAAATTAACATGTTTTGTTTTCTCTGTCATCAATAAGAGCTTTTGCATGACCGTTTGGATCTAGAGGCCTTCTTTTGTCGTGAGAGCTAAGACCACCTTCTGCTCATGATAATGCAACTGATATCTACTTCTTGGAGAACTAAGTGCTACTTGCCATTTAACTGGCTGTAAAATTAGCCTATTAAATTACAGAGCATTAGACACACTGATTGATATCAGATTTGGAGCTTACCTGGTCCATTGCTTCCGTTCAATGATATACTCTTAATGGACGGTGCCTCTCCTCTGCCGAAAATTATGGCTCTTACATTAGAGCCATAGAAATTACTCCTAGCCATGCGAGCACCTAAATTTTGCATGCATGGATGCTAGACCCCATACCTACTCATACTCCTTCCCAGAGATTGTGTTTCACCTTCGTCATCTGATGGAACAGCTTCGTTGATGGCAGCTTTCTCTTGCGAGTGACGAAGTCATGTGGACCTTTTGTGCTCCACTGGTGCAGACTCCATAGACTCGCCACCTAGTGGAGTACCTGAGGAACAATGACATTTACTATCGATGTTCCAGCTTTGATACCCAACCAGCCACCACATGAGTAGTGATCGTACCTCTAACAAATTGAAATTTTATGATTTTTCTTTTCGCTATTCAAAACGCTTTTGAAATAGCTAAAAAGTGACGGGCTTAAAAGTGATAAATACTCCTGAAAATTGTTCACACTAACATGCTTTTACCCCTATAAATGTGGATCAAAAGACTCATGTGGAGCCCCGATTGTTAGAGGGCAATAGAGAGGGATCCTATGTGATTTGAGAGCTCACTCCATATCTCAATCACTACCCTCTATAGCTCAATCACTACCCTCACACTGTATGATAGATTATTGCCAATGACATTCTATTTCTATGTGATCTAATTCATACATTTTGATTATATCTCTACTTCACTTCTCTACTATGACTACATCAGTGTAGTGATCTTCTCAAAGTTTGTTCTTAGTGTAAGATTGATCAATTGTCATGATTTAAAGCATCATAGATTTAATATACTATCTAGTTTATAGCTACAAAAATCATTATCATTGGTTCTCTCAATCATGAGATATCATCATGTATTTACTCTCTAGTGTGTACTCTGAAGCATCCCAGAAATGTCGAGGAAGTCCTACGTTTTGCTAAACATCATACCCAGCATGTAGTTCATCATTTTTATTGAAATCACTCATGATTGGTAGCTATCTAGTCTAATTAGACACCAACAAAAGGAATTCGGCTAATTTCTAGCAGGCTTAGAGCACTATTCATTATACTGAACAGGTGTAGAGATGAAAATACCAAGTCTACTATCGTGGATTAATTTCCTACTCATCTATTTTGATCCATTGATTAGTCAATCATGTTGCAAAGGACATATGTGATTATTTATGATCGTTAGCTAGCTAAAGAGGCCCACTACACTCTCCATCACCTGTTCTTGGCCGGTGTGAAGCAGGCTTTAGCAACACCACTTCATATCTAAAGACTATCCACCTTCTCCTCCAATAAAGAGGCATCCATGTTGTCTCACGCTTTAATTATCCATGACCACCAACGTATTGGACATTCTTTCAATGCCAAGACTACCCAAACTAAATCGATCCTTTTGGATTATGGAAGTAGTCCATTTAATGTTGGGAACACCCCTTCTATTAGGATCTCCCATCTAGATAACTTTTCTATAAATTCTTCCCAATTTTACGATCTCTTGGTCCTGCGGTCTATAACAATAGAGAAAGTAAATAGTCGAAGAAAGAAAGAATATGTTTACCACCATAGCCCACCGTGTCAGGATTATTTGCATACCTTTCTAGTATGACAGCTTGTTATCAAACTTAGAAAGATCCGAGTTCCATTGCTGACCCATTGAAACATGGAGTCACATCAAAGTACCTAACAAGAAAAAGATTTGTTCCCTAGGGATCAACTAATAGCCATGCTCAAGCAAAATTTGAGGTGGATGCCCAATAACGGCCCTGAAACCAATTTTAAAGTGGTTTATTTAGAAACCCAAATGCATCACAAAAAGTACTTAAACAACACCAAAAGGTAACAATGCTACCTGGATCATTATGTACAAAGGCATTCATATCATCAGCAAAAAGTCTCAGGATGATCTAGTCTTGATTGAGGGGAAGAAAGAGGCCTTAAATAAGACCTAAACATTCCGATAAACATCACTTTTCAACTTTCTAAATACAACTTTTCTTCAAATTTTTGAAAATAATTGAAGAACATAAAGAGTTTGTTTCTATGGAAGGAAAAGAATCCTTTGTCCTTCATCACAATATTGGGGTGGTAACGAGGGGCTTAATCAAGGGAATCTTCCATCTTTTCTGAGAGCCTCTCATCCCCTAAATCTCTTCGCTAGCAAGATCTCAAAGTACTTACAGAGGAGATCAAAAGATCTTGTCCCATAATTGCATAAAGTACAAAAAGGAGAGATCATAAGAACATTGATACTAAAAATATGTGAGATCGTATCAACAAACTATGTGAAATTTGTCACCGAAAACAGGAAGATGGCTTTCAAAGCCCTCTAGATAAGAGAATAGAGAAATTTAATATGCCTCCATAGGTAGTTTACATCAAATTTCCTCCCCATAAACAGAAGCTTGAAAAATATCGCCCTACCGTACTCCACTATATGAATGGCTTCAGTAATCTCTTAGATTTGTGAGTGAAGTGTGTTTAGACCAGCGAAATGAAGTTACAAAATTACCTTCACAAGAATACCATTTAGCACTAAGGCAAGAAAACTGAGACCTCCAAAGTTTTGGAGGACAATGCTGAACATTAGAGTTCAGATACGTTGTCCATAACATTTAGCATCAAGTACAGAAAACTGAGACCTCCAGTTTTGGAGGACAATGCTGAACATTAGAGTTCAGATACGTTGTTAATAACATCAAGTACAGAAAGGTGAGACCCTCAAAGTTTAGGCTGAGAATGCTTAACGTAAGAGATTGGATAAATTTCCTAATTACATTAAGCATTACGGCAAGAAAAGTGCCAGCTTCAAATTTTTGGAGCGCAATGCTTAACATATTTTTACACGGGGAAAAGGGAGAAGTGAAGCAGCCAGTTTCCACACAAGTCATGCCAAATAACATTATTATCAATTAAAAACTTGTTTGAAATAATATGATCAAGAGAAGAATAGATGTCAACCACGTACTTCCCACGAAGTGATGCCAGGCTCTTCATTTGCACAAAAATACAATAATTTATCAAGCATAGCATCATGACAGAATTTGAGCTTCTTTTTGTTTGGTTCGTATCATCTCTAGCTGTTTTCTTCACCTACATCACCTATTGTAGAGAAGGGGATTCTGAGCTCTGTTTTGCCTTCCGTTTCATCTTCATTCTTATATAGCAGCGCGTTGAATATGCTTTATGGCTCTCATTATCTTCATCGGATGCTCATGTTAAAGAAGCTCATGTTAAAAGCAGCATAAGTGAAGGTGAAAGGCTTGAATGTCTAGATGAACTTCCTGATCCAATAAATCCTATACATGGGTTGGAGAAGAGCCTTGCAGAAGCCTTAAAACAAACGGTATTGAAGTTGAGAAAGGTGGAAAGGCTCTTACAAAGCTTGTTTTGACTGAATCGCCTCGCAATCACGCAGATATATATATGTTTTGGTGCATGCGTTACATTTTGGCAGATTTCTGGTGAAAACGATCGTCTATTTGTTCGACCTAATACACTATTTAAGGGAGAGATGCCAATCAGAGGAGGAATTCCACATTGCTTTCCATAGTTTGGACTAGGAAGGATTCAACAACAAGGTTTTGCGTGCAATTTGAAATGACCAATGGCACAGTTGCAGTAGTTCTTCAGGAATTCCATATGTGGTGTTTGATCTCACAGGCCTTGAGCATACTCGAGCTTTATGATTTTTCTAGTTATCTCTCTTTTCTAGTCTCTCTGTTGCCGTTAGAGGGAATAAAAATGTGTAGTATTACCGATACTATCACATTTGCATAGACTAAATGGCTCCTATTGACATGAAGAGAAGATGACCTCCCTTGTGCATGCTCACCTATAGGATGGACTGAGGAGAAGCAACTTATGCTCTGCATACAAACTAAAACCAGAGAGATAGAGAGGTTATATGTCTCTCTATCTCACTCTCCCTTATCCTCTTTCTCTCTCCCCCCACTATCCCGATATTTCCACACACTCCCGCACCCACCCCCTCGGCTCCCTCACTCCCTCTCGTGCACAGTCTTCATCCTCGAGCATCCCAGTAACATCCGCTCACCCTCACTCTAACCCTCTTACCACCACCCTCTCCCTCGCACCTCAGGTCCCACTCTTTCTCTTTCTCACTCTCTCTCCCTACCACCATGTGTGACCCCTTTTTCTAGCCCTCCCTGTCCTTCTATATCTTCCCCGTTTTCTACGCAAACCCCCCCCCCCCCCCCCCATTCCGTAGCCCACATAACTTGCCTGTTTCTTTCTTTCTCGGCTATCGTCAATTACAATGTGTAATTCAATTCCATCCATACAAAATATAATTCATGGTCTCCTTTCATTTCAATCCATTTACTGGCATCTCTCTCTCTCTCTCTCTCTCTCTCTCTCTCTCTCTCTCTCTCTCTCTCTCTCTCTCTCTCCCCCCCCCCTTCCCAGCTGTCTTCCCTCCCCTCTCGAGCCCCATAGAACCCCGCCCATCTGCTCTTCTACAGCCCCCACCTGCACCTCTACTGTTCCGGAGCCCACCACCTTCTGCAATAGCCACCTCGCCTCCCCTCTTCCTTGCTATCCCGCCGGACCACAACTACCTCCGCGCATTCCTCCCCCCGCCCGATAGTCTTGCAATTTTCTCCCTCCCCCCTCGGCACCAGTGGTGATGAGAAGAATGTGCCCCTTCCACGTAGCTTCTCTATTTAAATACCTAGCTTTAGAGCTGATGGTGGAAGCCCAAAAGGAACATCGTGGAAATACGGGAGCAAAGACAAGAGTGCTACTTATGCAAAACGTATGATATGGATTAAAAACGTATGATATGGATTCACAGTGCATTGGGTCTCTCAAACTCAGGTCAACTAAGGAATACAATCATGTCACTCGCGCTTCATCGAAAGAACAAGGAAATAATGAACTATTGGAACTCATTAAAGTTTGTCCAAGAAGTCATTTTCCTCTCCTCTGTCTGATGCACTTAGTCAACTTGTGCAAGCTAAACCTAGAAGATAAAAGTTGCCTTCATAATGGAGATGGTGTGGAAAATTCACACGCTATTGACAAGGTGAGAAAAGGAAGAGATTTGCCACATCCAATTCCAGAGTCTATAGATGAATTCTCTAGATTACGTCTTTTGTTGAGTCCTGTTGTGACCCGCTTATGAAGTTTTGCATCTACTTCAAAGACTGGGACATTCAATAAACACTCTTTTATCTAGCATTGGGCCTGTTTTGAATTAGACCAATGAAACTGGGGGGCTAGTCAATGCCCAAACATTTTAGGCCATCAAAGTGACCTCTTCTCAGTTAGAGTAAATGGGTGCCTCTGAAGAGGTTGGCAGCCCTCTTTTTCATCCACCCATTTGGAAACATTTGAAAAGTTAGCTAGGTCCTTATCTAATGACACTTGGACTTGGCAAGGATCTAATGCTACCTCTAGTAGTTTCTCAAGGGTGGAGTGATCGATTGATGGGTGGACCATGTTTTTGTTAGTAAAAGACAAAGCAAGTTAGAAGAGGGAATGCCAAGAATATTTTTGCCAAGCCCTAGCGGTGTTAGAAACCATAGATCATTATACAAAGGATTGTCCTCGCAACTTCCCCGATCTACTCTATATGATTCCTATGTCTCCAAAAGTTGAAGGTATGGCCCTACAATCTTACATTCTTTCATTATCTACTATGCCTATGATGACTAATCCTAGGAAAGCGACAACAACACATGCAGAGGAGCAACATACAATCAAGGAAAGAGAAGAATGCAAGAGGGCTAATTTTGAAGTAGGTGTGGCCATTCAAGAATCTTACAACACAATCAGAAATTCATTAAAGGAGCAACCAAGTTGCCCTTAGGAAAATCTTAGGAGGTAAATATTGAGGAAGTCTTGAAAGGAATTCATCATAAAGTCAGTTTATTATGAATTATTCAAATGGATGCAAAGGTGAGAAGTGATCTGCTAAAAAAAACACAGTCTGTGTATATGATCTTGCCTCCTAGTATAGATGGTTTCATGGTTGACCTTCAACCTCCACCCTTAGCATACTACCAAAGCTCAAGGTTATCTATTTTTATAAATGATGAAGTTATGAGAGGTGTGATTATAGATGGAGGCTATGGCATCAATTTGATGCTTGACTTCACAAGGAAGAAACTAAAACTAAACCCCACCAAGGTGGAACCCTTTGTTGTCACATTAATAGACCAACATCAGGTTACACCTCTTAGCATTGTTGAAAAGGTACTCATGGTAGTGCAGCATTGTCAGTTTCTTTTAGATTTTGTTGTTATTGCCCTACCATAGGAGACTACTTACCGTGTACCCTTAGAAAGGCCTTGGTTGAGGCAAGTGAAAGCCTTGCAGGAGTGGGGAAAGAACAGGTTGTGGATTTCAACCAACACTAACAATCAAGTATAGATATGCTTGGAGGAAGGGTCGGACACTAGCAAAGCTATTGGGTATATTGTTGATCCTCAGGTAATGCCTTCTTTACCTCAAGATGATGATGCACTCTTCAGCTGGATTATGGGGAGTGCAAAATGGCGTATAGTGGAAATAGGTGAGATATATAAAGATTTTTTGCCCTCAGTTAAGAAGAGGACTTTTGGCCAATACTCAGGGGCCAATGAAGAGATGTTTTGTAGATCTTTGGAGCTCAAAGAATGGGATGAGGGCAAGAAGCCCTTGGATAACACTTCAAAGGTAGAGTCTATTTTAATCTAATTCTCTTGGATAGAACCAACTCACTAACTGCAAATACCACAATTCAAATCGTTTCAATTCCTTGAGTTCATTTTGTGTGATTGAATAAGCAAATAAAGGAGTAGTTGCATCAGGATGGTGCAAAGACTTGATGTAGGGCTTTGTAGAGTTGAGGATTTTGAGCTCTATTTCACCTTCTGTTTCGCCTTCTATTTCATCTTCATTCTTATATAGCATCACCAAGATTATGATTTATGACTCTCATTATCTTCATCAAATGCTCTTGTTATCTTCATCTGCTCATGTTAAAAGCAGTAGAATTGAAGGTGAAAGGCTCGAAAGTCTGAATGAAGTTCCTGATCCAATAAATCATATTCATGGTTTGGAGGAGAGCCTTGTAGAAACCTCAAAAACAAAGGGTATTGAAGTTGAGAAAAGTCGAAGGGGTCTTCCAAAACTTGTTTTCACTGAATCATCTCGTAGCCAAGCAGATATATATGTTTGGTGCATGTATTACATCTTGGAAGATTTCAAGTGAATAAGATTGGCTATTTGTTCGACCTAATACAATATTTAAGGGACACAAGCCAATAATGTGGGGGAATTCCACATTGCCTTTCACCATTTGGACCAAGAAAGATTCAACAACAGGGTTTTCCTCACAAGTTAAAATGATAAGTCGTAGAATTGCACTAGTTCTTTAGGAATTCCATATGTGGTGTTTGAGCTTATAGTTCATGAGTATTCTCGAGCTATATGATTATTCTAGTTCTCTTTCTTTTCTTGTTTATCTTTCACTCCTAGAGGGAGAAAAAATGTGTAGTACTATTGAGACTATCACCTGTGCATACAATAAATGTGTCATGTTGACATGAAGAGAAGATGAACTCTCTTGTGTACGATCCCTTATAGGATGGACTGAGAAAAAGCAACTTGTGCTCTGCATACAAATTAAAACTAGAGCGATAGAGAGTTTAGATGTCTCTCTATCTCACTCTCTCTTATCCTCTTTCTCTCTCCCCCCACTATCCCATCATTTCCAAACCCTCCCCCAGCCATCCCTTTGGCTCCCTCACTCCCTCTCGTGCACACACTCTCTCACCCTCAAGCATCCCTCTCATATCCACTCACCCTCACTCCCAACTGCTCATCCTACCATCTCCACCCTTTTGCTCGTAACTCAAGTCCTAGTCATTCACCTTCTTCATCTCTCTCCCTACCACCACATGTGACCCCTTTTCTAGCCCTTCCTCTCCTTCTATCTCTTCTTCATCATCTTTGCAACCCTCCCCCCACTCTATAGCTCCCATAGCCCCACATGTTTCTTTCTCTCTCTCTCTCTCTCAGTTGTACGTACAAAATTTAGTATCTTCGATGTGTTTCGTGTTACTCTAGCACAATGGCAAGTACCAACATGAGGAGATTCACCTCATAAATGTCAATCCGTGGAGATGTGAGGACTGGTTTGAAGACCTTGAGCAAGTGATGACACAAGTGCATGAGTGAAAGCACACAAGCTTGCACACACGTACACACACACGCACATGCAAGGTAAGAGCAAAGAGTGGAACAATGGAAGGACTTCAATTACAGAAGAAATATATTGCAAGAGCTCAAATCTCTAAGAATCTAGCCTCAAAAATGAGCTCTCTAGCTCGTTTTATAGTTTTTTGAGTAGTTTTGGCCCCGTCTAGACCTAGTGTCTGGCCTAGTTAAAGATTAGGTTCCATGGCTTTTTTGGAGGCTTGAACGCAGTCTAAAAATTAAGAAAATAGGTAGATAGCTACTTCTACTATCCTCAAGCTGGGGGACTCCTCGGCTTGAACAAAATGGAGTTGTACAAATATAAAAGGGTATTTACAATGGATTTTAGTGATAAAAATTACTATTTTTGTAGGGATTTCTTCTGAAAAATGGACATTTGCTTCTTGGAGCTCCCTACATGCTCCGTCTTCTTATGAGCCCACCTCTTTTGATGTGCTCCTATGCTTTTCCCTTGACCTTGAGCTTCAACACTCCCCCCCCCCCTCAAGTTCATCGTCCCTGAGAGACGCTTGTTGAAGTGGTTGTTCCATGTAGTACTTGAGAGGTAGTGTCCATGTAGCAAGGTCTATTGTCCTGTTCTTCTTTAATCTCTACTATCCTTTGCAAGTTGTAGTCCCTTTGTATGTACTTCTTCCTTGTATTCTAGCTTGATGGTGTCTTTGTGAGCTTTCAAAACTTGTGAGTTGCTCAAAAGAGGTTGTCAATGTTGATTGTGAGTAGCTCTTAGTGCTCGATTGCTTCCTTGCTCTTGCTATTGTCACCTTGATGTCCTCTCCTTCTTTCAAACATGGCCTTCATAGTTTTCATGCCAAGTACTCATGACCGTAATGGATGATGGGTAACTGCATTAGTGCATGAGTTGAACAAAATATATGCCTTGTTCATGGCCTTGTAATATGGCCCTATGTATGCATACTTGGGGAATGCATTGGAAGACGTATGGTGCAAGAAATTGGGTCCTAAGCTAACTGCTCAAGGGTATGCTGATGAGGAGGTTTCCTAATCGATCATGCTTATAGTTTTGCCCAAGTAGGTGATGCTTACCATGGTGAAATGTCCATTGATATTCATCTTTGTGTGTTGTACTTCCATCATGGTGATTGACCATTGGATTTTCTTTCTTGTTGATGGATGTCCTTGCCAATGGTTCACTTGATGAGATTCTTCAAGCGCACAATCCTGTCATTTCCTTTTTTTTTGGAACAATGGCACAAAACAAGAAGAAAGAGGTCACTATCAATAGAATATTTTACATGTGTCAAATGTGTTGCATGTGCCTGTGAATATAAATTGTTTCTATGCACGGCCTTGTAATGTGCCCCTATATTAATGCATACTTTTAAAATGCATGACCTGAATGGTGCAAAAGACAAGGTTATGCTAAAGGCACATGGTTGTTGCACGTCGAGGCTTTCAATGTTCTTGTAGATGCTGATACAGCCATTGTTGGAGGTATCCATGAATGTCGATCATTCCCCTTTATAGGGATCCATTTGAGAATGGTAGTTGGCTATTTACCGATAATTTTTGGCCCCTTCATTTTTGAATGGTTGCTTAATTTTGTATCCCCCGTGGTTAGCTCTTTGGTTCTATGGATGCTATTGGTACTTTTGTCTTCCAAACCCATATCCGTAATCATTGTCTTCTGTCTGTTGTCAAAGAGGTGAGCTGATCTTCTTTTGATCTATGTGCTTGGTAATGGCCCTTGCCTTGGCTTCTTTGTTGAGACTTTTCTCATGTGGGACATCATAGCTTGTTGTGTAAGTAAGAGCTTCTTGGGTACCCACATGTGTAATTGTCATTTTTGAGCTGTGGCTAATTTCTTAGGCACCCAAATTTGTCAAATACTTTGTGGTTGAGCTTTTCCAAGTAGCTTGGTTCTTTGTTTTGCATCGTTGGTTTGCCTAGATGGAAATTCTTGTGGCAAAGCTAGCGGTTGCTCTCCTTTTCATAGCTAGATATGCTTTATGCCCAAAACTACTTTCTTCTTAAATTTTGTTTGTCTATTTGATATAGTAGTTCTCATGTAATATTGTGCTTGCCTCTTTGGTTGAATTATTGTGACTATAGTATTCTTTGAAAAAGAAGAGGGGTCCGCTCACCTTTGAGACTGTTCTTCAATGATCGAGTCCTTCTAGATCATAGAGATTTTAACACATACAACATTGTCTTTGCTAAGATTGGGCCTAGAGCAACTAAGAGAATGTGTGATACTTGGATTTGTGCTCATGTAATTCTCTAGTTCTAATGTAATGCATTTTTCATGTACCCAAACTTCAAGAAGTTGACTTCTTAGGTTTAAGTTGACTCCATGGTCATAGATCCAATCTTGACCCAAGACCACTAGTTTCATAAGGTCCTCATCTTTACACACTAGCATTTCGACTCTCGTTAGGACATCTTGAAGGTAGATGGGAAGCTCCACCTCGCCCAAACATGGGGTTTCCACAGCTCCTAACCCTACGAGATAGGCTTCAATGGGATTGATGTTCAATTGCGAATCTTGGCAGTATGAAAGTCTAACGGCACTAGTTGCTACACCTACATCAATCAATGCTCTCACAGTCCTCACACTCTTTCCTTGTCCTGCCTCTCTGGTCACAAAGGGACTTCGATCAATGATTTGGGGAGCGATTGCTGCAACTGTTTGGCACATGGCCGTGTGACATTGTGGGTCTTCGGAATTGACATCTAGGCCTAATCACCTTAACTTATTTCATCTAATGCGCTCTCTAGCCTCTGCTTGTGCTTCTTCTCTAACCTTGAACTCTTCTTATTTTCTCTTCTTAGCAGTGTTGAGTCTCCTGACCATATCCTCTATAAGAGCTTCTTCATATAGCTTCACTCGGCATCCACTAATATAGCTTGGTAAGATGTCATCTTCTAGAGTGGCCAATTGAACTGCACTGATATTGGAAATTCTATTAATGATCATGGGTCCATATCCTTGTTTTTCCAATTTATGTGTATAAACCAACACTAGGTCTCCCTCTTTCAATCCTTTATCCTTGGTGTGTGCATCAAATTATGCCTTTTGTCTTTTCTTTGTAGCATAAATGCCTGTTGTCGCTTGTAGCCTTGTCTCTCCTAATGTTCTAGATCAAAGATGTTGGAGGCCAACACATGCCCATTCCACTCCTGCTCTTGCACTACTTTTAAAGTTGGGATCACGAAGTCTAATGGTAGCACAACATTGTGTCCGAAGGCCATCTGAAATGGGGTGGCATCGAGTACCATTTTGAAGGCAACTCGGTAAGCCCAAACAGCATGATGAAGTTGTTTGTCCCAATCAGAGTGTTTATTAGTTACTAGTTTTGTCAATACATTACATAGGATCTTATTTGTGCTCTTGGCTTGTCCACTAGCTTGTGGATGATAGGAGTAGACCTCCTATGTATCACCTAGAATTCTTGAGGAAGGTTTTCAATGACTTCATTCAAGAAGTGTGTACCTCTATCACTTACTAACTATATTGGTAACCCGTATCTAGTGAACACATTCTCAAACAAAAACTTAGCCCTTGTTTGAGCATCATTCTTTGTCATAGCTTTTAATTCTACCCACTTTGTAAGTCTATAATAATTACTCTACGTGGGAGTTTCTAGCTGGGGGGTTAATAGGACCTACAAAGTCTATACCCCACTTCGAGAATGCACGTCCTCGCATCATTGGTTTCAAAGGCATCTCATCTTTTTTTATAGGATGTTGGGCACATTGGCATGTGTCGCATTTCTTCACATAGGTATGTGCATCCATATGAAGAGTGGGCCACCAAAGTCCTGAGAATAGAATGGCCTTTATCACTGGATCAGGCCCAAAATGTCCATCTGCAGGAGCACTATGTCAGTTTCTAAGACTTTCAAATAGTCTAATTCATGAATGCACAATCTTAAGTAACCATCTTTGCCTCTTCGATATAGGTTTTCTCCTACTAAGGCATAGTCTTGAGCCTCTTTCCCCATGATTCGTTTTCTTGCTAGACTAACCTTGCTAGGTGATGTTTCCGATCTCATAAATTCTACCAATGGAGCACCCCATGCCGAAATTAATGACACATGATAAAGGGTAGCATGCTCCACTCGGGATCTCTCTTGGCACAATGAACAATTCTTAATCCACTCATGTATTTGTTTGTCCATACTAGGCCAATACACTCCTAAACGTTTTAGGTTCTGCAATGTTTTTTGTTTAGAATAGTAATTTCCTAGCAATCCTTCACGGGCTTGTTGCAACCAACTACTATGTTCATCATCCTTGACACAACAAGCCAATACACCCTTTGTATCTTGTTTGTACATGCTTCGTGCCAATATTTGATAGTTTTATGATCTTATAATTTCTTCTTTATTTGTTTTCACATTTTTATTTTCGGGTCCAAAGGTTAAGACAGGTACCAAGCTATTTTCCCAATTAGGTACAACTTCCAAATTGAACAGATAAGCATCGGGTATCTCATCAGACACTCCTTGTGGTGACTCTCGTGAAGTGATGTGAGAAAGGTGATCTACCCTGAAGTGGGTCCTACCTTTCTTAACAATCACTTCAAAGTCGTATTCCATTAGTAAGTGAAACTATCTTACTAAGCATCCTGTATTGCAAGGTTTACTCACCAAATATAATAAAGCTTGATGAGCAATGAAAAACATGAAGTTGTTGGTTAATCGATAGTTTCTAAACTTCTCCATAGATATACCATGCCTAAGCCTTCTCTTTCTGTTGTTGTATAGTCTCGTTCAGCCATGTTTAGCTATCTGCTAGCATATGCTATAGGCAAATCTAGATTTCCTTCACATGTAGGTTGTACTGGCACACATCCTATCGCATGATTGGATGCATCCACATAGACATGGAATGGTTCATTCCAATCAGGAGTGGTTAGTATTGGTGTTGTGCACAAACGGCTCTTCAGCTCATTGCAGGAATTTTTGCATTCATCATTCCACTCAAAATTTTTCAACAAGGCATAAAGACGTTTAGATATGATTGCATACATGTGGATAAACCTGCATTAATACCCGCAATGACCCATAAAGGCTTGTACCTCTTTAACATTCCTTGGCCTTAGCAACTCTGCTATGGCTCTTACTTTGTACTCATATGTTGATATTCCATTCTTAGGAAAAATATGACCTAAGATTTTGCCTTCACATACCATGAACACACACTTTTCTAGGTTCAGACAAACTCGATATTCTCTACACTTGTTGAAGATCTCTCTGAGCTCAGTGATGTGGTATCTTCTTTCTTGGGAATGAGCGCATAAATCATCCACATATACTTCTAAGCTCTTCTGCAAGAACTCCTTGAAGACATGACAGATGAGCCTTTGGAATGTTGCAAGTGCATTGGTGAGTCGAATTGGCATGACACAAACTGCAAAGATTCCCCACCCTATGGCAAAGGCCGTTTTGTGTTGATCTTCTAGGGCGATGGCTACTTGGTTGTAGCTTGAAAATTTATCAAGGAAGCTATAAACTTCCTTGCTTGCAACACACTCCAATAAATGTTCAATAATTGGAAGTGGATAACTATCTCTAATTGTAGCACCATTAACTTTTTTAAGGTTAATACACACTTGCAACTTTTTGTTCTTCTATTTGTACCAAAATTTTTTGGTCGTCAACTTCATCTTTCTTGAAATTCTCTAGTACTTCAAATGATTATTCCTCCTCTTCTTGTTTCACTCCTTTTAGTTTCTTTTTCTTTTGACCACCTTCACTTCCCTCCCTTGAATTGACAATTTTTGATGCTTGTGAGAGTATCTTCTTCTTTTTGGGTAAATACTCCTATGTCTTCTAGATAGTGCTCCTCTGAATTAAAGCAACTATCCATCACAATGGAATCTAGATCATCGTTGTCCTCTTCTTCTTCTATGACATCACTAGGGTCACATTCTTCTAGCAAGGGCTGACACATGAACATAGAGCTATCATAACCCTCCTCCTCATCACAATGAGGCATCCATTGTTCTTCATTGATCGGAGCCTCCATGGTGGCTAAGATTTTTGCCCAACCGTGAGGGTCAAATTCCTCATCTGGAAAAATCATCAGTGTGTAGGTTGGGTCTCTAATTGGTATGGTTTCTTGAGAAGTTCCTTCTTTGCTTGCTTTTAGGCATCTTTCCTCTTCCTCTGCGACCTTGCACATCCACAAGTGAGTGTCTTCATGCATCCAAGATGGATCATGAGAACTTTCAGAATTCACGGAAATTGAATCTTCTTGCACCTTGTAGATAGGATTCCACTATAGGAGTGGTACATCTTTGAATGTATAGTCTTTCAAATTGACCTTGGTTGTGACCCCCAAGTGCTGCAAGTACAAGGATTTGGTTCCCCAATCTTATACTATTGGCAGTTGTCATAGGAAAGCTCTTCCTAGGATCATCTCATAGACATTATTTTTTTCAAAGTCACATATAGCAAAGATGTGCTCAAACTCTATCCCACAAGTGGTTAGAGTTATCCCTTCGATCAATCCTAGAGGTCTTTCAACATGGCCATGCGTCATTTGAAGCTTCATTCTAGTTCGTTGTAATGCAGGTTTGCCCCATTGCTTCAACAAGGAGGTGGTTGCAATTACAACACCAACACCTCAATCTAAGATAGCTTTGGTTGTGTAACCTTGGTAGGTGATTGGAAGATAAGTATTTCCTTCTTCACCTTCACTCATGTCCCCTATTTTGTCTAGAGGTGTCTCTTGTAATTTTTTCTTAGAGCTTGCTTTCAACACATTGGAACCAAGTTCAGGAACGTGATTCACCACATGTTTCCATAGCTCTGGTTTTACTTTAAGCAGCTCTTCCAAGGTGAGTTGACATTGAACATTAGTGTTCTTCATGACTTCAGTGTTCCTTGGAACCAGTGAGTCTTCATTTCTTACCAATATTATGGGAGCTCTGATCTGAAGAGATTCAAAATCCCATGGGCTTGTGAAATGTGGACACTCTTGTAAAGAATTAGATTCAAAATCTAATCTTTCATCTTCTTGTTGCTTTGCTTGATCTCCATAAATAGACGGAATGTCTTGGGGGAATTGATCATGAAGATCATCAATTTCAGGAATACCCTTCTCCTTGGCCCATTTTTCCCTTGGCCCATTTTTCTTCTTATATTTCCCGCAAGAACGCTTGAGAGCACTACTAAATTGAAAGAGGTGTTTCACCATCCATGGAATTGGGAACATAAACTTTCGTTGGTGGTGATTTTTCTCTTTCAACAATTGGTTGAGTTTGTGGAGGTAAAGAAACTTGCTTTTTGTTTACCAATTTTTCTAATATTCCTAATAAGCCCTTGAAGTGCAAACCAAGTTTGATAGAGTTTGTTTGATTGAACATTTGACTAGTCTCAAGCATAGCATGAGCTAGTTCTACCATTTTCATGCACATTTTTGTCTGTTCAATCTCTAAATCTGCTCCAGGGCAGGTCTTGTCTAGGTTTGCAAGTGTTGGCCCTTCTTGGAGTCGAGCTTGGTAGGCCTTGAACATCATGTACAAGTCTTCTAGGGTTGGATATGCAAGAACAAACCCTAGTTGCAATCTATTTACAATGAGTGGTGGGGCGGGATGAAGTGCAGTGGATGGAGTTTCGGCATCCAAGGGTTTCTGAGATGCAATGTCTTGTATTTTTGTTTTTGCATCTTTCAAGCTTTCTTCTAGTTCGGATAAGGTTCTATTCCACTTACGATTGGCCTTCTCTCTAGAATCCTTCCATGTTCTTCTTTTCCTCTTACTAGGCTCTCCTGATTCACTTGACTCTGATTGTTCTGCAGGTTTGGCCTATTGTGCGGCATGTGCCCTAGTGATTGCCTATATAGGAGCCACATTAACCCTACTTGAACGTGAATCCACCAGTAATCCTACCACATTAATGAGTGTAACCTTGGATGCACTAGAGAGGTTCCTAGGACAATCTCTCGGGGGATGTTCCTTGCCACACTCAGGACAAAGGCCTTGTATTGTGATGTTTTGTCCTTGTCCTAGAGTCGATGAGTGGGGACATTCACGAATGAAATGGTCACTGTGACATCTAAAACACGGTCATCTAGGGGCCTATGCTCTTACTTGTTTGGGTCTGGGGTTGGGATTCATGTACATGACATTGGAGTATTTTGGCTCCCAATTTTGTTCACTAAGTGGTGTTTCATATTGATAGGAATAAACCTCACTACGCTCTGGTGACTTTATGTAATTAGCTTGTGGACTATTATCATGGGAGTAGTCTGAACAATGAGCATGAGAGTCATTTTCTAAGACCAACGTGGTTATTGGCACGAATGCCCTATTAGGACTCTCTCTACCACTACATAGTTTACTGGGACCACATTGATAGGAGCTGGTAGTTGGTTTCCTAAGACTGCTTGTGGCCTATATGGTGCTTGATATTGTTGTTGTGGCCAATAATATGGCTATTGGTATTGATTTTGATACCTACCTTGCTCGTAAGGTTGTTGATAATTTTGTTTGACAACTTGCCTATTGTAGGGGCCATCTTGACCTCTATGGTTTGTGTATTTTCTCTCAATGGTGCAATTGGAGCATTATGGTTTCCTTGGGGTTGAGCAATCATCTGGCAAACATTAGCAATGTGGTCTCCTCCATAGTTGTAACATCACTTCAATGAGGTGACCCTTGGTGCTTGTCTATTTTGGACTCCTAGCTTCATGGCAACAAGCTTAGCTATCTCATCTATCTCAGTGGAGGTTCTATATGACTAGTAAAACTATCAGAATCCTTATAGAGTTTGGACAATTCTAACTCCTCCCCAAGTTGTCTTCTATATCAATGCACATCCACACACACTCTTCTATGGATCTAGACTCTTTCAAGAGCACATATGATCTTAACTTGCTGCTTAGTAAGCCACCTAAAAAAACGGCCACTAGTTTGGCCAGTGTGCGTAGCTCTAGAACAAGGCATCTTTCTAAGTACTGTCTGAACCGTCTTCCTCGAAGACGCACTGTTTCTTGGGATGCCTGCTTGAAGCTGTGGATCAAGGATGATGTGTTATCCCTAATGCCACTCTTGGAAAATTCTAAAAGGAATTCTTCTAGGAGTTGACCTATATTTTGATAGTTGCAACTATTTAGAGGCTGAAACCAAGCTAAAGAAGTGCCCTTGAGAGTCAAACCAAAATGCCTCGAACAGGTTGAACAAGTCCTCGACGTGTTCAGCTCTTAATACTTCTTTGAACTCAACCACATGATCATAAGGATCTCTAGACCCATGAAAATAGTTCTTCATGACCTTAACCACTTGAGCAGATCTAAGGGTTCTCTGGGTGCTCTCAGGGTCTAGGCAATAAAAAGTCATTTTCATCTGTTTGATGCCTATGTGTTCATTGTCTCTCTCTTTTAGTTCTTTCACCTTCATATCCTGATCTCTCTCTACCCACAATATGTGCAAAGCTTACTTCAGGTCTCTCTCTAGCCCTTTCCATCTAGGTTTTCATGAGCCTTGGATGATGTTGGTGCATATCAAGCCTTCACACATTGGCTTGGACTCATGGAAGACTAGCTTGGACAAAGCTTTATCAAGGCTTCACTTGAAGCAAGGTTCATATGAACACATGCTTAGATGTTCTTACTTTTTACCCCTTTGTAAAAGACTATATGACTTGGCATTTATATGTAATCACTTCAGTCACTTACCTACTTCATTAGTCGTGGAAAAGGGAATGATTTAGTGGAGAGAATATCTCCCTACTTTTAGTAGAGATATTCTAGGGAGCCTAAGTTTGAATTTGAAATTCAAATTAATCTTCAACTCCTATAAAAACTACAAGCAAAAAGTCGCGTGTGTCCATCATCAATCCCGAGGCTATTCTGTACCATTCATTGAGTGTGTAAGGCCTACTCCATAGCTTGCACCTCTGAGTACCATTGTGCTATGTCTATCATGCCAATGGGAATGTACATTCATATGATATAATACAAATACTTACATTCATCATCTCTGTTTTGTCTGAGTCTCCTACTCCAAGTGTGTCAACTTCCAAGGAGCATTTCTCAGTTCTCACTGAACCAAATCAAGAGTTCAATAGCTCATTGGAACCACCTCAAGGTCTTCTACACGCATACAAAATCTCAGAAGATTTCATTCAGCCATTTGGGAGAAATCGCGCTCGAAGCAGTCACTGGTCTATCTCTGCAACTCTCCTAAAAAGTCGGGGGTAATCAGAATTTTGCTAAACTTATTTCTCAGTGTATGGTTTATCAATTTGAGTGATTCCACTTGTAATTGGTAGCTTATTAAGGTACTTTAATACTCCCAAAAGGAATTGTTTCAATTGCAAGTGTGCTGGTCACACTGAGCATAACACTGAGCAGGTATCATTACAGAAATAGCAAGTTTTTGAATTTGTGAAGGAACCAAGTTATCTGTTTTGGTTTGATCATTGCACAAACCATTTGCAAAGTACATATATGGTTTCTTGGTATCATTTCAAAGCTCAAGGAGTCTACTAAGCATTCTTGGAATCAAAGGAGGGCTAGTGTGAAGCAGGTATAGCAGCACCAACTCATTTCTTGAGTGCATCCAACCATCACTCCCAACAGTGGTATCAGAGCAAATAAGGTAATCATGGGTGATGGATTCCCTTCATTCATTGACAAATTGGACAGAAACAATTATCAGGCTTGGTCATTGAGAATGAAGACCTATCTACAAGGGAGAAGCTTATTTGGATACATATCAGGAGATGAGGAATTGCCCTCATTCAAGACTAGAGGACTACCCACAAAGGATGAACATGAAAGACTCAACCAATGGTGTGCAAAGGATGCTTTGGAAAGGTCTTACCTTCTAAACTCTATATCTGACTTTCTTTTACCTCATGTAAGGAATTGTAAGACTTCCCAAGAGACTTGGGAAACCTTGTCTACCTACTTTTCTTCTAACACAAGGGCTAGGAAGAATCAATTGTGGATTGAGTTCACAACCCTCAGGAAGCAGCCCAAGCAACCAGTCTCAGAGTATGTGACAAAGATTAAAGATGTGGCAGACCAACTAGCAAGCATTGGAGAGGAGATTGAAGAGGAGCAAATAGTCAGGCAAGTAACAAATGGACTCAAGGCAGATGATAAGTGGGAAAGTTTCACCACTGCAATGGACCTCTATATGGACATGCATACCCCAGATCTCACAACACTCATGGGCCAACTATTTACACATGAAGCAAAGATTACAAAGGCTGGAGATCAATCAAAAGGTAACAACCCCTCTGCTCTCTATACTGATAAGAAAGTTAAAGATAAAGGTAAAGGGAAGAAACAGGATGAAGAAGGCTCTACCTCTCAAGCTAATTATGCAGGGAGAGGTAGGTCATCTAGAGGAAGAGGCAGAGGAGGTAAGTCAGGTAGGGGGAGACCCTACAACTCATCACCATGCAACATTTGTGGATTGTCTAATCATACCACAGATGAATGCTACAAGAACTACAAGAATCAGAGAGGAAGAGGCTACTCAAGAGGTGGATACTCTCAAGGGAGAGGCAGATTCAATCAACACCAAAGCTACAATGGATACAACAATCAATACAACAACAATTACAACAACAACCACAATGGTAATTACCAAGGTGGATTCAGAAGTAGAAGAGACTACAACAACTACACAGAGGAGCAAGATGACTCCCTATTGATCATGAATATGACCTCCAAGGCAAGTACAAATGATGATCATTTATTTTATATTGACTCAGGATGTTCTAACCATGTAGCTGGCAATGTGGCACTACTTTCTGATTTGGAAGAGCCCAAGGGTAAACATCAGGTACAAACAGGTGATGACACTAAACATTCTGTTGTTAAGATTGGAAATGTGAAAACATGTGATGGTAACCAGAACCTATTGAGCAGGGTACTCTATGTACCAACCATCACCAAGAATCTATTGAGTGTTGGTCAGATTGTGGAGAAAGGTTTGCAGGTCAGATTCACACAACATGGAGCATATGTGGAGGACCCAAGACATGGATTCAAAAGGATAGCCAAAGGGGAGAAATCAGGTAGATTATTTACATTTGAGCTAGAAGATACCAAGAACATTGCTTTGTATAATTACAAGGATCAGACACTTTCAGAGTTAGAAATATGGCACAAGAGATTAGGGCACATAGGTGAAAGAACCCTAAAGCAAATGTGCAGGGATCAATGTGTGCTTGGGATACCTAATGTGTCCAAGCAACACATGATTTACAAGTGTGGATCATGTCAATTTGGTAAGTCTCACAGGTTACCCTATTCAAGGAAAGGTTTCATGCATGAAGACTACCTAGACTTGGTACACACAGATGTTTGGGGACCTAGCAAGGACCCTTCTATCTTAGGTTCAAGGTATTATGTGTCCTTCATTGATGATTATAGCAGGTGGACCATTTTATACTTTATGAAGCATAAAGATGAAGTGTTTAATTGTTTCAAGAGGTATCTTGCACTTGTTGAAAATCAAACAGGAAGAAGCTTGAAGAGGCTAAGGTCAGATGGTGGAGGAGAGTACTTCTCCAATGAGTTTGAAGATTTCTTGCAGGAAAGAGGCATCAAAAGGGAGATTACTACAAGGTACTCACCTGAACAAAATGGGGTAGCTGAAAGAAGGAATAGACTCATAGTAGAAACAGCTAGGTCTATGCTTAATGAGAAAAAGTTACCAAATTATCTTTGGGCAGAGAGTGTATCCACTGCCACCTATCTCATAAACAGGTTGCCATCCAAATCACTTGATGGCATGACACCATATGAAGCTTGGCATGGTAAGAGACCCTCTCTGGATCATTGCAAAATCTTTGGTTGTGTAGCATATGTGCATATTCCCTCACAGGTAAGGGGAAAGCTAGATCCCAAGGCTGAAAAATGTATCTTCATTGGTTATGATTTGAACCAAAAGGGATACAGATTCTACAACCCAACTAACAAAGGTTTCAAGGTAAGCAGAGATGTCATCTTTGATGAGAATGACTCTTGGTATGAAAATGAATGCAGGAAGATTAGTCTACCCTATGACATGGAAGAGGATTTCCCAAAGCTCACCAAGGAGGAACCAATTCAGCAAGAAGATTCAAGCTCAGATGATGATGATACAATAAACCTTGAAGAGTTCAAGGCTTGGAAGTCCAAAGGGAAGATGAAGATGAAGCAACTAGAAGATAAACCAGAATCTTCAACTCAAGCAATGAGGAGATCTCAGAGAGAAAAGAAGAAGCCTATCAGATTTGGGTATGACACATCACTTGTAACTAAACATTCTGTATATCTTGCAAAGGACTTGTTGAATGAAGAAGCAATTACCAAACCAGAATGGAAAGAAGCCATGGATGAAGAGATGGAAGCTCTCAAGGAAAGTGATACTTGGGACTTGGTACCCAAGAAAGACTCTATGAAGGTAATAGGATCCAGATGGATCTACAAAATAAAGAAGAATTCAGATGGAACAATAAACAGGTACAAAGCTAGGTTGGTAGCCAAGGGTTTTGCACAAACCCAAGGCATTGATTACGAGGAGACATTTTCTCCTGTGGCTAAGATGCCAACTATCAGAATATTGGTGAGTGTAGCTGCATCCAAGAATTGGAATATGTACCAATTAGATGTCAAGAATGCCTTCTTAAATGGATGGATATCTGAAGAAGTCTACATGTCACAACCACCTGGCTATGAAGATCCAAAAAAGGTACATTATGTTTGTAAATTGAAGAAGGCTCTGTATGGTTTAAAGCAGGCACCTAGAGCATGGAATTACAGGTTGACAACCTACCTCCTAGACCAAGGATTTGTGATGAGTAAAGCAGACACTTCTCTATTCATAAAGAGAAGTAGTACAGAGGTAATCTACTTATGTGTTTATGTTGATGACATCATCATTACAGGCAATGATGTCAATGGGATTAGACACATCAAAGGACAGATGATGAAAGAATTCAAGATTAGTGATCTTGGATTGTTGAAGTACTTCTTAGGTCTTGAGTTAGTCTACACCAACTCAGGTATATATATCACTCAAAAGAAGTATGTACAGGATATGGTCAAGAAGTTTGGCTTGCAGGATGCTAAAGTATTTACTACTCCAATGGAGGTCAACCTAAAGCTAAGTGCTCATGAAGGAGAAGAAGTCAAAGACATCACAGGATACCAAAGTATGGTAGGTAGTTTGAACTATGCTACCTTGACAAGAATTGACATAGCATATGGAGTTAGTGTGCTTAGTCAATTCATGCACAAACCAAGGGTACCTCACCTAGAGGCAGCAAAGAAGATCTTGAAGTATATGAAGGGAACTCAAAGTCATGGTTTGTACTTTCCATATACATCAGATATTGACATTAAAGTTTACTCAGATGCAGATTGGGCAGGATGCAAGGATGATAGAAGAAGCACCTCAGGATACATTTGTTTTGCAGGAGATAAGCCTATTTCTTGGTCAGCTAAGAAGCAACCTACAGTGGCATTGTCATCCACTGAAGCAGAGTATAGAGGGCTTGCCAATGCCACTCAAGAAGCTATCTGGTTGAAGCTTCTATATACAGAGTTAGGTCTACACACAAGACCACCAATCATCTTTGGAGACAACACTAGTTCTCTTCACCTTGCAGCTAATCCAATGTATCATGCCAGAACCAAACACATAGAGGTTCATTACCACTATGTGAGAGAGAAGTTGCTTAGTAAAGACATTCAATTGACTTATGTGTCTACTAATATGCAATGTGCAGATTTACTTACAAAGGCATTGGATGGAAACAAGTTAAGCAGATTCAAATCCATGATTGGATTGCAGGATGTAATTGAAGATTGAAAGAGAAGACTTAAGCCAAAGTGTTTGGCTTGAGGGGGAGCTGTTGGTGCATATCAAGCCTTCACACATTGGCTTGGACTCATGGAAGACTAGCTTGGACAAAGCTTTATCAAGGCTTCACTTGAAGCAAGGTTCATATGAACACATGCTTAGATGTTCTTACTTTTTACCCCTTTGTAAAAGACTATATGACTTGGCATTTATATGTAATCACTTCAGCCACTTACCTACTTTATTAGTCGTGGAAAAGGGAATGATTTAGTGGAGAGAATATCTCCCTACTTTTAGTAGAGATATTCTAGGGAGCCTAAGTTTGAATTTGAAATTCAAATTAACCTTCAACTCCTATAAAAACTACAAGCAAAAAGTCGCGGGTGTCCATCATCAATCCCGAGGCTATTCTGTACCATTCATTGAGTGTGTAAGGCCTACTCCATAGCTTGCACCTCTGAGTACCATTGTGCTATGTCTATCATGCCAATGGGAATGTACATTCATATGATATAATACAAATACTTACATTCATCATCTCCGTTTTGTCTGAGTCTCCTACTCCAAGTCTGTCAACTTCCAAGGAGCATTTCTCAGTGCTCACTGAACCAAATCAGAAGTTCAATAGATCATTGGAACCAGCTCAAGGTCTTCTACACGCATACAAAATCTCAGAAGATTTCATTCAGCCATTTGGGAGAAATCGTGCTCGAAGCAGTCACTGGTCTATCTCTGCAACTCTCCTAAAAAGTCGGGGGTAATCAGAATTTTGCTAAACTTATTTCTCAGTGTATGGTTTATCAATTTGAGTGATTCCACTTGTACTTGGTAGCTTATTAAGGTACTTTAATACTCCCAAAAGGAATTGTTTCAATTGCAAGTGTGCTGGTCACACTGAGCATAACACTGAGCAGGTATCATTACAGAAATAGCAAGTTTTTGAATTTGTGAAGGAACCAAGTTATCTATTTTGGTTTGATCATTGCAC